>CM023199.3:68772058-70018235 GCA_004115045.4 Sinella curviseta
TAGAGATCCAAAACAGTCATTATCGGAGATAAGGTGGTCAGCTTAAGTATCGTAAGGGAAATACATACTCATTACGTTATTTCCAGCTACATCATAATATGACAAGAGTCAAACTATAAGTTTTGATTCCATTTCTGTTACAATTAGTGGGACACTGTCGGACAGGAAAGACATAGATCTCTTATTACAAATTACGTTCGAGATGCGCACGGGGCCCTAATATGTTATGATATTAGCAAGGCATCCTCCTTTGAAGACATTGAGTATTGGCACGATTTCGTGGCTAATCATAGTAGCCACGACTGTGTGAAGATTTTAGTCGGCAACAAATATGATTTGGAAGATCAACGGGAGGTGCAGAAAGCGGAAGCAAAGGTACAACTAACGGCCCTCAAACTCCAATAAAGCAAAATGAATACACAATAGTTTTTATGATACTTACATGCATTTTCCCTCGTTACTTCACAGAAACTAGCACAAAAAATTGGTATTCCATTTTTTGAAACGTCTGCAAAAGACGCATACAACGTGGAGGCAACGTTCCGAACACTGGCGGCTCGAATTCTTGAAAATGACTCCCTGATTCAAGAAATTGAAGCTAGAAAGCAAAATCCGAAAATACGGTTGAGTAAAAGTCAAGAATCATCCGGCAGCTCACTTACAAACGCTTGCTCAATGGGATGGCAATGGACAAAGTGTGGCGTTTCTGAAGCAGCTCGAGGTCTCAGGCAGAGTTGGAGTAACCTTACAAACAGTCCTGGTGGAAGTACTAGGCAGAGGCACTATAATCAGGAGTAACAATTAACTCTTTAGTATTATAAATAAATGGTTAAGTTAAGCGCTGAGCAATTTGCATGGAACAAAGCTTTTGTGCATAGATGTTATATTTTAGCTTTGCTCTATATACATAAGTTTAAAGTTTTGAAGAATGTCAACGTATTTGCACTATGTAATTTAATATTGCGCTGTAAAGAAGTGCTGACGACGATGGCATATGACAAGTCAATCGCAATTAATTTCGAGTACGCCTTTGTAAAAAAATAAAGTTACCGGAATTTAGAATTTTACCGTATCGTGATGCGATCAAAAATACTGTGATAAAAACTATTATAATAATAAAAAAATATTTCTTGATGTGTGCAGGTACATCAATAAAAATGAACATGACTTTTGTACTTTGAAAACAGACTTTTGTTTAAAATAATAAAAAATTTAAATGAACGTGTAAAACAGAATACTGGAAGATTTATTGGCCAAATTGGACAAGATTTACACATTTACAGAGATTTGGGAAATTCGTAACTCATAATTATAAATACAAAACTAAAACTAGAGTGTACTTAGCAATACTATCCACTAGTTCCACATTAGTAAACAATGAAAAACTAAACTCTTCATATAATAGTTAATAATTATGTATTTAGCATTCCATCCATTCTACTAATAATCATGCCTACTCCTGTGCCTATCCCTTTCGCGATCTCGATCCCTATCACGATGTCCCCTGTCTCTGTCTCTATCTCTTCTATCCCTATCGTGATCCCTTCTGTTTCTGTCGTCATCACGGTCCCTTCGATAATCATCATGCCTTCTGTCATAGTCTCGATCTCGACTACGACTTCGACGGCGCTCTCGGTCACGACTTCGGTCCCTATCCCTTCTTCCATGATCCCTGTCACGTTCTCTGCGACGGGATGCTTCCGGAGATCTGTCATCTCTTCTATCCCTGTCTCGTCTTTCTTTCTTCCTGTGGTAGTCATCTTCGTCACCTGAAAAAATTATACCCATAAAACAAATATGTCAGTAAAAATAAGAATGACACAATGACAGTTTACTTTCGAATATATAATTTTATATATCTTACTAGAATCAGAATGGCGCCGCTTATCATGACGACTGCTTTTAGAGCTTTTGTCCTCTTTGGATTTAGATGATGACGACGGTTTATCATCGGCCGTTTCTCCTTCCTCCATCTCCTCTAAATCATCGTCGTCTTCGTCATCCTCAAGTACAGAAATTCGAGGCTGTAGCTCGTTGTTTTGTTCGAGTACGTATCGTTTCTGGAAAGAGCAATTAACACAAATGTTAAGATGCCCTCAAGAAGCATTTCTCTCATGTAAAATTATTAGCGTCCCCATTTATCTCAACTCAAAATTCGTAATTAACTTATTCACCTGTAATCTGGGTAGGATGACATCGCAAACTCGATCCTCTGATAGCAGCTCATCAATAAAATCGTCCATGTACACGATTTCAAAAGCTGCAAGCACAAATTAACAAATATTTAAATCAACACCAGATATTTGTTACAATTGTGTTTGTATTTTGGCCGCATTATATTTATAAGATATTTATAAGATTGCGTATTTACCGCCTGCGCGATTTTGCCTTCTTAATTTCCTACTGTCGTTTAGAAGCGGTTCTAGATAGTTATAACAATCCAAAGATGTTCCAGTCAGTCTTAGATAATACGCTCCAAGGGCCCGTACATACTTGAACTCGTCATTTTTTATAAACTCCACAACAATATCCTTTTCCGGCTGAATCTGCAGCATTTTCAGGGTGAGACACAGGAAAGGAGTTGGCTTCGTATTTCCTCCATAGACGCCACCAACGTACCGGAGCTCCATAGCTTTGTCGACCAGCAGTTCCGCTATAATGTACACAAATATCATTAATTACAATCTTAAATTAAGGTAATGCCATTAAACGGTACAATTACTTCACCAATTTCTTACTGTACCCAGAATCTGGGTCCCAGATGACCAGAAACTTTTAAATGCACTTACCGGTTAACGCGAAACATTCTTCCTTCCAGTATTTACTATCGTATATCCTTGACCTTATAATCTTTTCCACGAGATACTGCGGATTTGTTCCATGAATGGACTTTGCGTCCTTTACTGTTCTATTCGCCATTTCCACTAACTAACTTTGCAGCCTTGTTCAATTAGTAAAATTCCGTGTAAACTGTTACAACAACTCCAAACCTGAATCCCTCGTCTCCCCCTCAGTTCTTACTCAACTGCCTGACATGACACCTTAAAAGTCCTATGGAACGAAATAACACTATATAAATACTTATAAAACTATACAATTTGATAATAATCAATCATTTAATGCCAATTAATTAAACTTTAAAAGTTGTAGTCAGAAGAGATAAACTTTGCTTCATGATTTGTGTAGAAGAGATGCATAAACACATGACAGAACGGAGTGTTGATTTGATGCAGAGCTATCGTTCTGTTTACACCAACTCGGATTTCGTTCTGAACGACGCGGGGCGACTTGGGACATGTTGGCATCTGCACAGCTCTGCCTACCAGCCGAGCCTTGTCCTTTGTCCGCATCTCTTTCTTGGCATTTTGTTGGCTAGCGTTATGGTCGTTTCATTAGTTTTTCGGTCCTGGGAATTTTCTTCCGAATCAAGTGAAGTGAAAGCATCCATCCATCAACACCTCAACTCCATATTCATGGTGAAAGCTGCAGCGAGGAAGCTTTTATTTTCGTTATTCTCCACACCACCCACCACCCACCCACATTTCAGTTCAGGATCATCAAAGAATTAAACTCGCGTAGGTGTGATTGCAAGCATTTGTTTTTTAAAAGATGAACAAAAATATACGATGTGGCATGTCGTCCGTCGTAATGTTTGGTTTATTTCACTTCTCAGTCAACTCGAATTGACCTTATCATTTATGATTATTTAACGACTTGATGACGCTTAATTTGATGAGAAGGGAGTGAGAGTTAGGAGAAGGGTAATAACTGGTAATCATAATTAGGCATCTGAGCACAGACAATAATCAAAATCAAACAGAGAAACGGCAATGATACAACGCAGCGTAACAATCTTCTTACAAAAGATTTTCGCTCTAGCTCTCTAATAAAACGGCAAATACATCAGTTTAAAGAAGGAAAATTAAAATGGTTGTGCATACATACTTTGTACTTGTACGATTGCTGAAATGCAGGTATAAATCTGGGGGAAATGTGAAAATTGAAATAAAGCTGATTTCCCAAGTGTATCCCTACCTGCAAATGTATTGTGAAGATGCGTGGATGTGTGTAGGCACGCAAAAAATGTAGTCCAGTCTAAAATATGTATGTAAACCCTGCTGGTTTTTTTTGGCAAATGGCCCTCAGATTACAAAGCAAAAGGTTGAAGGTGATTTCCTTCCGTTTTGTGAACCATATGTGTGTTCATTGAACTGTATCATTAGATCACATTTTGAGCTTTGAAAGTCATGAGGTACTTATCAGAAAGGAAATCTTACGTGAAGGAATTTGGGCTGTAAATACTGAGCAGTTTAAGAATAATGATTTTTCTGCATAAAAATAATTCTAAACTTGTCCACTTCTGTTTGAGTAAAAGGGTTTCTGGACTGGAAAAGATTAGAGTTCAGTAGTATTTATGTAAATACAATGTTTTCGTCTATATTTTGAAAAGTCATTCACATTACATTGCATTACATGTTTGTTGCTGGTCAGTTTGTATTTTGTATACTACTCAAATGTCATACTGCATTATCAACCAATATTTACAAGTCTTTTTGAGTTAAGGAACTTGAACTATTTTACTAAATGTATGTATACAGATAGTATACAGTATTTAGATAGTTTTCAGTTTTATAGTGGATACTGTTTTACGTCAATTGTCCACTGGCGATGGTGTTTACTTTGTAAAAATGTATCTACCTACATTAATTTAATACTCCCACACACATGCCGACTTAAATGTTGAATTCACCTTACAACAGCATGCCACTTTGGCACTGATGGCTGCAAGAAGCAATTAGTGGGCATTTCATGCCACACGCAGCAGCGATTCCCTTTCTGATTACGATTTAAGATTAAAATCTTTGTATTTGCATGTCATCAAACAGACATGCAGCTGGAAGGGAACTGCTGGACTTCTGCTAAATTACAAGATGATATCAGATAATCACAACCAGATATGGATATCCCACAGGATAATCGCTAATGGCACATAAAAATATAGAAGTGCTGACGACAGGAAAATTTGTAACAACGACATTTCTCATGTTCTTATTTCACTTTGTGACTTTCCTTTCATCGATTTGGATGTTTAATGCACATGTATTTAAGTATTGGAGGTTTGCAGTATGTATAGCATATTGCATGCCTGCACTACAAAAGCAGTACAAACGAGTTAATTGGAGATTTTAAACAAGAGACATACAGATACAATTTAACAAGTGCAGATATTTAAAATTACTCACAATCAGCATCTTTCATTGGAAGAACTGGAGTCTTTGTTACTGCGTCTTTAGACTTCAGATACTCTCAACTTTCTTTGACCCACCACTTTTAGAGATTCCCAATTATAAATATCTACTTGGATGACACCGTCGTCTCTTCATGCGTTTGAAAGTTTCTTTTAGCCATTAACCATTGTCCAGAGGAGCGCAAAATGCCTGGATAGTAGTCAGTTTAAACAAAACGTACGCATACAGTATGTTTGTAGGTATACATTATGCAAGACAAGAAGCGACTGCTGGGGCAAATCTAATTATTGTGTCATTCTTGTAATTGTACGTAGATACACACATACCCGTACAAACAGTGACTCCCGAGAAAACTACGAGAAACTGGGTAGGCATTTCAGATCTCATTCTGCTGGGCCATTTCATTTCATGAGGAAAAACAAGATGGACAGTGTTGTATGTCCCCTGTGTCTCTACTTTGATCCGGGTAAGTAATTAGATATGTAAGAAATTTCATTCTCCAATATCATGCTATTATTATATAGATGGTTGGGTGACGTGGTTATTCCAGAATGTGTACAATTTTTCCAGAGATCTTCGGAGACTTTTTCGTGGTTGCCTGCTGCGGACACATGTTTCACAAGCAATGTATCCTGAAAATACTACAACGGAGCATGAATCAGTAAGAGTAAAATTCACTGAACCATTTAATTTTATGTGGGGTAAATCTATTTTAGCAACCCGAATGCATTTAGATGTCCAATTTATTTGAAATACAAAGTTTGTCCATTGCATTCATCATTGATGAGGCTACATACATTAAGTTAAATTTAAAAGCATTCCAGCGTATAGAGTGACCTTTTGTTGGCAATTTCAAGATGCCCTTTAGGATGTGCTCAGCGAATAGATGAAGAAAGTCTTCGACGAGTATACGGCGTGGGACCCAATAAATCCCTTCCAAGTTCAAGGAAGACATCGTCGGGAAACTCACCTAACGCTGGTGATCTCAGTATACCCGCATCAAGTAGCCCCAGTAGTCTTTCTCAAACTTTCATCTTGAATCAACCTGTGTACGTATTACGCAATAAGGAAAATACATACTAGTGAAATGATAGACTGTCCAGTCCACTAACACTGATGTTCTAATTGAATGTATTCCTAAAGCTAACAAAATATTCCATTCGATTTCAGAGACTATTCGTTCAAAATTGTTCTACTTGGAGAGCCAGGTGTCGGAAAGACTTCGCTAATACGACGATTTTCTGTAAACCATGTACATTTACACTATTTTTTATAGTTAAACCTAATCCACAATGGCTTAGACTACATATTGGTAATGTTTAAATGCATCCTTTCTTTTGTTTAAATTAAATGGTTGAATGATCAGGATAACGTGTATAGTGACACGGTGAATGCGACACCCGGATGTGATTTAGTACGCAAAGTCATTAGTATTGGCGGGTCAACAGCCCAACTAATCATTGTGAGTTTTACAACCAATACGATCGTATGCAAGTTGGGTTTTCCATTTCTGTATTTTGGTTGGAAATCAATATTTTTGCTAATCATGATCACGATGCTTTTGGAATGACTTTTCTCTTTGGGTGCAGTGGGACACTGCAGGACAGGAAACATACAGATCAATTATTCCGGCATGCGTTCGGGACGTGCAAGGAATTATTTTTGTGTACGACATAACCAGTTTGGATACATTCCACTCAATAGCAAGTTGGGTGAATTTTGCCAATAAAAACGGCCCCGCAGAAAGTGTCAAGATTCTGGTTGGAAATAAATCTGATCAAGAGTCTTCCAGAACGGTTGATCCTCGTTGTGGCAAGGTAAGCTGTCTTTAGTGAGGAATGCAAAAAGTGGCAAATTTTGGTCTATACATTTGTCTCTAATTTCTTTATATTCATTAAAATATTTACACAGATGACTGCAGATATCATGAAGATTTCCTTCTTTGAAACATCTGCAAAGGATGCAGTTAATGTGGAAGCGGTGTTTCGGGCCGTAGGTGCAAAAATATTAGAAAGTGAATGGATTCTGTCTAATGATGACAACACAACATGGCAGCAAAATTCCATTTGTCTTCACGAGGATCCCGGATTTGATAACATTGAAGGACTGTTTTTAGGCAACAATGGAAGTTTTAGCAACAATCCGCATGGAGCAGGGAGAAACAGTCGGAGGAGCACACCTCGAGAACGAGAAGACCATATATCAGATAGCCCCAAACCAACACATCGAACATGCGCTGGTAAATGTTTTACGTGAAGTTAAGAATAATTTTAATGCAATACAATGCTTCTTATGTACTTGACTAAGCACGGTTTCTTTCAAAATGTTACCTCTAGACTCTTCAGTTTATAAGTTTTACTTTTAAGTTATCTGTTCAACTAAAGCATAACGATACGAATGATAAACATTTTGAGATTAAAGCGATACGATGTTACCTGATGACATATAGGTATACATATATGCACATAATATGCAAATCTACCTATTCATATTTTAATGATTGTTGCACTTTTCTGGAGATTCGTCCTCGATTTTCAAAATACTTTTTGCATAAACTAAAATGCGAACAATTACACTGTCTACTAAACTTCCAGCCAAATCATCCACTTTTGTTCACCTCCATTTCCAAATAACATCAGCCAAACAGAACAGACAAAACGACCAGACCAGAAGAAGGAAATGTGTGTCAGCGTGCCCCAATAGTGATTACCTATAAATTCTTTTGTGCCGTGCCGTGATCCTTCGCACTGCCGAGTTCCCTCCACTCCGCTCGTTTACTTATCAATATACCTGAGATAATAGGACTCATGAGTTTAAAATTTTATTGAAATTAATGGATTATTAACGGTCGCTAACAGATTGCTATTGGTAAGCTGACTAACCGTGTGATGCTTATAAAAATAAGGAGAAAACAGTCACATCCCACAGCATTTATCTTCATTACTTTGCGTGATGCAAACTAACTAATAAACTTAACTAAAACTAATGATGAATACGTATAGCTAACTGGCATATATTATCTTATCTCATCTCTAATCATATACCTAATGTCCATAATATGTCCCCCAAAAGATCGGTTGGTTGGATGGATGAAAGCATTCATTGCCTTGAATTTGACTTGGCATTTTTTAGTTTCGTTTGTATGTAAATGATTTGCAAATTAATTAGGTATCTCACAAGAAATCCTACAAAAATGCATTGTAGGACATTTCCTGCCACAGAAGAATGCTAACAGTAGTACAACTTTGATGCTCATGCTATTTTTCATGTATTTATAATAGCAGCTACATAATAGTACCCATCATCCACGTTTAACTTTATGGAGCCAAAAATGCCAAAATCTAAATCACAAGACAAGATCAAGGCTGTTTATAACAACGTATTTTTAGAGGTTTCGTTCGCTACTTTCCGTTCCCACTTACGTATCAACCGTTAACTCATCGATGTCGGCATACGTCTACTTCTGTTAATTTTTAATCGGTTTTTTATACTTCTGACGTTGGTTTGATGTTGATGGGCATAATTATTATTAAGCTTTTTTATAGTAGATTTGCCCTTTGGTAACTTGGTTGTTAGAGTTTACAAGTTACACTTTTACTTGATTCAACGTCATTCCCAGTCAACGACGCTTTCATATCAAAGGGTTCAGTGACGTTTAATTTGTGGATTGTTGAAACGCTGTAAGCAATAATTAATATTGCACACAGAATTAGGAGCAAGCAGAGGGTTTATGTAAATAGATTTAATTTACTACCATGAGTTCAGTCAACTGCCTTGTTCTATTTTGAGTCAAGTCGTTTGGAGGATAGTGTAAAATATAATAATAATCGAGTCGTAAGTTAAATCATTTGGCGGAGCTTCTTATCTTTTAACCGTTTTGAGGTTATTTTTATTGAGCGACAACGACAACAATGATGAAGTGCACAATCTGTTTCGAGTCCACAACTGGTGAGTATCCAAAGTTTTTCCAGAAGAAATGTAGCCTTATGTTTTGGTATATTATCATGGTTTTATTATTAGGGGTTTGTAAACTAATTGTGATTAATTTTGCAGGACTACGAGCCAACGACTACTTCGTATCAACCCAGAACGGCCACGTGTTCCATCATTGCTGTGCGTTGGAGTATGTTGCTGGTGGCTCTTCACTGTAAGTGCCTTTATCCCATCTTTACACGTAACCCATGTCTGACCTAAAGTTGGGTTTATTTGCTTTAATGTTTTACTTCTTACAATTAGTTAAGTATTCATTTCATGGGCCGCCGGGGATGTTAATGTCGATATGTTTGTATATTGCCGATACACTGCTAACCTTCATTCGACTATAATTAAATTGTTATTAGGTGTCCGGTATGTGACGAGGATCTGAGATTCCATGAATTCCAAAAGCTTAACAGTCAGGGTGCCCCTGCTCCAGAAAGACCACCGAAGCCAGGTAGAACTCCAAATGGCAGGCATTCCTCAACTCCAACGCCAACGGGCACTGTCAGGTCTTCAAACTCGAGTGATCCATGGCGTTTGGATGGACGGCAGACATCTCCTCCGAGTCAAGTACCCGCTCAACCTGCTCCAGCTCAATCCACAAGCTTTTGTGTTCAACCGTAATGACTTTCCTTTGACATTTCAGAGGAGATTACATTATTAATATTGTTTTATTAAGCCACTTGCTATGCGCTACACTCGAATAGGTTTTAGTTTTTGATGTGTCATGTTTGTTTGTATCGGTTATTGCTGCAGAGATTATGTGTTCAAAATCGTGGTCCTTGGGGATTTCAACGTTGGAAAATCCAGTTTGCTTCAAAGATATGCTGTACGTAATGAATGATTTAATGTTGACGTTTATAGCATTTTTTTCTTTCCTCTGTTGAGTGGATATTGCTACATACAAGAACGCTCTATTCTACAGTAATATCGTACTTTCTCCACTTTTTTCAGGACGACAGATTTGACCCAATGATTACAGCTACCACTGGATGCGATCTGGTAAGCTGCTTTTATATAGACAGTAGATAGTTATTCGAGTGTGAATAATTTAATTCTTGTACTTACATTTAATAATCTTCATCTTGTTTCAGAGAGTGAAGGTTGTTCCTATCGCAGGAAAAATTGTTCGCTTGAATCTCGTAAGTGAAATAAAAGTCCTATCTGATATTTAAAAATAAAATGACAAAAATGCTAACTCTATTTCGTTTCTTTTTTGTCTTTATCCTCCACAGTGGGATACCGCCGGGCAGGAAAGGCATCGTGCAATCGTTGACATGTATCTCCGGAGAGCTGACGGTATCTTATTCTGTTTTGATATCACAAGCATGGAAAGCTTCCTCGCCCTTCAGGACTGGTTTCAATTTTCGCAGCGATGTCTTCCAAGTGACACGCTTAAAATAATTGTTGGAACCAAATCTGACTTATGGTCTCAACGCGCAGTGCGTTCACATCAGCTTCAGGTAGGATTAAAAATGCAATTCAACGCATGTCGGTTATGATTCCTGTTTTCCTGCTCTGGTAGCTAAGAGGATTTCCTCTCTTTCCTGTTTAGACTCTTGCCGAGACCTGGAATGCTCAGTACATTTACACATCCTCCAAGGATGCAATTAACGTGGAAGTCGTTTTCCGAAGCCTTGCTGCTCTCATCTTAGAAAATCGCATACCATCTTCCTACAACACTGCCTCTTTGCGTCCCTCTGCACCTCCGCTAGAGCCGGAAAGGTCGTTATACAACAAAGATGGAACTATCAAACTCTACAATCCCTTTACATACGACAAAAAGCAAAAGAAGAAGAAACAGCAGGACAACTGCTGCAAATGAAATTACTTTGCTGAACTCATTGTAGCTTTTTATGCAAGCGACATAAACATTGTTTTACTAGTTTTACATTTGTTTGTATGTATGGCTTCAAATTCTTTGAAATTCGTGTTATTTCTTTTGATTTGTTAAATATTGTATACCGGTGTATATGTAAGTTGTTACACTAGCCCTCTTTAGATAGTATGGATTTAGGTAAGGATCTAGAATAGTAAACATGTATCATCATCAATTTTTTCCAATAACCTGGAAAGTTATTTATGTACATGTGTATTATGCGTTGTGTTGTGGAATTATAAAATAAATTTGTGTACAATGTGCATATTTAGAATGTAAAAGACTGATCCAGGAGAATACATCTCTCACATGCATAAATGAAGGAAGCAGATTCCTCCACTCACTTTTTAATTAAATATAAGTGCACACTCCACGTGTAATTGCTGCTCTGCTTCTAAATATATGACACAAAACGATTGAGCTATAATTTTATTATGACTTTCCAAATCTCAATTAACAAAAGTGGATACAAATAGAAGATACAGTTTTACAGAAACAATATGAATATAATGATCTTTGACAAAAGTAAGTTGTAGTTTATATTTAGAATTATACAATCACCATAATTTCCATGTTCTTTCCGGTTAGTTGTTCTACACGAGCGGTAGAACTTATTATTCATGTCTGGAGGCAATATTTTCGAGAGCTGGGTTGCTCCTTTTCCTCATTTGGTTAATTAAGTAATTACTTTCCCCATCTGAGACGCATCGTTGGCGACCTCCCGCCACTTGCCGCTCTACTGCCTGGAAAGCCACTCCAGGGACGCATGAATGCGGAATTAGATGTCATCGGTGGATGAAATGAGAGTTTTCGTCTTACAGAAGAAGGGAACCTCTGCTCTCTACTTGAACCGAAACCGCCGCCGTTACTTACTCCGAAAAAGCTACTACTACCGTCATTATGTGATTGTGCACTAGAATTGGCAGTGCTACTGCCACCGTTAGTGCTAGGTGTGTTATTGAGAAACGCTTCAGTGTAGTACTTTGTGAGGTAACTCAATCCTTTCTTCTTTCTTGGACGATCCACAGTCTCCATCAGTTCATTATTATTATGCTTTCCCAAACCGGTTGCTTCCTGTTGGTCATTCCATAATTTCATTACCAGACACATTAAACATTTCCATAAGCAAAAAAGGGACTCACACACACAGCATGCATAGGTAGCGTGTTCATATATACATGTAGCATTTTGGACAGGTATACTCGCAGAGGTTAGGGTTAATTACCTGTAAGTTATCATTGTCTTCAACATCATCCTCATCCTGAATCAGCATATTCTCGTTCTGGTTGAGGCGCCAATGCCACGGTGGTAGTTTGGGGACTACGTGATCACCGCGTAATATTATTACAGAGTCCAAGATCACATCTTCCGGTGTCTGTGGACCAGTACCAGTCAAAACGAGTGGGAGGCCATTAGCCACATACTTTGGACTGTGCCACACGGCAATGAGGAACCAGAAAAAGATGATGTTTGTCAGCGAGAAATACTGCTGTTGCTTTCTATTGCTGCTATTGTTTCGTGGAAAATGGGATGATATGATGGTGGAGGTTGTTGTGGGTGGATAATAATTTCTCCTGGCTTCTTTTATATTTGAGGAGACTTTTATCACGTCATTGCTCCACTCCATCATAATCATAATTCCCTCTTGGTAAGGATTTCGGGGAAATGGTAGCTAAATAAATTTTGTTACAGCTGCTGTTGATAATGCGATGAAGAAAGTGACGATTAAGGTGGTGAAAGTGTGTTTGCATAATATTGTTTTCACTTTTCAATGCAAGTCATTGCCACTGATGCGGGAAGTAGATCAGGTTGGTTGGTCTCCTCCCACGTAATGTTTATATCGCTTTCTCTAAAACTGCAGCTTCATAATAATGTGCCATGCATGATGAAGAGAAGATACACAAATTTTCTCCTTCGTTTGTCGTTTAAAGCCGTTTTTGATTGGGAAGAAGTGAAACTGAGAAAGTCCTGTAGGTACATAATATTTAGATAATGGATATAAAAATAGACGTGTCGCTTGTCAATATTAATCATTTCTTGTCTTTTAATAAACCAGAAAAATGGGTTGTGGAGCAGGTGCGCAATCAACGACAATGAAGCAGGAAAGAAGTGATATAACGAAATGAGCCATGCATCAAAATAGATTCCAAGAAGCATAGCACAAACAAGTGAAAGCATAAAAGAATACCGAGGGAAAGCGGAGAGGAAGAAGAAACAAGGAAGTTGTCTGTGTTTATCGCATTAATCCTAATCATCACAAACATCCCAAAAAAACCATAATGCTGCTACAGGCGGACTGCTAAAAAACTCTGCTACGTGCTATTATTATTAAATTGTTTACTGCCATGCTGTTCACAATGTCTACATCCTCCACATTATGCATCCCCTCCTTGTAGATTCTAGGATCTCGCCGCAAAAATAAAAAATGAGGTCTCGAGAGATTTCCGTAAACTAATTGTAAGTTGTGGAGTGACATGATGTTTTTTGTAAGCCTGTCAAATATTATTTTTATGAGTGACAGTACTCCGTCTTGACACTCTGTAAATATATTATCTATGAGAAATGCAAGAGGAAAGATATTATAGTGATTGATATGATAAGATGATAATATACAAAATGCAGTACGTAATCAATTTATTTATTATTATGAAAAGCACAAAATTTGTGATTTTTTTGTGCTGGTGTCGGTGATGAAGCTACAAAGAAAAAAATAGGAAAACTGCAACAAGTTGTACATTATTTCATGAATGATTATGACGCAAGGAAACACGACCAAACTAAGCCGCAGTGCGTGGCTAATGTTTGATAATAATTTGGTTGTTATTATTATCGGTACAACATTGCTGATTTTTACTGTTCTATAAAAGATTATTGCTTTGGTTTATTGGGCAGATATACGGGTGTGTTGGAAATGCACATATTTACTGCTCTTGTTTGGGATATACTCGCAGTCCACGACTATAAGCGTACCGTTTTACCCCTGTGCATATTTTGCTATGAAGACAACGGACTGGCCAAAAACTCTTTTCTGGGAACTGTGTTCCTATCTACGTGCAAACAATATCCTGGAACTAACACAAAAGGAATAGAGCAACAGTTTATTCCATAGAAAAGGTACAAGAAATTATGCTATTGTTCTTTTCTTTACTATATCATTTCGGATGTATCGCCTGTTGCCCAGCTGAAGCTATGATAATAATGAAGGCTTAACTGGGCTTTGTGTGACGCCTTTTCTCGCAGTCACACACCAAAATTACAGACATTGAGTTTAGGAGAGTAGTAGGCCGAACCGAATAAGAACATTTAATTGTATATTATCGTTGTAGACCAAACATTGTGTGGTAAAGCAATAAGACGTATGTGCTATTGTGCTGCTACTAGTACTTAGCATCAAATGTCAATAATAATATTTCCTACGTCAACGTGGGAGAATTAGAGAAAATTATTATAATCTACTATGTTTACTACTTATAGTTTGATGTTGCACGTTATTTTGCTGGGAATGAAAAATATGTGTGTTGAACAACTTTGTCCTTCAAGAAATACAGAGAAGAATTTTCGAATTGTTTATTGCAACCTTATCTTCTTCCCTGAAATTATCCTGTCCAAATTAAAGACCCTTCACGATAGCTGTACTTTTATCAATATTGAAACACTTGAAAATGTGTATCTTTTACAATAAGTTCCTTTCACACATTTAACAAAATGCTCCAAAATCCAAATGTTCCAAATATTCTCGAAAGACAACAATTCGTTCCAAAGTTACCTTTTCATTGAGTTACATTATAGCTAAATTAATATTTTAATATTCATTCAATTGGATTTGGTCAGAACAAAACGGGGCAACTTGAGAAAATCTGAATATGCACTGTAGCAGAACGTTAGACATTATGCTTTTGTTGGCAGGTTTTTTATTGTGTATTTAGTAAATTAACTGCTTCCATCATATAAAAATGCTTGCGAATTAACCTGCGGCGACCTTCATAAGGTCTAGAACTACTTTACAAGATATGATGGAAAGTAATGTTATTTTTACGCTTGGTTTGCTCAGTACATTGGAAATGGAATAATAAATGGATTAATGCTAAATTGTCATCAGGATGCATGTATGCCAAAGTCAATAGTTAAACACAAATTAATGAATGTTATGCACAGTCCAGTGACTTGTTATGCATGGTCAACAAAAACAAAATTATAGCAGGCAATGATTCATGATGATTCATCTAGACTGAACACAAACAAAGATACTTATCTGCTGGCAAGCACAACCCAAAGTAGGTTTATTTTTAATTAAGAGATGACTCGACTTACCCTTTCTGTAATTAACGATATTTGACTCTCTGATCCGCCTCAGCTGTCTTAGTTCGTTTGTCTTGAATCAATTATACCTAATCTGTTCATCGTCACAAAATCAACCACAGATGTAGTGCTGATGTATTAATACAGATGATGGGCTGACGTTTGTAAACTAGTACAAATGTTCGTCAGTTGCACAAGATGGGAAAATTCTGTTGATAACGCTTTTAGTCTTCTGGAGAAAGTCACTGTGTGTAAATGGAACTGATAATGCCAGTCTTGTTGGACAAGAGTCTATTCTCACAATGCCCCGATCCAATGCATCCACCCACACCACACAACAAATATAAGCCAAGCTTTCGCTTTCAGCAAAGTGATTGTAGAAAATGAGCTGAAGCTGAAGAGACCACAGGATGAAACGGAAAGCAGTTTGACCGAGATAGGAAAAGAAAGTACGGAGATGAGATGTTTTCCTTCGTTCCTCCTCTCCTCCACTACTCCAACTTTCTCACCCATTCCTCCTTTTTATTCCGCTATTTTCTCCACCGCCACCACCACAACCAATACTCTTGTCCATTCTTGTTGTAAAAACAGTGACTGTGTAGGCAGCTATTTAATTGACTTGCGTTTTGCGTTTTCAATTTGCATCATCAATGTTGTGACTCATCACACACACACACGCAATTACGTTGTGTAGCTTTTATTTTTAAATCTTGGTCACGTTTGAATTCTAAATGTGGACTTGAATCGTAGTTAGTGTTAGTGTTGACAAGGTTGGATTTCGTGATCATTTTGGAGCACGTTCCAAATTTCAACGCATGCATATGCCTCAAACATGTGAAAGGGACAAAACAAAATGTCAAAAATATTCTGGGTATAAAGCAAATCTCACGGGTATTCATTTTTTAATTGGATTAATTGAATCGTAAGAAAGACGAACTATTTGCACGGCTCAAATAATACTCAGTTAAAAATTAGATAGGAATTCTGAATTTCCCCTAATTATCAATTAACTACATTATGCTCCTCTAAGTTTCTCATAAATAATCTCAATATTGAATGTCAATAATTGCATTACATTACATGAATCAAATGAAGTTAGTCCAGTGGATGCTGTATAAAAATGTCGTGATTCAAATATATAAAATGATGACTCCTAAGCAAAGAATTGACTATCAGCTATTTAAGACAAATTCTTCAACTTTTAAAGTTTTATTACCATTCAACGTTATCATTTCATTACACATCAATTTATTATTTGGTATAGTTCTGTAGGCATAAGCATTTGTGTGTGTGTACAACTGTAATTCATAATTCAATTCATAACAATGCTTTCTGTAGTTTTGAAGTAAGTAACACAAAGAGACGTATTCGAAGACTCGTTTTTTAAACAATGTATGTATAATATAGCATAGCGTAAAACCTCGTAGTACACGTGTTTTACATTTAGTACCTAATCCTGACTTCTGGGGTACAAATGAGCAAGATAATTTGAACAAATTACTTGCATCCGCCATTCATCCTACCTTATCTGACCTTCAAAAGGTTACATTTTTTATTATCTTAACTCTTCATAACTTTCCAGTCTATGACTGTATATAATTACATGTAAAAAATAAGAATCAGTCAATTAATTAGAATCACTACTTCCTTCCAACTCCTTCATAAAATATGTATTATCGAAGAACATTGTAAACATAGATATAATCGATGGTTCTTCTTTGTCAGTTTTCGTAATGTGTTTGAATCACTCACATGAAAAATATTAACCGTGTCATTTCGTTTCTACGTCTTTTTGCTTTCAGTGTCAACGAAGCAGATATTATGTGCAAAGTATCTGCTCGAGTGTAATGGCTACCTTCATACTGGCTGTCATTATTTTAAAACAAAAACTAACTAACCGCTAATGTACTAAGCTTATGTATGGTACAAGTTATCTTACTCATTAAACAAGTCTCTAAGTATTTACAGCAATTTTATACGCTACTGTAATGCAAGTTCATTCACATAAAATTAATGACCAAGTACAAGGCTCAGTTGCAAAAACACCAGACAAATTACCGAAACTGCAATAATGTATAATTAATAATTAAAGGTAATATTATACAAAAAAATCTGTACTAGTTTTGAGCGAATTTTTCAGTGTTCTTCGGGTGGATTGTCTACTGATGCATCCAATCCGACCACCAAAGAATAATTTTGTTGATAACCCTCAGCCTCCCCTGGTTTTGCTGTGGCATTTACAGCCATACTTTTTACATATGGCATATGCTCACTGCGCTATATTAATTTTACTATACAACTTTTACTACAAAATAAGTAAATGAAAATCTAGTACGCTTCATAGAAACACAAACCATTACAAAGTAGCATGGGCAAAGGAACACGAAATACCTAGTAAAATATAAAACTATATCCACACAGTTCCAAACACTACAATGACAACTGAACAGTACAGAAAATGCATATATTTCTAAGGCACATTAAGCACAGTGCACGCTTGGATCGACGTAATTAAAAAATCACAGCTCGAAGACTACAATATAGGTAATAATAATATTCAAAAGAGGGAAACGAACAACCAGAAGAAAAGTAAACAGCCCGAACCCGTTCCAACATTTTCCGCGTTTCCTTTTGTCCACATTAAATTAGGTGGCTCATTCATGTCGGCGAAGACCCAATGAACCATTCCTTCTTGTACAGATGCCTCTTTCTCACTAAACTACATACATACGTACATCGAAACACCTACACATATTACGTGATATTAATACATTCACAGCTAATACAAAATTACATTAATATAAATAGGTAGATTACAAGTGAAAGTCTCTTTATAAGTCAGGCCAGGGACTGAATTTTAAAAACATTGTTCCGTTTCATGTCTGATTGTGTGTTGTAGTTGTCGGGAATAATACATTTTTATAATATCACGAATCACGACGACAAATGACATTGAGGATTATTGTTGGCGTATCTACTATCTACTTCATAAATCATTATAAATATGCAACGTACACTACGCCTACACTATACTAATCACTATTCTACTATGTATATGTGGCTTTTACAGAGAGATATGTACACTGTACATTTTTACAATAACATTTCCATTATTATAGGATGATTGAAAACAGTCTACATTTTGTAATGGTTTCATATTTCTACCAGTGGAGAATACGAAAGAATACAATACGTTGATAACATAATCACGTACTAAAAAGACTAAACTGGATAAGAGTTTACCTTATAGAAATAATATACAATAAAAAATAGATAAATTTGTTACGATGAGCTAGGCAGGATATATGAACTTGACTATTTTTCATCATCTATGCTATTCCCATCGTCGTCGCTACTAGAGCTACTCTTATCGTCTAGTCCAGACTTTTGGTTATCCCAGTAGTCGAGGATGAACTCAGAGGCTACGGATCCCAACATTTGGCACGTGCACTGGTTCACGGAGACTTCTTTCTCTTGAAAGACCGACCCGTCAACAACACGAAGACCCTTCGTGCCAAACACTCTGTAGGAATACACAAAAGACATGAACATGTGTTACTTTTACAGGAACAGATAATGGGACATGAATAATTATCAGTTTAATTATGGATGCTTACCTGAGGAAAGAGTCGACCACTGCTACGGGATCATTTGTATCTCTTCCCATGGGTATCGTGGCGCAATATTTATAAGCGGTAGCAGTAGTATGTCTTGCGACACACTCCCAATAAGCGTCACTCTTAAATTGAAGTTTTTCACAACCAGGGAAAGGAACTGGTAACATTTTCCCGTTGATCTCTTTAAATGCTTTGGTCTCCTCTACCAACTTCACGGCGAATTTGATACCTGCACAGATACATCAAATGATAATCACACACATTAGCCATAATTACCTTTCTTGTATAAAGCAACTAACTGTAAAATTACTCCCCAATTTGTCATTAATTATAAAATTGTCATTACGCCTCACCTTCAACAAGGAGATCAACGTCACGCTGATCTGAAAGGTATCTCGGGTCAAGGACAGGAGGACTCTTTGGATCCTCGTCTCTAAGCTTAAGGGTTCCTTTGCTGTAAGGCTTGGGTAGCGTCACCAGCTGAAAGAAACTGTCATTTCCTGCCCACATCTTATAATATCCACTAAGAATCTCCTTCTTTGTGTTCGCTGCAATTTCCATATCACGCTCGTATTCGCTATCCGTGGAGTGAACCATGATGTAAGTAAACAGATCGGGGTACTTGTACCCCTCTTTCTTTGCTTTGGAACTGCGGTAAGTGTAAGTTCCTTCAAGTCGTGTAGAGGCATACGGACTTGTTCCAAAAGCGGCATACTCAATCATGGCGGCCATGGTTAGTTCACGTTCCATTAAGAAGGAATAGCCTTCGTCAACAAAGAATGGACCCACAAATGCTCCATATTTGTCCATAAGACTTTCTCCAACTGGAAGGTCCAAAACAGGCTTAATCTGTACAACAACAAAATAATCTCATCAAATTCCCATTCATTATAAAACGTACATGATAAAAGCAAAACTGGTTCTCGCTCGAGTGTATAAACTTGGTTTACGCATATCACGCATTTCACGCGATTTTCTTTTATTCAGCTTGCCTTTGTACCCATTTATGATCATGACAATAGTGTACACTGCACACGCGACGTAGAATAAAAGTATGAGCATAGCGTCTGCAGCGGCCGCAACGCACATGCACAATTCGATATTATGTGTGTAATGCAACAATGAACAATGCTCACATTTACCACCGTCAGTGCTGCGCTACAACAATGGAAAGGTACTCGCCGCTGCTGCTTATTGATGCTCTATTACGTTATTTCACAAGTTCATACAGCGACCTTGGACGAGATTCTTCAAATCATAAAATTATATGCCATAACTGACTACCTGGCGTCTGCTGACTTTGTTCGTATTACATTTTGATGATTGTCATAAAGTAAATGTAGGTACTTGTATATCATTATCACACGAGCAATTTTGCAGTGGTGGCTTTGCTGATATTCTCAACGGTTCTTGTATACATGCGATAAAAAATGATATAAAAAATTGAGGACTCACTCCAAATTCTTCAAGATGTTCCTTCGGCCCAATACCGGAGTGCATAAGAATTCGAGGGCTTTGTATCGCCCCAGCACTCAAAATCACTTCGTTCCTTGCCTTTGCCACTTTTGTATGCCCGTGTCGTTCATACTCGACTCCAAAAGCCTTGTTGTTTTCTCCAGCGATCAGCACTTTGTTCACAAAAGCAAACTTTCTCACTGTCAAGTTTGGCCTGTCCGTGATGGGTTCAACGTAAGCTTTGTAGGAATCCCAGCGGAAGCCGTGTCTCGAGTGGAAATCCATCGGTGCAAAACCTGTAGTCGTGATAGGTATTTTTACTCTGTCAGCAATGATTTCTCCCTAATTTCATATCATTTCTTACCCACTTACCAAATATGCCTGTATAACCATCAAACTTGATTATAAATCCCATTTCCATTTACAAACAAATCGTTACATTACCTTCAGTTAGGGGACCATCCAAATTAGGATCTCTGACTTTGTAACCCATTTCCTCTCCAGCGCGCATCACATTGTCAATCACTGGACGGATGTCACCCTTTTCGATAGTCATTCCACCGCCCACTCCATGGTTTTCTGTAATCATGATAAGGACAATATACATTAAGTATTAGTAAACAAACTAAACTTTGTTCACAAATTGTGAGTACAGCCATGCATGTAATTCGTGGTTGAAAGATAATTATATCACATCGTTCGTTATTGACATCACATCCTACTCAAAGTCATTGCAACTTGCATAGATGTTACCACTCTCCACCTTCTTCCATCGCCAACCATTTTAAGTTCATTTGCTTGAGTTTTTCCCCTATTGCAAATTGCATTCATCTCCCAATGTTCTCAAATTATATGCTTTTATAGATCTGACTCAACCAACAGTACAAATAGGGAGTGGAAATGAACGGCGATGATGAAACCGTTTTACTAACCACATCAATTACTCTGTAGGTGAATATAGGTGGCCATATACCTATATCGTTTCGTAAAAAAGCACAACAAAGAACCAAAGGATCACACAGCTCTAGCTAATGTAACGCAGAAATCCTAACTTTTAATACCACATGCCAAAAATACCAAAATTACCACCTTATTTAGACCCAAAACCACAATCAATGACGTTATGTAAGCTTGACCAAGATCGTCGTGCAAGATGCCGGCTCAGTCACACAGACACAACGCATATAAGCTTAATATTATTATGTAGATTATTAACTACCGGAAGCATGAAATGCTTGAAAGGTAGTTATAGCGATTGATCTGTTTGTCTGTCTGTCCGTCTGTCTGTCTGTCTGTCTGTCTGTCTGTCTGTCCGTAAACACTCTAACTCCCCTCCACGTAGACCGATTTGGCTCAAATTTTGCACAGAGGTACCTTTCCCCAAGGGGACGTTCCCTATTGAATTTCAGCCATGTACCTCATCATTGACCGGAAATATGGGGGTCGGCGTCTTCGACCTGGTGGGGATGACCATGTCGTCAAAAACTTTTATTGTTTAAATCGATAGAGGAGTTCAAGACGATCATTTTTTGCCAAGACACCATGGGTCAAATCGGTCACCTGGCGGTGGGGTGGGCCGTCAAAGTGTGGGTATCCCCAGTCGTCAAAATTTTTTATGCCGTAAATCGATCGGGATTATCAATTTGAACATCAAAAACGTATTGTAATGGTCAAATATGTATCCATATTTGCTATTTTTGCATTAATCACTCGTCCGGTAGTTATGTATTAAAGGTTACACCTTACTAGTTTTGCAACGCATCATATCACCGCTACAGTTTTTTTTATTTTAGCGTTAAAAATTATATTATAAAGAAATAATATATAAAACACAAAACAAATTTAACTAAAACGTCTGTTAATTCGTTATTGGTTTCTCATCTATTGCCAAAATATGGGGCTTTGTTTGTGGGTATGCAAATGCCATTCAGCACAACGTTCCACGCGTAGCGCAGTGCACTGCGGCGTTACATTTATCGTGATCTTCATTAAATCTAAAACCATTGCTACTCATCTCATCAAACTAGTAACACAAAAGAAACGTAGCGTGGCTTAAAAAGGGCACCTTCAGCATTAATTAGCTATAAACGTACCTAAAATGAATCGAATTGATTTAAGTATTTTTGGAATGGATTCTCATTTATACTAACAAGATGTAAAACAACTGTAGGAATAATTAATCCTTCCATTGACAAGTTAAAAAAATGTAAACATTATTATAGGCTCCTGAAAACTATACTTGGAAAACCACCTGACACACAGCTACTCACGGTTATCGAAGTGTGAGTTGGTTGGTACGGCGTTGTTGACTTTTGTAGTCAATCACCCTTCAGATTTTAAAGAACATTAAAATATATCTAGTTTAGTCATGCTACTTAAGCCCATTTTTATCCATTTCATTTCGCACAGTCGTCATAAATATAAAAATAAGGTTTTTTCTTTCTTTTATGTACCTGTGTCACTTGTACATAATTATACCACTCACTCAGCAAACAACGCCTTCCATCTTGTTTCATCTCGAACAATTGTGCAGTATGGCTTTTACCCAAAAGTGAAAAAATATACTGTTGTTACAATGATTAACGACTGACTCGAGTTGGAGGATTAAAATTTTATTATCTTCACTAGATTCGTTCATAGTTTGCAGTTGTTAATGTTGCCTAATCAAGCGTGAACAACGAATTTGAACATGTGCGTAGTCTAGCACCAATTAGCGTAAATACATACATCTAACGCATATGTAGGTAATTAAGACATAAAAATTGACACAAAATGTTCAAAAGAGTCTAAGCTGAGGACAATAGTTTTATTACTCTGATGAAATCTCACAGAAAACACGAATTAACATGGAGGATAATAACACGTCTGTTGCGTATGTTCGTTAGCTACCTATGTCGGATACTGCACATTTCATTCTTTCAGCAAGCAGAATTTAGCCTACCCGTTCGTTAGTCTCACCGTCTCACTTCGCCCCCGCAACTCCTACACGGTTTCCAATAATCCATGTTTCGCTAATCATTAATAGATTCACACCAATCTCATGTATAATGCCATTTTTAACCGACAAAATTAAGAATGATTTTACACCTTCAATGAAATGATAACCACGTATTCTGTAATTCAGATTCATGAGTAAAAGTCATGATTCTGTAGCTAATTTTGTTGTAATTTTCGGTTATTCGTTTAGAAAATTCAGCGTTAGACTTCATTGGTAAGTGTAGATTAAATCATAACACTGTTGATCGGAGTCAGAATCACAAGGATATTCTGACATTGAAAAATGAGTGTTTTTAAACGTCATAAATTTTAAAAGCTGACCAACGTCCCGTTATATACCTTATGTACTGCACGTGTGCTAATCTTTGTTTTTACTTACTGACATCAAAGTGCCCGTGATAGTCCTCCAACTCTTTATAGTGCTTCTGCACGTTTCTCATAGTCCAAATGGGATTACCGGTCCGCTCAGCAACGTCGTCAAAGCCTTGGACACTGCCACGAATGTAGATCATGCCGTTTATAAGGCCAGAGCCACCCAAGCCCTTGCCGGCTGGCCATAATGTAACCTGTCATCAAAAAAATATTGTAAACATTAAAAATCGCCAAAGTCCATTTTATTGCTTGTTATATGACTATTCTAGCGTAATCAGCCGACGTTAATGCCTACAGTTAATGGTCTTAAGTCTTAAAAATTTCGAGGGTACGTATGTAGGCAACACGTTTAATATTTTCTGCAAATTGCAAGATTCGTCCTTTTTCCAAAAAATAGAAAGTATTCACATGGCAGGTGCCATTCAGGAATGACAATGAGTAAATATAATTAAGTATTTCTCGAACTTTATGGCCATATACATAGTCACATGATTACGTATGTAATATGATGCAATCAATGGAAAACTAATTCGGTCATCTATAAGCATATATGTATTTTTACCATTTTCAAGTCATCATGATATCATAGGCGCACACTTTTGTTGTTAAGACTTTGATGCAGTTTCTTATGAACTCGGACAAATGTACTTGAACCCTAAAGTCTTAAAGCAAGCAAGTAAATTAATGGTAAATAAATCATCAGCATATTGTCAAGCCCATTAAGTATTTGCTTTATGAAACGAGACGATGATGATGGTACGGTTATGGTATGATAGTTTAGTTTTTTTAAACGTGTGTATTTCTGCATTTGGAAAAGGAAGGTGCAAAATTAAACGGGACTGGTGCACACAGCAGCATATTATCTCTCAGCGTGAATATTCACTCTTACGCAATGTCTTGTAGCAAGTTTGTTGACTGCTATCACCGCCTACCCAAATCATAGTACCTAAAGTCGATAACGTGTAGACTATTAATAATATAACGAGTGAATGCAAGATCAACTATTATTGGAGAGGAGACCTTTAAAATATTTTTGAAGATCACAGTCAAGTAACAAAAAACTGGATGTCTCCTACTCCTATAATAATCTCTAGTAGCTGCGCCGAGTGTTGACTAGCAAAACACTTTGTTAGCATACTAGTTAGTAATTTACCTAAGCGCATTATTGCTCAATCATTTTTTTTCAATATCAATGTTAACACTCCTTCTAAATTTTAGAATATATTTCGCCTTTAGAATATATTTTAAAAGTCAACTTTTTTGCATATAGTTGATGAACACCTTTCTTTTTGCTGCTGGCAGTAGTGTGAAGGTTGATATTTCGAAAATGGCACTTGTTAATCGTGTGTAGGTAGGCATGTATTTTGTATTCATTATCAATTTTACGTGAGTAAACTATATAACGACTGAAAACTTGACATTGATATTATTGTGTTGCAATTGCAACAGATTCATCAATCGCCCATCACACACATCCCCACTCTCCACAATATTTTGAAGATAGGGGAATGTTCAGAAATAAGTAAATGTGCTCTGAATTAAATGTTGCAACGCTCAAAAATTCACACATGCCCAAAACCAAGGTTCTTGGGTACGTATGATCAGACATCATTGCGTCATGCCTTTTGACTGCCCATCAGTCGGTAATTAACATTGGTAGTTTGGTATCCGAGATTCCACGTGTTTATCACACATTTAATTGTTTTAAAACCCAATTAAAATGTACTCTCATCAATTCCTTCAAATTAATGTCATTTCCTCTGCATGTGAGTCAACAGTCAATGTTACAATAATATCATGTCGCAAAGCAGGACTATGTGTACGCAAAAATAGCATTCCATTTTAAGATGCTCATAAAATTTCCCTAAAATCAGCAAAATTGGCCCAGTTTCTGCCCTTTTCTAATATCTTATTTCTTCTCTTCCCTTTGCTTGCCAGCAAATGTGCGTTGATACTGTGCATCTGCTGTCGTAACCGTAACCATAAAAAAGTATTCAGGAACCCCCTCCACCACTTCGATCATCATTAGCATGAAAGAACTTCTAATGACTAATGATGAAGTTTCGTTTAATACTCCAAAATCATTTCATCTACTAAACGTCAATGTGCTACTCTGCTACTCAATGCTCTCCTATTACACTTATAATTTGAAACTTTTCATGAAAAATAATAAAAATATACTATGCAATAGGACGTACATTATTTTCTCAATACAATTTCAGCTTCTGTCGGCAACTATTTTAGTAAATTAGGAAAACCACACGTACAATATGCACATTTTTATGCATCTCCATGTAAAGTGCAAACTTTGTAACAAGCATAAAAAACAAATAAAAAAAGATGAACAAAGCCAAATAATAAACGCTTGTGTCAAATTTAGAAGAAAAAACGACAAAAATATACATACATCCATAATTCAAGTGGGCCATGCAATTCCATCATTTGTTGTGGTTGTGGAGAAGAAACCTAGACACTTTGTGTCAAGTCGACACTAAAGTAATGATAAGAATGTAATGAAACTTGCTTGCTGAATAAAAATACTAATGTCTACTGCAAAACTGTCGATGTCGATAGACTACACACTTAATGTGATCCCTTATCAGTTGCTGCCTGCTCTCAGATCAAAGTACACTTACTTAACAAAAAAACTAACCATTTTTTTTATTTCAAAAAGGGTAATGCGTACTTTACACGGCACATTTTCTTGGTGACTAGATGCAATATATTATACATATTTTTTGGCTTCAAGTATATTACGATGATTATTATGATGATGAGGCGAATAAGGATTATTATGCAACAAAATACAACTTCAGCTTACGCTGAAGTGATCTTTCTGGTGGTGCATCAAAAATACTAGAGAAGATCTTTACCTTTGCCTATTTTTCGCAGAAAATAAAGCATAATGCAAGCATGCACTATTGCATGTAGACATATAGGTGAGCTATATATTTTTTGATGAAGATGTTGATTATCTAACTCATGCATACACGAGGCAAGAAAACAAGTTACGGGCCTTCCTTTTCATTTCATTATACTTGATCATTATCAAGCAGTGGTAAAGAGTAGTTATCATGCAACAATTAACAGTAACAGCAATATCAAAAGATCAGCTATAAAAATATAGCCCACTATAGCTAGGTTCTAGCCCCGACACGATTTCACGATTGAAGTGGTATTGAACATCCGGTTGAAGCAAACAAATTGGACTAGAAACCAACGGAAGTCAATGTCACACCTTTTGTTTTTGACACATGTTGCACGAAATGACATTTTCTGAAAGCAGTATTATTTTCGTAATAACTGTAATATTTTCGTAATTATGTCTACGATGATGAGTTTAGGATTTTTGTAACCCATTCTCGATTTTACCGCAACATTTCCTAAATGAAAATTTATGTCTACGAAAAAACGAAAGTGTTTTACCCGAAAAATTACATACCTATATATCTACGGCCTTATTAACATAAAATCTTTGCATGTATAATTCATTTGAAATAAATTGTATATGTTCCTAATAAAGTTAATAAGTAACGACATACCAGAAATACTAAAAAGTATTTCGTTTAGTAGTAAATTTCTCATCTTGTAATCGGCGTAGCATATAATTCATGATCAAACAACCAAAACAATCTTAGGTTTGCTTACAAATGCACTCACTCCATTTACCTTGTATCTCTTTTAAAGTAGATACAACAATGACAGTAGAGGTGCAGTTTGGCCGTAAGCAGCAACGCAGAATTCTGCGTAGGTCACTTCAAACTTGAGATTGTCTAATAAATGCTGAAGTTGTTGATAGGTAATAAATGTTGTGGACTTTATGCCTGCTGAATAAATGAGTGGAATGATAATTATTGCACCGCTTCATTTCATAAAGTATTACCAAAGAAGATGGAATGAGTATTCATAGTCTTGTCCTGGTAGAATTTTTGAATTCAAAGGAGAACCAAAAGGTTTGCTTAGTGAAGCCATGATGCATACAATGGTTTCTTGCAGTTGTTACAAATGTCATGGTGGTGGTGTACTGTGGCTTTGACCATTATGACAGGCGTGTCCTTTGACTTGAAAATTCCTAAATTACACAATTTTAAATGTGTTCACTGTACCTGTGTTGTGTATGTACTGTATTTTTACATTAACGCATCTTTGTCACATTAATAGTCATAGTCATGACCAATGACCATTAAGCATGTGGCTTCTTCTTAATAAAAAAATTAATGATGCGTAGTGAATAGCGTTAGCGTAACATCGAAGAAATGTTACAGCGAAAATGTTGAGGCATGCACAAAATATGCACAATGAATTGAATGATGAACCGAATCACTGAAATGAATCGCTAAAACCGGGGTGAAGTATTATTTGCTGCTGATATTTTTTAAGCTTACGTTGTTCTTAAAGGCAAAAGATGAGTTTTCCTGTGGCTCAGTTTTGTACTGCCAGTCATGGGGAAATCGGTTTTGGTTGTTGAAGAACAGGACGGGTGCATTGATTAAAGGTTGATGAAAATCCCCTCCAGCCTCCAGAAGGAGGACAGAGTATTTCTCTGACAGGCGATTGGCCAGTACACAACCAGAGCTGCCGGCACCCACTGGAAAATTACAAAAGAAATGAATGGTTAAACTTGAAAGGATTTCCTATATTTTTTCAGTTTTGATAGATGAATGCATGCAGGCAATTGCTACGAACCGATAACGAAATCGAAAGTATCCTCCGTTGATTCATAGGTCATTTTCATCTGATCCATTTGCAACTCCATCCAGTAGTTTATCATGTAAATGGTTGAGAGATTTATAACTAAAAAGTCCAGCATACGGATCCATGCCGTGTGGGTCCTCATTTTGACGGATTTTAATGGTGTGTCACCGACACACAAACACAATCAACACAAAATAAAATTTAAAAACCCGTAAATTATCTAACTTTGAATTCCTCAAATGGAATCATTGAATCCACCACAATATCACTTCGGCTTTCGTGTTTAGTTCTCGAAAATGCCAATTAATTCAAACAACACTTTTTTGTCCAGTCCATGCAACTTTTTTTATCAGTTCACTGTGTCCACACAGTCCATGTAAAAATTTGACAAATGTTTACGTATTCTGTCTATCAACTGTATTCACTTCTCCATGAAAGGTTCCGTTCATGGAAATTTGTTCCAAAAACCGGAGAAAGATAATCCCAGTTCTTTATTTTCCCCCAAACTGTTGCAAGAGCAAACCCGAAAACTGTACTGAATCTCTCAGAAAACTCCGATCAAAGTGCATTATAACGCCGGACTCGGAGCTGTTCCAAACCGTTCACTCTGGCAAGTTGTTGCCTAATGACTGAGGATGATGGCGGATAAGGGTAAACGTTTATTACCACACATCAACCCTCTCTCGCCGTCTGTCTTGCCGAGAGGAGTGTGTTTGATCAGATCACTGGTGAACTTGAAATGATGTGAAATACTGGTAGTAGTCAGGATTTTGGTGATGATGATGCTGACTGGTCTGAACAATGCAACAATTAAGTTTGGACGAAGGAACACACAAAAGAGAGAGAGAGAAACTAAGCCAAGTTAAAAATGTCAAGACTGTTTTACTATCATTATTGCCACAGTAGTAGCACAAGGAATATTTACTCCAACCATCATACCTCCTTCCAAGCTTACTGCTCTTTGACCATGTAATATACAGCAAAATGCAGAAAAGCATGCAATACGCTTCTCGAACACACAGAAATGATAAGAAAAACAATCAAAACAAATCAGCCAAAAGTTTGCATAATCTGCAATAGTAAGTAGTAGGAGAAGTTGCATGTATCTTTGATGTCATGTAATACGAGGTGCGTAGCTTTCGTGCAAAACTTATATAATATCCGCACTACACATCATATTCATCATTTATTGCATGCTTCACAACAGCGTCTTTGGATGATGATCATGAGGATACAACAAAGACAGCGCACACCACGTACAAGCACTTTTTATATAAAATATTAAATGGATGATGCTGTTAATGATATGCTCTGCTCAAGTCATGTAAGTAATGAACGTACATACGTCGTCAGTCAGTAGCAGCAGGACAGCAAAGGCAATATATAAAAATACAAATACTCGTCCATCCAATTGTTTCAGCAATTTGCAGATTATCATTTGCCATTATCATCATCACAATAGTATGTGAAGGTGCTCCTTTTGGCCGTTTATTTTGTGATGTGAGTTCTGCTCGCTGTTAACAATGTGGTGTGATGGTGGTAGTGACGAAGTTTTTGGCGATAAGGTTGAGTAAATCTATAATATTCCATAATGCATTATTTTAGCCTTACCACAAAATTGTTGTTAACATCAAATATACATAACACTTTACGACGAGACAGACAGCACAGCGGCAGCAAACAGGCAATGGCAGGTTGGAGCATATCGCAGTTGGTAGTGCCCTAAAATAAGGGCCCTTTTGCAATGCAATTTCTTCGTGGCGATTGGCAATAATGGTTCTACAAAAATGCATGCACAGGGCATGTGCTATGCCTATAACTACGTGCTCTGGCTCACAAAATCACAGCCCTTTTGACTGGTGGTCCGCAGTCCAAATCACACATTGTCGTGTTATGTCATTCATGTTGTGTTTATGTTGTTGTTTGTTACAGGAGGATAACAGTGCCTAATTACATGCCTAACGCTGAGTTGGAAATCTTTTATCATTATCATCATCGCCCACACAAAAAATACTATTTTTCGCATTTTCCTTCCAATATTATCGATAAGCGTTATTTTTATATTTAGCCAATTATACCACTCTAGGCATTCCCATCTCCACATTATAGCCTATATACCGCTAATTTTGTACACTTATATCGTATGTGAAGGAGTGGAATAAAAGGCTTCATGTTCTCCATTGGTAAAAGATAAAAGAACTCTTTTAATTGTACATGTATGGTAGATTTGTCTGCTATGGGTAATCGAAGCTAATTAATTTTACATACAATTCCATGCAAATTATCATCTTTTTCTAAAAAGAATGTGGACTACGTGACATATACCGTTTGGTAAGTATGTTTCGGTAGGAGATATACATATTTTTATACAGTGTCAGTGATTAGTGAAAACATTACATTTAATAAAATGGATTCAAGTGAAGTGTCTCATATAGTAAATCCTATACAGTAAAATAATGCCTCATTTCAATCAGCGTAATAACCCAGGATGGGGTGCTGGTTGTTTAGAACTAACTAACTAACATTATAGTCAATAAAGGTAAATATATTTTCTTAGTTTAAAAATACGTATAGTATGTTATTATGATACCTATTCACAATAAACACAACTTTTGATCAATATCGTTTTGATGTGTGCGTAAATATGCATATAAATGAATGATAATTTGCTGTTATATAACAACACATTTTATTGTATTAGTTTGAAATGCATCTTTAACCGTTCGATAAGAGTGCGTGCGTGCATAATATCATGAAAGTGAATGTTATGCGAAGATATTATATGCGATTTGAAGATGAAAAACAAGGTTAATGAATATATCTATGAGCAAGTGGATGAAGTTGCGCTACAACTTCTCTCCGCAGGTTCATCTAGATGATGACTAATATGCATGTATGGTGGCATTTGATATAGGTCATAGGGAGATGTGAATATGTGTAATTATATTGTTACATGTAAGTTAAGTGCAATAAATTGACAATCAACACATTAGAGACATCTACCCACACCCCCATGCAAATTTCAAATATCAAGGCTAGTTGTAAAGGATTCTTTTATAATGGATTACAGGATATAATCGGATGTACATCATTAACATAGCATGCATTTCCCATAGATTCACACATCATTGTTATGAGTATAAAAAGTTGCCTGGCATCCATAGCCAATTTAATTGTCGGAAGGAACACTTAAAGCCTCTTCTTCTCCGCTGTTACATCACATTGGTTGACTCAATGATGATAATGACAGCAATCAGAGTCAGTCATATTTTTTATTATTTGGGTAGCCTAGATTTCATTTTTTCTGTTCGTGGTGGTTCCCCTGTCATTGATTCAGTGTGACGGTACCTTACACACAGGAATCGCAAAAAATATGTAGGTAAAGCTAAGCCCTGCCATGACACGAAAGGCGATCTTGTGACTCATAATGGCTATGAGATTATGCTTCTTTTACAAGATTGGAAAATTAATGATGAATGGCTGAAAGGGACGGGGAATTATTAAATGACCTATCTAGGTTCTTTCTGTGTCGCTTCTGCCACGACGCCGTAAGTCATGTTAGGGCTCACTATTGTATGAACTGTAATTTTTTACTTGCCTTTTTAGACGCATGCGTCCCTAGATCAACGACCAGAATCTATCCATTCAATGTGAGCTACTATTTTCTATAATTGTTCGAAAATGGGGCCCTTTGTTTAGAGAGAGAGAGAGAGCTTCTAGTAGGTTCATATGGTGCCTGTAAGGGTCTCCATAAAATTATTGATTTTTAAAAGTGAATTCACGCACGCACTCTCTCTATGCACTCCAGTCTGTTCTGTATTAGGTGTATAACAAGTTTCGTTCAACATTAGAAGGATCACTTTGCTTTTTTATGACAGTGTATACCTTAATAATTTGTATATTTCATTTGTATTGAGATTAGCGAGACACTATATTATGTTATTATGTTGTAGGCACGCCGCACCATGATAGAATTAGATAGTTGTTGGCAGTTGGTGGAAGTGCCTACTAGTGCATATAGACTTAACGTCACGTATTTGGGGCCTATCATCGTCACCACGTATGTACGTAATTGAAGGCTTGGAAAAAATGACAACCTAACCTTGTTTCTTTGAAATTCAAGGACACTTGCTATACTAGCCATGCTGCATTGTAATTAATGAAGAGGAGAAAGTGCATAAAGCTTCTTTTCTGCATTCCTATTTATGTTGTGTAGCCTGTATCATGTCGCAATAATCGAAATCCATAGCATGACCTAGAATTCTTGAATGTGCATATTTTAAAAGAATCAATGAAGCCTAGGCAAAGTATATGTGTATGAGATGAGAGCTTGAGGTTGGCAGTTGGCAAGCTAAAATGAGTTCATATGCGAGTGGGGAAACCACTGTTTCATTGACCATAACGTCTATTATGCGCCATGAAAAAATGGAACATGATTTATAATCATAGGCTTGACTATGTCAAGTTGGCGACAATGCAATCAATATCATTTAAAACGTATTGCGAAATCACTGACTGAGCTGAAGTTCCAATTGTTTGTGGTAATACGTACATGATCCTTCAAATAGAATTTTCAGGGTCTGTGGGTCATTCAACGGTCAAATGTCGTGTTGGTGGAAAGGACTGGTTGACACGTGACTGCGTAGAAAAATTGCAGTTGTAATAAAGAACTAGATACGTGATTTTGTCCATGTTTGCATTTTTTCATGTAAACAATCCGGTAGATTGTAGATAGATACACACTAATAATATAATCATTGTTTTATAGTCATTGGTGCGCGGATAAGCTATCGTGTAGATACAACAAACTATAACAATAAGCAAATTGTAGCCGAGTTGTAGGAGTAAAAATGCAAACCTATATAGCATAATTCATACCATAGAAAATGATGTTACGGTTGAAGTGAATGATGATGAAACAAACTTGGCATTGCTCCTTGAATCTACTACACCACTGCTTTGTCGATAATCATCTTAAGGGATACGCAAAAACATTTTAATTCAAGGGATTATCTAAGCTAAAGTTTGACTTGTCTAATTCGCATGTGTGCGAATCAAGTTAAAGAACGAATTAGGTGATGTGACGCAATCATAATCATCATTACATATCTTTTCGATGAATGAAGTTAATTCTGCCCTAATTTCATACCTGATACTCTCTGATAAAAATCTGGTGATGTGCAGTGCTTAGATAAACAGTGGCAAAGGTAATTGTATAGTGTCTTATCAAGTCAAAGAAACTCATAATGTCTCGCTGTAAGCTGTGGACAAGATTTAGTTCAATTTACTTTACGATATCATGCTTCACCTATCCACACTACATAATTGATTGAAGACTAGGGTACTTTTTGAAGACAAAGTTTCGATAAAACGCATGAAAAGGCACGAGAGTATTTATTAAATCAGCCATCCAATTCAACAATGAACAGCAAATTATCGTTTTAAATGCTTCGTTCCTTTACGGGACACTTGGCTAAACGAAAGACTGTCAAATACGTCGCATATTGACAAATTTCTTCAAGGTAGTGTTTTAGTAATAAATGGACATATAATTAGTGGTTAAATGGGTCATCATCATCACTTTTCATTTCACTTATGGAACAAGTGGACTCATAAATATCGTGCGAAAAGCGGTAAATGCTTAATCACGACAAGGTACAAGGATGCGCATTTCTTGTACATTTTTATGTGTGTACAAAAATGTACATCCTCTTGCCATAATCCTCATTTTTTGCCATTTCCTCCAGTCCAGTCATATTTCTTGCCAACAAGATGCCTATGCAAATAATATAGTGACTTTCGTGACAATAGTAGCATACAGGTATAGCGCATTGCACATGGGCGACAGATCTGTTGTTGTCGTATGCAAATTTGAATTAATTGATAAGTAAAGTATATCAGCTTATTTATACGAAAGGATATAGTTTGCAAATTAGTAGATTATGTTGTATATATGTAAGCACGCTTCCACTGTCTGTAACGAAACTACATCTGTGCATCTCACTTGAAAACAATTCCTAATAATAAATGAAATGACCGCATTTGCAAGAAACGTAAATGTGTCAGGCTTACACTTTACTCTTCTACCACTCAGAAAAAAATTGTGCCAAGTTTACGATTTTGCCATATAGTGCGGACGGCGATTTAACGACGTAGACGTAGCGTAGCCCATTTTCACTTTTAAATGATGCCCTAAAACTGAAAGAAGTTGCGTACGTCGTCGCTACCGACGCGACGTCCTATAAAATCACAATTTGGTGGGATGGACAACAATGAATAAAAACTTTTACATGTGCAGAATCACACGAGCTGATAGACATATCATGAGCATGTAATCTTTGAAATGCATGCAAGTCAATTATGGTCAGTCAGGATTGACCGTGGCCTTTGAAGATATACTTGTTGTGCTACGTGACTGATATGATGTAGTGTTGGCGGATACCTTATTCCTTTACTACAATATATATTAAAGATGATAAAATATATATTGAAAATTCATTTTTTGCAAAGTTTAAACATTGCTGTGAGTATAAGTACCTGAAAACGTTTAATAACATCATGTCTTGATCCTGCAAAGGAAAGGCATTTTTTCAGCGACAACAATAAGACAAATGTCTTACCTATTCTTCAAATAATTAGCAGTCCCCAATATATTATTCCATTGCTTTCAAAATAGGTACATGAATATGCATCAACCTATGATTTTTTGTTCATAATTAAATACACGCATAGAAGGTTCCATTAGCTTCTGTGAATCTGTGCCTTACATTGCCCACTTATTATGTATCATCATCAAAGGCTCTAGCCCTAATCATAATGAGTGCCAGACCGCAGTGATTTCTTCCCTTCTGCTCTGCCACATATTTTCTGCAGTTTGCACATAGGGAATGGCAAAAAAAGGTATTTTTGCGTCACAGTTAATGTGGAGTGTGGAGTTCGTGTCATTTACCAATTCAAACCGAGACATGCTACTCGTTCATCAGCAGTAAAGAGCTATAGATGCTGCATAACGAGTGTGGTGCTGATCGACATAAAAAAGTTTATTATTGGCTTCGAGTGCTATTTTGTGTAATGGAAAAAAATGATCCTGAATATTCAAATACTTGTCTAGTAGGCTGCGACATACATATAAAAGCTGCAATATCAGATTACCTATACTTGATTGCAGGCAATTTAAATATTTACGGTCCTAAGTTTCTAAACATGTACATATATATATTGGAGACGGGCAAACAACAAGGGTAAAGTCTGTTCAGGTAAAATATTTGGATTTTACGTAACTTTTCCTTTTCTTATTATGCATCTGTCTGCGTCATTTAAAAAAATAGGATCATGTTGTTTAGTCAGGGGATTCTATGATAGTGATAATTATGACATGATTGCTTGCTTGCTTGACGATAGCTACTCTCTGCGCAGTAGTTTAATAATAATGGCCACGTTGGATGATATATGCATAAATACTTCTTGGCAGCGGTCAATAAAACTCGTAGTTTAATGATGATTTTCATTATAAACCCACTATGAACTTGTAAAAATTAATAACCTGGAAGCATCGTCCTCTAAAATATTCTTTCTCGTCCAGTCACGGGTATTTTAAGAAAACTGGTTGCAAATTGTTCTCCCATTTCTTGGTAAGTGATTTTGTTTTTCATGAAACAAGTTGTTCACGTGTCCCATGAGGCGTATAAAATACAATGATTTACGTGAAGTTGATGAATTAGAAGAGTCTTGGGTATTGCATAATTGTATATCAAGTAACGTTTGATGTTTGTACCAATTAGGATTCATGTTTTCTGATGACTGCTATTACAAGTACATTAGATCTAACATGGCTGATAGATACGCCTGTGATTTAAATGATCATAGTTGTATGCTAGTAACGTTCCCTGGTTGAGTGGAATAGCTAAAAATAGAAACTAAAAGGCACTGGCTTAGGATAAAAACATGGATTTTCCATGAATTGCTCAATTTCTGAACTCTGAAACATATGTTCAAAATCTGGACCGGATGTAAAAAAACTGACACCGGGGGCTGGTACTTCAGAAACATAAATTTTTGCTTGTAACTTGCCAGATTTGATGTATCATAATATTTTTATGGACAAGCAATTAATTAATCTGCATTTTTTATCTAGGTCATGGTATTGTTTACAAAAAATGTAATATGGTACATAGTAAGGAGCTCTTTTTTTAAAAAAGTAAGTAACATTCCAACCCACACGTGTAATTTTAAAGAAAGGTTTGGATAACGTGCGCGTGCATCTTGTCATTGGATAAGGACTTTTTTATATTATGTTCTCTTTCTTTGTTTTAACATTGATTTCGATTTTGCATGTAGTAAGTAATTCGTAAATGTACGTTATGATTATAATCACATTATTATCAGCTTTGTCATGTACCACGTACCTTGCTTGCTCTTCATGAATTGCATACCCCAAAACAAAGCATGACTATTCGTCTCTCGAACACTTTTTTTGCAAGTTTGCAGCTTCTGTGCTGTCTGTGACATGTGATGTGATTATCTGAATTAAGTGCCTTTTTTGAGGAGGCTTGTTAGTTTTTTCTGACTAGTCGATGAGTGTACCTCTTTTTCGATTACAAAATATTCACGCTTATCGTAACGTAACAGAGAGAACAAGAACTGACGAGCAAGGACAACTCACCAGAATCATCATCACCAGGTCGTGATGCAGTGATGGTGCGATGCGATCAGTTTGAAATTGCGACACTTGCCATTTAACCTAGAGAAATTGTCCACTCTTGACAATGAATTACATGCATGCACGAATACACATCTAGATGCGTATATGGAGTTTGGGCTGTATTTCGATTTCGATGAGTGAGCATCTGGGTGAAGAATATCCATTTTAATATTGAAATTAATGCGCTAATAATACGATATGTACCTGTGTGCGTATACAAAATGTGATGACGTTGCCACACGTTTTGAATTGTAATTAGCAAGAATTTGTTGCTTAATTGTTTTTTTTTATTTTTCAAATAATTCATAGGCACATATAGACAACAACAAATTATTGAGTTAAGAATGCAATTCATTATGTTCGTCACGGGCTGTGAGCGATTCTGGAGTGGGAAGCTCCATGAGAGGAGACAAAGTCCTACCGTAAAAATGCCTTTGAAATTGATTTCCAACGCAGGAATTGGCTGAAACGGTAAAATCAGATGAGGATTTTAGAACGCCTCTAGTTTTATCTGCATTGTTGGAACATCGGCGTCCTCCAGGCGCTGCTGGTTTTGGTCGGGAACCGGAATTGGACCTCTTCTCAGCTTGCCCCACAAGGTCAGGTGCACTAGCCGAGTAACTTGGGGATGTCATTTCAGCATGTGCTTCACCTTCTAACGGTGACAATGGACGACATTCTCGTGGTAAAGAGGATCCCGGGAATTCCCAGTAATTGGAGTGTTTTATTTTCACCACATTTCCACCATCTCCTCCAGGACCAACTTCGTCAAGGTTTGAAAGTCGGAATATGATCTTTGCCATGTCAGACATTTCATCTTCGTCTTCTCCAACAGCATCCTTCAGGAAATCGTCGTCAGCAGGATTACGAGCGCGAGATTCGTAAGAACTGTTGTCTACAACCGTGTTTCCGACGGAACGAGATTCTTCACTGTCGGACACTTCGGGAGGAGAAGTTGTCTTACTGTATATGCCAGGTGGGTAAGGTGACTTGCGTATTAATCTACCTTTTGGGGGTGGTAACGGAGAAAGGCGAGTTGGTGTGGAGAAATTGAAATCATTCGGATTTCCAAAGTCAATGTGTTGTGATTGCAGATGGCTTAGCTCTTCTTCCTCCTGTCTCATTTTATTCAGCATGTCAGCCTCTTCACGTTGACGAGCACGGTACTCTTTGATAAGGCGCAATTTCTGAACACATGCTCGAGTTGTGTCGTTGATATCTTTACCATCCAAAATTTCTACATCAATAAAAGGTAGCCTTTAAAAGTAATTACGCACGTAAACTGCAGATTGCTTTTATATTTTTTATGATGATTAATTTTACTCACCGAGTCTGTAAACCATCCCAATGACCTTGGATTTGTAATTTGGCTTGCTCGCAACTGGATTTCCTTTCAGCGTCAAGATTCGAAGTTGACGAAGTGTCTCAAGCGTACCCAGTATGCTTTCAAAGTTAGTAAAATAGTTGTCCGCTGCCATTAGAGTATGTAGAACAGGGAGGTCAGCTATGGGATCAAGTGACTTGAGTTGGTTTGAACTGAGGTCCAAAATCACAAGCGAATGCTACAAGGATTATTACAAGGATGTAAAATGTCTTAAAACTTCTCAAAAGAAAGAATGTACAAAAAACAATTTTGCATTATGTCTTACAGCAACTGATGCCATGATTCCAGGTGAAAATATAATTGGCTGCTCTGGTGGCATATCTTGGTCATCTATATGAAGCTCCTCAAGACATGCCAGTCCTTCCAACCCTTCCACCACTTGAATCTCGTTAAAGCCTAAATATCTGCCATTAGTATAGAGATTTAATAAAAATTAATTTGAGAAGTTATAAATTGGGGACATCTTCATACGTTCTTAATTTTACACATCATTACAATTTCTTTAGCTTTCTGCATTTGTCCAAATTATCGATCCGTTCCACATTATTTCTTGACAAATCTAACTGTTCCAAATTGCATAACGCATCAAGTCCTTGAATTCTACGAATGTTATTTTTATACAAGTACAAATTTTTCAAGTTGGAAAAGGGATCCAACACTCCCGGTGTCTGTAAAACCGGTCAAATTAAGTCATGAAATGACGTGTTATATAAATTCATATATTCTGCTTTATAGCAATATACGCCACAACGGCATAATTTTAGCTTATTTGATAAATTACTGTAAAGTAACAAAATTTTCACCATTGTTGAGATACCCTTGCACTGAAGATGTAGCACGAGAACGGTTCCATACTGGAATTCCATTTCATCCCTGTCTCTGTTGCATGGAATGGCAACGCGAGAGATTCCAGAGTGAACTACCTTCCTTGTAAGGCCCCCTGCAGCCGCCCCTGTCTATTTCCAATATTTCACCAAAATAATTGATTTTATTTAGTTTTGTGAGACTATGTCACGGTAGTCAACTCATAATAATATGCTGAAAGCTGAAATACGCTTTCAACGTCACCTCCACCCACGCTCACAATATTTTGCGAAGTGAACGGGGCATGGGAATCACTACTTCTAAAGTATATAGATGCCAATAGACGAGAAATTAAATTATTGTAAAAGGTTAATGAAACCTTTTTGTAGAAAATGTGCCGTGCTCCTGCACCAGCTACATGACATTTTGGAATGGAGTAGCTTCGCTGCTGTTGGCTATCCTTGGAAGTGCTATCACCCTTATTGTTCAAGGCTAGATTGTGGCCCTGTTGAGTTTTCTTGAGTAATGACGAACGCGAGTCGCGTCTCTGTCGCATTTGAAACACATTGTTGGCGTTTATCTGCTCTCTTGAGGATTTAAGTCTAGCGGAGACAATGGGACTACTTTGGTAAGAATCTCCAGATAAAGTGGAGCAGGATTCTGTATTGTAGTAAACTGTACGGTCCATTTTTAATTAGAATTACAGCCAGCTCCTGATATGTCTTATGAAAGTGTTTACGTCGAAACAATATTTTTATACATACATATACATATGCGTGAAACACTTGACTGGTTTAAATTGCTGTAAAAATCAGTGATAAGACTATCATAGGTAAAAAATACAAGGGTGCGTGTGTACATGACATGGTTTGCAATGTACCCCTATAATTTCCTTTGAATATCATTGATCCTTTTTTATACCCTGACTAATCGATTATTGACTAAACAATGTCATCCTCATTGATTTCACAGTGATGCTGCTATTGTAAATGGAGTTGCCTAGTGAAAACCCCAACCCTACTCACTCCACCGACTTGACTGACCCTCTGCATCCACCACCACCATCTTCTCCAGAGCACAAGAGCCATCACCTGGAACCACGACCAACCGTTCTCTCTAAAAAGAAACAACGAAAGCTCCGGCGTCACGAGCAGTCCTGCTAATACGGTCCGTTGAGCTATCGACATGAGTGATACGTCATTCGAAAGAGCTCGTCGAGTAGAGTAAGATGGCATTATCTTTTTAGTGCGCAAGATGAAAATTAGCGAAAAAATGACCCATAAGGGTAGCATGGTAATGTATTGTACATACAGTACACGTTACTCGTTACTATGTTGTTATCAAGGTTGGTGAATGTGAAAGACACGATCATGACAACGGCGACGGGGAAAGCGCCTTCAACACCCATTTCCACGTATCCTGTACACTGGACGCCTTGCCTGACGCGCGAGGTTGAGCTAAAGCTCACCTCGCGTGCCGCTCGACGCAAGAACTGTGTACACTCTCTGGTGTGTTTACCAACCTTACCACACCTAACCTGCTCGCTTCGCTCGCTGATACAGGGCAGTGATTCCGATTTGCGGAGCAAATACAACCTTCAACACCGTACTACGCCTTCCACATCCAGTTCCACGTACCGTGTACACTGGATGCCTCGCTTGACGCGCGAGGTTGAGCTAAAGCTCACCTCGCGTGCCGCTCGACGCAAGAACTGTGTACACTTTCTGGTGTGTTTACCAACCTTACCACACCTAACCTGCTCGCTTCGCTCGCTGATACAGGGCAGTGATTCCGATTTGCGGAGCAAATACAACCTTCAACACCGTACTACGCCTTCCACATCCAGTTCCACGTACCGTGTACACTGGATGCCTCGCTTGACGCGCGAGGTTGAGCTAAAGCTCACCTCGCGTGCCGCTCGACGCAAGAACTGTGTACACTTTCTGGTGTGTTTACCAACCTTACCACACCTAACCTGCTCGCTTCGCTCGCTGATACAGGGCAGTGATTCCGATTTGCGGAGCAAATACAACCTTCAACACCGTACTACGCCTTCCACATCCAGTTCCACGTACCGTGTACACTGGATGCCTCGCTTGACGCGCGAGGTTGAGCTAAAGCTCACCTCGCGTGCCGCTCGACGCAAGAACTGTGTACACTTTCTGGTGTGTTTACCAACCTTACCACACCTAACCTGCTCGCTTCGCTCGCTGATACAGGGCAGTGATTCCGATTTGCGGAGCAAATACAACCTTCAACACCGTAATGCGCCTTCCACATCCAGTTCCACGTACCGTGTACACTGGACGCCTCGCTTGACGCGCGAGGTTGAGCTCAAGCTCAACCTCACGTCCCGCTCAACGCAAGGACTGTGTACACTTTCTCGTGTGTTTACCAACCTTACCACACCTAACCTGCTCGCTTCGCTCGCCGATACAGGGAAGTGATTCCGATTTACGGAGCAAGCGCAACCTTTAACATCGTAATGCGCCTCCCACACCCACTTCCTCGTGTGTTTACCAACCTTACCACTAGGGCTGCACTGAGCATCGAGCATATGCTCGGTGCTCGGCCGAGCAGGCCATTTTTTAAATGCTCGGTCGAGCACCGAGCACGACCGTGAAAATTGCCGAGCATTTAGCAAAAAATTAATGCATGACGACCCGCGCAATACCATGCAATTTTGCTTTAAATGATGAAACAACACGCAGCCGTGCCGTTTTTATTTTTCCTTTCCTCAATTAATTGCAAATAAATTGCTACTAATCGTATTCTAAACAACAACAATGTTATACGTTGTAATCATTTATTGTTATCTACAACATAAGGTCATGTTATAGTTTGATTGCAGGTAGTATTGCGCGCGTTTGCATATTTAAATTGGCCTAGCTGCTCGATCGAGCAGCTCGGTCGAGCTTTTTGAAAATTGGTAAATGCTCGAGCTCGGTCGAGCAGAGCTTTTTCGAAGCTCGATGCAGCCCTACTTACCACGCCAAACCTGCTCCACTCATCATCACACTCACTAACCTCAAGTACGTATATTAATGAGCATCATGTCTTTATACAACTGAACTGAGACTGGGGCCCTTCTCAGCTTTGTTACATTCAGACATGATGCTGGAAATGAAGAATACTTGACTGTTATCCAAGAGTGTAGACAGTGCGTTGAGTTACCGGTTCTCATACCTCTTTGCTTTTTGGTACACCTTTATAACATAATAACCAAGGGTGGTGAATGTGAAAGACACCCTACACTAAATTGGCTAAATACACTTCTTCATAAAATTTTTCCGTCGAAAATTGTATGGATAACCTCATTACCCGCCGGCGTTACCATGATGGTGTCTTTCACATTCACCAACCTTGATAATAACATAGTAACGTGTAACCATACATTACCCTTTCTATGCGACCCTTATGGGGTCATTTTTTCGCTAATTTTCATCTTGCGCACTAAATAGATAGTGCCATCATACTCTACTCGACGAGCTCTTTCGAATGACGTATCACTCATGTCGATAGCTCAACGGACCGTATTCACATAATATACCCGCGAGTCGCGTCTCTGTCGCATTTGAAACACATTGTTGGCGTTTATCTGCTCTCTTGAGGATTTAAGTCTAGCGGAGACAATGGGACTACTTTGGTAAGAATCTCCAGATAAAGTGGAGCAGGATTCTGTATTGTAGTAAACTGTACGGTCCATTTTTAATTAGAATTACAGCCAGCTCCTGATATGTCTTATGAAAGTGTTTACGTCGAAACAATATTTTTATACATACATATACATATGCGTGAAACACTTGACTGGTTTAAATTGCTGTAAAAATCAGTGATAAGACTATCATAGGTAAAAAATACAAGGGTGCGTGTGTACATGACATGGTTTGCAATGTACCCCTATAATTTCCTTTGAATATCATTGATCCTTTTTTATACCCTGACTAATCGATTATTGACTAAACAATGTCATCCTCATTGATTTCACAGTGATGCTGCTATTGTAAATGGAGTTGCCTAGTGAAAACCCCAACCCTACTCACTCCACCGACTTGACTGACCCTCTGCATCCACCACCACCATCTTCTCCAGAGCACAAGAGCCATCACCTGGAACCACGACCAACCGTTCTCTCTAAAAAGAAACAACGAAAGCTCCGGCGTCACGAGCAGTCCTTGGAACACGCAACGACGTGCTAAAGAACAAGAAACAGCGTGGTCATCGTAAAAGACGTGGGAATGATGAGAAACTCGCCGAAATAGGAAGAAATCATTGGAAAATGGAAGCATGGTTGTGATTGACTGTCAAGCAAGGCATGTGTCCCTTAAGGAGCAGACACGATTTCCTCAACAGTTAAGACGAATATATTCTTCAAATCGCTCCGCTGAATCCCCTCTTCGTTTATATTTGGCAAGCTTATCAAGAGATTCCTAGCTGTTTCAAATATGCTGCTGCTAGCAAAACGACGGCTTTGATAAGTACGTACTGCAACAGTGAAAAATATGTGCTTGATCTTTTCGAGAATAGTGAAGTGGTGTACTTGACGCCTGATGCTTCCACTGTCATAAGCTTAGACAAAGGATTTGAGAAGGACAAGATGTATGTATGTGATTGGAGGACTTGTTGATGAAGCGACAGCAAAAAACTTAACGCATGCATTTGCTCAATACTCCTGTGTGCGACTGCCAACAATAGACGAATTTTTTGAGCAGGGAGAAACGGTGCTCACCATTAACCAAGTAGTTGATCCTAAAGTGCTACATTAATTAATTAATGCATGAATTAAATATGAACGCATGAGCGAAATAAAACTGAAAAAAAAATGAACTTCTATTTATGTCGATAGAAAATAAAAGACGCTTTTTACAAAAAATAAATATCGCATAAAATTACAATAAACTAATGGATCAGTTAATTTACTATTAAAAATATATTATTACTAGTACTAATTATTACTAATATTGAATAGATTCAATAAAGCCTGAACCGTTTGAAAAATACTTGTACAAGTATGATACATTACGCATATAAAACAATTATTTTTTGTGCCAGAATAAACGCAATGCTGAAAAGAAACTGCTTGTTAACCGTTTTACATTAACATTACATTAAATAAGTAGTTTTATAACGAATGATCTGACAACTTTTCACAAATAAATTACACATAGGTATATGGTTATTTGTGCCCTTCAATTCAGCACGTCGTATCAATCATGGCCCTTGCGCCCTGATATAATGGGTGAGGATCATTCAGTCGATTTCGATTGACATTTACAGCTTCTATGTAGGTGTCTCCGAGAAATTCTCTGATCTTGCTCTGCATCAATGTGGCCTTCCATTCCTCTTCTGTTATTCTGGACAGCTCCTCAATTGCCTTAGCAAGAAATCCCCATTTTTTATAAATATCCAATGGTTCTCGAGCATTTGCACATTCATACAACTTATCACTATTTGCTGGAGGCTTGCTACTCTCAATAGAATTGGCTGAGTGTGGAGGGTGGAACAGAAGTGGTGATGTCATCATGCTCGCGTCCACGAATTCCTTTTGGTGATTTGAGATAGTACAGTTAAGCCCGATTTCCCGAGTTATCATGGGAGAAGTCTGAACCCCGATCTCGTTCACAATTTTTGGCTGCGATATTGGATTGCTAACGGGCACAATAGTAATTGCAATTTCATTTCTCTTTGGGGTTTTTGTAGAACCAAATTTGCCGAATGATAGCTGCGTAGATGGAGCTTGGTGCTCTTTTCTTCGACTGTTTTTGTTCACTTTAGAATTTCCTTGACCAAACGGATCCCCAAACTGCTGAGGATTAGGGGCACCAAAGTATAGACGGGTTCCTTCGGGTCCTTCCCCAACAACGTTTGAGACGATTTCATTTGGAACCGCTTGATACACGGACATGTCGGCGATTTCCACTCGAGTTTTATTTCTGCAGGTTTCCACTACTTCTTCTTCCTCTTCATTTGGTGACAAGCTGACAGTCATATTTAAATTACACACCGTGCCATCCAAATCTGGCTTCTGAGCTCCATCCACCGATGAATTTGGGATCTCAAATTCCCTGCACAGCATTAAAAAGTCATTATTACTAATCATTCTGCCTTTATTGCGCGTTTGAATTTGAAAACAAACAAACGATTAATATATTACGAACTAGCATACCTCACTTGAGTTGTGTGGCTAAAACTGACGCGACGATTGTTGATTACTCCAGTTAAATTCCGTGTAGCTCCAGCTCCTTCCCCACTTTCAAAATACATGTCATCAAATCCTGGCTCATCCCTGGTTTTTAGAATCTACAACCGAGAACACATCAAACAACATTTAAAAAAGAAACAACGGTCAAAGCATTTAAGATCAAGTGTGCACATTTTTTCCATTCTGTTTAACAGCTTAATTATATTTACTAACCGAGCTTCGCCTCGCTCTCCTCGACGCCATTGTTAGTCCTGGTCACGGTGACTTTAATTGTCACTTTAGACGTTGTGCATACATGATGTCCAGAAAAAAACACTTATTTTCGACCCCCCTCCCCCTCGTCCAGGTACTCTCCATTAATAATTAACAAGGCCTGTCAGCGGCAAGAGATAACTGAGTATTCAAAGGAAGTGTTGCGGTTGTGTGGGTTTGTTTGGTGTGTGCAGTTTGTTTACAAAAGCTCTGTTGCTGGCTGGAGTCCAGCCGCTGGAAAAATGCGCACGCACGGGATGAGATGCTTTGTTCTCGACTCGGGGCAACCTGCACATTTCTCGCCACTCGCTTCCATGCTTCCGTTTCGTTCACGTTCATGTGAGTCATTACTGCTGTGATGTGATATGATGTGGACAACGCAAGAACGCACAGAACTGGAGGCGATGCTCCAGCGACTCCACTCCAGTAAGCTTTATAGACAGAGTGAGCATTTCCATGCGCTGGAATGACACTGGACTGGAACTGAGGGGGTTGCTATGATACGTGACAAACATTGTGAATCATTGTATGTTTTGGGCTGATGATGTGTGGAAACTGCATACTTGATTCGTTGACAGCGGTATAATATTATTGTCTTTTTATCGTCAAGTAAATAAAGGGGTTTTATCTTATTACGAATGTTCTTCAAACTTGTGTTGATATTATTTTTATTTATGGGAATTTAATGAACCTCCTACAAATGGAGCAAACCCTTGCATGCGAGCAATTAAACGGTGACAAATGGCGGAGCTGTACGTAATCGGACAGCTGCAAAGTGGACAAGGATTAAATTCAGTGACTGGGCTCTTTTGCAAGTGGTCCGTTCAAGCAGGTCCGCAAAAAGCATCACCTTTAGCATTTTTGCATGACTTTAGGAAATTAGTGGTTGTCGAAATTTAAAAGAATACATTTTGAATGACATTGCCTGCTTCAATCGTTTTCATAAGATATTATTACGAGTGAAAAAATTAGTAGCATTATCATTCAGGATAAAATTAAGCTAAGACTAGCATGGAAAAAGTATGCATCGAAATTAATTTTATTTGTAATGACAGGAAGTAACTGGAAAAGGGTAGCGGGTCCAAAGGAAGGTCAGACTCAAGTGGATACCCCAAAGTATTCGGCCAGCGCCCAGTGGGCTCATCCCATAGATCTCCACTTTGTGACGAAAGGTTTGCAGGGCTGGCCTAAGCTCATTTTGGAAGTTTGTCGGCAGGACGAGTTTGGAAGGAGTGATCTCTCGGGATATGGTGTTTGCCATATTCCAGCTTCCCCAGGAACGCATATTATTGAGGTGCCAACGTGGAGACCAGCAGGTAACTTGCTTCAGCTTACCTACTTTTTATGTACATTATTATTTGTGCATTAAATATTTCATTTCTTTCAACTTTGGTTTTTGTTTCCTTTTGTTTAGGATCAGTAAGAGACGAGGTTATTCGTGAATTTGTTGGTGGATCTGCTGAGTTAGCCGAGCCAGATTTAATTGTAAATCCTACGGAAAGATACCGATTACGCACGGTTCCATCGGGAACGGTGACAATTGAACTTTCAATTATTCTCAGGAATTTTGACAAGTTTGGAGTGGAAACGTGAGCAAGAGACCGCACGGACAATGGAATCAAGACGAGTTCATCATTATCTGCTTTTTATTACGACCTTACTAGTCATTTCCTCATTTCATATTCAGTTTGCGAGCGCACTACAGAAAAAAATCAATCATCAGCAGCAGATCGCTTTGGATTATTTCGGGAGACCTTTAATCCTCGGGGAGGAGTACGAGGAAGCCAAACAGAGGGATGCTTTTGCCCCAGCCAAAGTAAAAAGACAAGACATTGCAACAAAATCAATTACTCAACCTCTAGCAACTCAACAGGAAGAGGCCTCTACCCTGTCGCCATCAGTTAGTACAGGTGTAGATGAAGCTGATAATGGAACAATAATTCCTAGTAGCCCTCCTCCCACTACATCCTCAACTTCTACTACAGAAGTCACATCTACAAGTACAACCACAACAACAGAACCAACAACCCAATCCACAACGACAGAGGCTCCCCCTCAAATATTTCCTCCAGGAGAGGGGAAAAGTACGAAAGGATATTTTTGCCTATGTGACTATCAGGTACTGTGACGAAACAATGAAGTGCTTATCAAAATATATTCGTTATTTTTTTTATTGAGTGCCACTTTTATTTCTCCAGGTCAGAGTTTGTGACATGAATTGCTGCTGTGACCCAGATTGCTCCGTGGATGAGAAAAGTGTGTTCAAACGATGTGATGAAAACAGTATGATTTACGATCCTGCCATCAAACGGAACAAGGAACGCAGTTGTTACAAATCGTACATAATGTATAAAGAAAACACTCCTTATCGTACTGACCGTACCGATAAAAGCCTATTTTGCGTTGTGAAAGAGAATGTACAGCAAGCTCGGGAATTTAGCCGCACGGACATGGCAAGAATATCGAGAAGAATTTCTCATGGGAAAATTGACACCCGCCCAAAGTACACATGGGACAGCCTCCACGAAGAGACTAAGCAAACAATGCTGGACTACAACGAGCCGTACAAATATGGAAGTGCAATTTGGGCAATCCGCTCAGAATATGACAACGGTGAGGAGATCAGAAGTCAAGAAGTCATGTATCGTCTTCCAGCCCCGTTTCATACGGACATGTGTTCAGTTCTGGAACCGGTGAAATATCTTCAGGATTCAACATCGCGATGTGTGCGGCCCATTTATGACATCAAGGCGCAGTGTCAAACCCTTGGGGAAATTAATGCAAATCATTTCATAAAGGATCTCGGGGTTATCTTAAATCCAACCAAAATGAAAGAAAACACAACGGATTTTGCACGGCTACAAATTATCCCAGCCAAATGGTGTTATAATAAGCTGAGTGATTGCAGAGAAATTTCTCCAGAGTCCTTATCAAATGAAGGCGCCGAATATAGTGACTTCCCTGCTCCAGAATTGGAAGGATATATTACCTCAGATAAATGCGCAAATGTGCTGTCCCAGTTCAATTTGACATTTATCCATGAAGGAATTAGGGGTATTACTAAAGTCCTTGCTAAAGCGTTGCTCATTAACGTTCCAATTGGCCAAAAAGAAATTGTTCAAGAATTTAACACTGAATTCATATGGAGCAACGCTGCAACAAGTAAGCTGGTTGAAGACGGAACGCGAAATGAAACAAATACAACTACCGTGGAAGATTTCCTACACTTGAGAAAATTGCCTCGCAGTGGAAATCCAGGTTATATTGTGGGGAAGCCTTTAATTTTGGGAAGAAAGGTCACGAGAATTTCCCACGTGAATGGTACGGATGGAAAAAGCACATCTGTGGAGCAAATGCATGTATTACCGGATGCATCCAGATGGCTTCACATTCAAGGAGCCGGCAGTTGTCCGTTGAGTCAAGAAGAAATCAGGGACCGTGAAAGGCATCCTATTTTATTTGGATACGATCATGTGTCGAGTTGTAACTTGCCACTGGAACATTTTCACTACTGTGGAGAACTCCAGATGTTTATAGCGTCAGTGATTTTTGGCTTGACCGGAGAAGTAAATGCAAAGGAATTTACCATGTCACCCTTATACGTGGCTGCATATGGAAGTCCAGATGCTTTTCCGGCTGACTGGGTGCCTCTAACTTTTGTGGATATCTCCTCCTTAACCCAAGAATCCTTTCAGTTTGCTCCCTCATCTTTATTCTTATCCGGCTCCAACTCTATAAAGAATGGATGTGGCCGTATTACTACGGCTGTTCATATAACCGTTTCCTATGCATACGTGGGTCCTGTGGATGCACCTCAAGCGAAAATCACTGGGATTTTCTATGAACCTGAAGACCCCATTTCTATTCCTGATTCCAGCGATGAAAATCGAGTAAAGAGCATTCCAGTTACCACAACCGTGTCATTTCTGGATGTCACAGGAAAACCTACAACACGAGTGGCAACGTTCCCTGTCGTGTCTGTTCAGCTACCTGCAGATTTCTTTTATCCCTTTTCGTCGTCAACCTCACGACCGTCCTCTGGAGCCAGAAAGAGTGCAATGAATGATTACTGCTCCCTCTCATCGAGCTTTACATTTCTACTCTTAATTTTCGGAACTTTTGTACTCTAGTCCAGTTTATGTAAATACAATACACCGTAGTCAGTTCAGGTTGATTTTTATACGAATCTAGTCTAGTCCATGCAAACCTGCAGCAAAGATGTACTTTCGTCCCCTGTTGTTTTAGTTACTTTTTGTGTTAATGTGAATGAATTGTGTATTTGTAAGTTGTAACTAATTATAACGTGTCAAACCATCACTGATAAAATGATGTATGCAAATAAAAATCACATCTCGGTTTTCATGATATATAGTAAAAGGTGGAAAGTCGTTTTCTTTCGTTTATTTCATAATCTTATTATTTACTTCTGCATATGCAAACGTGAAAAATTTAAAGTGAAACTCATGTTTCAAACACCGTTATAAACCACTACACTTTATTTCTGTTTAATGGGTCTGCATAGAGGAACAGATTCTCCCTGTCGCATTCCAGTAAGATCTGATCGCAACAATTCGCCTCCAATGAAGCGGTCCAATGGTAGTCCTTCCGGTCACCACCGTGCACGTTCTCCCCCTTCGCCTATCTCTCTGAGAAAAACCTATTCAGGAAGGTACAAAGCTTCTGAAGGTGCCAATTACAAGCAACCATCCGCACGCGCAACGCAACCTTCAGAGACGTCATACTTGCCACCGCGCGGAAATAATAGACAGCAAAATCCCTGCTTCGAAAAAGATTTTGGTCCGTTTGGTACGGTGCCGCAACAAAGACACTTTAACAGCAATTGCAACAACGACACAGAAGATATAAATTCCATGTTTCGAAGGCCAGACTATGATAACCCGATTGTTAGGTCAGAAAGGCTAGCAGGAAGCTACAGAATACTGGAGGCTGCTAGGAGCACAACGCCAGTAAAAAATGGCGAATATGGCATGCAAAATTGGGACACTGGATTGGCGCATGACAATGGTAAAGATAATGGAAATCCCCTTCTACGATCTCAGCTTCCCCCTCCCAACCAACCCCCCATTGTCAATGGAGGTGTGACTAACGGGCCATCCAGTAGTAGGCGGAGTCTCAACAGAAGCGAGGATTTAGACAGAATATTGGCGAAATACGGGAAATCTTCAAGGTCCAGTATGAATGCAGACAAAGATCCAGACTTTGCCTCTGTCGTCCGAACAGATACAACATTTCGGGTAACTACAGACAGATACTGTAAACCAGGGATACCCTCCACTCCAGGAATTCATCCCTTCTGGGATGGTCAGTCAAGTCAACAGGCGCAAAAACCGGAAGAAAACGACATCCTCTCAAAACTGAACAATGCCATGAGACGACATCCCTCATCTATGGAAAATTTGCACGGACAGTTTACCGAAAGGACGGTCCAGCTGCCTGGACCAGATGGGCCCGTGATTGCGCCCATGCACCCAATTGATAAGGAGATTAAAATGTACCAAGTTACCCCATCTCAGAATCTTCGTAATCTGGATGACAAACAGCAGGAGAACAATCAGTCTTCCGTCGTTTTACGTCGAAGTACTCACGTGTTCCCTTTTAAGGAAACACCATCCGGTCATTTGGTCATTGATCCCGTTCAAATTGCATTTGAAAGTAGGAAGATCAGCGTGCTAGTCTCGGATCCAAATAACAACTCTGCAACTTTGGAGTTCACAACGACCAAGTGTGGAGCCGGTGGTCTTGTCTTCCAACAAACAACACACCCACCCTTTAATAAAAATGAACGAATCCTCCATGAAGTGAAAAAGGCTATGAGTATTCAAGAGACCAATGAAAGCAGTGCATCGGCAAGGAAGATGTCGCATCATCAGCAGCCAAGGGAATTGAATCAGAAGAGATATTCAGATTCGAAAAAGGCAACGGCTGAATTTGAGGAGAGTATTTTGAACAGAGTGGTGACAGGACGGAATGCTGACACCCACGTGATGATTGGCGATAAAATATTTCCGTGTCATTCGGTCGCTTTGGAGTCATTTTCCACGTATTTCGAGCGACTGGCTAGGCCACCTGAAAACATTCAAAGAATTCAGTTACCGGAGGTTAGGCAATTATACCAACTAAATTGTACATAAGTTTTACGCGGATTACCTGTATATAAACATCTCATTTAGTCTCATCATTTGTTGCATTTGCCCACAGACTGAAGTATCCACAACGGCATTTCCCATTCTAATTGATTGGATTGTCCAATCTGAAGATTCCAGACGAGAAATTCTGACAAAAGAAAATTTGGTGCCAGTTTACGCAGCTGCACGTCATTTAGGCATGAAAGATTTGGAGTTGCAATGTATTACGTTCTTGGAGAGAAAAGTGGATTCGACCGACTCGGATTTATTGACAATGTGGGAGGACGTGAAAAGAAGACAATCTTCATGTCCAGAGTTGGTCAGAATTATTGCTGGTAAAATGGCTGCCAGTTATCATGAGATTTACAGGACAAGGAGGTTCTTGCAAATGGAGGTGGATGAGCTGTACATGTTACTCAACTCGGATGACATTTCAATTGACAGGTTTGCTTGAATATTTTGATTGACAACTATATAGAGGAATGCGTTCATACAATTATATTGCTTTATACGGTGCAGTGAAATGGATGTGTACGATTCTGCGGTAACATGGCTCCTCCAAGATTGGAAGAATAGAAAGGTTCACACGAATAAAATCATGAGCACGGTACGATTTGGCCTGCTGAGTCCTTTACAGTTGACTCAAATCAACCTGTGTCCAGAAATCAACAAGGTCAAGAGTGAAAAGGACTACAATCAAATCCTCGCTTATGGTACGGTAAAGTCCATGATTGATGACGGCCTCTCTTTCTCGATTCTGGACGACTCGTACAAAAATCAACCGGAAGAATTGAAAAAGTGGGTAGATAAAACGGGAGTGAAAGCCCCCACTCCGCGAACATGTCTTGTGAATAGAAAGCGTGGAAGTCCTCTGATCCTTGAAAAGATCTCTTTGCTGGAAGATGCCTCTCAGACAAAGCTACGCGCAAGCTTCAACAAGATTCCGGAAAAGTCGTCATCGTACACATTGTTGGACACAATCCCAAAGCCAGGTACGCCTCATATCGAATCTTCATCGCAAAATCTTGTTGGCTCAGGAAATTCGTCAAACACGGGCAGTGAAGGAGGCGGGAACAACAGAGATAACAGAACGAAATCTCGGATTCCAAAGCCGCCTGGAGCTGGAGGAAGTGGAAATAGTAGCTTTACCGATAGAGGTGGATACAATGGTGGCAGTAGTAATCAAAGTCCCGTTATCCCATTGTACTCGAATCAAGGATCCAATATGGTAGTTCAAGAACTGTCCAAGCCCAAGTTACTATCGAATAGCTCAAATACACTTCAGCAAGTGGTGTCAGATACGGACAGGCCGATTCCATTACCAGAATCAGATACTTTCCCAACGGACCTTTACTCATCAAAGGATCGTTACGAACAATATCATTCAAACAAGTAAATACAATAGCCAAAAAATAAAGTAAAAGTAGACGAAACAATGAAAATTAGCTACAGTAATTATTTTTATTGATAACTGCACACTTGACTTTTGAATCTACGACAAAGAAAGTTCGGTTCAGGCATAGACACAAGAAGACACTCACAACATTATATGTACAAAAATGTATATAAATCAAACCCTCTCCATAAAAGATTTTCTTGGCAGAAATTGTTATACAAAATAGTTTATTGTATTACTTCAGTCTTTTTGAATTGTTACGGTCAGCATAAAACCATTTAGTTACACTGAATTTTGTCGCATTCCCAGATATCCTCAGATTTTTCATTTCCTGTAAACTTCCATTTCCTGCTTGGGAAGAGCCAGTCTGTCATGCTGCAGTAAATACATATATAATATGAAGTATTCATTTCTGGTTATATAAAACAAAGGTGATTAACTACCGTCTCAGTTTCATAAAAGACTTACTTCAACAAAAGTCTCCTCATGATTCCACTTGATCCGGAAAGTATTGACCTACTGCTTCTCCGGGTTTCTGCTAGGTCATCATCCTCATCAAACGTAGTGCTATTGACACTTTTCTGCTGCACCATTTTGCAAATAATTTTCTCCACACATTCTTCGCTCTCTGTCACGTTGTGGGTGACATCCTCGATAGATTTCCATAGCCGTGAGATATTCGTACCTTCCAGCAAACTGGAAACAGTCCCTGCAGAGCTAACAATGTCTCCACTGATTTCACCAGTCCTTTTCCCAATACCCAATTTCAGCTGCGTTTTCAGCAACTTGAAAAGCAATAAGATGATCAGACATAAAGGTAGAATTTTTGCAATCACTGCAAGGAGTATTACGGGAAACAACAGGGGCAATGCGATGGGAGAGAGGAGCATTCCTAGTTTAAACGCCAGTCCTATGAGCACAAAATACTTGAGCTTTTTTATGAACGAGAAGAAGGAGTAAATGGAGAAATCCTTCACGGATTTAAATCCAAGAAGACCCAAAAAGCAGGAAAGGTCTTTGCCAAGCTGGTATCCAACTTGGTAATGGAATTTTGGATCCTTGTGTGTTTCATGGTGGTCATCATTACTCCAGCCCCAACCATAGTAGCTTGGCTTGGCAGGTTCGTAGCCGTATCCATGATGGCTATCATGATGACTATGATGATCATGGTCATGACTGTGATAATCATCGTAATGTGACCAACCATAACCGTGTTTCGACATGGCAGCAGGCGTTTTCTGCCCAGGAGCATTATGATTACTTTTCTGGGGCAAAACTGAGAATAAATCCTTTCTGGAATTTGGCGACGTCCCACCATCGTAAAAGTTGTAACCGGAAGTTGGTGCTGATGGGCTACTGAAAGGAGAAGCAATAATAGGCTTTGCCGTGGTTGTCACCGCATGTTCATTATTCCTGTACTGCCTCTGCTGCTGCTGCTTTTGTTTCTCCACATGGCTGGAAACCACTTTATACACGTACTCCCGAAATTCTGGGAAAATTTCTATAAGATTCTTCAAGTCATTCACGTCAAACGTGGGGACCCCGTTGCTGTTAAAATTATTTGACAAAGACGTCGTTGACGAACTCGATGAAATTTCACTTCCTTTTAAGCCACCAATTGAACACAATATTACAAGGAAAATCAATAAAAAGGATGAAAAGGAAGAAGAGAGAGCAGAAGGCACAAGACACAATGAGTCACACACATGCCATTCCCTATTATCATCATCTTGCCTCTTCTTCCTCCTTCTATTATTATTATTGCACCTACCACTGCCAAATTGGACAACAAAGACTGGTGCAAGTGCTGACGCTGCTGCCGCTGACGACAACGTCTTCGATGAACCTGACATACTTTTTTCAGTGTTTCGTTTAGTAATGCAAATAATATGCGAAAAGTGTCATTATATTCACAACCTCGCCAGACACTCACTCATCTTAACAATCACAATACACACACGCTCACATTAGCCTAAACTATTATTATATTTTTCTTTAGCACACACATACAACAACAGTGGAGCATTTTCAAACTGTCTCTTCTTCTGATGGCTTTGACTGCTCATGCAATAATGGGATGAAGAATTACTTTGCATGTGAACAAATACTCATCAAGCGATCAAAAAAGCAAACAAGAAGAAGAAGAAATCTCTATAAATAAATCTGTTGATAATGCTGTTGCACTGCCGAGGCTATTGCTGGCGATACTGACGAATTCACTGGTAAAACTGTCGTCATTATCACCATTACTCTTCCTTTTACCTTTACATTTTCTACAACTCTGCCAATGTCAATGTTGTAATGGACAAATGCTATGCGGCATTATTTACAAAATAAATAAATAAATAAATTTCTTCTCTTTTTTCCTTCTCACTCAAAAACACATTCACTTTCTCTCTCGACGCTTGTTACTGTTTTCGTGTTCCTCTTTAAAATGCAGATTAAGTTTTTTATTGCCAGTTCACATTCTCACGGCCAGTATGTGCACATATTATGATGTTACATATACTCACATACATACTCAGAATGCAAATAATATAATGCAGCTTCCTTCCTCACTGATGGTGGTCGACGAAATTCGAAATGCGATTAAATGATTTTTTACTTTTGAGCACCAGCAATAAAATAATTTATAGAGATTTCAATTGAAAAGGACAGAATTAGTCCACACACCGCTGCCACTCACTGTGTGAACGAGGCAATGAGTTTGAGTGACTGAACTGAAATTAAAAAATGAAAAGGTCCTTTCGGTCCTCTTTCTCCCTTCCTTCATCCTTCCCTTCGTCTTCCTTCTGGTGTGTGACGTGATAAGCGACAGCGCGGAGCAGGAGGACATGAATTGCCAGAGGACACTAACCGCTCGGTTCGATTTTGTCAATTTATTTATACACATGCCAATTTTGGTGTGTGTAGCCTGTCGCTTAGAATACTGATTACGATAGACCAAGACGTAAAGAAAAGGGACCATAGGGGTTATACTGTCATTACAAAAAGATTGAATGAGGCTGTACGGTGGTGGTGTCAGTAGTAAGTATCAATATACCTATATTAATACGAAAATAATGTATGGCCTTTTACAATCCTTTCTTCCCTTCCTGTGTCTACCAAGAAAGCCTAGATAGAGAGATCTTTCATTCCTTTTTTGCCTATCAAAATACAACCACCACTGTAATAATAATAGGCCATGTGCTTCAAGTTTGACCAAGCGAAATTTAAATGCTAATGTGTATTCGGGAAAATGAAACTCGAGTATAGGTACATGATAAGCCAGTCGTAGTGAAGCGAAAAGCCGATTTGCAATAATATTATTTGCCATTGATTCGTCTTCCTCTTTTCATTTTACAGCGGAGCGTCTCTGAGAGACGCTTGTCAGCCAAACAGTGCGTTTTTTGCCTTTGGCTTAAAATAATCTGAATAAAATCATAACAAAGGGCGGATGAGAGATGTTTGCATGCAGGATTTGGTGACGCGAACAGCAACAAGGAGTTGAAGAGTAATAGGGAGAAGTAAAGTGCACAAAGAGATGAATTGAATAAAAAACGGCCCTTTTCGGTGGTGTTGATGATCATCGTTGAGGTGGTGGTGTTGAGATGTTGAGTGAATGAATGGGAATTGGGGAGCCGAGATGAATACGAGGTAATTTGGTGGTGCTAATAAATGGTTAATGATGATGATTTTCTTTGTGACTGAAGATGACCATCATGGTTGCACCATTAAATATCATTACGGACATTGATGATGTTGTATAAATTCTTAATAATGCGCTTAATAATTTACTTTTAAGATGGGGATGAGAAGCATGATGAGCAAGATAAAGGGGGAGAGCCTAATATTGTAATTAGTTATTTTGTTGGTTTCTGATTAGGAAGGAAATGCAATTGGGACTTTCATTGTTGAAAGGAAAATATGAGCATTGTTCAGTAATGCGCTGAAAAATGAAAATGGGACAGGCTCTTTAAATGTTAACTCTTGAGCGCATAACAAAGAAAGAAATTGAAAAAATATAAATGGGATAATCTCTTTTGGAGTAACATGGAATATAATTTACATTTCGAAAGAAAGAAATGTAAAAAAAGGTCATTTTAATGGTGATGGTGGTGAAATGAAAAAGATGCAGTGAGTCTAAAAAAGGATTTATTAGTGGAATTGTGTTGTGCATGCATGACTAGTTCTGACTATAATCATGTCATGATCCGCAATCTGCATTAAATTATGAATTTTATTAACAAAGCCAAAGATAACGCGGTCATTCATAAACAACCGTTGATCATGATCTTGCTGCACAGTCATGGCCATTATCCATAGGCAAGTGCTGGGATTGAGATTGGGAGTAAATAAATTTTGGTTTGGTAGTGGGGGTTCTGTTTGGGCGTGCTCGACCATGACATTTTTATTCTTGTTAGATGTTGACATTAATGCATTGTTGTAAAAGTAAGTACAAGTGAACGAATTGAGAGAAATGCTGACTAAACCCATGAATTGAATGCTAAGCTAACCAACTTTCTGTTCAGCATCGGTTTCATAACATTATAAATTCGAATATGTGCGTGGCGTGTAGAATATTTGATGATTCAGATATCCAAACGGAACCACCGATAAACCAGGTGAAATCATTAGTACGGTGAATTATGATAGATGATAGGTGTGCTTGGTCAGAAACGGAAGTATACTACATATTTTATTATTTAAATTAATAAATATGGGTTTTAAAGATGTATGATAATATGCCAAAATAAATGAATAGTAAGTCAATACCTACGTAAGAATGTGAAAGCCATGCCATTCCAAGAAACGGAACTAAACTATCATAATGGTTGATGGTAATGATTTGGTCTGAATGACTTTTAATTAATCATTAAACATTTACAGTAATGCCATCTCTGCAATTTGATACGTTTAGGAATTGGACAAGTCACGTTTTCAAATTAATCTCTGAACACATCAAGATGATTTTGATGTCAATTGAAGCAATTTGAATGAAAATAATTTGGAAACAACGAGTGTGTTTTAACTCTTTTATTAACGACCTAACGTTTCGATTCGACCTCGAATCCTCATCAGGGTTGTTTAAGCAATGTATTTTTGTATGAGATTTTTATGGAACAAATCATAATAAAGTAAGCCGGCAACATATTGATCTTATGCAATAAAATTAGGGAATCATCTTTCACTTTAACTTGGATACTTATTGTAGCAACCTTTTGGAGAAATAGCCATAACGCATCGTTAAAAGTCTCAATTCATATATTAAATTTTATTTGTGAATTTCAGATTACTGTGTTTATATTCATACCAAAGCAAATATTTCAAATAAAATTTTGAAAAATGAATGTCCTTAGTCAAATCGTCTTCCTGTGGCTTTTTCAATGTAATAATTACTGTTGTCCGGAGCCCTTTTCCACCATCCAAAATGCTTTTCTCCCTGTTCCCCATTTTTCCAATCGTCGAAAGCTTCGAACATTTGAACTTTGACTCGATTGTTGTTTGACCAGTCTTTCATCTTGTTCCAAAAGTTCTTCAGGTTTTCAACATTGTTATTTTCAGGAGGATTATTGAAAGTTCGACCCTGACTTGCCCATCCGGTTTCTCCAATCATCACTTCAAGATTGCCGTTATGTTGCCAAAACCCGTCTCTTGCGCTGTAGTACGCATCACTAATTTGCTTAACGGCAACATCTGCATTGTTTGTATTTGGTGCAGGATAGAAATTGCACATGATGAAATCAGAAGCTTTGGCAATTTCAATTAGAATTTGTCGATTTGGCCCATTCCAAATTTCCCCGCAGGTGTGGACTCGTGTTCCAACCCTCAGACCTTGTCGGCGAGCCCGATCACGATTGTTTCTTATCATCTGAAGAACCTTTTGTCCTCGGTTCCAGTCAGTAACGTACTCATTTGTAAATACCAGCCCCCAAACGGTTCCACCTCGAATGCCATTGGCGTCCTGGGCAGCCGAGAAAGCATTGTCGATTTCTCTCTGCTGAATATTCGAATTTTCATTTTGGTAAATTCCTTGGGATACTGACAGCACAACGGCATTGTAATCGCGGTTGATTTGTGCCGCTGCACGGGCCACCAAGCAGTTACTGTCGGCTTTGTCCCACGGCTGATTCATATTATAATCTATATTCAAAAAATTGCCGTAATAAATACCTAACTTAATTTATTAGCTAAAAAATATATAAATACTTTTTGTATGTCTTTACCAGCAACTCCCATGGAATATGTCGATACTGAATTGTGATAATTCAAGACAATCCTCAACATTTTCTTAATATCTTCCAGTGAGTAGGTGTTCCAGTTGGGATTTCCATATTTTACGTAGGGGGAATATGCCACCCCAAAGTAATTAATATTTTGTGCAGTTGTCCATCTAGCTAACTGCCCAACACAGGCTAGTGTCACGGTAAGGATTACGAGCGAGCGTTGCTCCATGATTTTTGTTTCTCTGGCTGGAGGAAAGTAACCAACACAGTTCTATGACATTCATCTTTTATACCAAAGCGTGAAAATCCTGTTTCCATCATTTTTGTGGAATAATTTGTTGAAAATGGAGCCGGCTTTAGTACAGCACTGAATTACAATTCTAGGAAAACGTCTGGTTAATCCATTTCCTTCCCTGTATTTTATTCCGCGGATTAGTAATTTGCTCACCGCCACCAGATCGGTAGGCTTACTGTTTTGGTGTTGGTTATGGTAGATACATAATAATTAATGTTAAATGATTGTGCTTAAAGTGATAATGAGAGATGAACACAAAACTATATCCATATCCAGTAACGTTACTTGCATGATAATCGTTCTCATTCATTATCAGCGCAGCTGCTTCAATGAGAAAGGGGCATGCGTATGACAAAACCACAATTAATACTTTGTAATCTGAGCAGGTTACACGAGTCAACATTTACCGATCACTCACTGCGGTGAATTATTTTTTTGGCTAAGCAGATTGTGTTTTTAAGTACGAAGCAAGTTATTGACACCTTGTGTTTCAATTTCAGCTAATTGTTTGTTCTATTAAGTACAATTTCCATCGGTGGTAGTATATATCGAATTACGTTTCATACTTTTGGTTGCATTTTATCTGTTTTTCTGTGGTTTGTTAAATTGACTGATGTATACATCAGAGTGTACCCGAAATCAGTTCCAGTGAATTGGGAGAAAAATGAAAATAAAACATAATTTGTTTGCAAAATTGTTCGAGGAAATTGGTCAGTTGATGATTTTATTGATATTATATACCTAATCGAAATATATATCACAGCAGCATTTTATGTAAACACGAACCCTTTCATGAACAAAATGACACAACGTAAAGCAAAAACACTACTCTACACAGTCATGAACAAGACAAGTCGAGAAAAAGTTGACATAAAAACAAAAGATATGCTAACTCTGTTGTTAAAAATGGGAACCTGAAAGTGTAGCACTTAATAAGCATGCGGAAATTTTCCACAAAAACTGGAAAACAAATTACATACTTCACAACTGCATCTAGATTGACTTGAATAAATACTAGTAGTATGAAAGTTTAAAAAATATGAATAAAATAATTACACAACATATTTTGTCAAGAAAATTCCATATAAAAATAGACTCCATTTCATCTGGCAAGTGGTAGTATATCTGGCATTACTTTATGACGTGAGACGCAACCAGTGCGACTCTGAGAAATTACTTGTAATAAATCTCCCTCTGCATTACTAACTGCATAGAATTCAACAAATAGATTCGAAAAAACGTTACATTAATTGATTCAGGTACATTGTTGTAACTAAATACGCTACAAATGCAGCCGATGACACAACGAGCATTTTATTTTTGTATCCAGCCGTTGGAGAGGCGCCGTTGCAAAAGTCGGTGCTGCAAAAGCAGTGGTAACTGTCTGTGGTGAGCATGGACGGAGTGTTGTGCGGAAAACAGCCTTCGTTGTACAAGTCCCTTCGAAATAATTGTGCCCACTTCCAGTCACCGTTGGAATCTTGAACCATCGTCTTGTGAGATTGATCAGCACATTTGTGCACGTAGATGGTTACATAAGCTGTATTCGCAATCAAACGGTTTGCGAAAGGAAAAAAGAATTCACCGCAAATTAAAATAGTAATAAAATGAATTTCGAAAACGTATAATTGGTGATTTAAGAATTGAATAGTGAGAAAGGCATACTTCCATTGTGAAGCTGAAACTGTGAAGTTCTCTTCATGCAGAAGGAGGAGTGCGTGCATTCCTTGTGAAATTTGTCACTCATGTCGAAATACGCACATGACAGGTGTTTCTCTGTTGATTTTGGACGCTCAAGACAATGGTAACATTTTAAGCTGGTCCCTGTAATAAAAAAATATGAAAGCAGATTTAATGAGCTGTAATGATCGGGTTGGACAAAGAAAAAAAACTCATGATTTTAACACATCATAAAATAATTTCACACTTGATATAAAACCAACTTTGTAATGCATGGCTGCGTATCACAGCTTCGTATACTTCTTTCATTCCATCTAACCTTATGGTTAATTACATCTGCTAAAACTTGTTCGTTTAAGCGTATATATGTAATTATTATAGACAGTTCAATTTAACTAGCCACCAGTAAGTTCATAGAACCCATGAAATATTTGAAGTCTCGCTTCTCGTCTACAGCATCCAATATTTTTACAGCGTGAGACTTCATAATCGACAGTTTATTAGCAAAAATGTTTTTGCCAAAATATAATCAGAAAAATGGTAAAAATCTTTTTAAAATAAAAAATAAAAGTTCTATTGATCATTTATCATCTGCTGTTCCCGTGCTGTGTCAAAGGACAGATATAATTACCCATTTGCAAAAATCTGTGTAATCAAATTTACTTCCTTTAAACTTTTTGTTATTGAATGCTACCAATTTGTCATACGTGACAAAACAATAATACTTTGATAGGATTTTTATTTTGTTAAAACTGAAATCGTATTTTCCCCATTTATTTCCTTCAACTGAAAACCATGCAATTGCTTGCATGAATTATTTTCGCAGGGTCATCCCACAATACAATCGTTTAAATATAAAAACTCTTAATTCACTATCCATCACGCTGTCAAAGAAATGAGATTTTCTGAATGTAAATGTCGTGTTTGATCCTATCTTTCCAATTCGATGTCACCGTGAGTCATGTTGCATTTAAAAAAGTGTGCGTGAACTCAAATCGCATTCATTGCATTTCAGCCTGTCATCAACTGCGATTATGCCTATAAAGCATCTACTTTGTTCATATTTCATTACAAGGAAAAATTTACACGACTTTCTATTGTAAGCGCATAAAAGTTTCCCTTTTCACTGGCTTGCTTGCGCTGTTGGCTGTGCGCTCTGTAGCATAAGCGAGCATAAAGTCTCTCATCTGAAAATCCTTTTTTACACTCCACTTACGACGCTCCTCTGTACTCCTTGACAAGACATTTTTTTTTGAAAGCGACACAACAAAATTCATTCACTACTTGATCTTCTTTTCTTCTGAGCATATATTTAATATTTTCAGTGCATCATAGTAGCGTGAGACGCAAATTGCTTTCGTATATAGTTATGCAGAATATAATATATGCAGATGTTTAACTTAATTGAATTGAACGAGAACTGGCATGGGTAGTTGAACAGGAGTAACTACTTCTCAGGAAGAGACGCAAAACCAAGTCCACTACGAAACACTATGAAATTATCATACTTTTTACTTAAAAGTATTTAAGGGTTTACTTTTCTCGTTAAACTTTTCCACTTATTGCTACTCGTTAATTTTGCCTTTTCATTATAATGACACCAGCAGTTCTGAACTCGCTAATTCATGATTCATGACTAGGTAATTTCCAAAATCGTATATCGCTTTCACTGCACGCTCTGAATTTTATTTGCGAATTTTATCAATACTCACGATTTACGATTTCTTTACCGCTCCATAAACTGACCCAATACCTCTGGTTCCTTCACATTCATTTCATATCACCAGTAACACTCAAGTATGTAGATATTAAGCTCATAATGTAACTTCAATCTTGAAATATAATAAATATTTTATGTTATGAGCAATACCTGGCAGAACACACGCAAGAAATAGCAACGCTATTAACGTTGACCTTCCAAAAACTTTCATCTTCCTTCCACTCGGCTTTCTCCGTTCAGCCTTGCCATTGGCTTCTGGAATTACGGCTTGCCGCAAGTGACCTACGCTATCAAGCTCCATATTCCAGAGAAAGCACCACTCGGGTGCTAGTAATGCAAAATGACCACTTTTCACTGTCACCTCCTCCACATCTACCCCGCCTCGACTTTTGAAACATTTATGTGAGTTCTTCCTCGTAGTCCTTCCACATGTCACTGTATTAATTATTCCAGCATTTCTCCAATATCAGCTAAATTTGACTGCGAGCATGTCTGAAGAGCACTTCCTCACAATACCTAACTATTTCACATGTTTCTCCATCACACAGCGTGGCGGCAGAGAAGGTAAGATTTAATGACAGTGTCACTGATGACTGTTTTGAGTCAAACTCACTCTACAAAGGACTTTTGCTGAATGAAGTCGTATTTTTCAGTCAACTCCTTTGTGACGGCAATGTCTTTTAACTTTGCCTGATGTGATCATTCAGCACATGCGTTTCTCACTCAACTCACTTGAGAGAGCACATGCATCAGTGAACCAAGAAGTGCACTGTTGCAGTTTTAACTTGCCTATTATTATAATAGCACAATAAGCAAGACAGCTTTTCATTTTAATTTCACACGCATTTGAGCGAGCAGCATTGTGCTGTGCATCTTTGAAAGCAGCAGCACTGAAGAAATCCTCGACTGTAGTATAAGCAGTGCTCTCTGAAGTAGTGGTATGAAAACCACCAAATGTCTAATATTGCTTTGCATGATACCAGGTAACGTTTACTGTACACAATGCAACAAACACGCGTGGTCTGTCTACCATGTCATCAACAGCTAACTAAAATTTACTATAACGTATTTCGTATAAAGTATAATGTGCTACTCAACAATGACGTCCCTATAAACAATGGATTAAAACCACACCATACAAAAATGCATTGAACAATAGTTTGATATAAGAATGCCTAACAATATGGTTAATGTACCTATACCTATTTAGTAATAATAACAATCATGTCTAAATAAAGCATATCATAATACAGCATTATTATATCTCTGCCTATAATCTGCTGGCCGAACTTTTCAAAATCACATTAAAACATAACTCATGTAATTTTGCCAACTCTCGTAATTCCATTTTTTCTTTTCTAAAATGGTTTGAAAGAAAACGCTACATTTCGAGAATTAACAAAGATTTGAAACAAAACATTATGTAGGTATAGACGTATGTACTTTCTTATTATCGCCATCAGAGTCTGAAACATGTAATTTTGATATAAAAAGTGCACTCTCTTTTCAAAATTGCATATTGCATGCGTTTTTTGCCTAAAGCAATAATAATATTATTTACTATATAACATGCTATAAATAAAAGTGCGTGTTGTGCGTTGTATTTCGTACACATAATTGCGTTCATTATCATATAATCTTCATTCATTAAAATATTATCATTAAATTAAAAAATGAATTGTGAAATGGAAGAGCCTATTATCGCGATCATGCATGTTTGTTATAAATTCAGTTTTCGTCTATATCTCTACTTTCTTGAGCTGAGCCGTTGCATGCAATTAGGAGACATGCATTCAAAATAGGTAACCAATGCGAGTGAGTCTGGTGATGAATTTGACTGAATTCAAGGGAAAATGGGTGAGCATAGACATAAAATAAGCACATGATTGCATTTTGCAGCATTTTGTACTGTGTAATATAAAGTTTCCTTGTTTGTTGCGTTGTTTTGGTGTTGATTTTGTTGACAATTTGTTGGGAATATTCAGCACTACATCTGCTAAACAAAAGATATTAGACACCAAACGACATGAGAGGAAAAGCGACAGGACACGCAATAAACCTGCCTGCATGTCCAATGCAATATGCGCACCCTTTATTGTCATTGTCACACTTTTCAAAATACGAATCCTTATTCGGCCTTAATCCCAATTCGCGGATTTTTTGTACATTTTAATGCAAAAATATCCTTCTTTAAAAAAATAATGCATCCCTGTGCATTAGCAGACACACCATGCCATGAACTGAATATACTATCAATTTATCAAACACAATGTAACAAAATTTTATGAAAGTTACTGAAAACATGGACCTTCTTGAAATGAGATACATATTCATAAATTCAAAGATTTTAAATTCACAGCAGCAGCAATTCAAATTCGCTTCACTTGATTCATTATGTTTTTATTATCCACTTATAAAAACATTAATAATTTATTATCTCGGGAAGCATTTCAAGCTCATAAAGCATTTATCATGGATCGAAACAAATCGAATCCTAGAGAGAGCAAAAAAAGAAAACCAAAAATACAGCTTCGCTAATGGTTCCAATAGACAAGCTCTTTGGCAATGAATGAAATAAATGCGAGTGAAAAAAAAGAAATACGATCGCTGTATAAATTCTGATAACACGGATAATAATAATAAAGTGATGATACGAGCATAATAATCAGCAGCAACAGTGGGAGCATTTTTTCCTCTTTTTCTTGGCACATGGATCATGCCAAAGTGATACGAATTCATAACAATGTTTTTGTTACTGCCAGTGCCACGTTTTCCACAGATACGATCATCATAATATATTATATTACTAGGTATTTACTTAACAGTAGGAGCCCCAAGAAGATTTATGTAAACTCAGCTTCTCACGTCTTCATTTTGCCCAGACTAATAGATGATGTTCTATTAAGGCAATTGAACTGCTTAAAAAAGGTGATCATCTTGATGCTGAAGGTCTTTGTTTTTGGTGTGGCGATATTATTAACAAGAGACCATCATCGTTTCATTTAAAAGGAGTGAATCTTCCCAATGAACTTATTTACAACGATGGGCGCATGGCACAAGCCGATGAAGAAGAAGAGCAACAAAGAAGAAGTATTGGTAACATGAGAAGAGGATACAAACTAGGACGGCAAGTCATCTTCTCATTCATCACTCATTATCATCAGCACAAGCAACAAGATCGAACTACTTTTTTCATTTTTTTAAACCTTGCTCTTGTACTCTCTGATTCATCATCAAATCTCATTACTTTTTCAACAGTAGTGCTTATCTATCATTATGCTTATTGTAATGATGATGGTACATTAAACAGGCATTTTGATTTTGACCACACCGTTACAATGGTCGTCATCAACAAAACATAGTATAGTGACCACCACTACCACCAAAAGTATCACCATCAGCAAATCTGGCACTGGCTACCTGACTACTAGATCGTCATCATCACACCGTCATTTTCGTAGCTCTTCTTCCTGATTATGCATTACATACATTATAGCTTAAGTCAATTTGAATTTCATTTTATTTAATTTTTTTTGTAAAAATAACTTATTATTTAGCTACCTAACCTGTCATCTGAGTATATAACTTTGTTTCGCATTTTGGATCATCTCTGAAATGATATGCAAGGAGATAATGAAGAATGTCGAATGTGTGGCCTTTGGACAACTACAAAATGTGATAAAATTGCTCTTTTCTGATGAGAATGAGAAAATTTTGCGAGTTGCGTTTAGAACAGAAATTATTTTTATTCATGTGGAACATTGAAAAATATATGGCTCTGCTACTGCTAACCGTGCCAATGGCACTATATAAATGTGCTACTATTATTCCCGTGCCTATCTAGTATGCATTTTCTTTTTCAAAAAAATTTAAAACCATTTTTTATGTACACATGAAGAAAAAAGGAGGTAATCATCCTCATCATCTTACTTGTAACTTGTTCGTTCCTTGCTGTACGGTGATAACGTTGATGAGCCAGGCTTTGAAGTTTGATGACGGTAATAACATTGGCTAATAAAAGTAAAGTGGCTGCCGACGTTTGTAGCAAGGTAAGAAGAGTGTGTTATTGTCTCAGTCAGTCAAGTAATGCAAAATGTGCGTAGTGCTAATATCTGATCCTGTTTCACCAGTTTTGCTGTTTATATTGTACTCTTTACTCTAGAGAGAGCGAGAGAGGAGATGGATTTCATTGCGTGTTTATTATTTGAAATGCAGTTTTGTGACCATGTTAAGACTGGCATCCATAAAGGAATGGCACAAAAACTGCCAAATTTTATCTAGAACACAAACAATGTGAAAATACGAAGAAAACATGTGTACCTATTGTGCAGGTATTAATGCATACAAAGAATGAGGAAATGAGGATGACCAAGCTCGTCAATCTTCCGTGGCATTGTACATAGTAGCATAAGCAAAATACAAAATTGGTATCATCACAATATTGACATCAAAGCTAAAAAAAGTGGCTATAAAATCAACTTGGCTGTTTGAAGAGATGAAGTGGAAGAGAATAAGCTTTGTAGAGGAAAGAGGATCGTATCTGAGCCGAAGGCAGAAGACAAAATACAATAGATAGTGTTATAACTGGGTAATAAAAGTTACTTTAGGCAATGTTGACGGTAAAAATATATAGATTAACAGTAAGATAGAATGCAATAGAGTGTCCACTTAAGAATAACAGCGTTTCTAGATTAATATTTGCGAAAATCAATGCTGGTGGCAATATTTGGTCACAAGCAAAGAAACGAGCCACGCCACTACCATCATAATCATACATAAAACACTGTAATTTGACAGAGGAGCTAATTGTTAATCTGTGGTTCATGGAAAATAAATATGTGCCAAAATTGCCAAAAAAAATTATATAGGTAACGCTCCACCTGAGTGACTGACCACAGACCACCATAAAAATCTGAGGCAGAAAATTTAAGAACTAATTTAAAGATGATTGTATAGGAGTATAGAAACGGTTCATCAATTCACCTCACGACGAATGAATGACGCCTTCACAAGTTGGTTGACAAATATAGTCTGGAGTACAGTTTTTTTTACCTGTGAGGCTGCTTGTAATTTTCCAATGGTATTAATTTTTGTCGCGTGAACAAAGAGCTTGCAGCAACGCAGTGAATACTAAATAGAAAATGAACAAAAATCTAATTTAAATTGATCATTTTTGGGGAATGCGTAGAATAAAAATTCTATAAATTCAATATAAAACTGAAATGGTTATAGGGATTTAACTAACAGCATTAGATACTTTTCGTATTGTATTTGGGCTGTTTTCATTCATAATGACACCACAACTTCAAACGTACAAGTTTCGGTGTTCATTTTCATATCAACCTCGTCAAAATGCACTCAACTTTTAGGAGTAGTGTTTTTGGCACAACAAACAATAATCTCAACCCCGCGGTTTTGAATCCTACAGATCATCATTACACTAAAAACTACACACTGTTTCCGGTTTATTTTCCTGAATTGTGGCAAGCACCCTCCATGTCTGGTGTGTGTGTGGTATATTATTTTGCTTTTCCTCTATCAATTATAATGACCATCCATGTAGTCGGTGGCCCACATTTACTTCCTTCCTATTAGAATGGAATTTGTGGATAAAAATCAGACATGATGCATGATATTAAATGCGCTTGTTTGTACACATTTGTGCATTTTACTTGGCAAAATTTTCAGATCATCCAACCGAGGCAGAACAACGGTACAGGGTTGCTGTTGCTGCATACGTCATTCAAATAATATGTATAACTTTACATACTGCATGATATACAAAAAGTACATGACTCTGGTTACAGCTATATAATATGTAACTTAAAAAACTATTCCTCGTCCATGGGACTCTTAAAATACCTAAACAGCAATTATTGTGCTATTGCTGTTGAAATTGCGATCATTATCTTTTTAAATGAATCACGGCCGACGTCCGTCTGTACTTATTTTGCTCATTTTGCTACCTAGTGAGTTTTGTTGATAAATCACTGTAAAATAAAACGCTAATTATGAAAAACGGAAGGAAATCGAGCTAATTCGTTTCTAGTGCGAAAAACTACTCCACTACTTTACCCAGCGCTTGTGGCAAAAAAAAACGTATGTAGTCATTTAGATAACTGGCTGATATCAGAGAGAGGATGGAGCGTGACCCAAGCCTACAGCACCGTCATCATCATCATCCTCAACAAAGATTTATTCATTGATCTCAAACACGCATTTCGCACTCATGTTTATGCGTGACATGCCGTAAAACTACCCAGTAAAAATATTGCACACATGCTCATAAAACCAGCTTTGTGTATGTAACAATTATATAGGAATTTTTACGATTCTCTTTACGCTTTTAATCACTTCTTGAGAATGAAGTGCTTTTTGTCGGTGTTGTTAGCTCAGTTAGCTTTAGTGAAAAAGTTGAAACTGAAAACGCTACATGCATCTATAAAGCATAAAGGTTTATTGTCGTGTCTTTGTGCCTCCAGCTATACGGCACTCTGACACGGATATCTTGAAAAATTTCACTTTTTTACGAAATTAATTATTATTGCCATGTGTCGTGCGTTATCATCTGTCAAACATTTTAACCTGAAAGTATACTCGTACATATACACATGCACTTAAATTGTGTAAATGGGGATTTGAGTTTGTGAAGTCAGTCAGATAAAAACAAATTGGGTGACGAAGGGAAGCGGTGTCTTGTGCAGGTAAATATCATCATGGCGTATTATTTTCGTGATTGCGATTGTAAAATAACGTGTCTTGCGCAGGCAGGTAAATCCGTTACACCACCAACACCGCATCTGATGCACCATCTCCAATCTGGCCACCTATCATAGCATATTGCTCATCATGATGTTGCTTACGAATAATTTTACCTTTTTCGCTTCTTGTATGCGTCTCTATTATGAAAGCTTTTTTATATTGTGGAAAAAATTGCTGCAAGATTTTTTTATCGCGACCATGCATGTTGTTTATGACGTTGGTAGACAGACGGCGTGGTGCAGTGAAGTGAATGTTGCTTGCTGTGCTACAATCCTTATTTCCTTTTCACCTCTGAGGTTACCTAAAGTGAAAATTATTGGAAATACGTGACTTATTTTGGGTCTCATGTAGGTTTCGAGGAGAATAACCAATTTGTGAACTTGCATACATGTACCTATCCCACTTTCTTTGAAAAATTGATTTATGAATTACCTATTTGTGATTTTGAGTAAATAAATTCTGTAGTCGATTTTGTATCTCTTTATTTTTTATGCCCCAAACAAAAGCAAAAGTTGTAATCCCAAATCTTTGATTGAATTGCTACCATACGTTGTAAGACATATTATTATGGAATTCAAATTAATGTCATGAAATCAAATTGAAGTACTTCATGCAAAATGCGAATCTAATTACGGATTTAATTTCACGTTGCACAACTCAATATCAACTTTTGTTTTATTGAAGCAAAACACTGAACGCATTTTTAATCTTGTCTTATGAAGGAAAACTGCTAATAATTTGGCCCTAATAATCTTTATCTGCTTTGTTTTCATGTACGTAGCGGAGTATTAATAAGCAGTAAAAATTTTCTTTAATGTAGGTTATCATAACCTGTAAAATTGACGACACGTTATTACTATTAGATGTAATCAGTTGAAAAATTAGCATGAAAAAAGGTAATAATTTGTGCAAGTAGCTAAAATTTGCTTTTAATATTCCGTTTCAGTCATTCAGATAAACTACCTTTGCAATAATGCATGCATGAGGTATTATTAATGAATACGATTTCAATTTCAGTTTTTTTTACTACTGATGGCATTTGATAATAAAAAGTTATGAGTTTAGATGATTTGAGATTGTTGACTCACAACGAGACTGTGTCTGGCTGTGGGAAAATTTACGTTTACACGTTCTTCTTGTATCAATATTAATGCACTTTTCCATTGTAGCGTGTCTATTAATAAAAATTATCAACGAAATATAATAATGAGAGGAATTTGTACTTAATATCCTTCATAGTTTTCTGGTGCTCGGTTTTTTACTCCCAAGACTCAAACAATCGTCATCACCTGCAATTTCACTATCACTTTTTATCCATTTTATCTGGCTACAATATGAACGCAGTGTTGATGATGAGCAATGTTCTCATGATTATTATCGCAATTCTCATAATAGCAGCCAGCGTGGCTTTTAAACTGAAATCTAGGCCAAAACATGTAAACAATTATTGTGTTACAGTGTAGTCATTTTCTTTGTGTGTATAGCTATGTATTTCCACACATGCATTCGTTCGCTCTTTTTTAACAGCATGGCTAAATATAACTCAATAATACATAATTGTAGCAAAAACACAAACGTATCAGCCAAACAACAGCAGAATGGGTGATATATTATTTCTCTGTTGTTATTCGATTACCTTGCTGCATTGTTGCTCTTTTCTTTGATTGCTGTGCACAAACACATTGTTGTTTGTAGCTTTCGCTTTCATTCGTGAACTGTGAACACAATTCAATGCACTTTGGGTGGTAGTATTTTACCTTATAAAGTGTGATGGTGAAGAAGCGAGGGTGTTTCATTTTCCACAAATTCGTGATTTTCAATGCGTTAGTTGTAACATTAACTAGCTTGCACGACCACGAAACAAAGGAAATATGGATTAGTGGGAAATGATTGATGACTAATTGGAAATTCTTATGAAGTTTGAGTAGAGATAGCGTATTAAATTCCCATAAATTTTCAATTAATGTCAATTCCTTGAGAGCAATAACACAGACATCCTTTTTCATTTCCCACTTGTTCCACCCAGTGATCAATCAACAAATTGCACAATAGTTTTTCTTATGATTTTTTCCTATTATTATAATTAGAGGACAGAGAAATCAAGGGTCAAAGAGTTAAAGTTGCTTTAAATGCTGTATAAAGTTGCTAACTTATCATTTATGTACGCAAACCAAAAAACACACATATCGTTGATTTGATATTTAATGCAAAGAAGAATATATATAGATATGCGGTTGATATTTTTGTAGCCGTATTCCTGTCCCTTGGAAGTAAAAATAACAACATACCTAGTCAGCAGTAAGGACGAGCAATTGTGATGACTCAACGCACATCAATCATGCATATCTAATCTACACATTTAATTGCTAAAAATCTTATAAAATGCCAAACGGGGACAATTTCCGCTGTCACTCTCCATCCGATACGACCGACTACGGAGTTTTATTGACTATATCAACAATTATTCAAAGCTGTGGCATACGAGAAGTATCGGACGGTGATGTGATAATCAATGTTGTTGGTGGATCCAATAAATATTTGAATAGATAGGCTTTCCTAAACTTGGTAAATAAAACATTTTGCATACCTAAACAATAATACCACGAGTCACAGGCATACAATGAATTCGCTCGAGAAAGAACATCAACGCAGAAACGCAAGCCCGTAAAAAATGATTAGGTACATGCATAAATCACAATTGTTGTCAATACACAATTGTCAATGTCCAGAAATTGTATAAGCTATGCCAAGTAAGAACCGCAATGTGGACTTTGATAACATTAAATGTCAGCATAATTATAAGGGAAACGGATAAAGGAAAATGTTACACTTTTCGCCAGTTGTGTATCCACCGTACGACCGAAATTCGCATAAAAACGACGAAACTTTTATTTTTATTGTGAAAACTAGGTTTAATTCTGGTAAATAAAATGTTATCCAAGCGCTTCCGTTACTTTTCATCTCTAATGACAGAACTGGGGAATAAATTGTACGTAATCCCAATTCCAATAAAATTGAATAGGAAGCGACACGTGATTGAATTCAACCACAGTGAAGCCGAAAGGAAAAACAATTTATTTAAAATTTTAGCTTCACATACAATACTTTATCAGTTTTATCACATTTTTCGTCTTGTCCAACTTGTAAAGGAAAAGGGGAGTGTGTATCACAATGCCCCGGTAGGTATCAATCAGTATTACGTGGACATAATAACTTCAGTTGGATATGTCATGATCTACTCCTTATTGAGTTTCATATCTGTTCAAATGTACCAAAATCGTGAAGAAATTCTGAGATTTATAATAATTCTCCTGCGACTCGATAGACACTTGAAAGGTGAGAAAATGTATTCCATATATTTACAAAGTCCTAATCTGTCAATGTAAACTGTGCAAACCTATTGTTATTTAACAGATCAAATGACTGTTATAGACCGTCGAATTTCCAAGCTAATCGAAACATTTGGACCACCTCTGTTTTTCCTTCCTTTGTTAACCCAATCTTTTAACCTCGTCACATTTCTTCGTCAGCCTAAATCAGTAACGTTTGTTTTTTCTATTATGCCAACCTTCATTCAAAACTCTACGTTCTTTTTGGTGATGTTTTTTGTATTTGAGTACTGGTCTAAAGTACTGTTTGTGAGCGGGGCAATTTGGATGGTGCAACTTCACATCCTACCAACCGGACTTCTCTCACTCTGGGCACGTACTCTCATGTCAAATCAAAAGACAAGCATTAGCTCACATATTAGTTACTACAAACTTTTAGCGGCGTCAGTGGCTCAAGCCAACGCCATGATTGGCACAACGTTTCTTCCTGTAGTTATTTCCGTTATGGGAACTACATGTGTTCTCTTGATCTTTACAAGTATTAAGTTTCACGGGAAAGTTGACTCGTCCAGTTACATGTTCTTCCTGAGTTCCGCTGTAGTAACTTTACTGATAAATCAGGCTCTAACCTTTGTAAATGGGAGTATATATGACATGTCTGAACGATATCTGAAGTTAATCAAGCGAAAAATCCCTTTAGGGAGGTCTCTATCTGCAAATTTAGTACAGAAGGAGGTGCGCTCGTTACGTCATTCTGGAATACCCTTGGGGCCTTTACCATGTGCAAAATCGGAGTATGCGATTCGGTCTTCCTACGAAATATTCAATAACGTTGTTAATCTGTTAATAGCTTTTCAATAAGAGGAGGTAAAGATAAAATCATCCATTTTAATTATGTAGTCTCTCTCCATCTTCCTTCCTCCTATTTGGCAAATGAATGCCAAACTAAAATATTTGTTTTTCGGAACTTATTTTTAGAACAATACGTAGCGCATAAGAATTTATTTGTCTTTTGTAAGCAGAAAAGTTTAAGCACGTCTAACCTTAAATTAGTAAATTATAGATAATAATAAAAGATAAATGGCACCAATACTCAACACTATATTATACAAATGAATAAAGTAGGTATGCGCTATAAATGGACTAAATTACTTGCGACTAGATTTCATAACGGCACAAACATTCCAAAAGGGATGGATCTTAACCCCACCTTTTCCTCATAGAATTTTCCTTTAGTAGCCTTTCTACATATTGTAATTTATTTACACCTAAGCTACTTCTTAAATTTATGAGATTTGTAAAATGATTCCGTAATTTCAACCGTGACATCAGAAACTCAAAACCTTTACTGAAGGTTCGTCCGTTCCTTCTTAGGATTAGACTGTAGTGCATTGCCCCATTGAAAAGTATCGAAAAAGAAAGATGGTATTATCGAAACGTCTAATTCGTTTGGTGACAATTTACACGACAATTTGCACCAAAGTCAACCTGCTACCAATTCCAATAAAATGGAATCGAAAGAGAAATGCGTTGGAGGTCTACCATTCGGGGCCAGCGTTCAGAAATGCCTCCAAATACATTTTTGTACAGCAGCAATCATTCATATATCTACTCTATCACTTATTCCGAATAATCCAGCTTCTCACCAGACGTCAGGAGTATGAAGAATATTCCAGCTACCACTCTAGCATGATTTCAATTCTTGTGGATTTGGGGCTATATGTAACCCAGTGCTGCACGTCCGTTCAATTTCATACCAAACGAGAAGAAATTTTAAGATTTCTAGTCATGTTTATCCGGATGGATTTAAAAATGAAAGGTATTCAGCCTTAATATTATATTATATATTATATTATAAATCCATGCGATCCTATGCTTTTAAATAAAATTTTAATAAACAATTAATGTCAACTTTAGAGAAAACGTCTATAAAAGAAGCGCAGGAGACAAAGGCAAAGAAGATGGAGAAAATTGTTCTTTTCACAGTTTTCCTGCCAGCCTTCGTCATGCTGTTCAACTGGGTGTCATTTCTTCAGGAGCCTACTTCTATTCAGTTCATTTTCTCCTTACTCCCAAAAATCTTGCAAGACATTTTACTCCTGAAGGTCATGTTCGGAATTTTTGAATTTGTCTCCAAAGTTGTGTTTCTCCCAGTGAATGCATTGTGGATTTCACTAATTCATTGTTTCCCTTCTGGAGTGATTTCTCTGTGGACAGAAAACTTGCGATCAAGAAACCCTGGTACAAACAAGAAAAGCAAGAAAGACGTTGCTTCGTATATTCGTCATTTTAAAATGATTTACATCATCATAGCCCAAATGAACGCCGTTACTGGAGGTTTTTATGCACCAATTCTGATAGCCAATGCGGGTATTACTGGAGTTCTTTGCATGTTCAGTGCGATTAGATTTAAAGGCAAGGTGGACTCTGCAAATTACTCTTTTTATATTTGTGCAGCCACTACATCCGTGTTTGCTGTTCAAACAGTTTTCATGCTAAATGGACTAGTCTACCATACCACCAGCAAATATCTTAAATACATTGACATGAAAAGTAGAAGAATTTCGGCATCCAGTAGATCATCCAAAATTGTTAAAAAGCAGGTCCAGTCCCTGCGACATTGTGGAATCACTTTGGGACCCTTGCCACATACCAAAAGGTCCTATGTTATGCGATTTACCAGTGAAATATTTAATTACGTGGTTAGCTTACTGATAGTTTACCAATAATTATAGACTGTGCACATTTAAAAGTAATTGCATAAAACGTAAAGAATTGTTATAATGCGCAATCTACTTGTTGTACGTACTAATGTCAAAGACATTTTCAAATCTACAGCGATTCTTCTTTGGTGATTTGATACATAGCTAAATAAATTATTTTGTATATTCATTATTAAATCTGTGTTTTTACTTAGACGTATTCATAAATACAAACATTTTTAATCACTACAAGTTTTACAAATGCGGTACACAAAACACCATGAATATTTGCGAATAGCTTCATCATTGCCATCGTCGTCTTGAGATGAACTGAGAAAGCCTCGGAAAGTTGGATTCACTGGAATATTAACTATTAATGCAGGATCCGGATCGCCATTCTGAAGGGGATAGATGGGGATCGTCCATTTTGCTTGAGGAACCTACAAGTCCTCAAAATACATTTTTGATTAGGCATAAAATAAATTCGCCAGTAATCGAAAGTTTTGGAAACGTGTGTAATGTAATGTTTACATACCGGACGCTCCTCTGGTGCAATTGTGATTACTGCACTGTAATGACTTTGTTCCACCTTCTTTCTAATCTCTGCAAGTTTTGATTCGTCTTCAGCATTTCGATCGTCAATGTTCACACTCAAATTTTCAACAATGCTTATCCAAATTAGCAGAAATTGAGATCGGATTTGAGCGGAGACAATGAAATATTTTCCGTCAAATAATGCGTATTGGTCCGGAAAGCGAATGTCTACAGTTGAAAAGTATTCCCACGCATTATGAATACTAGCACAATCTTATTCAAATTATCTAACAAAAATTCTGTGTTATCAACCATAAGTTCGCTTACCATTATATAAATCCACAATAGTGTTCTTGCACTCGTACGATTCTAGTTCCTCATCATACCCAGTAGCCTGATGCTTATCCCTTAAATGATTTACGTATTGATCCACTGGAGACACACTCTCTTGACAATGAGAACAACACAGAGTTCTGTACTGGCAAATTTTGACATGATCTATGAATTTGCTCCCAAGTACAACTTGCTGACATCCTCGACCCCAAAATTTACACGCGATTGTGCATCCATTGAAAATGGTTTCCAGTGGGTAGTTCCGGCAGTCTGTGTACGGTTCGCGACAAATTGCGCAACGGGTGAGTCGAGGTCGACAAAAGGAACAAATTATGTGGCCTGTAGCACAAGTTCGAATGGGAGGTACGGGTGGTTCAAGGCAGCAGGGACATTCCAGGAGTTTAAAAATTTCCTCAGAACTTGGGAGTGATTTTATTTCGCCAGGTAAAATTTTCTGGTTACAAGAGGCCATGGTCATGAATTAATTACTGTTTGCAGGAAAATTGTATGTATTAAGAACACGAAATATTCCGTATAAAATGTCAAGACGTGTATGTACATATGTACAAATGTTTATTATGCAAACATTATGGTGTTCGAAAACGCGTAGTACTCTACAGATCACAGCTGTTCGAAAAACAAGAGATGTATCTGTATGGAGTACTTTTGTGCAATTCACTTTTACCTTAAATGTACCATTATTGGAAATGAAATTTTGTAATTAAATCAAATGATTGTGGAGAATGGAGATTAAGAAATCTCGTAGGTGCATAGATGCATACATGCATGTACATTTAAACCGATTTGATGAGTACAATTTCCCAAAGAGGAAAATATTTTTATTAACAACTTGAAACGATTGATTAACCAGCTTTTATGATGAATTTTCTGAGTACAAAAATTCCAAATTGGAGTAATTGAAATAAAATAGAGAAAAACCATTAGGTTGCTTATCTAGACAATATTTGATATATCCTATTCAAGCTTTGTAATGGTGACTTTTTGTTTCCAAACAAACTCACGAAGTTCTCCCCGATCACTTTGGATGTTTTTATTGACAAATTTTGCAAGGATGGGCTTTACTGGAATGCCTGAACAGTACTTAAAGTCGGGCTGATTGTCCATTGTAAAAGGAATCACGCGGATTGTCCACTCAATTCTAGGTACCTAAATAGAAAATACGCTTGTAAAATATTTGCTTCCATAAATGCTGCAAGGTACTATACAGGTCACTCATAAAGAAGTAAATTTTACTTTAAATTTGGAACTTGATAAGATCAATGTTGCCCTATATTTATCAGCCTCCTCTTGAGTACCAATAATACTGATCCACTCATAAAGAATTCCATCTTTTATTTCACCGGATGACACAAAATATTTTCCATCAAAGTAAAAGTAGTCGTCGTAAAATGAGGCATCTAATTATTGGTCAGTGAAAAATGAAACGGAAATATATGTACTTTATACATGCATTGTTTTCCAACAAAAAGTGACATAATGTAAATGTGATATGTAGAGTTGTAGGTGGATTACCTTCTTCGTTCCAATAATCAGTCCAATTGGTGAAAGTGTATGTTCCATCTTCGGTTTCAGAATCATAGCCAAAAGCGTGATGAACAAGCTTTATGTGAGATATGTATTGCCGTTGGGATAATGGACACATACAATGACGGCACCGTGAACTTGGATTAAATGTTAATTCCATATTTCTAATATTTATTGGAACTCGAAAGTCCGGCCAATGAGCATGTATCTTTCTTTCGGAACACCGTACTCTGTCACTAGATTTTCATGCAAAAATGATAAATGGGTTACTTGGGCACGATCCAATCATTTGAAGTTTGGAACCACGCAAGCTCTTGCAATGATTCGGCATGATACGGTATACGGCTCAACATGAATGACGTGGCGTCTGGACGAGTCCGTTAGAATGCATTTCGAAAACTGAATAGAACGTATCGAGTTGTTCATAGAGAAAATATAATGTAAAGCAACAAATAAATTCCTCATTTTGTTGGTGATGCTTAAAACTTTCACTTCAGTTTATTCAATGTCAAATGAGCTTTAAAAAAGGAACTTTTAGGTGGATACAGTGAAACACATTAACAAATTACAATGACAATTACATTTACAACATTCAACTTGGAGATCTAGCCCACATCTTTAGAATCAGGGGTCCACAGCTAACAAGGAAGCTGAAATAACAAAACCAAATGCATACTTTGAGTTAGGAATGTCTATCAAATAACTTGATCATTGTATTTAATAATAAGCTGAAAATGTTTACCTTCATTTCCTCTTTCTTGCAACAATACAAAAGATGGGCACTGACTTTGCAAATATTGTCATCGGTGATTTTTCCAGCATCTTTTTCTATTGGGAAATATAGAGTACATAAAAGTACAAATCATTGTCAACATGCCCTCCCAATTGCTTTCTGGTATGTTTGTGACTATTGAATATACAGTGTCATACCGGCTTCATCTAAGCACGTCATGGTGTAAGTTGTGATCTTTCCCTGGAAATCTTTGTCAACAACGTGTTCCAGAATATCAGCCTTGATTGCATCTCGATCAAAGCTAAGGCCCTTTAACTATAATAAAACAGGAATGAGAGGAATCCAACACGATGTAATTGGTGTATAAAATATCAGTACAAACCTTTTTGCGATTACTTACCATGCCTAATTCAGAAAGGAGGCACTTTCCGTAGCACTGAAAATAACCATAAAGAGAACCCACGTCAATATCTCATCCGGTTAAATCTGGTTTTCACCATTATTTATTGCAAATCCGCCTGAAATGAAACCTTTAGATTACCTTGTCATTGAAGGTTTTGACAAACTCATCTTCTGTATGTGGCATGTCCTCGGGTTTCAGTCCAGATTTTTCCACACACAATTCAGACACATTGACTCGCTTGGGGTCCTCCTTGAACTTGGAAGCACAGGGATTTTCTGCAGAAGCCAATGTCGTTGCCTCCTCAGCGGAAACGCCGATCCAGCAGACGGAAGCCAATACAACAATAGTAACAATGAATGCCTTCATTTTGGAAATCACAAAGTTTGAGCGAGCTTTTCAAGAAACTGAATATACGTTCTTTTTTCAAAATAAGGCCTATCGACAGTGCGTGTGTGTATGCCTCAAGATGAAAAGCTCTACTGACTATTTATAGGACCTGAGGGTAAGGTGACAATGTGAAACAGTTAATGAGGTAAAAACGGACAGGTACCAATAAAAGCCGCTTTGTCCTACAAAGCTGCTAGATGCAATATAGGTTATTCTTTCTGACAGGTATACAAACATGTACACAGGTAGGAACATCTTCTAAAATAGAGGATTATGTGCTTTATTTATCTTATAGCAAAAGAGGTTGGGCACACCAGAGTCACAGTCATGGTCACTTATTCCTCATATGCGTTATCTCTCGGTTCATTCATAATAATGACTTGTCATACAAATAATTACCCACACCAATTGTTCAAACATGGTACTGGAGAAAAATTTAAAGATGCTATAATTAGTCGCTCTCGCACTCACGTAGTAGTTTAGTGTGTGCTATGAATGAGTAAAGCTAGAATTGAGATGTCAAAGTCAAGGCGAACATTCATGACTTGACTCATTCATTCAAAGAAAGACGGGCAGAGTTGCTAATTAGACTTCTTCAAATAATATTTAAAACATGTTTTTCCCTAATTGTATTTAGAGTTAATCTCTAAACTGTCTTCTGACACCGCAAATGATAGAAGAAGGCAGTGACTCATTCAGCGCTCATTGTAATTATCAACAGAATGGTAATTAGCTTTCGTGAGAATGCACGCAGATGACAGATATTTTTCAATGATAATGACCTTGATGATTCATTGGCACCTGTCCAGTAAACAGTTTGCCATGTTTTCTGGAAATTTTTCATGCAGGATGTACTCACATTTTAAACGGTAATGTAATCAACATGTTGTGATTACATAAAATTTTCTCAGCGATAATATGCTTTGATATTGGAATGTTGTCGCAAATATTGCCGAATTCAATTATTAAACAGGAAATCTAGATTGTTTGTTTGACGGAGGTTCTAGTTCAAAAGCAAATGTTTCCACTTACAGTTACAACATTCTGTTTTCGCAACAAGTCAAAGATAATGTGACAATGACGAAAAATGCATGCACGAACGACAAGGTACACACTTAGCTAAAAGGTTTGCATTATAACTTATAATTCCATTTTCCATGAAGAATCGGATTAGTAAGAACAATATTTACATTTAAAATAAAGCAAAACGCCACCGCGCTCATGTTTATTCTAGTCATAACACAACATCTCCTCATTATTATGTATATTAATAATTATCCTTCAATGCAACATTGCTTGCTGGGAACTACAATAATGTGCTTTGTGGCGACGATGACGAATACTAAGAAGTTGGTGCCATGAATATTGCATAACATGCATTCAAGATCCTCGTTATTACTAGCAAAACAATAAAACAACCTAAATTCCACACCATTTTTTTCGCACAGATTACCAGAGTTTAACTCGAATACACGTCTTGAACTTGGCCTGGAATGTCTTGACGAAATAATATTCGAGTATTTGCCTACCATAATCCAAAATTTGGTGGGTGGGTATGCATTCACTTGCAATTATGTCATTCGTGTTTAAACGATCGTTTGACAAAATAACGTCATTATAGGTATGTTGTATGTTGTGGCGTCGTTAAATTAGCCTTGATGGGCAGATTTAATTTTGTTGGTTGATAATCTCGTATCAAATGTCACTTGCCTATGTAACGTTTATGCAGACCTATTAATACTGTAGCTTTGTAGGTATATGTATCAACAAGGAGGGTGCCACTAGGTTCGTATTTTTTGCACACTACTTTTCTCTAAAAAACACATCTGCACTTTGTACTTATTTAGCATGACGATATGATAAGTAATGATTAATGCCGCAAAATGGTTGAACCACAATCGTAAATGATAACATTGATGATTGATGGCTCGTTGCAACTTGCACTTGTTAAAGCTGTTTTTATGGACTCAGAGTTTCTATCTGACAAAGGAACATAATCTACAATAAAATACATTTAGATTTCACACACAAAACTACTTTATGGAAAGTAACGGAGAAAAATATTGGCTAAGTTCAGACTATAAATGCTTATTAGGTATATGGTGTATATATGATATATCTTATCACTGAAATATCGACATGAAAATTTATTAATGTTACGATCCATATAATAGGTATGTATATCTAGCTCCGCATTCATTTTTTATAAAGATCCATAAAACTGACATATGACATGTAAAACTGACTTTTCATCTTGGAAAACTCTGATAGGCAGGCAAGCCTTTGTCACATGTATTTACCTATGCACATATATAAGTAGTATCACTAATGAACCATAGCTTTTGACACCGGTGGTGATGACGGGAGAGCGATCCCATGATTTGATTATTTTTTCATTGACAAGAATAGCTCTTATTTCGGCTCACCTCCCAAATGTCACGTTCACATACCTATTCAGTTTTACGCACGTAATTGAAAGATGATTTCATACACGTAGCATACAAAAAAGCAGCACTCCATATCCGTAATCCACCCATGCGTGCCATTAAATTTGAGGAATGCGTTAAAAAAATTCATATTGTCCCACATGCGTGCTCTTGCTTCCTTTCATCATCATCGGTAAATCATTAATAATGCTTCATATTGTTATTATTATTTATTATCGTCACAGCGCACTTGACTCCATTGCATTGCGTTTTACGCTGAGATTTCTCTTTTTTTCTTCTTCTGCATCTGCATCCCATCTGCCTACTTATTGTACTTCGTCGTAGATTGTCAGAGTGTTTGTGTTCGGCAGAAGCGTCTCCGTTGTTAGAAGAGCTTTTTCCTCATATAGGTTGTCTTGTGCATGTCTAATGCGAAGAGAAGTATCGTCAACCAGAGTCTATCTGTCTGTTATATTTGTATAGAGCTTGTGCAAAAAAAGTCAGAGAAACTGTATTTCTGGGATGATAAGTCAAGTCCAACCAAAGCCTCCTTCTTTTATAGCAAAACTTACAATTATGGTCTGCTATTATGCTTGTGCCGTTTTGATCCTAGGGCTTTTCATTATTACTCTATAGGAAAAGGGATAACATGTTATGAAGATATGAAATGATGCAGGCAAAACCAGCAAAAGTAGCAGGTTTTCCGCTTTGGAATAAGGGAAAAAAGTAAACAGCTGCATAAGTGCATAGGCTTTTTATTTACTATTTTTTAATAGGAGCTCTGAAAGCTGTATAAAAATGTGAGTAAAATGCGAGTGAATGTGGGTATGCATGTATGTTGAATGATTGTGTTTGGTGGAGAGAGAAGTAAGTGGTGAAAAGATACGCAGATCGTTTTCTACATACACACAACACGACACACTTGTTATATTGCTGGAGTAGTGGTGGTGTTGGTGGAAAAGAAAAGGATTGTTATTGGAAAATGTTATAATGTTATCATCATCATCACACTTGTCGCAAGAGCAGCAGGAGCAGCAAGGATATTTTGATAACCACCAACCAAACCACCACCGCAAATTTTATGTAACTCGCTCAACTAAACTAACAACAGGTTTCCCGGTGATAGGATGATGATGCGCCTACAAAAGTAGCAGTAACGCGACTACATAATATGTGTGGTGGAATAGTAAGCTGTTGTTAAAGGTGAATAAGTTCACACACAGCGAAAAGGTTGAAGTGAAAGCAAGAATGGAATGAACAACTAAATTTATGCCTTAACCGTTTTGCACAATTCGCTGTGTACGGGGAACGGTGAGTCATTAGCTCACCAGGGGAAAACTCTAGTCTTCTAGAATAAATCCTTGTCATATTGCATAATTACTGCCGCCGAGTTAAGTTTCAGCAATGTATTGTTTGGTGAAAATGTGCAAAAATAGCAAAGGGGGAAAATGGCAGAGTGAAAAATAATTGAACTATTTATATATAGCCTGTTTGAGTGTAATTTAAAGTAAATTTAAATTATTCGGGATATTTGCCCGATATTGTATATATATAATTAAGTGTTTGCGTGAGTGTCATTTGAAGCATTTATAAGAATGTCTGAGAATATTGGTTCTCCAGCATCGCCGTGCGGAGAGCATCAAAATGCTGTACCATTAATGGCAATGCCTCCTTCACCGTCGTCACACAACGGGACAGGGGCAGGCCCTAGTCATCATCACCATCATCATCACAACAATGTTGGGTCAGAACCGTCGTATAATTACGGTTTTATTAGTGGAAGGGTTCCTACCTTTGACTACAACGATCCCGTTGCACTCAATCTAATCAAAGAACAAGTGAGTCATTGTCCATGGCCAATAGTTTTACATGTAATATTATGACAAGGCATATTTAATAACAACCAACTTGACTGCTTAATTTTCTCAAGGTCCCCGTGATACTCAAAGGTGCTGATTTGGTGGCGTCTGCCAGGAAGTGGGACCTGGACTATTTAAGTCAGCATATTGGCGCAGGAGCATTTGCAGTATTTATCAGAAATGCAGCAGCAGACGCCGTAGTACAAGCTTCCTCAGTAAACCAGTCACAAAAATTTAACCTGGAGCCCCTTCATGTCTTCAAGTACTTTGACGAGAAAAAACTTTCCGGTCTCCAGGATAAAGGTTCCTTTCAGTCAACCATCGTACGTGTGGAAATGAGGTTTCAGGACTTTCTTAAAAGATTTCACGGTGAACGGTAAGCTGTATAGAGAAGCTGTTTTATTTCCCAAATAGGATGCCATTTTATTTTAGTGTTTAATGGAAATAAAATGAATGGTTTCATGTTTTCAGATCTCAGGAGAGAGTGTACCTGCAGCAACCGCTAAATAACACCGTGGGTCCGCAGATTGCAGCAGATTTTGTACAATTTAATTGGTCATGGGCGGCTGAGCACAAAAAGGAATTTAACTGGGGCCCTCTTACCTCAAATTTGCTCCTTATAGGACAAAAAGTATGAACCAGCAACTCTCCCATTTCTCATCAGAATATAATATTTTGTCACTGAATGTGTGACAGAAATATGTGCTTTCTTTACTTTCACAGGGAAATGTTACACCATGTCATTTTGACGAGCAGCAAAATTTATTCTGTCCGCTGCAAGGAAGGAAAAAGATTTTGCTATTTCATCCTGAAAACTTTCCCTACTTATATCCATACCCTGTACATCATCCACACGATAGACAGTCGCAGGTTAATCTGGACAATCCGGACTTTACCAAATTCCCAAAATTCGCATTAGCTCGAGGGGTTGAGGCGATTGTGGGACCTGGAGAAATTCTATATATTCCAATGTACTGGTGGCATCACGTGATTAACCTGGATGACACGATAGCCATTAATTTTTGGCATAAAGTATGCAATTCAAACACGACAAGTTTTACCATGATTCCAGTATCACACAAGATATTACGCTTTATATAATATGGAGCTGATTGTGAAATTTTAATTATGAATCCAATTTTTAATGCTGCTAATTTTAATTTCAGGCGGGTGGAGGAGTTCCCATTGAGTACCCACTCCAAGCACGACAGAAGATCGCAATGGTCCGCAACATCGAAAAAATGCTTTTGGAAGCTTTACAAGATCAAACCGATTTAAAAGATATTCTTCACTGGATAGTAGATGGAAGGTTTTAAAATCGCCAAAGTTCACAACAATAATTATGATAAGTTAATTTAAAAAATCATATAAACATTTATAGCCTTCATCCCGCCGAACCTCGTTGTGGTTCCAAATCCAAACCCCATAATAGTAACATAAATCATGACTGATTAATCAAAACGCTTTAATTAAACGTATATTATGTATTACTATTATATTTAATCGGACTTCGGAGTCTAATTTAATGAAATAAAATTCACTTTACGAAAGCTTCTCTTCAATGTTAATTAACTTGTCATTTTTCTTACAATATCAATTTATTTCCACAATTAAACATACATTACGACGAAAATAACAGTGTACTATAATTTAAACTGGTGCTAATTTCATCGTACAAACTAATTGCTCTCCATACATGCATCCTATTTTTATGACTATTTATTTATATCATGCGCTACATTTGAAATTCATTAGTTTTTTTAACTACGACCTATTAAAAATCTACTGCCTCGCCAACGCTTCAATTGTTCTACCAACATCCGCGGCACTCTTATCTGTCAGGATAGCACTGTTTTCCTTTCCAAAAGCTGTAACCATACAAAAACAATAATACACATAGCAGCTTATAAACTTTATGAATCAATATTTTTCTTAACAACCACTACTTATGCCCATACATAGTTCGAAAGTTTGTGCAAACTCGTACATATTATAAATATCTTACCATATCTAGCATACACCTTTGGAGTGACATTGGAACACTCTCGGATTAGTATGGGGAACTTTGGATTAGCCTTTTTCGTCTCGACATAGTTCTTCTCCACCCACTCACTACAAAACCCAGCAAAAATAACCAAACATCAATTAACCACCCGGTACTCTCGCCACTTAAGTAGAACCATAAACTAATGATCACATCACACAGCCAACTTACCGAACGCCTTTTGACGCTGGGGACTTTTGACAAAGGTGAATCCTCAGCTCGCGGATTGCAGAGCCAAATCGGGCGGCCATATTTCTCCTTTATGCACCTTATTTACAACAGCAAAATAGCCTTCAGTATAATTACTGGATCTCCAGAGATGTCTTAATTAATTCCGGTAGCCTTATCCTTTCCTGTTGTTAAAAAATGTCCTTTTGATAACAACTCATCCAAATGTAGCGCATAAGTTGAGATAAGCGAAGAGGTGGAGAATCGATGGTCAGCTGCTGGCAAGTGTAAACAGCACATACATGCCGTGTTGTTGTGTATTACAAGCACTTATTCATGTGTTCGCTTCAGAGCTCATCATCATCATCGCATCCCATCTCTTCAATTTATTTATCGCAGTTTTACACTAGTTCTTATTACAGTACTTTAGTTAGACAATTGGCACCGTTTTTTGCAAGGTGCAATTTGTTGCAAATTTGCAATCCCTGTGGTCGTGCAGGATAAATTGCAAGTAGTTGCAAGCACCTCTCTCTGGTTTGATTACAAACAAGTGAGTAGAGAGATAGACGAACGCGTGTAAACAAACATTTAGCAAATTTCCTTTTGGTCAGCTGCTCTCTCTTTTTTCACGCGCACTGCAGGATGCGTAGTTATATGAGTGGGATGACGCGACGAACAAGAAGCCAGTGAAAGTGTCTTTTTTGTTGTTGAAAAGAATATTTAAAATATTTTATTATATTATTAAGTATTTTTTCAGTATTCATATTAAATCCTAAAATACTCGAAGAATAGTTTGTAATTGTAACTGTAACACAATTAATTTATAACAATCTCACTTCAGTTCTCTGGTTTTGCTGACCATTAAAAATTTCATTTTCTGGCAGCGTGAATGAAACTATTGTTATTGTTGCTTGCGGTTGGAATTTGGATGCTGTGAAGAAACAACGGAGGAATCAGACAAAAATTAAGACAATTTTTGTTTAAAATAAACTTTCCTAATTTAACGTTGCAAAAAGTACAGTAGCAATAATAAATGAATACAAAGTACAGATTTCATTGTCTAGTCAGAGGAGATAGATGTGCGTAAACAATATTCACATTCAACATTGTTCTTACGAAGGATATAACCTTGATTCATTTAATCTGTCTGTATTTTTGGCACCATATACTCATGGATCTCACTTCTGACGATTCTGACGCACACAAAATTACTGACCACTCTAAAGATGGTTGTAATATGAAAATTATTAAACACGTTCAACGACAATGAGCTAGCATTAACGGGAAATTTTTCAAATTGCCTGTTTTAGCAAATTGGTTTTATGTAGCAAATTTTCAAAGAAATACAGCATAGCTATTTTAGATTGTCTATTTGGTTGGACAATATTATCAGTGAGAACTATCAATAATACTCTCAGGGCTATTAAGACATAATCAGTCGTTAAAAGTTTTAACGTTGCCTTCGAACGTATTTTGGAGCACTATAGGTTGCCATCTGATCCATAATCCAAAGGCATTATATAGCGCAATTAATTAAAGGAGAAGGAGCGGAGAGAGAACTATTTTTCCAGTAAAACTAATCGGCTATAACGCACAAAATGCTTTCAATGTACTAACACGTACATATTATCTCAAAGGACGTACATAACCTAAATTTAAAGTTGGTTGTAAAGACACTTAGATATTATTATTACCCACGCACTTTCATTTTGACTAATGGCCAAGTACGTAGAATATACGCCAGACGTTTTGTCGCAGTCTGACGGACCTGGAGTGTATGTTTGGTGGTTCCCAACTACTTTCTCCCAATCTCAACTTGGAGACAGAATTATAGGTAAGTACATAAAGAGAAAGTAACCAGTCAATGGATATCTACCCCTCTATTTTTGCTAGCAGTGAAGCCACGGCGTTAAACTAATAATTTATTATTTCCAGGTTCAAATGCCTGTACTTTGATAGCTGTGCTCCTGTCTGGAAAAATCAACGAGTTCAAAATCGTAATCTGGGGTTATCCTGATCAACCACTAAGCAGGGTGCTAGTCTCGTCCTTGGCGGAGGCTATTGTGGACGGAAATGAAATCCATGAAGCCCTCATGCAAGAAGGGACTGTTCAAAGTATGGATCTCACAGTACCAGAAGCTTTGCGGGCGACTAAATTCAAGTATCCGAATCTTGTAGAATGGGGAGATGTAAGTAAAATCATTTATTTATACGTGATCACGGTACTTTCTCCATTTCCGGAACAGTTACAAAAGTGTGCGAAGCGGAATTTTTATTAACAATCTTTATTTTTCAGAAAACCGTGTTCGTAATGGAGACATTAGGGGAGACTCTTACAAAAAGCTTGTTACCGGTAATAGTTGAGTTTGAGCACAACCCTCCTGAGGGGAAGCGACCTAATAGTGACCTATTTGCGGTCCTTGTAGCAGACGGCAGATCTGTATTGTTCGTCTATCAGCCGGAAACAGGAAAAGTAACCATGATCGATTCTCATGCTCATACAAGATGCATAGCCGGAGGAGTGATTGCACAATCAAGATTCAGTGACTTGGAGCAGCTCTGTAATTGGTTTTGTGCCATGTTAACTCAGTCGTTTGAGCGAGGAAGTCGTGTTCATCCTTATGAAATCGCATTTCTATACATCAAAGATCAATCCCCAGAAAATAATAACATCACGAAAAAATAGCACAAATAAAATTCTTAACATGACATTTTGTCTGTCTGGATAATGTAATGGTGCCTACTAAATAATTACAATATTCTCACTAAACCTACAACATTTAATAAGACACGTGAATTAACTCGCAATACCACGTATTAGTACTTACGGGATTTTCAATATTAACTTTAGTATTATAAAAAGTGCTTAAAATTTACTACTCTCGAAAACATTTACCTAGTTTGTAGGTATCTCATTTTAAACGTTTGTTATAAATTTATTTACACAAGAACTCAGTTTTTATTATTTTATTTCTATTTGTCGCAATCGCGCAGACGTAACACATCACATTATGCAAAGCTTTATTTTTTTGTATTTGAGTATGAAAAATATATAATAAAACCTGACTTTCGCATACGTCTTGTCACAGGAATTGTACACATAATCAAACGACTTTATTAATACATAATATCAAATATGCTACTACACAGGGATCATCCATCAAAAATTTTCTTTAAAGCCGCAAGTCTCTCATCGGAATCTGAAAATGGATCGCCCTTTCTGTATCGAATAGCACCAATTGGATATTTTTGTTCCTGCCCTTCCTTATCGAACCCTTCAAAGTAAATCTTCTCTTCCCCACGAAATCCGTCAAATAAGTACTCGATCAGGGCACGAATGGTAAACAAAATTGGATGAACAACTGCAAGCATTGCAATTTAAAACTTATCAATCGGACAGAACATAAGATTGGCTAATTCCTATTGTGTTAACATATCTATATAAATCATAATCATACCAACACAAACCAAAGCAATTATAGCGAGTTTGCTGTGCTCGTGCATGAGATATTCCATCATGTACCCGTACATGGCCAGCGGCATTGCCACAAAGTTAATAAACTAATTAATGTTTAAACATAAAACATAAATCTACAAAAAATCCGAGCATGTTTTACAGTTCTGAAAGTATTCTTTTTCATGACATGATCTTTTTTGCTTACTAAAACGAAAGCAGGGGTGTTGATGGTGGACAAATCCGGAATTTCAAAGACGTTAGCAGACAAGAGGTCCCAAATAATGGATATTACAGAGATTGGAATGATTGCGGATGCGATCACAATGCATAAAATATGTATAGGCCAAACGTGTGCAGTGGCAAACATATCAGCTCGAGTGCAAAATTCCTGAACCTTCTCCACAAATGTTGTATTTTCCTTCTTCTTTGGTGCTTGCATTAAAGGGCCTACCGCCACAATGCTATGATGATGAGCATGAGCTTTTAAAACACCGGTCAGCAGTACCGGCGCCTTATGTGCACCGGCCACACTGACAAGTTGCGGCTTCGCCTTTCCTTCTTCCCCTTCCATTGAAGTTACGATTTGTTAGTGACGACGCTACGAGAATGTACAGTTATGAATTTGCGTCTGTTTCTCACTTCGTAATAGGTTTTGTTTTTCATTAATTAATTTGTTTAAATCGTGGACAAGGACAATGTGCATAGAACCGCTTGTGTACCAACGACATTTGACTTTGCCTTGCCAGTTCTTGTCGTTTTTAAAGCTATTCGCACCTTTCCCTCAAACACCAATAACCATGTCACCAATTCCGGAAAAAGTATTGGAATGGCCCCTTTCAATATGAATAGTGCTTTCACCACGCTCTTCTGTGCTAATCCCATCAATCACGTAGTCAATAAATTGCCTTTGATTTTTCTTTGTTTATAACGTAACTAGTCATTTTAGTCTGGTGGTGTTTATTTATCCACGTGAACTTTCTCTCAATCGTTGTGTTGTTCCATTTTGAGAGGCATATTCAGAATCAGGTGAAAGTTTGGTAAGAATACAGCATTCCCCTTTGTACGATTCCAGAGGTAAGCGTGAAGCAAGTTTTGGGGCAATGTGAGATATAGAACTTTGCCCAAACTCAAGTTTTGTTCGTCAACTTTGGCAAGATGCTATGCTTAAAAAATGACTCAAGCTTTTCTTTTAGAATTTCATGATCAAGTCAAGTCAAGTACTCAACATCCATTTGAATGTATTAAATTCTATCTTTTATAATATCTCCTCCAAGTATAGTGGATTTAGAATATTATGTTCTTATGTAAGATTCTGGGACACTTTGAATGTGTTGAAAGTAGCACTACTAAAATTGTGAACTAGTATTTGATGATCAAGTCATCAAAACTAATTTTGTGTTTTGGTATAAATGTTGAGGAATCTCCTTGTGATTGCTCACGAGTTGACAGAATCGGATGTATTGTCAAAATTATAATAAAAATTACAAATAATGAAAATCAAAAGGCCAGAGAAGCAACAAGCAACTCCTGCCAGCTAGTTAACGTAGGTAAATGATAGAAGTTGCCGGTATAAAAAAAGCTAAAAAGCGAATAAGATGGTAGAAATAGAATTTGAAAGTCCACAAATGATTTTCTTCCGCGGTTCACCAGCATCATTTGGTAATCGTTTTTAGTACGGTCACGAGATCCGCCGTGATAGAGGTCATTGAGAAGAAATTGTGAAGAAACAAAGTGAAAGTATGAAATATTTACCATTATGTTTATCAAGACCACAATGGTCAGGAAGCTTCAATGGTCACGGTCAGTCATATTAATGAAACTTCAATCGAGCAACCCAAATAATTTCTCTCAAAGCCCCGCTAGTGGAAGTGGTTTTGTGGTTACAGAAAGCTAAAATGATAGCTATTTATCTTGGAAAGGAAAATAGTAACAAAATTAGTCGTTGTCTATATGAAGATACTCTTAACTAACGAAGATACGCTTCGGAAATGCTGATTCATACAGATTGTAGATTTATTGGCACAGGATACGATATAGTAAATTTGTCATGCTCTGCTACAAATGACGGATTGAACAGCGGAATGGAATAAATAGGACAAATGTATAAATAATCTTTGAATTTTCTCTCAAATGTTTACATTATGAGTAAAATTAGAATTACACTTGTACACATTCCATATTTCGCTGGTAGGGGAAAGTGGTTTTCCGGGTTTTGTACCCGGATACACTGTACCGTTACATCGTTGCTCCTGGCTGGCAGTAAAGCAGTTCCACGGTGGAACTTCCACCTGATTGATCGTCTAGAAAATTGGAAATGATATGCCCAGTTTTCCGGAGTTGGAGTAAAAAATGAATAGCAATTTTATTTTAATCTTTCAGGAAATGAGTTATTCTAAAATATATAAATTATAAAAATACTTGACATTATAGTTGGCGGCAGGATACCACGAAATCTCGGAATTATTCATAAAATCTTCTAAAATGTACTGCTGCTTACTTTGTAGAGGTAATAATAAATTGCATTACTGAGGCTGAGCAAGGAACGCCTTTTGGGGAAAAGTGAGAATAAATAGAATCAAACTAGGTACATGAATTATGGAGACACCATCTTCACTTAAAGTCCTTATCGTATAAACAGTAAACGATAAGTAAGGTCAATTATATACTAAGTACCTATGCACAAGTCGTTGCAGTTGATATACTGACAAACCACCAAATAATTAAATTTAAAATTTTCAAAAATACATAATTCGAATTATATAACAACCTGCATAAAATGTGTTTATCTAAAATGCGTTCTTTACTGAGAATTCAGACAATATTTTTATATCATTTTCTTCTTTACACAATATAATGAAATGTAAAATCGGTATTTTTATATGGCTGCCAGACAACTTCTGAATAAGAATAGAAGTGATGCCTTCCAAATCACAACGATTTTATACGAATGTGTGTGGGCTAAGATTTTGGAAGTAAAACAATGCTAATTACCTTAATTGCTTAACCACGCCACCCAGAGTGCGTTAGCAATTTGCTCAATACTATTTAGTATTGGTAAGTCGCTGCTGGCTGGCAGGGATGTGGTTGCGGTGAAATGCGGTGTTCTAGTAACTTGTGAATTCTAGGAAGTATTTTATGATATGTAGGTACGTATGTATGTATTTATTTATAGCTTTTGCCTGTACTGTCTACTATAATTATACTGTCATTAAATAACTTGGAACACACTTTTTTAAACGGGCCAGTTAATACCCAACATTGCTCCTGGATTTTAATGTGACTTTACACTGTTTTGTAAATCAGAAATGTATGGTAGCTTCGCGATAAAATTCGAGTGTGTACATTTGAGATAAAAATTCCAGGCTACAACGGTTGATTTAGGTGTTATTTCTGACTTTATTGTTATTCTGAATCCTGACCTATCCAAGATACCGAATGAAAATAAACTTGTAGTTGATATGAATTTGGCACTCAATCAAGATAAGAAATATAGCTGTAGCCTGCTAATAAAAGAAGGTAGGTTATTGCGAAAACCAAAATAAATTACCATTTTGTAGATACAAAATATTTAACATGTAACTAGCACATGTCCTCGGATGTGTACGTAAGTTATGACCGGTGAAAGTCAGCAGACATCAGACGATGACGAGCGTATGTAAGAGGTCTTGCACCAATTACATTAGCATTCTAATTTGAATATTTCGCCTTTATTCACAATTGTGATATGATAGCCCACACACATTGTGTAACCGCATTGGATTCGGATTGAGTATTTTAGTGCATGATATTCACAGACAGCAAATTAATCTTTCCACAAAGAAAGCAGAGAAAGCATCTGGAGAATTCTGAAGCAATTTCTTCAGTGCTCATGCCCACGTATTTTACCAAAATAGTCAAACGTGGTGGTTCAATCCATTTTCGGTCTCTCGTACATAACACCTATTTCGGATTCGTATTTTAAAATACAGTACATAAAAATACTTAATAGACTCGATTTTCGTAAGACAGTTGTGATAATCATTCTTTAGCTTTATCCATGAGCTTTAAATCATTAATTCACACGACAATATATAACATGTAAGGTCATGTTGTGGGCGTACATTACATGTAGTTATGTATATTAAAATGATGACCCCGCATTGTCATATAATAGGCAGGAAACAAAGCAAGAAAAAAGGTCAAGGGATGCACATTTTTCTAAACATGTACTATCACCCATTGTTCCCACTGAAAAAACTGTCGATGAATAATAAATTCAAGGACACGCTTTGTTAAAAATTGAAAAATCCATTTTCCATTCGTTTGAATTTCGTAAAACCATGAACTATGACTTTTTACTATGAACACTTCAATATCACTCAAACTGAGACATTTTGTGTCAAATAGTGGAGCGGTGCATGACTTATAAAAGCTGACTCTATTCGACCCCTTGAACCAAATGACGGATAAAATGAAACCCACGTATTACATTCGGAATGTTACCTTGAAGCTATCCCATATTGCAAGTAATTAAAACAAAGCGAATTTTGCTGTTTACTTTTCTCACCCTCCTTTTGAGCATTTTTAACCGGGAAATGGTTTCGTGCTAATTAAAAAATTAAACGGGTAAATTATATAATGTATGCAAGCTTCCTCCTTTCGCCCATCTTCACAAAAACACTTGAGCCGAAATTGCCAGAATTATGCCTGACTTTTCCTTTCTGTACTTTTCCCAAAAGAGCTTTCTTCCCACCAATTTAACACAGTCATAATTCTGCGTCATCCACACAACACACTATCGCTATATATCTGCTTGTTCCCCATAAAAATTAAATTTCGGAATGGAGAAAAATGTTGTTTTTCTCTTTTCCTGGAAGTACACGTAAACGACATCGACTTTATAAGCAAAAGAGTCATTTCACGCTCGTTTGGTACATTGTATACCCTGTCATTTAATACCTTTTATTCTACGACCCATAACTGAACAAACAAAAAGGAAAAAAAGAGCAGCAGAGAAAGGACAAAAACAATTTTCAGCATTTTCTACGCTAGACAATGGCACAGTGCACAAAAATTGGGCTTTTAGCAGCGTTGTCTCCTGAATACCCTCGGAAATGAATGAACTAAACTTTTGACTGAGGTGATATACATATTTGTGTGTGTAGGTGTCGACAATGATGACGACTGTAACGAACGTTGGTGGCGTCTCTTACGATTCTTTTGCACTCCAATTGTCTTTCTTTCTTTTTTACTGTTATTTGTCAAAAAGATATGATGACGATAAAAGAACAGAAGTGCGGTTGTTGTGTGTTGATGCATGAATGTTTGTGTGTAGTGGGGTGAAAGTAAGTAGATAAGTTATGGAAATATGCCCACACATTATTATTATTATACTTTTGTTGCTAAACTGAACATATAACTAAAGCGAAACATAATGTGGACATTATTCACACATGAACAAATACACAAAAGATTAGTCATTTGTTCGCTTCTTTGTTTTAATGCATATAAACAGTTTATGTGACAATACACACCGAGAGAGAGAGAGAGAAACACGATGAACTACCACAACTGTTGCATTTCTTCGTCCAAAAGGTTATGATAATATACTTTACTTGTAAAAATAAACACTTTTATCTCTTTTTTGTGTCATGTTTTGATGATGATGTGGACTATAATAGGGATTTTAGTCCATGTGCTAGTGGTTTTTTATTCTTGGCTTGACGATACATACTTTGATACTCCAAATATGGAGCAATGAAGCAATCAACCCTCTTTCTTATGCTCTGTTTAGGTGAGAGGTATAGCGTGATTCTGGTAGCAGTATATTTAGTAGTAGATTCACGAGTTTCTGAGCAAATAAAAGGAGTAAAGGAGCTTTGTCGAGTTAAGAGGCGAGATAGATAGAGAGAGAAAGAGTGAAAGCGATAGAGCAAGAGACTATATAAAGGGGAAAGTGAGCAAAGTTTGCACTTCAGTATACTGAGTATTCTCTCTGATACTTGTTGAGTTTCACTCACTCCTGTCGAGAGATCAGCAGAGGAAAGATCACAATCAGTGAATATCACGAATCACCATCATCAACCACCCTTTCACTTTACTGCAGGAAGAGAGAAGGAGCACAACCCTTCCCTAACATAAGCACAAAATATACTAAAATCACGTCGTATTTTATCGCGAGCACACATAAAGTGTTGTTCCACTGTGGATTTTCTGCTGTTGCTGCTACTCCGCTGTACAAGTTGCCTCTACATACCAACTACTGCTGCAAACTTTCTAGAGTGACTTTTATTGGGGAGAAGTGATACGATGCTAGAACAGCTCAAACAAGTGGAAATTCTTACTGTGACATGAGACACCAATAAAAAGGAGTAGATAACTACTATCTGATTTCCTTCTTCCGCAGCCGTTTTCCAGACAAGTAAGTTGGAAAAAAAGCTTTTTCTCTTTCTTTTGATTACCCATTTTCTTACAAATAATCTAGTTGCCAGCACTCATCTAAAGTGCTTTCTCTCTCTCGATTGATGAGATTTGAAGAATTTAAATTAAGGGACTTGTTGAATTCTTCAATCGCGCTATTTTAATTTACAATACATAAAAATAATAGGATACGATTCATCAAACAAGTAAACTAAAATACTTATAAAGCAAGTCTGTTCGGTTCAAGATCACCTTTGAATTTAGACTTCACTGCATTTCATTAGCATATTTTCCATGATTGTGCCACAGTCAAAGACTTGCTAATGAAAATATAAGTTGTGTCAACAAATGACTATTAGATGCTTGTTAGAGCGGGTTTATAAATCATCATTAATCAAATAATATTTCATCATTAATATTAAAATACATACGTTTAATTTCTTAATTGTATGCAATCAGTCAATTTATAGAAAGGGAAAACCAAAGTGGTTTCATCCTTTTTACAATCACCTTGAAATCAACTAACTTGAGGTTGGACTGGTGTTTAAACATCACCGCATAATATTCCACCACCGAACATTCACACTTTCTCCAGAAGTCTGTGCACATTCCCAAGAAGGAGCGGAAATATGTGGAAGATTGTAGCTGCCCAACCACCCCAAACATCCTGTTTCTTTGTAACACTTTCCTCCATGGTGGTCTTGCTCTTTTTTGTGGCTACGCTGCCCTCGTCAAGTCACTGCTTACCTTTAGGCAACCCGGGTGGCGGTGGCAGTTCCAGCTCTTCTCCATCCTCGTCTTCACCATCTTCCACAGCCGACCTCTCCACTGGTGTAGACCTTGCTCAGCTCCAGAATCTTTTCCGCGAAGCAATCAAGTACATTCACAAAATTAACAGTAACAACAATATCAACAGCAACAAGGGCGGTGGCGGCGGTGCGGAAGCAACCAGAATCAGGTAAATCATAGCACTCATGCACTATGTCAACAATAATGATAAATAGTTTTGGCTTTCGCTTTTTGTAAGAAAAATTTACTCAGCAGATTTCCGGGATAAACTCAAGTGCGTAGCATGTTTGTTGCTCATTCCAAGCATTGTAAGTACGTTGTACACACGTGTGTGTAGGTGTGCGTTTAGTTACATATTGTATTTCACAATATGTGTTTAGTTTACTTATAGCTCAGTATATAGACGTGCGTAACTTACCTAAAACTTTGTTTTTTCCTGGTATGCTATGCACTCCAGAGTTATCTCATGTGTGATAAGAAATACAATTCAACGACAATAAAAGTCAATTTAGATTATTACATCATAAAGCATACATACGGAAGAGAAAAGTGTACAGATTTTTAGTTTTTCTTTCACAAAGAAAAAAAAGTACATTCGAAAGAATATCTCTAGGCACATGATATGAACGTGGGAGGCTTAGTTTTTACCGCTCGTTTCATTTTTAATTTTGAATCTAAAAATATATTTTTCCAGTTAATGCCCTGAACATACAAATGAAAATAGATATTTCCAGTCGGGCACATGATTTGTAATCTCAGCACACGTATGTATACTGGGGCGGAAGTAAAATACGGTGTTTTCTTTTTTGTATCTAATATTTATATCAGTAGGTACTGCACTCATAGGTAGATCTAATATATACTGCATAGCATGTAATATCAAATGTCTCCTCGTTAAGCTAAGGAGTCTTGGCCTGGCTTATTATTTTCAGTTAAGAAGGAGGTAGGAGGGATTATGTCACCAATCTCCGTTTTGTGTGAGTGTCGGTCCGCATGTTGAACCTTTTCCTAGGTATACAATATTCTGGTTGTACAGAGGGCAAAAGTTAGACCAAAAGTTTGTTTTAGTGACATGATATTGTTTAGTTTCTTGTAATTTTAGATGCGTTGATATTTGTCGAACTAGAAAAAGTATTTCCAAGTTTCAAATTAATTTCATTACCAGTGTGCATGAATAATGAAATGGAAAGGAATTATAATTAGTAATTAATTAGCTTTGAATTTTCTGGCAAGTTTTATATTTTGTTGCCAAATACGAAATGTGCCAAAATGCTTCCTTAAACAATATGTAAAAACAGAAGATACAACTTGTACATCTTTTATCTCGTAACCGTTCATCATTAAGATTCAATATATATGCTTGCTATATGCGACCTCTACTCTACCAACTCGGTGTCTTCTCCTTTCCCCGTTTTTGTTTCATGCAATGTTTGATGCGATTAAGATTCGTGCATTGCATAACTTGAGAAATGAGTTGGGAATGAGAAGTTGTTGCCCTAACTGGAACGGAAATACATTTTAATTCCAACGAAAAGATATTGTTTCCACTTAGACTGTTCCCGTTCCGTAGGCAAACTACAGACAAAAATAAGATAGATGCAGTGTTACTTTTATTCCTGTTACAACAATTATTGTTTGAGCTGTTGAGTAATAGGGGTTGCACCGAATTCAACACGCCTACTCGAAGTGCTTTTAACAATCGAAAGTGACTTGAATTGGGAACACGTTGCTCCACGCATTCATAATCAAATGATCCGTAGGGCATCCAAACACGAAAAAGTTAATAAAACGTAGATTTTGAAAAAATGCATACAGTTGTATTACACTGCCGCAAGGATTCCATCATCGTCGTACGTAGGTGCACTATTTGTATATTGCTAAAAAAGTGAAAGAAGAAAAAGCTCTTCTAAAAAAGCTTACAATTTGACTTTGTTATGTAGGTATATAACTGATTGTATTTTAATGTAAATAATGCGCAATCATGAACTATAATGAAGCGCAATTTACAAAGTCCGTGAATGTAATGCTACACTGCCTTCGACAAGGTATGAACTTTTTTTTAAACATTCACTCAAACCTGGCTTTTGTTCAACATTTGGAATTTTGGCTCCTGGAATCGATTTCGTGAGTAATAAGAAATGATTGACACGTTCATTATAAGCCGGCATTTTGATAATTCCACTAACTAATCAACAATCGTCTTTGCTTTCACGGAAAACGTTAATTACATGCGGTTAATTTCTCAACAAAAACGTTTTCTAATAAAAGCATCAATGACTCAGGCTTTCTAGTGACGATGGCAGTGCTATTTTTGTACAAACACTAGAAGCGCACTAGAGCTGAAAATAAAATGGAAAGGGGAGACGAAACGAAAACTGATCCTGAAAACTGTATAGGTTTTCCATTAAATATATATACCTACCTATATCTTTACATTTAATTCATATATCCAACTGAAACATCTCACGTTTTTCCTAACGGGAAAATTTTTATGCCTTGTGTTTGGGTTAGTCATGTTCACATTTAATTTTGCAGTTTAAGAACATTAGAGCTAGACTATTTTAAGACTATACTTGATATTTACCGTGACAGAAAAGTCTCGAGAAAGTGAAGCAGAACGACTTTCAGTGAAACTGGAGAATTATTACGTGATCGCATGACTCAAATCCAAGTTCATTCGGCAAAAATCACAACGTCAGCGAAACAGTTTTTTGTCAGGCTTCGCTGTGCGTAACAAATGTCGTCGTCTCGTGATGTGAAACCAGTCAACTGGATCTCTATATCTCTGTCAATACCGTTTCATCCTCTCTCTCTCTTCCCCTCTCCGGGTTACATTTTGTAACATGTAATATTTTTGACATGTACCGTACAAAAGCGAAAGATCATCACGATGTTAGGAAACTAAACATAAATAAACAAGAGCAGAGCAGTTGTTCCGTCTCATTGTTTCATCTTCATATCCAACAAGTCAAATTGCCTCGGTCGGATGAGTGCTTTCCCTCGGGGAAAGTTGCATCATTTCGTGACAATCGTGAAAAAGTACAAACTTTCTCATGTATGCATTCAAGCGTAGTAACAATAATACAATAGATAGCTCATTCTCATACCTTTCTACTTGCTCATACACTGACCTGACCTGACAAGGAAAATTTTTGGAAAAATAATTTGATAATATACTTTTCACTATGAATGAGATAGGATTCGTCGAAAAATCTTTGATTGCATAAGAGTTCTCGTGAAGTAGTAGGAGTCCCATGATCCCACCTGTAATCCTTTACAAGAAAATGACATACTGGTGAACTTTGTTGAATTTACTTTACTTTTAGATGTGCACGACAAGATTTTTAGACATGTCTCTTCTGGTGAAATTCATAATAGCATTGCTGATTAGCATTTTATTTTTGTCACATGAAATAAAACCGTATAATAACGTAGGTGGCGACTTGTGTATGCTGACGTATGTGCACAATAATGTTATTGCCACCTACACATGGAAAACCAAAATGTGGCAGCGTCAGTAGTTTTCCTTCTTGTTTTTCTCTCTTTCTCTGATCTGAATTTGATTTAATTTTGTATGGAAATTGAGTGTATCTTTTTCAAAGAAGCTTTCGTGGTAACCCTCAAGACAAGAGAAAGTGGCGACAGTATGCATACCTCGAGACCACCAAATCTTACCCCTTTCCATCATCCGCCACTGTGCCCTTTCCTAAGTTGCCAATTCACAAGAGTTGATAACAATGCAAGGACAAGTACAAAGAGACAGAAAGAGGGAATAGTGGAAATAGTTGAGAGCGAAAGCGACAAGTTTATTGTGTGGATACGCAATTGCACTAAAAACCAACACCACTTTCAATACCGACAGCATTAATGTTGCCATAATGTGCCTACGTCGGCAAAATTCTATGTACAAGCAATATATTATAATAAAATCAAACCGTCACTAATGTCACGACATGCCACATCCATTTCTTTACTTTCACTCAAACGAAATGTAGTCTGACGTTTTAGCCAAGTAATAAGTATTCACCACTTTTCGGGATGCCGCATTCAATAAGTAGGTAAAGAAGTAACCAAGAACAAGAGTAGATATCGCCTAGTCACTGGTTATTTTTCCTGTTCTCCTACAATATCAGACAGTATCATTATCACAACGAGACATTTTCCAGTTTTATTAGGTAAGTTGGTTTTGATTTTTTGACCGGGTTTACATTAGGTAACGCGGTAGACATACCCAATTCCACTTTAGGACTGGGACCGCAAGAACCCCCGTCACAATAGCGCAATAGCGTGGTGTTTACCTAATGTATCTGCTATATGCATGTACGTAAGTGCTTATTTAGTATACTGTGTGTGCAGATATGTTCATTATATTTTTGTTAGTTAAATGGATATTTGTGCAGAGTTGTTTCTTCCTCCACAACTAACCCACTGCACTAGAAAGCATACATAATCTGAAGTGTGTTCATCCGGAAGTATATATAAATCTCATCTTCATAAAATATTTTCGTGCTATTTACATGGAATGTATAGTATAACATAACATGATAATCCCAAAGAGTATCACAGAACTTTACAAAGTTACAAGTTTCATGAGGTTAACGTGGGAAACACGAATTTTTATTTTTAACTAATGCCCGGCAGAGCCAGTTCTTTTCATTTGAACGGCGTGGGCGAGGATAGTACAATTTCTATACTCACACTAAGGAAATGGAAATCCTTCTCACACGAAAAACTGCATCATAATTCACAATAGGTAGAGAATATACCAGACAGGACCAGACAGGTTCCCACATTCTCATTGCTTATGAATTTCAACCATTAGGTCACCTGCTACATGTTCCATGTCTGGGCACTGTACAGTTAGCACATTTAATGCCATTCTGGAGAGAAAGGGCGAAAGGTGATAACTGATAATAATGGGGACATCGTTCCATTTTAAACAACACCGACTTCCAGTGACCTTTATCCACGACTGAGATTTCATCAGAAAAACTACATTTCTACTGCATTGCCTTTCTTTTGAAACCTATTTGAAGTAGAACATATTACATTTTGTGCGACCGCTGAAACAATGCATGCATGCTTGCACATCAACATAATACAATATTTTAGGGATTTCATTCCTCCTGAAAAATTCCAGAAATTCTTCCACGAAAAGAAAACAAAAGAAATCGGCTCTTTTTGTTCAACCTGTTTTGGTATTCTCTACTACAACCAAAGTGAAAGCAGATTTTCATTTTTTTTATTTTTCTTTCAAAAGGGAAAGTTTCCATTTTCTTTCCAACCAACAAAGTATATATGTATTACTATTGTCCATTTCACAAAATATGTTTTGAGGATGTACATAGAGTAAAGAATTGGATATCTATAAGGGAAAGCAAACAGCTTTGACAAAGGTGAAAGTATAGAAGTAAGTCTGGCAAAAGAACAACAATCAAGATGATAGAATATGCTGATTACATGATGGTCCAGGAATGCGTAAGTAGTTGTGCACAAAGAACGTTTTTCACATCACTTGATAAAGCAGTCGGGTCATGTGCATTAGTGGCAGGAGCAGCTAGTATAGTAGTAGCGATGATCGTGGTGGATGTGATGATAATGATGATGGAACAAAAAGAGAAAGCAGGAAACGAAGCTCATATTATGGAAAAAGTCATATTATTTTCTTCTTTTTTTGTACCAACTAACATGTTCTTTGGCCATCTTGTCATGATTTTCTTCACTACCTTTTCTTGTGACTATACGAGAAGTCGTACTTCCTCGTCCATTTCGTATACCATTTCGCAATAAAAGAGTATATCAAACAAGGCAACACCCTCAGGTGATGTCATAATGAGCTGATGGGATCTCCTTGGTATGCACGTTGCATGAAGTCCAAGAGAATGTATCCTTCACACATTTACTTACATCTCTGCTTGCACCATCCAGTGACAAATTCGAACACGGAATATATGGTGGCAGAGCACGTTTGCCATAAAATACAAACGTTTCTGACAAGATAGGTAGGTAGGTAACTTTCGTTGACGTGACGCCTCTGATTTTGATTTTGTTCCCTCGTCATCATCTTCATCTTGACACATTATGCAGTAGAAGTCCTTCCCTCTTCTTGCATGAGTGGGTGGATGGATATATATCCAGCTTGCATGACGTGAGCCCATTCCTTTTCAAGTCTTTCTGCGGTAACAACTTGAAAGTCAAACGACGGGGGAGAGTATTATTCTGAAATCTATGATGCAAGTTGAAACCCACAAAACATGCAGACATTTGGGGGTATTGGTAGACCATTATTGAATTTCCTCGTGCCTTGTGGTGACAAAAAGTTCAATATATGAATAGTGACGTCGATAGAGCATAATGCTTAGCAAGCAATAAGCATTCATTGGAAAATTCCTCTGTCTACGTTTGCGAATCATCATAAAAATGAATCCATATCGTTAAACGACTGTTTAGGCGTGTCACACAGACACATTTCTCGACGCCGGCACGATGAGCGGAACAGGAATGCTGGCGACGTACAGATTCTAGCGTGACTTAGTTCACGTATCCTGTATCAATATAAGTTGTCACGGATCATCTCCCGTGACGCGTGCAATAATTTTTGCCATGAGCTAACTATTATTTTATACAGGAATAAGTTTAGGTTTCATCAATTAACTGATACAAGTGTTAGTTAGCAAACAATTTTTCATGACATGTGACTGGATAATTAGTTATAATCCCTGGAAGTGCCGGACGTAATATAATCCCTAGGATGCAGATTTAAACTGCAAGTACAAACAATAACATAACCAATTAAAAATTATCGTTATTCAATAAACGATGAATAAACGCTGTCGCATGATGGAACAATGGCTGTAATTAGTTGCATTTGGTATCGTTGATTGATAAGGTTTGATAAGGTTTATCCGTACACTAAATGTCTGACTTCAGTCTCAAAGATTCAATGGGGCATCGTGGGATAAAAATGGTTAGTTGGTTTGCAATGCGGTTGGATTAATAGCAATAATACTTTGCCATGGACAAATCCCCACATAAATTCGCTGTGGCACATAAATAGTCAATTGGGTTCAACATGTCACACAGTGTCAAAATATACGACATCGAGTATCACTGTCAAAGAGAGAAAGGTCACATGTGTGTACCAGCATCACACTTGATACTTTTCCCCTTAAAACAACATAAATGTAATCTTACACCCGACTAATCCCATCAAATGATACGATGTGCGGAAAAACGATCACTGCTACTTCCCTTATCAGAAAGAGACACCTAAGCCTTTTCCTGTCAAAGTTGGCTTGAGCAAACGATATTGGATTATTGTTGTATTTAAATCAAGGCAAGGAGGAGGAGTTGGGTGATAGATACAGAAAAGTAACAGAACAGTTTCCTAGAAAGGCCTGTCTATATCGGTGACACGAGGTACTTACTACACTGCATCTCATGTTTCCAACCATTTATGCAATAATGTTATGCAACAAACTAATTTCCATAATGTTTCGCTTGACTCCTACTGTCAATGGACAGTGCGGTAGAATTTCAGTTTTTTTTGTCGGCTTGCAACACGAGAATTTTTTGTGCGACTACTACAGCCCTTTTGTTTGCACAAGCGTTTAATTAGTCAAATGAGAATAGTATGCCAGAAGCTTTGTACTTTGCTCCACCATGTATCTCTGCTTATCTCACCTATTTTCACTGTCGTCATATATGTAAGATAATTATGGACAGAAGAGTGTGTCATCCATATCTACCTTAATCATATTTTTGCGTTTTTCTCTTTATTTCAGCGGACAAGTGAACCTGAGGTATCCCCGCAGTGAAATTGGGGATGTGGCACTCAGACTGTGGAATCTGCAAGAGATGGATAGAAAATATGGAGCAAAAGCACGACCCAGGTATGAACAATAAAACATATAACTTTCCTGTTGAAAATGTCGTCCTCGTGAAGGTGTATGCAATCATAATGACTTGTGGCTGTTTCCACACGAAAGAAAATATAAAAAATGATCATGTTGACATGCTTTTAAAATTGTAGTAACTTAAAATTATGTATGATAGAGCAAACATATCCGTCTAAAAAAATCTCCCACTAAAAATCGTCAAATTTCTCCCACTTTCGCATCGTAATATAAGCATAATGAGACAATTATCCTTCACTTGCCCTTTACGGTAAAGGCTTTACGGTAACCTTGTTTTCCATTGTATGTAACCGTATAATAACATTCCTGCTACCATCAGCGTGTAAACCAAGCTGAATTATTATTATGCCCTTTTTGCCAGAAGGAACAACTTTTTTAGCTCTACTTTTGCGGAATAGCTATTATGTTGTAACAATTCTGCTAGTCCTCCCCCACAAATTCTCCTGATCACCATTATTCATGAGTAATCATTCCGTATGTAGAAGCATGTCGCCATCGTAAGTCATAAAATTCGTATTCATTCCTATTGCCACTTGGCAGACCAGTGGCGACCATGTCAAAAGTGGGACTCGTAAAAATTAGCCCTATATAACATTGTCGTACATATATACTTTTTAATACTTTTGTTTAGACATTCGAACCGAACTTACTTAAAACAGATGCAATAATAATAGAACATTGGTATTTTATTTGAATTGCTCCCGTTTGCTCATCTGTTGTTTGTGTGTAGTCAATAAAATGTAAAACTTACTGCGCACTTCCAGTTACCACATTTCGCCTGACTGTCGTCACAAAAAAATTCATAAATGTCTTATTTTTTTTTGTTCCTGGAACAAACAAAGCTTTTGTTTTTCAGGGACAATAAAAGTAACAAATTGCATCTGTAGCGCAAAGTGATTACTTTTTTGTGGTGGGTCGTTTATCGTTTCTTCCAGCACAGCGTCGTGCCGATAATAAATATAAACTTTGTTGTTGTGATCTTGTTTCGCACGCCAGGTGCCGAAAGCGTTTATGACGATGGCAAAAAAATTGGCAAAGAAGAAGAAACAAACCTTGTCATTAAATCAAAAGTTTGTCTTAATACACCAACGCCACCACATAATATATCTCAAAAGTAAATATGCTGTATGAGTGGAGTCAGCAAGGTTGTTTTACATTTTATGAATTGCCTGTCTATAAAAAAGAGAAAACCCTCGAAGGGAAAGGAGATGAAAAGACTAAGAGATTAGATTTGAGCAGATACAATTTGTATTCCCAAAAATAAAAGAGCACAACATGAGAGATTCTGTGCGTGGGCTACACAGCGGAAAAGGGTTGTTTTACCTCATCTCTCGCTCATCGCGTCTCTCTCCTGCTACTCATGATGATGCGGGGGGAAATGAGAGTTGTGAGTGCTTTTGCTAACCCAAGCGAACCGGAAGATGATAAAATGAATGAGATGATGAGCAATAATAATTATAATGAGCAGGTCTGATGTCTGTCGGTTACTTTCACCACCATATTCATCATTATCCTTTCTCAGCTACCTAACTACATGCACGTTCGCTCGTATTTTCACCTTACAACTTTACCATCATTGGCGACAAACATTGAGCTATAAAACCTGTACCGAAAAATGGAAATGCATAAAAAGTAAAAGAAATCCTGTGGAGTATGTTCTGGTTGAGACTATTAGCTGTAAACTGAGAGCAGTAAACCTGCTGGGATATGGATATATGGATCTCGTGTCAGTATGTTTACAAGGAAGCACACATATGCAAAGCAAAGCATTTAAGTGCTCAATGAAGGTTCCTTTAGCATGTACTATAAGTGAAAGTGAAAAAGGAGATGAAGCAATAGTAATAAAAATGATAGAGAAAATTGGGCGAGTGAAGCAACAGGAAACATGATAATATTTACTTTGTCTAGTGGAGCATAAATAGGGAAAATCATTTGAGCTCCCCATAACTTTTCCTACTCAACTCACTCGTCATCATCATCATCAATACCGTCATCGTTGTAATCATTCTTATATCCTATATTTCTCCCTTTACACTTTTCCCCACAAATCCTTCCTCTTTCCCAACTTTATTTGTATGAAACTTGTATCGTATCCAGGCGTAATGAAAGTGGTTGAATGACTCATACACATGTCTCAATTTGATAATTTCCATCGGTAAATCCCAGATAGATTGGAAATCATCACTGAAATATAATTTGCCAGAATGTGGTTTCTTCTTATCAAGCTTACGTCTTTCGAACATTTCATCAAAATGCGCTAATAGAGAAATGTATGCAATTTGGATATTCATGAGAGAATGATTCCAATACTTCAACTTATCTGCATGAAATTCAAGTGGGTGGGCGGTAGAACTGGCATTTTCCGTTTGACGCAATGCATCACGACTTGGGTGAAAGGGACTCGCATATTTAGGTACAAAGGACGCAAAACTCGTGTACTTTGTACTTTTCTACAATTTATTTTCTTGTGTTGTTGTAGGTTTGGCAAGCGAAACGAAGTGACACAGGACAATTTTATCCCCATGTATGGCGATGAAGAACTGAAAGACTCTAGTCTTGGGGCAACTGGAGACGGCTACCCAATCGTATCTCCTCTGATATTCATCCCTTAAACAGATTTTCATTTGGAGAAGCAGGCAAAACAACCGAGAAACGCATAGTCATCGTCATCAACAGGAAAACATTCATGCTTAGAAATCCCATAAAAATACAATTGAATTTATTCCCCTTACTGAAATGCTCTGTGGCTGTAATACTATATATTATGCTAAATAAAACGGCAACTATACCGAAAAGGTAGACTACTTTTATTACAAACAAACTATATTTTGATGTATGGACTGTCACCAACAACAAGAAATGTTATACTTTTACCATGCAGTAGTTGTATAGAAATCAACAGTTTTCCGTATTGCTTTTACTAATCTATACATTATTCTCAAGTGTTTCAATTACATGATTTGCTTTCAGTGTTTATCCTTTGCCCTTGCACATGAACTAAAATGACTAGTCGTAAGAAAACATGGTAGGTACAATATATTTCCACTGACGCGCGCCTAGTATCAATGTAATTCATGAAGTGAATGTAGATCAATTAGGACGTGAAGGGCAATTGTAGTTCAAAAACAACCAAAACGGATGGAAATTTACAAAAAAATCAGTACACTTTGCACTAGTATGGAGCGACAAAAATATTATTGTGTTCTTGTCCTATTATAGTTATTTACTAACACCTATAATATTCAATGTTACAGGATGTTACGTGTGGCACACGGCGGATTTTATGCGCACATTCGAACTGTATGACATGATAAATAAATTACTAATGATGAAACAGTATTACTCTGATAATTTTTTAATAAACCATGTTTATTTTCCTTCTTTTTGTTCAGAAAACAGATTTTTTTAAAACATTTTTTTTTCTCATACGTGTAGCACATAAACCGCTGGTTAAAAATAAGGAAATCTTATTGACTTTAATTGTGCGATTAGCATACAATCAATTTATATTTTTTTTGGTGCTTCTTCACACATTTTTTAATTGTAACTTTATTTACTACATACATATTATTGAAATATATATTATAGGTATATATTATATATATGCTCAATTTTATTTTTGCATTTCCTGTGGTTTGCACACATCAAAAATCACATTAAAATCGTAACCCTTTCTGATCACTATATTATCTCTTTTTGCTATTGGACATAGACTTTTTGTGTTGGTAATAAAAATAGTAGTAGTATAATTCATAATATTTTTTTTCAATATATATATACATATATTAAATATATAGTAATTTTTCTTTTGTTTGTGAGTAGTGCGAAAGCGAAACATGGTATGAATTTATTTGTGAATGACTGCTATGCATAGTAATATGCACAATTTGTAAAATAATAAAATATAATATACTTCAAAGGTCAATCATGATTGCTTCGTTGAAATGTAATGACTTAATAAATAATATACATTGTACAGTAGTGTTCACTTACTATAAATATATTTAAACTATAGTCGTTCATAATGAATTAACCATTAAAATTATCAATTCCAAGTTGATCCAACCAATCGATTCGTCATCCAATTTCGTGCAACATTTTAATTGGTTACTGATTGTTTCAGGTTTAAAAATTGTCCTCAATTCGTGAAATATAAAAAATAACGATAGAGTAAAAATAATAAATAAAAATAATAATACTAGTCAAGTGCTATAATATTAGTTTAACAAATAATGTCATTTAAATATATATAACTATATGCTTTCAATGTACAACTATTAAAGTAAAATTTTAGTAGAGGGAGTGTACACTGTCTTGTACATGATTGATCAGTTATATAAATCCTAGCTGTATTTTGTTTTGACTTTCTCAGTGTTAGCTATAATAATGTGTGTCATCCTTTTTGTCACAAGATTTAAGTATTTAAGTCATTGGAGAAGTAATTAAATTAAACAATTAAATAGTGTAAAAAAAGATCACAAAAAATTGGAGAAACATTTAGTGTTACAAGGAAGCTTATGCACACAGTCTGTTTAGACTTTAGTTGTCGTTTGACAAAACTGAATGCATGTAAAAATATGAAACAAATAAAGTGTAAACTTAGTTGTTCATTTTCATTGAATGTTTATATATATAAGCATAGCAATAATACTAAAAAATAAAATTTTAAGAAAAACAATATAGTTCTTGCTTCTTGCACCCTATCAAAGCGGCTGGAATTGAATTCAAAAATGACAAAACTCAAAATAAAACGCTCTGAGCCGACATGCATGACAAATATGTCTCGTTTAGCACATTAGTTTACACCTCTCACGTTACAATTTAGCATTACATAATTGGATCGCACACTAATTGCAAACTTGTAATGGACAATATTTCTCTATACTAACGTTAATAATATCACTGTCTATTTAAATGTCCTATGTCTGCTTAATTATTAGTCGTCAAAAATAAAAATACTTGTGAATGATTATATGGACAGAGGCAAAGAGTATAGCCACCAGACCAGAATGGAAATGCATTCGTAACAACTGAATCCTCCGGTGAGAGAAATTCGGGAAATAAAAAATCTCAAAGACAAAGACAGGGTTAGTTGAAAGTTTTCTTAAACTCACATTGTTGTGCGATAATAAATATTCTATTTCGTTAGTTTGTTCGCCTTTAAACTTTATTTAATTTTAAGTCACACAAGTTCCTACCAATCACAATAATTTCCCCCTTTGAACATTGAAAACAAAAAAGCCTCTTGTCCATTCCCCCTATATTTAATAATCACATTGACAAACCATTAACAAACTAAAGGAGTTTAGAAAGACTGTAGCCAGATTACAATTGTACTTGCACCACCGCTTGTCATGTCATGAAATGATTTGACCATGAAACAAGTCAACACAACATAAAAGAACCATCAAGGCATGTCCAACAAGAAAAATCCACAAAAAGGCACACTAATATGTAAGTAGATAAATAGATACATTTTGGAAAATTCATGCTTTGTTAAACGAAAATGGTCGGGCGAGCAAAATATTCTCAGTGTTTAAACATATTATAGACAACGTCAGCCAGAAAGTTCGGCTATAAAACTACGTGTTTGTGTGACCTGACCTGGACCTTATAACTAATTGTGTAAATCCTTAAAAAATAAAATGAACATCAAACATACCATCATACTGTCAGCTACTTTTCCATAATTCTATTTTGTGAAATAATTTGCTAAAAACTGAAATGGTTTCAAGAGATGTATAAATTACTACATTTTTATAATATTATGACTATTATGCTCGTTCAGAGTGCGTTTAGATAAAATTAGGTGGTCGTTTAACGGAGTAGTGAACCAGAAGAGAGCTCAACTCCAACTCTTCCGAGTAACCGTTTTGCAAAGGGACACTGCGAAACCCTTCTCGAAGACATGTGACCGGATATGAGGCCTGACCAATGAAATTTGGATCTCCAAATACATCCTCATCTTGTACAATAAATCTAATCATTGCCAGCTCTGGGAAATGAACTTCAAACTCGAAGCATTCATTCCAGTAGGGATTTAGCCCATTATCACTAATTGTTTTAGTCTTCCTGCTCTCGGAAGTGTTCCCAATGAGTTCCACTTCAACGAACGGACTGACAATACCTCGACCGGATTTTGACAAATGTCTAGCCCCCAAAACGGTTAATGAGATGATGATGGGCTCGGAAGTAGCACCTAATGCAAATTCTTCCTCGCAAGATTTGAACATAAAATCCGGCCGGAGAATATATCCTGAACGTCCATTTTGACGGAATTTCCCCTGGTTTAGTTGCATGGGCTTGTCTGGTGTTTGATAATTAAGAGCTACCATTTGGCAAGCTGCATTCCAAAGCGGAACTGGGTTGTAATTTGACGAGTCTAGTCGTTGCCCCTTTGGATATACTCTACTTAGCTGTACTTGATGATGATGGAGGAAGAAAGGTCGATCTTGCCCACACATTTGCTTCTCCGCTGCCGTTTCCGGAAATGAGTACATTTCATTAAAAACTTTCCCTTTGCTTCGCACCCTCTCCAGATTAAATTTATTAACACTGCAACAGTACACGATGAGGCTGGAGAGCTCCTTTGCAATTCCATTCATTCTCTCTATTCTTTTGTTCTTATTTTCCCTATCGCTGGCACTCTGAGCTGTTTCACGGATTTTCTCACACCATTCCTTTGCTTCCGCCTCGGATTTCAAGCCAAGGATTATGCAAGGAGTTGATCCTCCAGCACCAGCTCCACTGGCGCTCCCATCCGTGAAAATTTTTATCACGCACGGCATGGAGTCACCTACGGAGCTTCTGCTAAGCTCTACATACGCACCAAGTGTCATTTCCACAGAGCCCTTTTGTAGTGAGCCCAGTGGGGTAGATTCCTCGTCTTCGTCGACCAACTCGTCTGGTTCCAGTTCTTGGACGTAGTTGGCTGGAAACCAACCCTGGACGTGGACTCCAGGACTGCCGAAAGCTTCACTTGGAGTGAGTATTGTTCCCCGCCACCATCCCTCATCTTCTTTCATCACGTTTGAAATAATATCACCCTTCATAAAACTTAACTCATCTGGTCGCCTCGCCATATATTCGTAAATGGCCCTAACACGAAGATTTTGCCCGTCCGCGCAAAGCATGCTATTGTCTAGGTACAGGTAGTCTGTGTGAGTGTATACATCGTCTTCCGCGTTGAGACCAAAGTTGGAACTCTGGGACTGGACAAAGTCCTCATTGACTGGTTGCGTCAAACGAACTTTTTTGTAAAACGGATATTTCTCGTAATGACTGATGAGGTCAGTTAAACTTTCAAATTTGTTGGCTCCAATCATGAACAATCGACCCTCCTCTTTGATTACACAATGCTTGATAGTCCTTTGAAATCTAAATGAGATGGCAAAGCGAGAATCCTGATGGGAAATTGCTCGGACAAGATACGCTCCGTCAATAGGAACTTTACGGAGGAGCTCTTCGGCTCCATTCCTGTCTAGATTTGCATGGAACCAAGACTTTCCTTCATGACTCATCGGTTGCGGGACGGGCTCACCTAGTTTCACATGGAATTCCAATCCTTTTATCGGATTGGATCGGTAATGCGTGATTAGGCTGTACAGGCTGTCAAAAGTGAGGGAGTCTACCAAATAGTACTTGACCTGTCCCCACTCATACTGTAAGAAATGTAATAAATTATTAAAGTATGTACTTTGTTGTTCATTTTCATTTCATGTTTATGCATACAATGTGGACATCAATGCAAACAGAGTGCATTACCTTGGAATGAATATGTGCATGATGAGTTCTTCCCGATCTCCAAAATGAAATGGTGAAATCTCCCACGAAATTGTCGCTTTCCCTCACCAGAAAACAACCTTCCCCTAAATGAGGAGCATACTGCTGGATCAACTCGTTGGCCGCTGTTCTTCCACCTTTAAGTCTACCATGAAACCATTTTTCAGAAAAGTGGAGCTCCTCCTCATTCGTTTTCTTTTTGGCTGAAGCTGGATCCGAGTTCTGTGCATCGTCATCATCCGCCACAACCGACGCGTCATCAGCAATGTCGTCATCCGACGTCATTTCCGTGTACAACAGGTGACTTCCGGTGAGAACGAAAAAGTGCGGAATCCATTCAATGTCATCCTTCAGGTACATGACGCCATTTTTTATTGTGTTACTCAGATCCATTTCTTTGGACACTTCGTCGGGGAGTTTGACAGGAACTTCTTCAATGGTCCCATTTTCGGGTAGTTTCTTGTGCTTCAGGATAATCTTTCGTTTGAGTTGTTCCGGAGAGGGAAGTTGAGTCTCATTTTTGTCCAGACTTTGAGTTATCAGCATGTCTCCAAAAATCTCCACAAACTTTTGTGCCATTTTACGTTGTTGCAGAAGTGTGCAATGGTCTTCTAGGCTGAGTATCACGGGGTACTCTGACGTGACAAAGGCATGCTCTTTGATTGCTTTAAGGACATCGACGAATCGGATTTTTGTCGTAAGCGTGTGACCGTGGAAAATGAAAGGGGTGCCGTCTGGACCGTCCCAACAATCCAGTTCCACACAGCGACAACCCTGTAACAAGCACCTTGTGTAGGCCTCTACAGAAGACTCCGAACTGAACTGGTCCCCGGTTAAATATCTGGAAACAATTGGAAAATGGCAAAAAACATTGAGTAATTCATCCCTTTTAACTTTCATCACATTTAAAGTGGACATTCATGGTGAACAAAAATTCTGCATTACGTGTTATGCGAAGATGCTATCCAATAATGGGATAAAGGCCGTGTCATATCTTGATTTACGTTTGAATTGGCGGAATCCCAAATTTCATTCTGCTTTGAGTACAAGTAGTCCAAAAACTTAAAAAGATCAATAAGACAATTATTATTAGCAATGTGCAATGTACAAATTCATTATGCATAAACCATTGCAGTGCCAATGAATATCATTGTTTGCGTAACAGTATTCCAAATTACCTCTGGTACTGTGAGTTCCGGTTGCTGAACATCCCTTAATGGATCATTTAAAAATTCCCTAATCACAAAACACACATCCCCCACTTCCTCCTTCTGTTCAGTCTTGAGAAAATTTTCAAACTCCCTTGAACTCATCACGTTTCTATTTACGGAATACTTTTCAGCAAAATACTCGTCGAACAGACTCCTGTCATGCACCAATTGATCGTGAAAGAGGGCTGCAAAGTCATCAAACCCAATTTCCCCCGATTTTCTCGTGTCCACACTCTGAAACACATCCCTCAGCTTATTCGTTGACATTTTACAGTTGACCCGTGGTAAAAATGATTTCAGCTCTTTGAGTGTGATGTTCCCTCTGGAATTCTCCATCGCGTAAAACTCCTTTCGTAGCCACATATTCAGTTGAAGAGGATATGAAATGTTTGCCGTGTCTCTGAGGAGAAAGTCGAGCCCTCTGTTCCACATGTCACATTCCTTCTCAGAGAGTGCGGCTAGGGATAACGTTCTCAGCCGAAACTCACATCCATAAAAGATAACCAGACACTTGGCGGCGTCATGCCGTTTGTGGTCATCAGGCCACCGGTCAAAGTCCTTACTGGACTTTCCCGGTCTGACCAGCTTAATCTCTCGGATGTCAACGGCACCTTCACACGTGGAACGGGAAGATAGCGAAGCGCTGCTTCCTCCGCCACTACCACCACTGCCATGATGATGATGACCAGAGGAAGACCCCGCACCGGCACCACCCCCATGATGACCACTACCCCCTCCACTACTGCTATTCACACTACTCCTCGAATCCCCTCCTCCTGCTCTGTGCCATATTATCTGCCTCGTCTCCCGGCGAATTGACAATGTCCTTTTCTCTGGACGTTTTCTCAGGAAAAATTTGGTCACCACTGTGCCCCGTTCCAATTGATTTATTACTTGTTCCAGTTCCGGTAATGGCAAATTCATCTTGGTCCACTCCACCGTTTGGATTGTCGCTTGTGGTTCGTCCTCTCTCTACAGCTCTTCTCATGTCACACTCTCTCACACCATCCAACTACATACCTTCGCCACACTTGTCAAATTCCTCTGCATTTTTTTGCGCTTTCCATTCTTCTTGCTGTTCTATGAACCTCTCAAAAAAAGATGCCTAGAGCCAAACTAAAAAAACGAATATAGCCAGCAACAGGATGCACACTTGTGTCTAGTCTATATACTACACACAAACTTTTTCTAGTACTTCGTCAATGTCGTCGTCAACAGCGTAAGATGAAGACGATGACGACGCTGATCATTGTCCCGTAAATTTAAATGAGAATGGCTTTATTTTTTCATTTGAAAACTTTTTGTCCACTTTTGTATGTGTGTGTGTTTGTGTAACTCGACTTGAAAATACCATCAACAGTCAGTCGAAGATATTAATCTAGATTTTATAATGAGAACCGATTCAACTTGTTATAGCTCTCCATCATCATCACCAGACCAGCAGGAAAGCATCCACTTGTGCTCTTCTTGGCTCAGCAGACAAGTAAATTGAATGTGTGGCTGTTTGTGCATTTTTCCACAGTGAGTAAGTCTCTAAGCAAAAATGTTTGATGTGCTGATATGTGGGACTCTTGTGTGGACCAAGAGTTGGTGTTGCTGGTGAATGGATAAAAAAGTCAAAAAACGGATACTTGCATAACTTGCATATATGTAGTAGTAGGTACATATGCACATATCAGACAGATTCACACAATAATTTTTTTTATTTGTTACACATAATAATACTCACATACACACACATACGTTTCGCAGATGTGAGCGTTATAATGATAATAATGATGATGTTTTTTATGCTTATCCTTTATTCTGCTCCTGCTGATGATGGACACGATGAAAAAGTGTAGAATGTGTGTAAAACGTGTATGTAGGAAAGCCTGAGCATTAAATCGAGTTTGTGGATTGGAGTGGTTAGCGGAGATGGAGAATAAGAGCTCTCACTCTAAACTCTAAAGCAGCAGCTGCTCTTGTTCCTCACGATGCCTTAGTACACAGCAAGTCAAGTGAGCTGGGCTTAAAGGGTATAAGTCATCATCATCGTCCCCACACAGTCGTCATCCTTTTTATAGTCAAACCTAAAGTACATAATAATAATATATCGTCCATATGCTCCGCAACGTACATCTCCTTTTCACACAAAACTCAACGCAACAGTCCATTCTTTTCCTTCTCGGCTCACTCAATAGCATCTCCAACAAGATCCGTCTTCTCTCTTTCTATTTGTGAGAAGAGCTGAGCTGCTTTGCTTGCCATTTGCCATTAGGGTGAACACTAACAAGCTAAATAAGCACAAATGCATACATACAAGTATAAGTGTAATAGAGTGAGGAAAAGGTGTAATGCCTTTTGGGATACAATGATATACCTTATTACTATAACTCTATTATTATGTGGGGATGCATATTATCATCATACGTCAGAATAAGCTCAAGTGCTAGCATCTGTGAGAGCTGCAGCAGAGTGTGTGGGTCTTCGCTTTTTATTTCCATCATCACATCCTCCTTGGTTTGTTTCCATCCATGGCCGTATACTAGTATCGTATTATCCATCCATCCATTCCTTCCGCACACACAGCACAGCATTGTCAATATTGTCATTGCCAATCTCCTCTCAAATTTTCAACAGCTCTTTTCTCACGTCTCCCTGTTCCAAATGAGCTGATGATGATGATGATGTGACAAGAGTTCCACTATGAGAATAATGTAATAATATTACAATGTCTCTCTCCGGAGAGTAAAGAATAAATTATAATAGATACGCGTGGTGGTTAAAAACGACCGCTCCCAAAATTACAGGAGCTCTTTGGAAATGGTTCGACTGTCCTCATTATTCCAAACTCAAAGTCCTGCTTTTTGTTTGATGATACAAAACAAGTATTAAATTATTAGTATGCATGCCATGCATTTTTCACATTACGCACTCATCAATGACTGTGAAGGTGAGAAGATGATAGAAATAAACTTGATGACGTCTTTTCAGAATTCCCAGGTACCACACAATAAAGATGTATTTTAATGGTATTACGTGTAGCTTACGAATATAATTAAGGCTGCGGTGTATTTCCAACTATAAGAATTGGGAAATCGATATTCTAAGTTAGGTAGCTATGTATGTGTAAGGACAAGTAACCTACTGACACAAGTAATTTGCATAAAAATATGCATACCTAGATAGGCTGGTGCTGGTACAGTAATAATAATATCAACGTGGAATACGCTTACAAAAGTTATCATAAGTTGTAAACACCTTCCTATTATACTTCTGTTGAGCCTCAATTTTAAAGCATAAATTAACATTTACTGACATAAACTACTAACATAATAATGGAATAAATAACAACAGTATACATATAACATGTACGTAACTTAACATTCGATGTAACAAAAAAATCTGTAACATTTTTAATGGAAAATAAAACAAATGCATTCAGCCCTCATTCTCACGCGTTGAATGATAATGGAATGAGTCCAAAATTTAAAGCCAATGAAAACCCACATGAGAACATTTTAAATTAGTGAAAAAATAAGACACCTATCTACATCTACTTCGTTCTAGCTAGACACATGGTCTTATTTGAGATGATTTTCGAATTCGGATAATTTGACAAACTGTGCACTCTTTTCCCACACTTTCTTTGCAACATCGGCGTCATCAGCTAACTTTGAACAGGATGATTGCTATAAATAAATAAACAATCATTAATCATAACCCCGTTGATCAACTTGGGAAAAGGTTATATTTTGAATGGTCAATATGTATTTACCTTGCAATCTTCCCAGTACAATCCGCTTTTTCCTTCTACCTCATCAGCAACGCACAAGTGAATGATTGGCTGAGCACCTTCTTCTGGAGTCTAGTTTTTCACACAAAAGAAATATGCAATCAAACACTTGATACAAAACAGGAGGTAAACAATAAGGAGGTCAGTATTTCGAATATAGGCTAATTTACCTTGAAAAAGAATTGGGACACCATAATTATGTACTTGAAAGTCTTTCTTGCATGGCGGAAAATAGCTGTCTTTACACCTCCGGGATTGGCAGCATTGGCAGTGATTCCAGACAATCCAGCGGCCTGCAAGCGGCGAGTAAGTTCTTTGGCGAACAAAATGTTGCAAAGTTTGGTTCTGGCATACAACAGTTTGGGTTCCCAGTATTTTTCAGAATTCAAATTTTCCAGATCAAGCTCCTTGGTCCAAGTATGGGCAACAGAGGAGACCATAACAATGCGACCGGTACCATTTTTCTTCATTAATCCTAAAATAAAGGAAATGACAGATATTACAATATTTTATCGCAAAAAGGAACAAAACAAAAATCACATCATTCGTGGGCTCATACCAAGAAGAATATTGGTAAGGAGGAAAGGTCCAAAATGATTTGTAGCAAAGTGTATCTCCAATCCATCGTCAGTCATGCTCTTCCGCATACCAGCGACACCGGCGTTGTTGACGATGATATCCAAACGAGATTCTGCTTTTAAAATGTCATCACAGAATTGGCGTACCGAAACTAAAGAGCTGACATCCAATTTCTTAGCGATCACGTCCTTGTTATTCGTTGCCTTTCTTATGCGATCTGTAGTAAACGGATCACAAAAATTACAAGCGTTAAATTAAATTACTTGGATTTCCAGGTGTTCATATAAATGATTTTATACTGTGGTTATCTACTAAATACTAATAAATATTTACCTGCTGCCTTTTCTGCATTTTCAAGGTTTCTGCAAGCCAAGTAAACCTTGGCACCCCGCTTCGCTAGATCTTTGGCGGTTTCATATCCAATACCTATACATAATCAATAAAATCATGCACGATTAAATTATAACATTGAATCCTTTTTAAAAATAATGGTCATATATCAAAGTTTGGCGAATTTGTAATTTTAATATGCTTTACCTTGATTAGCACCGGTAATTACTGCAACTTGGCCTTCAATCCGTCTCTTACTAGTGCACCTCCCTGTAGTAGCCTTCCAGTACAGCTTGACTCCAGCAACGATTCCAACGAAGCCACCCACAATGTAGACCAATCCAATTAAGAGACCCATAACGTCTGTCGTAATTCAAAGTGATTATTTCTGAAACAAAAGGAAAAGTCAGTAGAGTCAGGATACGCGTGTAAACTCGGTCTTATCCGGTCCATCCCAGTACTTGTAATAAACCAGTTTAGATATATACTTATTCAAAAGAACTAAACAAACCAAACGGGTGTAAATGGTGTACATAATATGACTGCTTATTCTAACAATGCTATTTCATTCCAAGAATGCTGCAAAGTTGTTTAATTGCTTTGAGGAAACAACAATACACGAGATGAAGTTACCACGAACGCATGCATGATCATGATCGTGGGAATTCTGGATAATGAAACGTGATTGCACATTTTACAAAGTATTTCGACAGCCATGCTCTAAACTAACACCGGTCGCCGTGACCGTGTGGAAGTATATTTGGTAGGCAGTTCCAAACAACGTCAACGTGTGCTACGCATACATTTAACTACCTACCCATAATATACTTTAGCCAAACATTACTTTGCTCATGCAAAGAAAAGATGATCAGCAAAATAACTTATTGCACAATATCTTTGGTGGATTAACCCCAAAACCACCACGCTCGCACCATACATACCTTCATACATTAAAAAGTGCTTCATCAGATTGCATTACATAATTTCCCTACATTGTACATCTCATCTCGAGGCAAATCCTATTGAATAATCGGAATTACCCCATGACTTTCCACTAATTACAATAATTATTACACCATTTTCCACGAACTTTATATGATGATACAATGTAATTATTATTATTATCGATATTTTATGAAATTCTAAATCACTTCCGGTGACATACCGTACCGGTAAATACGTCGGTAATGGTAATCAACTAGCTAATTTTAAAGCATGTTTTCAGGGCGTAACATGCACCGCACCGCTGCATAATCTCATGTTTTTAAGAAATTCAAAACCTCAAGTGTCAACGTTAAGGTGCACTTAGCAGCTCAAAGTGCAAAGTCACAAGTCCATCACTTTTACTACGCCAAATCAGCTGGCAGGTTGTACAACAATAAATTTTGCACAGAAACCCAACTTTAATAACTTAAGTTTAGTTAAATATTACAATTAAAAATGCCTTCCAACTTACCTTGTCAAAGAATCAAATTCTGGGTATATTATAAATCCAAAAAAAGTGTCAAAATTTTCACTGAGGAAAGGATAAGCCGAGAGACATCCGACACGAACACAGCTAAAACATCTACTGTACTTGATTCTCTATAAAACTGGCACACCAACCGATCCCACACATGAAACGATACACAGCCGTCAACTGCAGTGCAGAGTATCAGCAACAGTTCAAGTTCAACTCTTTTTTTCGCTTGCTAACCATTCATTCAGCGTTCTCGTCTGTAGACTTTAACTACAACGCTGAACGCTTATGAATGAATACAAGCTTTGCACTTTGTACAATGCATACATTTTTATGCAGTCCACCACCATCACCAATCGCATGATCATTTGTGATCCGGATCAGAGTATCATCTGAAGACATGGTATGGTTATCATAATAATAGTAGCATATCATCATATCTTGGCGTGTTTAGAAGTAGGACTTTGTACAGTCAAAGCCACGTAGAGCAAACAAACAGGCCTTAAAAACCGGTATTATGCTACGTCACTCACCACCACCTCTGTAGTTAAATGTAATGGAGATATGAATGAATATTATAGTTAATTATGTGAACCGTTCCAAATTGCAAGTCTTCCTTCACCCAAATGCATGAGATGAAAATTGTATGCCATGAAAAAGATGATGTTTTTCTTATTATTTTTGCTAACCTTAGTACTATTTCTTTGCTTATAAATAAAATAATATAATATATTTGTAATATTAATTATTTAGAAAATAAGTATTAGAGAGGAGAAGAGATGTTTTTTTGACATTATTACAGTTTTCATGTGATTTTATTTGTGGATTTTGTTACATGCTCAAAAAGTTTAGTTAAGATTTTACAATTATTACAAGGCGGTTTTGAATTACGTTTGAAATCGAAAAAGACTGGAATGTTACGTGTGTGAGTGAGAGGGGACGAGGAAAACATTGACAAAAATAAGTGTAGCGGCGGCCTTTGGGATTTTGGAAGTCGACGAAGACGCGATGGTAAAGATGGGGAAGAGGATGATGGAGCCTCAAGGGAAGACGCAGAAGCTACAACAGCCATCCGGGTCGACGTATTCATAAGGCGTGTACTGGCAAAGACGCCTGCAATTCATACAATAAATACAAGTCATTAGTAAATTATAAAAGAAAACTAATTACTTAATTTATTTAAGTTTATATTTTATAACGCTAACCTTTTCGCGAAAGTTGTACTAGTTGGAAGATTCCTCCCGTGGATGAACTGCTCTCCTGGAATATGTCCAGCATAGGAAATGCACATAAACTCCCCATCCCGGTAGATTCGTCCGTCGATACAAGGTTTCAAGAAATTGCATTGGGGCCACCGCTTCTCACGACGCTTCCTGAAATAATCACACACAAAAAAATACAATTAAAGACTAACTTGGGAATGTCAATTGTTCAAAATATTAGAATCAAAAGTAATGTTGATTGCAATAAGAAAAGTTTCTCACCTCTCACTCACACACGTTGGCGGTTGGATCAATACCTTTTCCCGCATCCACCTCCGGCACCTCCACGTTGTGGGCAGCCAAAGTCGATAGGAATACAGCAAGGTGGTGGGCAGGGCTGAGGACAGCATGGACTGGGTTGTGGGCAGCATCCAGATCCTCCATTGCCTCCATCATCTTCACACATAACCAAAGGAATACAACAAACCTTAGGTGGATTCTTGTTCTTAGGTGGAGGTGGAATTTCGCAAACGATATTCACGGGAGGTAACTGGAATACGCAGCACTGACCTTGCTGTTGTTGGTTCCTGGTCTTGATCACAATTGGAGGGCAGCACGCTGGAGGGCTGAAAGAACAAACAAATAAAACAAAACATCCACAATTAGCAAAACCTTCGACACCACATTACATCATCACCATTTAAAAAATTAACTATTTTTTTCACAAACCAGCACGGAGGAGGGCAGCAGGAAGGGGGGCAGCACCCATTTCCGTTTTGACGACCACCGCAAGACATCTTCTTCGACTTGTTGGGGAGTAGGAGAATTACAAAAAATGTAGCAAAAAATACTTGACAATTTTTCGGGAAGTACGGACCGCCTTGATAATTTCGGAAGAAACCCTTCTCCCAATTTTGCTCCGCCTTATATACCCCGAATTTTCCTTAAAAAATCCCAACAACCAATCACAGCCATTCTGCCCGCTGATTGGCCGTGGCCATAGTGAAAATTTCGAAATTGCAACTTTTCCTTGCGGTCAGGTCAACGACCTGACATTTTTCAGTGCTGTTGCTCAGTGATCGCGACTCGCGCGTGCATTTACTCTTTTGAGTTCGTCGCCAGTGACGCAATTGACGTGAAAGTGGGGAAAGTGCACGTAGCAATGGCAATAGCAAGCAAAGCAGCTAATTTGGAAAAAGGTGTCAACTGTCTCTAATTTCCAGTGGCACCGTTACCCGAATAAACGGACAGTTAGTTAAATATTGGTGCGTCCACACTTTACACTTAGCATGGATGACTAGATGACAATAGGACGCTTACGGAAGAACAATGAGCAACAAAAATGCATAGAAGATCACATTGCCTGCTGCATAATAGCATGGTTTTGTACAGCAGGTGTGATTCTGTCGTGTGACTTCATGTGTACACGTTACACACAACGTTAAAAAAATATGTTTTTGTGTGATCTGTTATCAGCACAGCTTGCACACAACAGCAGTCAACATTTTTGACATAAACGATGAGAGGTTTCACCGCAAAGAGGAGAAAGGAACAATGAAGAAATGACTCATTTGTATTGATCCCACCAATACGGTTATAATATGATGATTGGGAGGAACAGTTATAACATTTCACTCTGATCAGTGGTCATTAGTAATTAGTATTATCATCATCATCATGGAGTATTTTCGCAAAACTATATCAGTATTTTTTGAGTATGACACTCCAAAGATTGTGCACATAAAGAGTAAGCGCGTTGGAATTACAAATCGAATACTGCAAATCATAATAGTTTCCTACATCATTGGCGTAGCGATTGTGTGGCAAAAGGGGTATCAGCTCACGTGCCCAGTGTCCTCAGCAGTGACAACGAAGGTGAAAGGTGTGACGTTCACAAATGTGACAAAGCAGCTATTGGATGTGCCTGTTGGCTATAAAGATTTGTACACTCGAATATGGGATCCTACTGATTATGTGATTCCCACTTCCGGTGGGGAATATGGTGGATTCTTTATAACGACTAACGTTATCATCACACCCAATCAAACAAGGAACAAATGTCCTGAAGTATGTAAACCGTGATCTGACCACTAGCACACACACTTATGACATGACATTGTGCAATTTTTAACGCATTCGGTCATTCATTAACAAATTACCATTTTATCACTTTTAGAGTACTACTGTTGTGGATGCGCATTGCAAAGCTGACACTGATTGTCCAGAAGGCGAGTCATTAACTGTCGGGAATGGAGTTTTCACTGGCAAGTGTGTCAAGACACAAGGAACCTGTGAAATAATTGCGTGGTGTCCGGTGGAAAACGATGAGCTTCCAATGTAACAACTTATTCCATAATTCAGAAAAGCTGCTTTCTCTCATAATTTATTTTAGTAAATTGATTGTTCACATTTTGGTATTATTTTTGCAGGCCAGGCCATCAGGCCTTGCTCCAAGGGGCAGAAAACTTCACCGTACTTATCAAGAACGTAATCGAGTTTCCGAAATTCGGGTCAAAGTACAAACGCAGGAACGTTTTAGAGAATTCAAACTCGACATATCTGCAAACGTGTATTTACAACGCGGAGGGAGATCCATTCTGTCCAGTTTTTAGGATAGGGGACATTGTCAAAGAAGCTGGAGAAAATTTCACAGAGGTGGCGGTGAAAGGGGGCGTGTTTGAGATTGAGATTACGTGGGATTGCAATTTAGACTGGGACTTTATGGAGTACTGCAGGCCAAAGTACTCATTTGAAAGAATGGACAGTCCTGAAGCGCTCATTAGTCCTGGCTGGAATTTCAGGTATGATAATTTATATGCCTCCCAACAAAACTAATTTAAAAGATTAATGAGCTTCTTGTTGAATAATAAATAAATGTTATGCTTTTCATTAGGACGGCTGAATATCACGAAGAAAATCGGAGAACGTTGTTTAAAAACTTTGGAATAAAGTTTCTGGTGAAGGTGTCTGGTCAAGCTGGGAAATTTAATTTGGTTCCACTTTTGATTAATTTGGGCTCTGGATTAGCTTTGCTTGGCCTGGTAAGTTGGAATTCTTTAAATATTTCTAGCTTATATTATGTAACCATTTTTATATATAATTATATGTTTATTATTTACAGGCTACCATTTTCTGTGACATACTAGTCCTCTACTGCATGAAAAATCGTCGCTACTACAAAGACAAAAAGTACCTCATCATTCGTGGTCCGGACGCTTTTGATGTTCTTCCGGAAGACCGAGAGCGAGAAACTGGTCGTGCTGGAAGTACTGCCAGTGTCAATAATAGCAGTGGTGCATGGCAAAGTTCAAATAATAACATTATTGTTAACAGTGACGATGAGGATAATAACAATCCTTGATAAAAGAACAATTTCCATCCAGTTATAGTCATTATATAAGAAGACGCAACGCAAAATCAATTTCCTTTCTTGTATTAATCATCACGTATAGTAGTATTATTGTTATTACACAATCAAATGGTATCTTTATTACGAAACCGTTATCGTATAATTACCTATTACAGATGTTTAAATTAGGTTATACTTATATATTTGTTGAAGCCACCTGTGATACAGATTCGACTGTTAATTAGTTTAATTTATACATGTACTCCTACGCTACTATCTGCTAATAACATTAAAAGTTGTACATACGTCAGTTAAAGATGAATGCGATTAATTAACATCAACAATAAAACTTTACAGAGTTCTTTCCACGTACTTTATTCGAATGAATACAAGTAGTCATGAAAAATTAACAAATTATTTTCATTTTTAGTACTGTCAATTGCACCACTGGAAAATGAGTTTTTATTACATCTAGTTTGTAGAACGCATAATTGCATTGCATACACTGACAGCAGCAGACAAAAGGCGGGCCACTGTATCTCTACCATTCTCTTTCTTCTTTGGTATGTCATTCATATATGATGATTGCAGCGATGGATGAACGATACTTCCAAAAATGTCCGTAAAACATCATAAAGTAGCGTAATAAATGTGTACAATCGTAGCATAACGTAATAATAATATATATTTCATTAAAGTGAAGTGAGCCATAAAAATAAACACTTCCCTACTTTTTATGGAAGGATGGATGGAAGGAACAATAGGAAGGGCTACCGGTTTTTTGTTTAATGCAAACATAAAAAATGTTACTAGCAGCACAAAATCGTGTAGTATGTAGATGTATACAATATTAACGGTTGAAAAGGAAGGTATATGGGGTGCACAGTTTGTATCACCGTAAAATAGTTGATGCGAATAAAAGTATTCATTCCATTCATTATACACACATGTAAGGATATTTAGGGTAAAATGGAGATGAAACGAAACAGTTTGAGTGCTGTTTCTACGTTTTTTTAAAACTTAGCGTATGTAGATTAGGTATACATTCCATTAAATATAATGCACATGTTACGGTATTAACGTGATTTTATTATACTTTTGCACTAATAAAAACACTAGAGCCGGTTGTTGTAAATAAAAATTAATACTTTTTTACGTCCATTGTTCACCGTCCGCCTGCACACCATCATATTTTATCGTCGCATGCCCATTCGTCGTTGCTTCGCCGGGATGATGATGATAAGGATTACGAAGATGGCGAGGAGGAAAAGCGCTGTTCTCCTCCGCAGCTTCGAGTCAAGTTGGTATGTTTTTAATCCGTTGATATGTCGTATGGCGATGATAGAAGGCAATAGCTGCAATAATAATGAAAAAGAGGATTGCACCCAAGTACAAACTGACAAGGTATGGCGGTCTTCCTGATGAGGACGACGACCCCGCACCCCTTCCAAGATCGGAATAAGGGCAGTTGGCCTCGTCCGACGCGAAATCTTCCTCGAAGCCGCAGTTGATATGCTCGTCACAACTTAGCACGTGTGAAATGCACTTGTCACCGCATTTCATTTGGTCCCGGAAAGTATTGATTAGACATTCTGCCAAAAAAAGAAGAAATTGTTTTAGCACGCATAAAATATTTAGAAAAAGTGGAATGATCGATTGCATGCATGCAAGCTAGAAGTGCCTTTATTGATTAAGCACGTACGCAATTGGGTATTGATCTTTATTAAGACAGCACAAAAACTGTTGATCGATTAGTATGTACCTACGGACTTGAATGGCTATAGAGTTTCTATCTACCTGAGTAAGCAGTGAACACAATTTCCACCACATGTCTGGAATTTTGCTGGTCGTTTCTCCCTCCGTCCAAGGAAGCGTCCGATTCTTGTCCTCTATCTGACTCGTACGCTATGTCCATTTTCCCCGAAGGACTGTGAAACACTCGTGGTCCAATGAGATTCTCTGGAATGAATGACTTGTTCTCCTTTTTCAGCTCTCCACAAATGTTTGGCGTGGAGAGTCCACTGGCAACATCTGAAAACTAAAAAGATGCAAAAGAAAACATTACAAACTTTATGACCTTTTGATCCTTTGCCCTCAGTAATCAGTCATCATAAAGTACACTCCCATTCATACAGTTACCTTGATGTAATCTTTGCAAACAAAACCTCCCCCACTTGTTATCTCTGATCTCAGATTTAATATCTGAAGTACAGCTATGAGACCATGTCCCCGAGGTGCCCGAACCGAAAACTTTCCAGCCAACCTTCCCAAACTGGAATCCGTCCAAGGCACGTCATTCACCAACAGAACAACTAAGGATGGCTTTGAAGGGGGCTCGGCAACTTGAAGCTCTTGTTTGGGACCACCGTCTCCCCACGTCATGAATTCCATAGCTAATAAATAATACAAACAAAGAATCTTGCAACTCTCCCTGAACACCCGTAAAACTTTTCAGCACTTTCTCCACACAAGTAAATTATACTATCATCCGTTACCTCTACTGGTGGCTTCCTGTGCAAGCACAGAAGGGATCGTATGTTGCTCCAAAGCCAACACAACAATGAACAAGCACACGCTACAGCAAACGTGCCTTACTTTCCCGGAAATGCAAGCCATTTTTGTATCTTTACTCCTTTATCCACACGACCAAGATATCATATCATTCCTTCTTCACCACCACACAAAAAAACTGATATTATTCGTCCTCAACTTGTACTTTTTTGTCTTTACAGAGAGGAGCAACAGTCACATCAAAATTCTTTTTCTCGTAATAATCATAACAATAAAAGATTGTATGATATCCCCTTTAATATTATTTTGTGTGTGTCTTGTTCCATACAAGTCCATTCACACAGTGACAATAAGTATTACACGAAAAATGACTACTGCCGCCACAATACAATCCTCACACAATAATGGTTATTATTCCAATTCTCTTGTGAATTACTCTATCAAAAAACACCTCTTCACCTATTATTACTCCTACTACCCCATTCAACGGCTTTCATCATGCAACTTTTCTGTCTTTTCTTCCGTGTCTCACCAACTAACTCGAACCAACTCTCTTTCTCACCATCACCGTTCCAGTGTTGGCTCACGGTAGTGATGTGTGTCCTCTCTAACAAGCTGCACTGCACTTGCTAAGAAGACTGCGTTGACTCTTCTCTTCTTGACTTGACTCTCTCTTTCTGCCTACGTCTGCTTTTGGAATCAAGTTTGTTTGGAGCTGAAAAGCTAAATCCTTTTTTAGAAGAACTTTACTGCTGCGTTTTCTTCAACACAGCGTTTCAGTCAGATTCAGGAAAAAGTTGTGCTGCTGCTGCTGCCTCGTCTACCTTTTTCATTCGAGTCTTTCTTTATGCACCTTCCTTCCACTACTACTGCCACAATGAAACCAATATGACTAAAAACTGCTGCGTGTTCGCTGCTGCTGGTGCTGTTACTAAAGAGTCGTAAAGGAGGAATACGCAGCAAAGTCTATCTGGAGGAAAACGAGACCAAGCCAAGTATGGAAAAAGATTTTTGCTCCTTGTGCAAAGCTGCTGGAGGCTGTCGAGTCCATGAATGAAACATGAGCCCTTTAAATTCTTAGAGCTCCTGCCTGATTCTCTCTCTCCTTCTTCAATTTCTCCTTCCTATGGCTTGTTTCTATATTTTCTTCTCCGTCACCACACACACAACTCTTTTTTCCTCCCTCTCGGATGCTTTTTCTTGTACCAAGTCAACCTCAACAACACACAAAACTTTTTTTTTCTTCTTCCTTCACTCTCTCTGGTCGTTTCTCCTCTTCTTCCGTAAATACGTGTGTGTTCCTTCTTCCTCCTCCAGTTCACATTATTATTGCAGAGTGTAAAGCAAGGATGTCGACATTTGTGACAGCCAAAGTCAGTTCAGGTTTGCTCTTGATGGCACAGGGCACACATATACACACAGGCGGTGACAATAATTCTTTATGTGTAGCTAGTATGCAGCAAACACATTAAACTTACATCACATCGTAATTATTATGTGTATTCTGTATCGCTTTTTACTGGGTTTACAGCTTTAGATAACGCAGTATATTATCATTTTGGCATGTGTTCCTTCTTGTAAGCTTCTGATGAGGACGACGAGGAAGATGATGTTGGAGAGGGTGCTGCTGGTGTGGTCGGGTTGTAACTGTAACTAATGTTGTTGCCGTTGCTGCTGCTGTTGTTGAGTGAGATGTGACGGACAGGTGTGCATGAATAAAACAAACAGACTAGCAGTCCAAGGAGTAGGAAGGAAGACAAAAGGAGCTTGTTTGCCTTAGTTAAACCTGTCGTGTTGTTTCTCCCATACATATGTGCATCAAATTACAGTGTCACTCCACACAGCACACTCAACTTGTCTTGTTTTCCACGACTCCAGAGTCAAGTTTCAAAAATATCCATATATCTCTCACCAATACGAGCATGTGTGATACATTATGTCGTTCAGATTTCCTGTACTAACTAGCTGAAGATGTTTTTTACTTCCCTTCCAGAAAATTTTCTCTCTGCTTACTTGCTACATATCTTTTGCCTTATTATTATTATCTCGCGCACCAAAATAAACTTTCCGCATTGGAAAAAATAAAAAATGCATAAAAAGCAAATACGCAGTAGTAGTCACTAGAGTCACAGTAGTCTACTCTCTCATTCTCCTTATTACTCCTTTCTTCCTTTGTACTGCGTTCTTTTTCTTGTAACCCTTTTCCCCCTTTTTTATCAGTAAGGCTGCTGCTGCGGTCAATGCAGACTTTGGCGTATGCTGCCGTGATTGCAATTCTTTTGCGAATTGTGTAATAATATGGCAGTACTAATAATTTAATGGATTCTGTTTGATGATGAGAGAGAGCATGTAAACATTATTATGCTCAATATTATATAAAGTACATAAAAGGGAAATGGAGCAATGAATGGGTATATAGTAACTAGTAGTAGTGGGCAGTCACCACCGCACCACAACAGAAGAAAACATCCACCACGACGACTACCGTGTGTCACCGTCACAAAAGAGTCACAACAGAAGAACAGAGCAACTATAATAATATGATAAATGAGTTTTGGTGCTTTGGTGAGTGCAGAGAGTTTGAGAGCGTGTTGTTTTCGTTGTTTATTCCTGATTCCTCCTCGATGTCACGAGGAGATGATGATGATGATGCTACCGTATAAATTACTTGCAGGACAAGTCGCAACACTGTTATGCGATGACTCTTGGCTCTTTTTGTATCATTTTTTAGACAAATCCTTCACCTCCTCCTCTTCTTTCGCTTCCACTACTCTTATCCACCGTTACTGCTACTTTTGATTACAAAACAACAACAGTAACGTAACGCAGCCAAACTGCTTTGTGCTGCAACAACATGAGTTATTTTGGTAAGTCAAATCGAAAATTTTTCAAACATCACACACACACCACCTCCAACAACCAGATATAGCGCAATGATGAAGCATGCATCATAAAATTTTGCCCTAACTTGACTACGACACGATACCACTACAACACTGAAAATTTATGGTCAATACTAAATAATGTGTGGTAATACTGTAGTAATGAACTATAATAAATTCGATGCGATGCAGTAGTTGTTTGGCAGTAAGTAATGTAACGTAATATATTAGCAATCAACTCGCTATACTATCGCTATTTGCCATCATCAGTCAGTGCAGTCAGTCCTTTCGTCCTACTCTACTAAATACATTATAGCTCTCTAGCTCCTCCACTTACAACCATTATAGCAAAAAATAGCAAAAAAAAGTTAAAAAGACATATTTTCGTTCGTTCCGTGCATGCAAGAATACCTAGATGCAATGCAGCGAGTAATAATAATCGCAATCGCGAAAGGGTTGCTCTTGCTCTGTGTGTGCTCTCTGGTCTCTGCAGTTGAGAGAGCGTTACTTCTTCCTTTCCTTTTGTGTTTTTTTTTGTTTATTGTTAGAAGTGGGAGAGAGAGAAGTTCCCTTTTCATTTCTCTTCACTGCTGCGCTAAACATGTTATCTGATTGTGATTGCCATTGTGTTTTGAGTATTGCACGTCGTGACGACTGTGGATATTAAATCCACTGAAAGTTAGTTCATTTAAGTTTTCAAAGAAGCAAGACCTATCATTATATTAACCATTCACCTCAGCAAACATCATCAACAGAAGAGAGCAGGAGTGTTTGCAATAATGTATGAAAGTATAACAGCAGCAGCGTTATATGATATTGTGTAAGTGTTAGTATTATACGTATGACGTTCATGTACTCACATTTTTGTTCATGGGATGATGATGACGATCGTGATGATGATAAAGAGTCAAAACAACGCTTTGCTTTTTGTATAATATTATTGTTATGAATATGAATAGTAATGTAATGCTAATTCCTCTTTGCTGCTGCTGAGTGAGCAGTGCTGAGAAAACTTTTCCTACATGCTTCAATTCGCATTTTCATTTAGGCATCATTATCATCATAAAAAAGCTGCTGTTCCCGTATAGATTCGTAATAATGCCTAACAAAAACGCAAGTCGCAAGACCCAACAACTGTATAATAATGAGAATAAGCGCTGTATTGTAGAGTGGAGCCAGAACAGCAATATTGCTTTGGCCGCTGCTTTTCTTTTCCTCATGTTGTTGTATGTCGTGTGTTTGCGTATCGCATATCAGTGAATATAACATGTTAGCATTGTAGTAAGTAATAATAACGCATGAGATACGTGACAAAACATTGACGGTAAGTTTTTTGGCATGATAAGGACACATAATATTAAAAGTTACCTTTACCTGTGCACCAGTATAATATGTAATGCTTATAATACGTAACAAAACTAGTGGGTATATGTGCACATTGTTATGTTTGCTTCCACCTGTCTCTATTATCTTCTTTTACCTGACTTGTACATTTGTAGTAACGAATACAGTAGTAGTAGATGCGGAATAGCGCTTCGCTTCACTTACTTATGACGATGCAACGAGGAGACGATGCGGTGATGATCATGATGATAGTATTGCCATATTAAGCATGTATATGTATGATGATGATTATTATTGGTCTCTTAGGCTCAATTTCCATTTCTTTTTAGGCATTATCATCATTCGCTTGTATGTTGTACTTACAAAAAGGTAATAATCTTGGTATCATCATGGTATGGCATAATAATCAGGAGGAGAAGACGAAAAAAAGTAGACAAAGTCGTGGTGGAAGGAAAACTCGTATCGCATCAGCGGTAATAATAATGATAGCTTGTTGGACTTTTCGGACTTGGTTGACTGGTACTGCTGCTCACTGGAACGATGATTGCGAGGCGAATTTTGCCTGAAGAAGTCAGTCGGTTCAAAAGTTACCTACAAAACCTACGTATCTACATACACATTTCTATTTTGATACATGTGCTGAATGAAGCGAAGAGTAAAGGTGAAGTAGAAGAGTTGAAGTTGGAGCGACAGAAATTTTTCTGCGGTTTTTTGGTTTTGGTTGGTGTGGAAGGAAAGGGAACCTCTAGCCCTGCTATATAATGTCAAGTTAAACGGGAAAGGGAGAAAATGTCGGGTTTCTGGTAAAGAGTCGGAAAGTTGAGAGAAAGAGGATATATATGCGAAATGCGATCGCACTGTTTGAACTTTATGCAGCTTGTATAAAAGATAGTTTCTTCTCATCACGACAGCCACGACGATGAAAATGACGATGATGGGATGGAAGTCAATGTGGTTTTTCCCTTTTTGATTTCGGTTTTACTTTTGGCTCTCTCTTTCCTTCCTTTACCGTCTCCCTGCGTTCTCTCTGTTCTAATGGAAATTAAATGGAAATGGGAAATGCTTCATATAATGGAGTAAATGGGCTACTACTACCATCATCCAACTACGCAATTTTTGAAAGAGAGGGGCTAATAAAGGGGAACATCCTTCGTAGTCGTAGCGCATATACATAATATGAATAACGCCACTGCGTGTGATGTGCGCTTTATGAACAAAACGCTGGAATTTACCTCTGTCATGTCACTCGACTTGCTTGCTTTGCTTCAATTTAGTTACAGTTGACGGTTAATGCTGGCGGTGCGATGGTGGTGGTGTTCTTCTTCTTCTCTTGTTCCCTTCCTGTCATCCATGTAAAAAATACTACCGGAACCTCGTACAATGCTTCCACTTGAAAAATAATAGACGTAGTCGTCGACGTAGCAGTTGGGGTTCTCCAGTAGCAATCCTTTTTTAAAAAGAATGAATGTTTTACCTCTTTCTTTTTTGCTCTCGGTCGCTTTTTCCCTAAATGAGTCCGCTTTGTTTCCTTTTTTGCTTTCTTGACTATATCGAATCCGACTTAGCAAAACGCTCCTGTCACCACCACCTCCATCGCCACCAGCATATAACCGTCGTCGTGGAGCAAAGAGCAAGTAACAACAGGAGCAGCGGCGGCAGCGGAGACTGTTTGCATTCTATCATTATTCTTCTTGAAAAGCTGTAGAAAGGAAAAGGAGGAGAGCAGGAGATGGAAATGATGATGACGATGAGCATGGAGCAGTCTTTGATGGTCATGATGGTGCTGATGATTATAATTCAGCATGGTAATGATATAGCATTATTATGTGGGCTCGCTCGATGATGCACTTCTTTTCTTTCTTTTTTTCCTTTTCGGAGGAACCACCACCACCATCAGCAACATCAGCACAACATGAAGTAACAGAAGAAGAGACAAGCAGCGAGAGGCAAGCTATGGCATGGCATTAGCGGACCAAAAAGTTTCTCTCTCATTCTCCTTTTTTTCTATTATTTTGCTACTACTACTCTGACTGACTCTTTGGAATAATTACGTTCCATTTCCTTGAGCACGATTTGTAAATGTCAGACGAGAAAAGGAGAAGAGAATTGACTAGTGGAGGAGGATATTATAGGCAGCTTAAGTGCGTAGTGTGGCGTGGAAGAAGTAACCGAAAAGAAGACAAAGCGAAGAAGGCTCCTTTGTGTAACATGTTTACATGCTAAATGCGTTTTTCAATTATTGTTGTAAAAGACATTGAAAGAAAGACTAAACTACCTCTACAACAACCCACTACTACCATGTTGATCATCATCGTGATAATAATGCTTGATGATCATCGTCGTGGCATGGAAGGGTTTTTGGTGAAGTTGATGATGGTGGCAACCCATAATGGATGTTGTTTGTGGCGAAACCTGTGCGAGCCTCAGCAAATCCACACATACACACACTTCTATTCAGCTATATTACTTTTGTAAAACTTTTGGAACTTTTTCTTAAGAAACTTGAGAGCAAAAGACAAGAAAAACGGTGTTTCTCTCTTTTTAGTGTTTGTTATTTTGCTTGCTTACCATGTTCCTGTAATAAAGTTTAAGGGAAAATGAAGGGTGCACCCACCCGAAGAAAATCTCTGTTTTTATTTATTTCTGCAGCATCAATTCACTTAGTTTATTTCATGTATGAACTCTTTCTTCTTTATCATCCAACAGAACAGAACAACAGCAGCAGCTGCCGAAAGAAGAAGCATCAAGCAGAGTATCATCCATGCATGGACCATGAAGTATTGTTCCAGTCGAGTTGTCTCGTTGCTGTAATATGCTGGTAGAAACTTGATAAGACTCTCTGTATTTATATTGCACATACAAGGGAGGAAGGCGTTGTTCTGTTTGTAAATTTTCACTGTAATTTCAACAGACAAGGACAAGAGAGCACAAAAGTATGTGTCTGTGTGTGTTTCGTGAAGGAACAATAAAAGCAACAATGAGGGAATGAATGGGAGAGATGAGATATGTGTAATTTTTTTTTACAAAAATGAAATGTGGTTTGCTTTTTGTACTGACTTTAGCCAAGCTTAATTTTTTCTTTATTATCGTCGTCGTCATGAAATGAAAGATGATAAAGAGGCTACAAGTGAAAAACTACATCGTTTCCTACATGCAATGCACTAATCTCCCTGTGTCTTCATATCTCCTCTCTTTATTACTGGTTAATTACTCAATGGTACATGCATGCATGGATGAAAAATTACTTTATATATTACATATATATTAATTGTACAAAAAATTATTGTGGTTTTGTATTGTTGTTGTGACACATGCCTCAAATGACATTTTTATTTCTTTGTCAGCCCTGGCGCACTCACTTCATCTTCAGCCACTCAACTTCCACATTACTCCATCCATCCATGCTACAAAACAGTAAAAACGTGGCCGTGGGCTGGTTGCTGGTTATATTGCGTAAAAAGAGAAAGAACGTAATAAACACGTTGATGATGATGATGATGAGAGGATTTTGAAAAAAGTATAATAAAATCTCAAATTACCTACATTAAAACGTATATGTGAATGCGATGAAAAATTCGCGTAAACACGTTTATGTAAAACTCGGTTTAGTTTTTAGGAAGAGCCACACAACACAAAGGCATCATGGAAAAATGCATGCATGCTGTCGAATAAATGTTAAAAGTAATCTGCTTGCACACCTTATGCAATATTGCTCGTGTATGTATGTACATACCCATACTTCAAACCTCTTCTGACATGACATGCTAAAGCTAAACATACACATTCACTGGCTTTGACAAACGACTTTTATTTCGACGTACGACGAGATTGTTAATGTATATTATTTAGTTAAAGTTATGCTGCTGTTAGTTTTTGTGCCATACTCGAGAAAAAAAATTTCCCCTTGGGTAAAATATGCATTCGCTACAACTCTTTCAATTGTAGATGTAATAAATCACCAGGCACTTAACTAAATTGACAGTGTGAATAAGTTTTAAATGGTTCCTTTTAATTATACGCCTTGTTCAACAACAGTAACAACAACACACACTTCTTATTTTTTAAAGTTTTAAAAGAAAAAAGCGTGTGCCTGTATGCCTGCCTGCCTACACAAAAAGATTACATGAATGTATGTACGACGAAGGTAACTGATATCTCTTTTTGATGGTGTGGCGATGAGGACGACGGTGACGACGACGACGTCATATATCAGTGTCAGTCTCAGTGTTGTCTCTTCCATTTCCGACTTTTTAAGTGTATTATTATTATGATTTTCATCAAATTGCTATATTATTTTTTTGCATATGAACGAAATTGTACGAATACATTACGGACGAATTAAAAAGTGGAGTGGTCTGCTGCCGCAAGGCATGGCATATAAAAATTCTAATTCCCAACTTATATAAAACGCGTATACGCGCATTTTTCTCTCGCTCTCTTCTTTCTCATTTCTTCTTTTTTTTGTTACAAATCCACTACTAATCCTTTAATGTATTTAAGTCAGGCATGATGTGAAGAGAAACCTTGTGAGTTTTTTATCATGTTCTTCACTGCTGATGTAGTAATGTTTTATTAAGTCTTAATCTTAATAATGCGGGTAAGCTCGTGATTTATGGAAGGTATTAGCTGCATACATGCGATCAGCTTTGAGTTGCAAGCACTTTCTCTGTCGTCGCTACATAGTGTTTATTGTGGTGATGATGATAAATAAGAAATGTGTACGAATCTTGATGAAAGAAGATTTTATACTTGAGCCACGTGGATTTTATGTATACATTAAAATGCATACACACTTACTATTTTTTTGTTCCGCTAAAGTCTTCTCCTTGCGTCGTACAGAGACAGTTGAAAAATAAATTATTCAAACTAGTTCTGTTCTTTTCGGTCTCATATGCACTTTGTCTTTCAGAGAGCTGTAACATGAGTTGGCTTAACACTGTTGACCGTGGGAAAAAAGCATATTGGACAGAGGAGCCTTTATCATTATTCGATGAAGTCGTTCATCGTGGTCGTGGTAAGAGATAAGAAGAAAAATATTGTAATCGATGAACGGCGAACGGACATGCTTACATGATGCTAATATTGTAATGATGGTTAGGATGATGATGGCACGAAGACACGACATCAACAAACAAACCTGCAAGTTCGTTAGAAAAAAATACTCTACTTTAACATGGTTTAGGTCTAAAGGACGGGGAGAATAAAGAGAGAGAGCAAGTCACAATTTTGTCTCGATTAAAATTGCAGTGGGACTGATGGTAATGATGATTACGATGATGGTGATGGTGTGATGCGGTGTCGTAACTGTGTTAATGGAGGCAGATGGGTTGGGAGAAATTGAATGAAGGGGAATGTGTGGCAACAGAAAAGAGTTTTGCTGAGAGAAAAAAGGCAGAAAGAGACACGGTGACATGACGGTACTCTGTATTTTTTTCGCAGTAAAACCAAAGCGAAATGTCGGCAAACGTAGCGTATAATGTGCGCTGCTGCTGCTGCTTGGTTCGTTCATCTTAATATCGCTTTTTATTATAGTGCGCAAAAAAAAGTTGGTGAATAATGCGAGCGTTTTAAGTGAAGACGAACATGCACGTAGGCAAAAATAAACAACGTGACAGAGTCACATAGAAGAATTGACAAAATGACTTTAATTAAAGAGTAGTCGGAGTAAATGAGTCTCTCATGATGATGAGACTGATGACGATCACGATGATTGAGTACACAACACAACAACAGCAGGGAAAAGAAAAGATGTACATATATGATAATAGCGCACGCTAAGAACTAGTCAAAGTGGTTTTGTTCAGCTAAACGCATAAAATTGACGAAAAATGAGGAGAAGCATAAACGAAAAGAAGGAGGAGACCGAGATAAAAGGTACATTATTGACGACGAGACGATGTGATAATGTGATGCTGAAGACGCTGATGATGATAATTTAGTAAAGACCACGAGACAATTTTCGTGCTGCCGGTGACCCAATCCAATCCGATGAAGTAGGAAACGAGGCTAATGCATTGTAAAAACTCAATTTGGTAACAGCAGAGCATAATAATATTTACAGTACACTAAAAACAAAATAAAAGGAAAACGAAAGAAGAGGACAAAATTGTGGAGCAAAGTGTCAGAGTACAAAATGGATGATGGCTGTTGCAATCATATCACGTAGAAAAGCTTGTTCTGAGAAAACGGGTAGATGTGTGTGTGAGAAGTAAGCCTATTGGAGCCCATAAGCTTTGCTTGATTAAATTGGAGTGGCGTGGTGTTGAAATGTAAAACCCTGTAAAAAGACAGACTCTTCTGCAGAGTGAGTCCTTCTTTTCGCTTCTTGACATTTATTGGGGTTATGTGAACGTGGAGCAATGAAGGGAGAAAGGATCGTAAAATTTTTACTAATAGGCTTCATCGTAAAAACTCTTTTCAGTGCGGAATTTATTGTATTCAAAGCGTCATTACGCTAAACAGAGGTAGATAGACACTCATTTAAACAATAACCTTATACACGCACACAAGAAGATAACAACTTTAATGATAATACTTTAGATTTTTATAGTACACACTTAAAATAAAACGCTGTTTGATTTGATATGTAAAATTACAACTTCTTAGATTTCAGCTAATGAGATCAGTTTTGGGCTTGCATGCGTGATGTTGTTTGTGTTGATTGAGATTGAGAGATGAATTTCGTTAATGAGTTCACTGCACTCACTGTGATACACACTCAACAAAACACTACTAATTATCAAGTCTTGATGCTTCTGACGAACGGGAAGGGGAGAACGAACTGTAGTGGCACAAGCAATCCGAGTACATTATAGTGAATGTTGTAATGGATACGCTTCACTATTATAAATGCATGTTATATGAGGCTTGTCACTTTTTTCCAGGTGGGGAGGGGTAAAGTGCATCATAAGCCGGTGGAGGTCCGTCATCTGATAACGGTGGAGGAGCAGAGAAGCTCAGTTGTGTGGTGGGACCTTGCTCCTCGTACAGGAAGCGACGGTGGGATAACTCCAGCTCTAAACGCTGGAAATGATCCCTGTATTGGGAATTATTTAGAAGCAAATTAAAAATTAATGAACGTGCCACTCGGATTACATGATATGTCATAGATCAGCATTTCTCTGCAAGTACTCACCGTAATTGGCACGGATCCAGTGCGGACCCTCCTCCCTTCATCTTCTCCGGAAGCACGACCACATGAACAGATTGATTCTGTGGATTGTACTGGCACATGTTGGGCCCATCATCCTGTTCGCTCTCATTATTATTCTCCTCGCTTCCATTTTCTAAATTATCCAACCAGTGAAAACAACACACTCCAATCACCGACACACAAATTACCATGCCTGTGATCATGATCATGATAACCACGACCAGCAGGCCTATATGGAAAAAGTCCCAGGGGACAGAGAACAGTCCAAACATGGTGATACGCTGTCCGTGGTACTTTGTTGAACAATGTATTTTAGTATCTCATCCGATTATCCTTCCTGATATAAATATTCCTTTTTAAACACTTGTAGAAATAATCACTCCAAGACATTTCAAAAGACAAGATATTTTTTTCCTGTAAATGCCTACAAACAAAATGTGCCTGTTAGGCTTCTTCAATGCACCTGGTCAGATTATAAGTATCAGTAGTGGCATAAAATAAAAAATCACGAATACACGGTTCCAACAAAACGACACCACACCTTACCACGTCATTTCAATCTAGCTAACTGGCTCAAGTTTTTTTTCTATTAATAAACAAATTTATTGAATTGAATACTAATGATCATCCCTTTTGCTCTTGTTGACGTCCACTTGTCTACTTGTCCATTTACAATCTCATTACTGGCTGCACCGCGGCAACTGAATGATAATGTAATCATAACACCGCATCCCAAAGATTTCCAGTACCATCAGCTCATTCATAGTCAGCCAGTCACAAAGCAAACAAAAACATTTATTTTCAGTTCTTGACAGTGGCCAGCCGCACGCACACGTATATCCCGGAAATGCGAACTTAATCAGAGATGCTCGTGCCCCTGATCCCTTCTCTTGTCCATTTTTTTCTGCATCTCTTGTATGAACTTTGTGTAGGGTTCCCAAATCTAATGTAAAAGTTTCACACAAGCACGATAGTTTTATAGTGTTAAATATGCATATCTTTGATATCCATCATATTATGAACAAACATAATCTGTTCGCACATTTGTAGATGCTACTCAAGGTCAACAACAAAGCACAATTTTGCAGATTACTGCAGCAGCAGCATCATCATCATCACAGGCAGTACAGATTGCTGCTTCGGTAGAGATGATGACTATAGCTCGTCTCTCGCTACTGCTCTTGAAACTACAAGACCTCTTGAAAAGACAGGAAGGAAGGAAGTGAACTTGTTGCTTGCCTGCCTCCTTTATATTTTGCCTGCGTGTTACGAATTCATTCCACAATTCCAAGTCTTCTTTTTTTTGTGTTCTCACACGAGAGCACTTACCGTCGTCGTCTGCTTTGTTAGTACAATGAAAAGCTGTGCCGTCAATGAAGAGCTGTTAAAAACCATGTAATAATCACTTAACTGTTTGCTACTGGACAATGGATATGCTAATATTCCACAATAACGAGCACACTGGTTAACTCTGTGTCATTGATATGAAATATGAATGATGAGTTTAATGAGCTTATGCAAGAAAATATAATATAGGTTCCCTCGGCTGTGAACTTGCACTTCCTATTTTATATCTACCTTGCTTTTTGCTACACTCCTATTAATGACCACGGCAGTAGTGGTCAAGTGGTAAAACCCAAAATTCACCAACAAGTAGCAAAACAGAACCACGCGCTCATCAACGCAGACACACACACAACAAACCACTCACTTATTTTAACTGACCACTGCGGCTCATCCTTTATCTTCTTTTTAAGTCATTCTTTTCTTTTTTGTTATGTGTGGCGTGGGCTTACAGTTTCAACGCTATAATATTGTCATTTCTTCTGGCATTGTTAAAGAAAAAATGACGGTGATTATTAAAACGATGAGTGTGTATGCGTCTGTATGAATATTTTACTCCTTCGAGCTCATTACACTGTACTGTCGGAGTGAAGGTAGGAGTGTTCGGTAGGTACCCCTTTATTATTAACAATGAAACTGAAACAATAAATGCAGAGGTTGTAAATACTACCATCACGGCACTGGCAGGCACTATTTACTACTGCGACTGCGGGGGCATGATAACACGAGAGTGTTTTCTGTACCGTGTATTTACAATACGCAAAAATTATCGCACAACGCAGCAGAACAATAATGTAATGTACTCCATCGTGAAAAGAGTTTTAAAAATATAAATGGTATGTAATAATGCCTTATGCTTTGGTCCGTAGCGCTTTGTTGTTGTGCGGTTATCTAATGTGTTATTTGCCATAAAATACAAAGCGCACTGTTGTAGGTATATACATTCCCCTGCATGAAAATGGATGTGGCTTACTGTAATAATAAGATTGGAATAAATAATTCTGTCTGTTGATATCTGCGATTATTTAAGTTTTTGCTCTTTGAAAAAAAAGAATGTTTTGCAGAGAGCTCCCATTTATTTTCGTGCAAAAAGGATGTGGTACATAATGAACAAGTGGTGGTGGTAGGCTCATAATATGTAAAAATATACATACATAAAGCTGAAAATGGACTAAAGTTTAAAAACTTTTTTTTGATAATGATACGATAACATGGATGCATGATCACTATGCTGCTTATACAGCGTGACCGAAACTGGTACGAACGATCTAATACAGTAATGTAATAAAAACAGAGAAGGAGAGAGAGAGAGAGGCAAAAATTTCATATAAATACTTTTTAAAATGTAGTTTATTGTTGTGCGACTTGTTATGTGATATCAATTCAAGGTATTATTGTGATTATGGAGCACTACCAGCACCAAAAAAGACAGAAGAACATAAAGAAATAAAAAGAGAAGAAATGAGTAAAAATGACGAAAATATAGATCACGTACGTTTACCGTCTGCCGCGGCTTACTACACCTTTACGTGCTCATCGCCACCAAAATTATTATATCATGATGATAAAATTGTTATCAAATTCTTTATGTTCTGTTCTGCTTCGCCCTTAATACCATTTCCCTTTTCCCGTGCCTTGTCCGCCTGCCTGCAATATGTGATAGGACGAGATGCAAGACGACAATACCCAAGTGCTCAACACAAACACAACAGGTACGACACGAAATAGATTAGAGCAATTTTCTTTTTTGGAGCAGGCCAGCAAACAAACATAAAAGCAGTAGGAGGAGTAGGCAATAGGACTAATTTTTATGCCTTGGAAATTACAACTGTGCATTATTATTTTGCATTATCCATTGTTCTCTAATTTGATTTTCAGAGTGTGTAAGATGTGTCTTACAGACAATGAGATGAGAGCACTTTTTACTTGAAATACTTGAATCTCACGTTCGTTCAATCGTACAAAATTGATTATGGCCAAAAAACCACAAAAAAGAAAAGGCAGAAAAAGTTTAAAACTGTCCCAGAGGCAAATAACGTACAAAGGGACGTGAAAAAATCTAATCGAATGAACTGAAAAATACATGGCCATTGGGCACATTTGTCACAAATTTCCAGTAGTTGTGTTTTTGTAGTGAACAATGTGGCAATAAGAACGTTTTGGCTGTGACTGCTTCTAATGCAAATTGGAGCAATTTTCAAGACAATTACAGATCATAAAAAGAAAGAAAAAATGTTTACGAAATATTGGCATTAGTGGAAATTTATATGATTCCTAATGATGACACTAGTACAAAATACAATGAGAATGTGGAATCTTGGAAAATTATGGACAGATTACATTTTCAATCTAGTAGAAAAAAGAACGGTGATATTGATAACCAAAAAATTGTCCAATTTAACCTTTATAATAACAACGAGTGGGTTAATTATAAATTATTTTCAAAGAATATTTATGTGCTCTCTTGATCATTTGTTCATTAGTAGTGAGCATCAATCCTTTGTCTGTCTCATGCCAATTTAGTTGTAATTTGGATGTACTCAATGATGACTCAACAGTCAAAATTTGCAATTGTTCGTATGTACCTATGTATGCGCACATTAAATTATAATTCATGGATGAAATGATCTCTGTTAATTTCATGATGTTTTCTGTGATTGATCAACCGCAAAGAAGGCAAAAAGCTAATGAAAAAGTCAGCATTTTAAAGAAAACCCCAAAAACCGTTACCTTGCTGCCAGTCTTCTCAGATGCATCTCTATCTATATATTAACATATATTGGCAATTTTGAGGTACGTAATTCTGAACAATGTTCACTTTCATTACAAAAATTGAAAGGAAATCAAAACGAAAATGGACATCCAACAAGTTTATTGTTTTCTTTACAATACAATTTAAATAGTATATGCTATATAATAAATATAGGTAGGTTGCAGGTATAATATAAATATCATTGTTTCGTCATCAGCACTATAAAAATTCATTCATTTAAGAATGCAAATAGGTATATTGATAGAAAGGTGCAATTTCAAGTTGAATGCGTATTTTATTTTTTATGTTGGCGTCTATACTTTTGTGAGCCAACGTACGCCTATTGTAGTGTAGTGCCTGGAAATGCCGCTATCCAAATAATTTTACCTCCCCTAATTCTGTTGTTGAAATGACTGCCGCTGATGTAGCATCTGACACATTGTTCCCTCCTGGAACATGTCGACCTGAGGAGGATTCTGAGAAAGAGGCTCCCGGCATCATCGTGAAGATCACAGACTCTCCGTTTCGTGAAGACGAAGTTGGAAACGACACAGGTCTAGGAATTCTACTGACACTAGTACCCCCACCTCTTTCTCGATGGTTCCGCTCAACATTGTTAGCACCATTGTTGTTATAAGCGTCCATTTCTTCCTCGCTTAGGTGGACACCACCACGATTAAACGCAACAATAAAATGACTTCCCTTTGGAAGCGCACCTGTTGGTGATGCACTGTTGGCATCGGATGCGATTTTGTCAAGGCCGATGACAAACTGCCTAAAATAAAAACAAAAGTGTTTTTGTTTAAAAAGTAAATCTTTTAACGATAAAAGACACCATGAATTACATAAGTACATAGGTAATTATAATCATACCATAAGTGTAGTGCGAGAACATGTGCTGTAGGTGCTAATGTGAATGCACATGGTTTTTGCATGCGAATTACCTGCTTCCGTCTGCAACTCGTCGACCTCTTCGCAGTAAACGACGGAAGTGAAACAGTTCTGTCACTCCCATTGTTATCGTCAGCGGCGCAACTAGTTGTAAAAATTTCTACAAAAATGTCCTACCCAGTTTCGCAAATTGTTTTATATTTTCAACTGAAAAATCTGGCGAGGAAGAAATATTCGCTGTACGCTGGAGAGCCAAAATTGGAACTGGGTATTCCTTGAGGATAATCGTCTGACTGAAAAGTAATTCATATTCTTACCCTCAAGTTAGCAAGGAGAGTTAGCACATCGCGTCATAATACTGATATTATAAGCATTTTCGTAAGCTTTGTGTTAAGCCAGTGATTTTTGTAATCTTTTGTTGTTCTTTCTGCGTTTTTGCCATTTGTTCCGCTCAATGACTTGAAGGGATCACACCCAAGAATAATATTTTTGCACAACAGCCACTCGAAAAGTTTCATGTGAACTAGGACTACTGCATTCCTAAAAATATCTTTAAAACGCAAAAAATCGCAAACAAGTGATTCATAATGAGAATGATAGGTATAGACACTTGCGCTATTATGATGATGATGATGCTGCTGCATTGCATGATGGATTGAAGCGGAGCAGGTGGCAGCAACACCTTTTAATTTCTTGTCAGCATCGACAAACGGAAAAACCGCCCACCCCATTATCTTTTACCATGACCCATACATACTTACATGATCATCATCTTATACCGATACACTTTGAGATGTAAATATTTACATGTTAGAAGCCATGCATAGGTATATACCTATTTCTTTGTTCGTTTTTAAAAGACCCAAGCATTTTATCAAACATTTTACAAGAAAATTACGTGAGATATTTTAATGGACCACAACCAAAGAGCATTTTTGCAAATATGATGCTGCAAACCCAAGAAACTGCATTAGCATAAATAATTGCTACCCAAGATGATGATGGCTTCTTTCTAGTAGCCTCAATACACACCATCTTGGCATTGGCAATGCTCCTTTCGTGACTTTTAAGCTGAATTTCTTTCCGCTGCTGGACACGGTAATTATCGCTGCTATCCACGCAAACCGAAAATTGTCCACATGTTTATATCTCCTCATCCAAAATCAGAGCAAATATTAAAAGCAGCAAGGAACTAATAAAATAAAAAGTTATATCATGTGAGAGCTGTCTCGTTTAAAAGAAGAACGGAATTTTGACCAAATTACCATCTAAAAAGTAATCACCTATGCATGCTTCGATGCTATGTGCTCTATTCCGTCTTTCCATATTATTATCAATAAGTACAAATACCTAATGACGAAATGAATGGAAGTTTTTGGTATTTTTTTTGGTAAAAAGAAAATCACTCTTACTAGCTAGAGATTACAAATAAAACCGCAGGTGCTACTGCGTGTCTTTCATTAATTTCATCCCATCGCGCGTTGGCAATAACAAAAAAACTCTGCTTTTATTTTTACATGCAGTCTGCTTTCTTTTTTTACAATAATATACGGGTATCCAGTTAAAAACAAGCTGTGTGCATATGGCATCATACATGGCAATTTGGAGTAGTGTATTTACACACACAAAAAATCTCATTTTCATCCTCATGACCTTGGTAGCATTTTCTATAATATTTTGACTGTTATTATTACGATTTTTACATATACGATGTTTATGACAAGTTATATGTGATGTTTCAGATCCTCATACTCATCCATCGTCTTCTCTGGTATAATCGTAGCTAGCGAGTCAATCTCGGCAGACATAAACAGACTTACATTTAAAAACAGTATCGTCAGCGATATAACAACATTAAACGGACGCATCAAAAGCTCAATCTTAAATCTTTCCTTAAACCGCAAACAGTATAATCTTTAACAGCAAACAAAAACAAAAATGATGAGGAAAAGGAAAATGTCATTTTTTGTACCCACATCCGTACTACTCGTATAGTATACATGTAACTGTATATAGGTAGTAATCAACGGAAGGTTACAAATTATCAAGTTGAATCTGGTTTAGCATCAATTTTAAAACAAAGTACAGGATAATTAAATTAAAAATTGTTCACCCGCGAATCATCATTCTACCGCTGAATCCATATCGTCGTTGTGGGTCTCATAAAAACAGTTCCTACATATATCCATTCCAACAAGCATGACATACTTGTTCTTAGAATTTAGTAATACAAACAATAAATAGTAAAACACGTTCATTCATATCCGATACAATTATACGTATACTTATCGATAAGAGAGTACATTATTTACATACAAACGAAACCTCGCCAGAGTCAGAATTAGAATACTCGAAAAACATACATTCATACATGCATACATTGAAGATTAATTATAACAAAGTTTTTATTTGCAATGACATTACCGATTATCTCTTCGCCTCACACACACGTCAACACTTCTAAAAACTCAATGTCTACATTCTATACCTATATTTATCAGACTCAATCGTATACATTTTGGTTATCTCCTGGAAGCTCTTATAATGCGTCACTGTGTTTTCACTTGCATACATCTCACACCCACATGTACATGCCAATCATTCATCATTCTTCCAATAAGTGAATATGTAATAGCACAGGTATTGGTAATGTTTAGAATTGTAAATTCACTATTATTATAACAATATTATTAGATGAATCGCTTTTTTAGCTTGAAAACTGTCAACTCCTGTGAGGCATCACTGGGGATTTCCTATACGTCTTTATGCCGGAAAGAGCTTCCGTGTCATCCAGCACCTTTTCTCTTGGTTGCCACTCACCGAATGGATCAGCAAATCGTTTCTCGCGACCTGACTGCACATAAGAACTTGGCTTAGCGCTGCCCTTCTTTGGCTTGATGAAGACTTGATTTACTGGCCCGTCACCACCAGGCATGTTAGCGTTCTTCTCCTTGTTTGAATAATAGCGACTGTCATCTATTTCCCTTTTGAAATGTAAAAAAATATCCAATTTAAATTCAGCCTAAATGTATAACAAATGTGCACCTTTGAATGGAAATGTGTCGCATAATTGCTTACCTTGCCGTGATGACCTTGGTACGACTATTGACACTTTTTATTTCTTCGTCTTGCTGAGATTCTACATCGTCATCATCGTCCCCGTCGGCATTTTTGCACATGCATGTCCACACAAGCCATGCTGCCAGTAGGGAAAACACCACCACAACACCGAGCGTAATGAAATGTTCGATTTCCATGATGAACAGAATGAAATTTCTTGGAATTCTCCGTAATACAGAAAACTAGATGAAAAATGCACTAATAATGCACTGTCTCACATTTTTTCTTGGCAGATTGCCTTCAATTGAATGTCTCACTTTTCACGCCGCAGCATCAGCAGCACACAAACCACGTTTTTTCGTTAATTACCTTGTCTGCTGTGATGATAATGGTCTCAGTCTGCGTATAGCTCGCTGCCGTGTCTCAGCCTCGTACTGCTTCACCGAGAGTGGCTTTATGAGTAGCGAAATGTCAACACGAGTCAATTATAGGTTTTCTTTTTCACTCAAAAAAGTCAATTCATTTAGCAACATAGACGAATCCATGACCCGGAGCAAGACCTTCACTTTTTAACAGCAATTTCTAATCACTCTTAACTTTTGGCTCTGATAATATTTTTCCATGTAACTTTTGTATGTGCATTTTTCATTCACACACTCGGACGATAATGATAGATAGAGCGTCTTGGTAGTAGTGATGTAAACTTTAATGTCAATGTCAGCTAAAGTTTCCTTCTGTTTTGTCTACTGGGGACTTGTTTAAAATGTTTAAACAAACCTCTATTGTGTTGCTGTTACAAATCAACAAACAAAACAAAAAGCTCGTGCGCTGCTAGCAAACTGAATGACGAAGCGGATTGATGTCTTGTATTTTGTGTAAGAGATGATTGCTATATTATTCAATATAGTAGAATCACGCAGTAGAATAATTCATGAAAAATTATTTGACTGAAAAAAATAATCAACTGGACATGACAGACAGCCAACCACCATTCACCATTTCATTACGACGATTGACCCATCCTACAAAATTTACAGAGAATGGGAGGAGTTTTGCAAAGCTTGCAAAGTTTGTCTTTGTCCGTCAGTTTGAGGACCATGCAATTCAGGTCCTGGTTTTTGACGACTCTGGCGATGGTGGGGAGGACGACGAGGTTGTTGGTTAAACTGCTGCCAACTAAATTACTATGATTAACATGAATTTGTTGACTGCGAAATTACTTTTTTTTGTTTAGCTTACTATTTTTCCATTAAATAATCGCTAACTGACTAAACTAATTCTGCTGCAGAGATGCTGCTGCTGCCTGCGACGTAAAAAAATTAGCATTATTGCCACTGCCGCCTGGTTATGTGTGATAATGATGTACGTATTTTACAAACAGTAGAGCACATTCACATGGCATTCAGCAGCAGAAGAACAGGCACCATTTTTTTCAAAGCGACGCTTCTGCCTCCTGCTCTTCCAAACTAACGACGAAGAATGACTCTGTTCATCATATTCATACACTGGTAGTCCGTGTACAATAACAATGGTGAATGGGCACGATAGAAAAAAGTGCAAGTGTCCAATGGAATAATAATGAGGATGATGGGAATGTAATGTTTATGATCATCATTATTGCCGCAGCAGAAGCAGCAACATTTTTTGTAGGTATATATTATATAACAGCCATTGATAAAAGATAGATAGTTTTTTAATATAAGGGAGACGTAATAGAGCTTGACTATAATATAAATGATATTATGCCCAACTCCAGGTTATCCTTCTTCTTTTTACTTGACTCGACGCTTGCGATGCTGTCGTTGTGATTGCGAATTAAACGCAGCAGAATAGCAGCATGGTTGCATGCTGCTGGCAGTTTTGCAAAGATGAAATGTTCTTCATGAACTGCTGGTTCTTCGACACCATTGAACAAGGATTGCGGCTTTGGGGGATGATGGTGAAGGAAGGACACAAAACTGCAAAGATTGTTGGTAAGGATAACAGCGAAAATGAGTTGAGAGTACAGATATTAATGATGTACCTGGTCTATTAAGGTAAGGTAGGTATATTATATTATGGAATTATGGAATGTCCCAGTTGATGTGTGGTTGATGACGATATGAAGTAACAGAATGCCCGTCTGAGATATAAGGTTAGGCGAAAGGAAAAATTTGGCCAAGTTGTGTGTGAGCTCTTCACTGTCTTGTTTCTGCTGTCGTTGTCGCTGGAGAAAAAACCTCACATTGCCCTATTATTGTTTGGGATCATTTCTCTGGCTACATTGGTTGGACCATCATCATCATCATCGTCATAAAAAATGGATGGATGAATAAGAAGATGGATTGAAAAAGTCAAGTTAATCTAAAAAGTCAAGTCAGCTGGCGCCATGCGAAGAGAAGACCCAGACTCTTGTTTATTTAACCCATGAATGATGATATTTATACTAATCTTTAATCTATATAGTCAAATATACATGTGGGGAGCGACAGATAATCATATACACCCTATTAATTCCTGGTATTCGATACATGTATAACCTATATAGGTAGGTAATTCCTATATAATTACGATGTGATATGACACAAAATACAACTTTTATGTAGTGTCTGCATACTGAATTTTAAACTATAAATGAGCGCTATATGGATTAATAATTTGCCTTGTTAGTATTCCACAAAGCGTCATGGGATATATTATGTATGTCGGTATGCAAGCTCTCTCGCCAGTTTTATTACGACTGGCTGTCTTTACACATAAAAAGTTACTGACAACTTACATAAGGTAGTAATTGACAATGCCACTATTGTATGTGCATTTAAAACACACATTTTTTCTTGAATTTTACAATAGTCGAAAACACAAGTGGTGATGAAGGAGGAGATCATCCTTATGAAATAGAGTGTGGCAGATAATGATAAAAAACGAATACACCTTCCTTCATTATCCTATATGAAATACAAGTATAAAACACAATATAAGAAACCACCGATATGCATTCAAGTATTCACGAATAACTGCATAATAAGCAATGATAAATGACTCGATAATAATTACGTTACAATGCAATTTAAAACTACTTCTGTTACTGCAGTGCATTTGGGATGGTGCGATGATGATGATGTTATATGAATATTGTACTTGGTGCTGGCATTGGATAGACATTTGATACATTTTAATTTTTACAACTTATTGTAATTGGAATTATTTAAAGTCCTAACAGACAGGAACCAACTCGTGCCATTATGCGACGGTACAAGGTGCAAATATTTTTGTACGTAATATAAAACATGAAAAATCCCAAACTATATTATAACAAAATGCAAATAGTTGAAAGTAGTGGCAGATAATCAGGAAAAAGGATGATTATATGTTTTTATGATGAGCGGAATAAGGACGATTCTGGCAAAAAGAGTAAAATCGCATTTTTATGCATATGCATGCATGGATTGGCTTTTTGGCCTACGAGCATGGGAGTTTGCGGACATGAAAGATGAACAAAGAAACGAGCGTTGTCAATTTGTATCGTACACTAAGCAGAGTTCATGCATAATGTATTTCGGTAAAGTACAAAAACCAAGTGAGCATCCTTTTACAACATAGAGATAATGAATATGAAAACAGGGCAAATATCTGTGCAAACTTGCATGCATACATGAGGACAAGGAAGATCGCCATAAGCAAATAAATAATCATTGAACAGGCAAGTTCAATTCTGGTCGGTCAAGTTGGAGATGTTCTTTGTTTTTCAAAACTTTTAATTTGCTTTAATTTAAATATCATCACAACACACAACTTTATTACAGAGAACCAATAGAGCATTATTGTCGTCATTATGCACATGGTAAATAGCTATCAAAGAGGAAAAACGCCGCACCACTTACAGCCTCCATGTTCACGTACATAATATTTGCTACCTAAAAAACGACGATAGGCATATTACAATCCAAATCCAACCATTTTCCCCTTTTTTGAAGTCGTGTCAGTTGAGAGATAATCATCATCTCATCAGCATGATCAGCGTCAAGACAAAACTGGATGTAATCCAGTTTCCACGATTCCTCCATTCAGTAGCAAACACAGCAGCATCATCATAAGCACAACAACGAGCAGCATCATTATTACACAAATTAATTCTTATGAATTTGTCATCTGACTACATTATTATTCTCCTCTTGCCATGTTACTAGCTCATCTAGTTAAGTCTTTTGTTCGCTTGATTGCAATAAGATGAGTACATTCACATTTCTGCTCTATTTAACCTTTGCTTTTGATGTCACCAAGTTAAGTCATTCCGAATAATGGAATGTCCACATCAAATCTGTGTACGTACATAACTTGGTCCTGTCTTGTCATCAGACAGAGCTGTCAATCTGTTTTTATCGTCATCATCGCCATCATGGTCAGGATTTTTTGATGGGTCGAGTGTGCACATTAAATTACTAGATGATGATGGGATTAAAATCCAGCATAATTTGCTGTCTTGATGTGATGGGATTGGGAAATGGGAATAATTATCTCGAAATACTCCTGCCGAAACATCCCATAAATCTGTCAGCTTGTAACTTTGCTTGCAGCTTAAAAAGTATCAACTCTCAACAGAGATTCAATCTTGGCTAACGTACGTGGACCTAGTCGGAGCATCAGATTTATCTTTTTCCCGTAATAGTATCATCACCACCGCTTCTTGGAACATTTTATACTTTAATTGGTAAGGTAAATAATTTATGTCTAGGAAAGATAGCTGCGATATCTGTGAATAAATATCGCTTGGGAGCGAATGTCCAAACTTACTTAATCGACACACGCCTACTCCGCATTATGATAAGATGATTTTGTTCCCTACACTTAAGTTTGTGAAAAAATGGACGATCATGAACTTGGCCGACCGATTTTCTCTTTTCCTTCTATGTATGAGTTATTAGGTATATGTTTGTATATATGTATTACATAATATTATCTTAAGGAATTGCGCACAGCATAGTAAAATGATGCCGATTGCCGACGCAATAAGAGAAGCATTAGCAGAGGTCATAAATTATGGAGAAAATTCTCTGCTTGGTTTTCAGTCAGCTACGAAATTCCAGTAAAATACCAGCCATTGTAATGTAAATAAAATTTCATGCGTAAAAAACGCAAAACTATTACTATTATTGCACTACTTTAAGTATAACATGTACAGTTGATAGCTGGTTGCAGGTTATCCTAAGTTCGTTGTATCATTTCTATCCACTGAAATTTGCGCAGTGGGGAAAGCTTTAGCATACAATGGAATCATGAGCACACTTGTCTAGCTCTAGTTGTCTGAAACATTATCAGCTTTGTTCATTGTCATTGTCCTGTGTAAAAATTTACACATAGTTGAATGAATGGTGTAATCTTGTCTTTACGAGGAAATTTTAAAAATAGATTGACAGGATTATATGCTAGGTCACACTTTCTACATTTTTACAGCCACTTGTAAATTACAAAAACGAACATTGTAACCTGTCATTAAACCATAAATACCTTGTAGTTATCAGTTCTGCTGTAAGCTCATGTACTCTACTATATCAGTTTGTACACACCACATAAATAGATGCTCAGATTCAACTCAATCACTGACATCTACTGTTATTCACACTCAACACTTTGTTGTGATATGCATTTAGTTTAGGATTTATATTGTAGAGTACGCCAGTTTAAGAGTATTAAGTGAACAATGCCAATGCTTTTTTGTCCCCAATCGCCATTAAAAACTATGTACCTTGAAAATTTTTCAGTAATTCAATTGAACTCTTTAAATCTTGTTTATTTGAATATTTTATATTAGCAATACTGATAGTAAAATTGACAATTAGTTTGTTTCTTCAATATTTAGTGGTGAATACAAGGAAACCCCTTTAAAGAAAGATCATACTGTACCATCAATACATCTTTACTTTACTATCGCTTCCTCTTCGATTCCTTCCTCCTCATCCTCTTCAGTGGTAGTTTCCACCGGAGTTTCTTCCGTTGTTGCTCTTTCCGGTTCAGGTGAAATTTCGACTGCGCTATCATCCGTTACTGATTCTGATTCTTGTTCAGGCGTGGTTTCTGGCCTTGGAGAAGTACTAGTTGCAATGGGAATCACAACTGAAGGCCGTGTAGCATCCGGAATCCAGTACACTTCATGATCCGGGTTATTATTGACCAAAAGGCCGTACGAATTGTAAATGCCTGAAAGCGAGGTATCGGCATCCAATGTATGGACCTTGTTCGTAGACGCGTTTGGATTTACCCTTGTTTTATTTGGTGAGACTTGCGGGGATGATTGAATTGCAACTGGGGTTGTAGTTGGGACCGTTGAAGGCTCCACAAATGTAGTGTGGCCAACGTAAGTATTTTCATTGGTAATTAAGATGGGTTTCACCTCGGTTTCCTGACTTACTCTTTGCGGAGTGAATGTGGGAGCTGGTGGAATGGTGGCGTACAAGTTCCCAAGAAGAAAGTTCCCTACAATGGAATCTTTTAGTTCAGGAGGAACATTATTGAGTGGTGCTGGAGTGGTCAAGTTCAAATAACTTTGAATATTTCTATCTATGAAATTGCGGATGATGGTCGCAGCTTGTTTGGGAATTTCTAAGATCCCTTGTCTTCCCTCTGGCACATCTTGGGACTGCTCTGTTTCCGCCGCTGAAATTGGTGTGCTTGTAATTTCAACCTTAACAACAAAAAACAACTATACTCACCGAAAATAGCACTTTTCAATTTGTAACATTCCTTAAACTCTTTATTGGACTTACCAGGAGCAAACTTAATGATGACAAGAAAAGTAGAAAGTGGGATGAGTATTTTTTGGTGGAAACCATTTTTGATCCGTGTTCGTCTTGGAGCCTTTGTTCTCACCGGTGGAACCTGTTCTCTACTTCACGTAAAGTGAAAGGGAATTCACAGTACTTGTTATAGGTACTGCTAAAAATGTATTCCTATTTATAACATAGCATAATGCAACCATTGTATCAATGTCATATTGCTCGCCAGTTGTCATTTGTCATAAATAAATGAAGCAAGAGTACATGTTTTGAAATATGCTAGCATAACGCAGATGCATCATTCTTGCAGATATTAGTTTCATTCCGCCAAATTGTGTTCATCAACTTTTGTCTATACGCAATAGTTACAGGTGCTGCAGGCATAAATCACTGAATTGCGTGAAACGTTTAAGTAATTATCACTATCATTGCTTTTTTGCTGCTGTTACACATGTAAATACTGACGAGTTTCTGTAATTACCTTGCATAGAAAATGACAAATGAACGAGATCTTTGCAAAGTTGTAGATCTGCATACTACGTTTGATGTGGACATTACACGGTCGCTCTGACTAAAGTTAGCGATGCCGTTAGTAATACATTGTTAGTAACTTTTTATCCAGCGATCTGGAAGGCAAACTGCTGCTTCAATTCAAAAATAAATTTGGAGACTGAAGAAGGGGTGAAACTGAATAATCGGATATTAAAACCGATATACATAATGGATTTGTTTTACTGGTGTATCCGATTGGAATAAAATTGTAAATACCATTACGACAACTAGCACTGGCATAATATAATAACTGAGAGTGCTATCATAAGTAATTCGTCGACTATTAAATGCGTATGTAGTATAACTTGCATTCAAAGTCATTTCCTACATTTATGTATTTTCAATGCTCTTGTACTTTGTTATAATTGAAAGAGATAAATGAGATGGCAAAAGTAAATGATTACGGCTATAATTACATATTTGGGCCAATCACCAAAATCAAAATCAATCTAATCTAATAGTAATCAACAAAACTAGCAGTAGCTTGCCTTGCTCTGTTACACGATTTCCATTCTAGATTTGTATGTTGATTTGCCGTTTTGTCACCCATGTGCTGCACCATGCAAAAAAGGATCGTTGATAAAACAGTTCAGTTATGTATTATTCAGCGATAATGGCCCTTTTTCTCTGCAACTGCACATGAACAATGTGCTGCCTGTATTCGGCAAGGAAAACAATGTGTGCAAACATGATAAAAATATGCTGTTATGATTTATGATTATAGAGCATAATATATTGTTATATTTCGTACTACAACAACAGCATTCATTTAGAGGCAGTGTCGGTGTCAATGTCCCAATAGTTCCAACATCTCAAATTTCAATGTTTTGGCAAAATCGCCAAAGTTTCATTTAACGGCTACCGTTGGCTTATCGCCTGAGTAAATTAGATGAATGAAAATCTTTTAAATGTTTGCTGGCGGTCATTGCTAATACATATGTCTAACATACAATTATTACTTACAAAGGTTTAAACGATTTAAAGGAATACTTATATACTGAGGCACTGGGAATCATTGACCCAGGATGGTGTACTATTCAGTTAAACGAACAATAATAGCATGTTGTGTGCATTAAGGACGCAGCCACACAGTCATCTAACAATTGCAGACACTACATCATCAGCATGGCCCTTCGCAATGCAGGGCACTCGTCTTGACACGTCATATTCGTGACAAATCCATGATAGCACACTTTTCACATTAATATTTTGTGATTTTTTTACTATTCAAGGTAAGGATAGTCTGAAGGAGCCTTTATACTCGCAAAAAATGTGTTTACCAATGTTTTTCATTGTAAAAAGTGTGAGTGTATGCAAAGTATTGCCACTTGTAGCAAAATTGCATGGCTGCATAGATGAATGCAATGCTGTAACTGGTAACAAGAACCTGTAACAATAAACAAGCTAACGCAGAATTACTGAAAGGGAGATGATTCTTCAGCGAGAGTGATGTCATTATTCATCCACCTGACCCATTTTTTCGAACAACCGCCACTGGCCGCTTTCAACGCCGTCAACACCATCATCAACTAACAACTAATACAACTAGCATTTCATTTATACAACCTTAGAGGGTATACTTAAGAATTTGTTATATAATCTGAGAAATAAGGATATTAAAGATGCGGAATGGTTCTACAAAAATGCTGTTTACTTACTGCCACGCTCTGATGAGCATATTATTTAAAATTTTTGCATAGGTAGCTTTTCATTGTCACCAAACTACTAGTTCTACAATGCAATCGCTGTTTGCTGCTACTAAACCACTTCTTCATAATCATTAAGTATTCTGCATGGACTTCTACGAATTTTTTACGATGCACCAGGAAGGCAGTTCACCTACGAAAGTGGTTCATGATTACTTAACCCATTACAATTTGACAGCGCCTACTACGATGGATAACCATCCTCTAGCCAATATCATCCTCACATTAAAAGCGCTGCCCATTGAAGCAGTTCATCTTTATGTCTGTCAGTTTAATGTAATAGCAATAGCACCAACAAATATTTAATTTTTAAAACTGTTAAATTTCACATTTCATAGAAAGCCACTCTGTAACAACCAGTACACACGAAACAGAATAGTAACACACCAGTATTAGTAATCATTACAAGTGATTATTGTCATCATAGTTCAACTGGCTAGTGACAGAAGTGGCGCCTTTCTTGGAGATTTTATGAGTTGTTCATTTTCGTATTCTGCAACTGCTACTAACTAGTAAGTCTGAGCGAGGTGCGTTGCGAGCTTCCATGAATTCTACAACACATCCAATTCGCCCATGTGGACTTATTATCATTGGTGCTGGATTGATTGTTCGCCGTATTAACGTCCATAAAAGCAGAAACCATAATCCTTACTGCTTACTATCACGAACCATTACCTAGTCAATGCTGAGAAGTTTTCGTTTTGACATAACTCTTTATAAATATTTCATTACATGTAAATGTATCAGCAGCAAGTACACAAACATGTTGTGCGTGCATACATTACAAGGTGTTATCCAGAAAGCCAGCATCAACAACCAATTTCTCCTGTCTTTGTTACCTGTTTCAGCGTCGTAGTTTTTGGATAACACTTTTGTTTTATGCATTTTAGCATGTATGTATGCACGTAATAGCGAAATTATTCAGACAAATCAGCTTCGCATGGGAAACTTCATGTATCAAGCCTTACCTGACCAGCGAGCCGGTACCAGCAGTGCTTAAAAATCAAAACTTAATACCAGCAAACTAGTCACGTATGTGATGTAATTTGCTTATGGTCATGCATGTGAACAAGTTAACAATTTTTACATAAATAGTTTGGAACAGTGAACAAATTCTCGCATATATATTTGAGTGAGACTGGAAGCAAAACGCACTCAATGTGAAGTTCCAGAAACAATGGTAAAAGTGACAGCCAGTAGTGATCTACTTTTTCGTTGAACAGTTAGCATTACTTTTGACTTCATGTTCATTCTGTAGCCCACATACTTGACAATCTCCAACAATGATACTCACGGGGACCTACTTTGTAAATTTGCTGTGTGCCTTAGTTCCGTGTCAAGCGTCGATGCGACCACCGGAAGCACATATTGACAATATTAATTCCATTTCAAGTGAGAACCTGTCAGTAGAACCTCGGTTTTTGATTCAATCTACTCTCAACAGCAGCTTGGACCCTGTGAATCAGTTCAGTAACAACGAAGTACTATCGGTACTGAGGTCAAAGCGAGTAGACAATCACAATGAAAGTGATTCCGAAACAACTGAACGCATCGTTTCTTCTACAACTTCCACAACGCGAGCAGCATTGCAATCGTTTAGAAGATACCCTAATCTCATGAACCCAATGAGAACGCTGATCAATGCTGTTCGAAAAGGTATGGAGCAATCTGGCGGATTGATACATAATTTTGGGAATCCTCTGGTACCCTTTCCAGAGGCAGCGCCGGGAAATATCAAGCGAGATGTTCAAGGACAAGCACGTTCTGGCGGAGGAGGACATTTGAATGATAAACTGGCGTATTTGAGAAATGGTGATGCAGTTGAGGGATCTTACATGGGAACGATGAAGGGGAAACGGATTTTGGCGTTTCAAGGTATTCCGTATGCTGAGCCGCCAGTAGGAAATTTGAGGTTCCGGGTAAGTCATAAAACACAAAATGTCATTAAATATTATGAGAAATATTGAATGTGCACATCATGTGCAGGAACTTGAAATCGTGAATCATAAATATGGTAATTAGTTGTGGGACATTTAAATTTAAATTAGCTTTATGATCATACAGCCTCCAGTTGCAAAGCGGCCTTGGCGTGGAATTCTCAAAGCAACTCGGACAGGTAGTGAGTGCTTACAGGGTCATCCCATAAACATGTTCCGCCTTACTGGAGCTGAAGACTGTCTTTTTATCAATGTCTACACTCCAAAGAAGCAGGTGAGTATTAAATTATACGTAATACAAAATTGCAATTAGCTTTGGTGTAAATGTTTTGTGTGAGCTAGTCCTTTTCCCATTGTTTTTCTGCATGACTGAGCACTCTATTTGGTCACATTTGTAATGAGAAATATCTCCTGGAAAGCATGCAATATGAATTAATAGCCAATATAATGTGGCTCTTCTTTTTCAGCAAAGCAAGCATCAAGCTAATATCAGAGTCTAGAGTATGTCATGCGTGATTTATGAAACTTGTGTTGAAAAAGACATTATCGCAATTCACAAACAATCAATTTCCATTGTCCAGCTATCATATAAATTGAATTTTCATCGTAGCCGCATGATTTCATTCAACACAACACAATACCCGCTCATTAGTCCGTCTAACGTTATAATTACCTACATCATCAATAGAACGATATGACTTTTCGCACAAATGCGTGGAGATATTCTCCACAAAGTCGTGACCGTGATCTATATGTAATACATTTCAATTATCTTAGCAGAGTTAGGTATTATCGTGTTCCCAGTATCCATGCAGGATGTATGTTAAAATGGGCAATTGTTGTCCTGCTGGAACTTTGTTTTTTATGAAATGAGCAAGTATGATTATGAAAGCTGGTGTTGGCGCATGAGTGTTATAGGCTGTCATCTCAAACTTTTGTAACAATTTGTCACGCTGTTTTTGCCATCGCCATCTACACGTCAAACTAGCCGGCAGACAAGGAAAAAATGAAATGTTAACAATGTACATTTCAAAAAACGTGCCGCATTAGCCTTTTCTTGATTTTATTCGTTTTGTCGAGACAGACGAAAGGTAAACTCCATTTGACTTTGACATCCATCATTTAGTGGTCGTTCTCCCAACCACAAGATCTCTTCAAGAAAAATTTGCAAACATTTGAGACTACACGTGCCATATTTGCTTTTGATCAAAATTAAATTTATAAAGTAAAAAGGCGTTTGGAGAAGCAAAAAACTGTTGCCATCTGTATGTAAAGAAGAGATTGGTGCGAAAAGTCATAAAAATATAAACCATGTGCAATTCAAGCTTCCAACTACTTACGACACGCTTTTCGACAACTTAATGGCACATACTGGCAAAATGAGACTAAATATATTATACATGGTACATTTAATAATAACTACCTAATATTATATGCGATTATGAATTGTCTCACATGCTCATTTTATGAGCGTGTAAATGAGGTGCTTTAGATTTTATCTGTTGAAAGATCAAGATCTTGGGATGTAATGAATACAAGAAAACTGGATGAGTGGATGATAGGTCAAAGCCACTATATAGTGCTGCTAGAATAATATATGTACCTACCGTCAAACGATATGCATATGATTTTTTTTTAAACTTTTCTCCGTAAGCTACAATTTGTTCAAGTTCACATTTCACAATTTCACATCTACGACTTTTTACACGTGTGTTCCGCTCCTTGTAGCAAGTACTGCTTGCTGCAAGCGCATTTTAAATATCATCTTAATATTTTGACCCAGACGCTGGAGTTTATATAAGCAAGTTTTGTAAACACTTGCGCAATTAATTTCACAAGCAGACAATGAAAAATCAACTAGATTTTAGTTTGGTTCCTGCGAGTTCCTAAAATTTTCAGTTTAGCAGACCAACCACTTTCCTCAATTATTTCTGCCACTGCCCTTTATCATTAGCAGCACGTGTTTTATAAAAAGTTGTTTAAAAATCATGTAACCGAATCGTTAATTTTCTTTCCTTAGGGCCAATAGCCATTTACGATTTTATCATAGCACAGTTTATGAATTTTGCACAACATGCTTCGTTTTCGAAAACACTGTAATCTGGTAGCGACTTGGCTGTCATTACGAAGCATCACAAAACTTGTTTTCCAGTCGATACACTGCGCAAAAACGATACTGGATTCTGCACAACAATAATATGATGTTATTTATGCCTATAGTACTTACCATGCTCAACCATCCGATTACCAAGAATACAGTCGTAAAAAAAGATTTTCACTTATTCTTTGCCAATTATGACTATGAATTTGATTTTTTCAACTATTAATCTTTATTGAGTCTTGTTTCGTTGAGATATAGACTGTCAGGACGAAATATTGTATATTTTGATATTAGTGATTTTGCAATTTGAGGTTTTTGAACAAGAATTTCAAAGATGACCTTGCATTCAAAGAATAATAACGAGAATTTTACCTTTATACCTTGGAGCGAAAAATCTTTTTCCGAACATAGACCAGAACCAGACAAGTTTTTTTACAAAGTTCCTATAGGGTGGAGAGAGGGCCAGAACAAGCTCTCAAAAGGCAAATGCACTTGCAAAGTCGCTGAACGAGATGTCCAAATTGATTAGATTGCTTCCATTCTTCGGATATGCGATACAGCAACATGCTTTGTATTTTTTTAGTTGATGGCATACATTATTTAACAGTGACAATTTTCATATTTACACATGTAGGTATTGATAAAACCGGTTTAATTTTTACTTAAATTTGAGTTTTAGTATTGCCATTAAGCACCGGTTCCACTTTTGCAGTAGGTAATTATAGTGTAAATGTATAGAGGAGTCGTTGGTTAATAAATGCTGACTGCTGACCTATCTGTCAACAATAAAAAACGAAACCACCTATGCATATTAACAAACTTTATTTTTTATAGCGTATTATATAAATATACATGACTTACCAGGTACCTATATGTACCAAGTACCCATATATATTTGACATTTGACATAGGAAACAACTTAGCTTTATTCATAAATATCCCCCAGTCTCCGCTGCGCGCTTCTTTTTATGCGAAATGGCTTATGTGTACGTATTTATGTTTATAATTTCAAAAACTAACAATGGAAGGGGAAGATGCAACTGTTACCCAATTGTTTTATGCGTCCTAACAATAAAACTTACATCCAGGAATAAAGATGCATAGGTACTTGGTACTTACATCGTGGGCTTTTCTGGTTAAAATAATAATATGGTCTGTATGAAAGTTTTGAGGAACCAGAAGATTTTTGAAATGAGGAGTAAATATTAGCCGGCAACATCTTACCATAACACCACGCGTACGAGAATCCATTGCTTTTTTTTGCATAACCTAGACCTAGAATATAATCATCACGATTGCACACATTTGGATATAAATACAATGATGATTGTGATGATTATTGCGTGATGTTGGACAATACGGATTCGAATGAATGAACGACAGCAAAATAGCTTGTATAATATGCTACTGTTATGATTGTTGCGTGAAGTGCTAAACAGGAATCATTTAACGTAAATCTTTTCCGTATGTGCGAGCAAATAATGTGCGTGGTGCAAAATAATGCTGGTCATGCAAGTTAACTTGTTTTTCTTCTTCTTTTTTGGTGTGTGTCAACTTTTAGTAAATACGATTAATACATATTTTTGTTGTTGTGAAAGGGACAGTCTATGCGATTTGGTGGGAGTATAAAATTACAAAAACGTTAATTGCACTTTCTGACTGACAAGTCTACAAAATGGTGATCAAGTACATGCATTGTATCCATAATCAAAACATCATCAATTCAGAAGTAAAACACTATTTAATGGTTTTCCTGTAAACAATTTTTTTAAATAGCAAAACATGTGCAATATGTAGTAATAAATTCATTTGTTTCGCTTGGATAAATCCACCGCAACTTGGCTAGGAGGAAATAATTAAATTTCACTTACCTACACCCGATCCGTATCGATATTTAATGTACAGAAAAGTTTGATAGACAATTGGGTTTCATGCGATGAAAAAGTAATCACTTTAATGATTATGTAAAATGCAATTTTAATGATTACATAAAGGAGGATTTTCTAACAAACTTTTTTCTAAAATGTGCTAACGATTGACTACTTTTTTCTATAAATTGAAATTATATAAGTAATCCATTTGCAGTCGATGCAGTTTCTGATTTTTATGCAATTTTATCCTTTTTTTCTCTTCATTCACTTATTAAAATCTTAGAGGACAGCTCAACTTTTTCATATTTCAAGGCCAACAAGTCCAACTTTAACAGCATTTTTTACATGTACAAATGACACGAAGAATGTGTACGTGCAGAATAAAATCACAATTAGGTACGCTACTTCAGAAATGAGCCCATCGACTTTTGGACTCGAAGAAATGTTCAAGGTGTATTATGTCATTTTCGAATTATCCAGTTTAACTTTCCAGTTTTTGTTACTCCGTCCGTCTAGCGTCTTCCCGGCAAAAAGTAGAGCATTTGAACCTCAGAATTAAAAGATTGCCAATGAGTATTCCTTTGTAGGAGGTCGTGGAGTGGCATTATTTATGATGTTCTTGTTAAATCAACTAACCGGCATTCTCAGTGATTACCTGACCCTTTCAACGTGTTGCCAGTACTGGGTACCAACTTGTGAGTAGGTATATACTATCTACATTGGGTCGTAGGCTTCTCTCTGTTAGTCGTTGTCAATGGGTTTTTGCGAAAGTTTAATCTTCGTACTCTTGAAGTTATAAATCATGTACAGCTTCCCGGCTAGTTGAGACAATGTATCTGAAGTCTGGGTTCATTGACTATCAAATAGTCTATTTTCTGAAGATCCCCAAACACTTACATTTTCATCGATCTTGGAAAGCGCATCATTAATATGTAAAAAGTTTAATAAACTAACCATGTCAAAGATGAAATATGTGAAATTACATGAATCAATTTTTTAAAAATCTAGATGTGTTACTGAGAATGTCAGAAAACAAAGAAATGTGAAACAATAAGTATTTTATTAAGCCTGCGACGAAACATTTTATTATTAATTAAACTTCATACGACGAAAAATGCTTCCTTCTTACATAACGAATCGTATCGCTTGTCTTTTTTGTAGTAACGAAAAAATTGAATCTCGGCATGCCCATTAGGTGACTAAAGTTTACATTGAGTATCTTATGAGATATCTTATTATGGGATGAAGAAGAAGCCATTAGAAGCTTACAATATGGCGAAAAACGAAATTACTACAGCTTGATATTACTCCACGTGAATTCATAATTAATCTCTTCCTAAACAGTTCCCACGGTCGTCTTGTTCATAAATTATGAAGAATAATATGCATACATAAACGATATACACGTTTTAAAATAATTTTTACTGATTACTATGCTACATCTAATTCGTGTGAGCGATATTGTAATACGCTAGAGAGAACCAAAATGAAAACAAGTAGGTATTCGACAATAAAATATGTGAATGGCACTAGTTTCAAGTACTAAGCTTTGCATTCGGATTTTGTATGTAATTCGTACCATTTTGTTCGCAAATGCAAAACATTTCTCATCTAGATTCCAGCACTAGTTAGTTCTGTAATATTTGATAGCTGTAGTGTCCTGCTGGCACAGTGTATATAAATTATATCTTGATGGAATGGTTTTGCAAACGTCATCTCTTCATCCTTTGTCTAAATCATATAATTACTGGTAGAATATGATATTTTGTAGTTCGGTGAGGTAAATGATGAGAAAATTAACTTTATATATGCACGGGCTTGATAAATCTTGCATGACGCACGCATGACAGTATGTACTACTAGTAGAGCTGATAAGGAAGAACCAAGTATTTAGTAACTTCTATGTAGCAATTAAATATTATTTCATTCAATGTTTTCAGACTTCCTTGTACTCTGGGAAGGAACAATTACTTCCAGTAATCTTTTTCATCCACGGAGGAAGCTTTATGTATGGTAAGCAAAGGACTTGATAATGAAAATTAATGTGAAACAGTTTAGTTGATTTTTGTTTAAATTTTTGGCTACTATGTAATTTCATGCAGGCTCAGGCAGCGAATATGGCCCTGCATATCTTGTTGACAATGATGTAATCCTAGTGACCTTCAATTACAGGTATCAATTTTTGCATATATTATGCTTATATAATGTCCTTAAATGATTGCTTGAATGGCACCAGTTAATTAACTATTAATTACATTTGATAAATTATAGACTTGGACCACTGGGATTTTTAAGCACAGGCGATTTATCTAGTCCCGGAAATTATGGCCTTCGTGATCAGGCGTTGGCATTGCAATGGGTACATGATAACATTGAACAGTTTGGAGGTGACAATAAGAGGTATTGCATATAGTTTGGCCAAATGTCAATGGTCCATTAAATTTCATTCGTACAATCTGATACATATATTTCATAATACCTATGACCATGATTTCATGAATAGAATCACAATTATGGGGCAAAGTGCTGGTGGAGTATCAGCTCACATCCACCTGTTAGCGAATAAGACGACGCATCTCTTCCAGAATGGAGTTAGCTTGAGCGGATCAGCTTTCGGATTTTGGCCAATTGTACAGAAGGAGCGAATGCAAGGATTTACCACAAGAATAGCAAAGTATTTAAGATGTCCACACGATGATTCCGCAAAGTTGGTACAATGTATGCGGGGCATAAGGCCAAATTATATCGTCGCAGCTGCACTGCATTTTTTCGTAAGGGACATCCTTCCTTATAGTTAGAGGATGTTACATTAGTTTACATTTGAACCGAACGGTTGTTGACAAAACTTGTTGATTATGTATTTATCCAGAAATGGATCCCTTTTCATCCACTTGTCGTATTTGCGCCTGTGATCGAGCCGGAAGGCCCAGATGCTTACTTTACCAAAACTCCAGAAGAATTATATGCCTCTGGACAAGTAGAAAACAAGCCATGGATTTTTGGCCAGACTTCGCAAGAGGGGCACTTTGAGACATACAGTAAGCTAACACAATGGAAATATTTCATATTGATCTACTTATATACTTTGCATCAAATAATAATACAAAATAACTATCTCATTGTTTCATTACAGTGGTAAATTTATTCGTCCAAACACCAATTTTGAGTGCAAGGGTGAAAGATCTGCTTCCGATAGTCCTAGATTATCAGGATTTCACTAAAGAGCCTCAAACGTCAAAATTGACAGAGAAAATTATGAACTTTTATGGAGCTGACCTTCACAATGGCATTAGAGATGATAGCACAGTATTGATGAATCATATAAGCAAGGTACATACATTCTCACCTATTAAATTTAAATGATTGTGGACAAGTTATTTATAGAATAATAATTGTTTCCAAAACACGTTGAATCTTACACAATCTTTCCAAATCTTACACAATAGATGTACACGGACAGAGTATTCACCAATACGATCCAGCATTCCATCCGAACTCAAGCTTCCATTGCACCAACGTATGCCTACCTGTTTGATTACATGGGCAACTACAACCTTGGACAGGCTTTTGGTGCCGCAAAGTCAGAATGGGGGGTGGTTCACACTGAAGACCTATTTTACTTCTTCAACTCATCCGTCTTCCATGACGGTTTCCGAAGGAGAGAACCGGAATATAAGCTCTCTGAAATAATGACTAATCTTCTCAGCAATTTTGCAAAATACGGGTAAAGCCCCACTGTCAAATTTTGCTTTGTGTATTTATGAACACATTATAATTGGCGTGTGTCTGTCTGTCTATTTTTTCTCAGGGAGCCATTATATACAGACGATCAAGGGAACAATCTGAAAATCTGGGAACCAGCGGTTGACCCGATCTCCAATAAGAATTACACGTTAACACTAACGAATAACACGTTAAATGGACATGATGAAGATCTCCCAATACGATACATGCAATTTAACGAAGCAGTGGAAATGATACACGACCCATTTGTTGAGCGATATCAATTCTGGAAGTCACTGGGAATGAAGCTGTAGTATTAGAAGCATCTAACTAAATTATAATTATTTCTTATTTAAATATAGATATTTTACTAATTGCTAGACAGGTATTTTGTTTACCAGACTAGACTTTTTACAGAATATTTTTTTTGCTCTCTGATATATCTGAGTCTGATGACTATGTATGTTGTTTTTTATTGTAATTTTGTTACTGAAAACTGAAATATTACATGTGCTCCCTTTATCAGCTACACAAGGCATGACTTGAGTATATAAACTCACGCCTAGATATTCTAATTTAAGTATTGCCAAAGATGTACATATGTGCCATTTAGTACAAACGAAGAAATAAAAGAATAGCCATACGAATTTTTTTTTGTAAAATTGATTTTGATGAAAAATTGTACGTACCAACATATTATTATGTAGCTCGTCTTCCAGAATTCATTTCATCATGTTCCTTCCCACTTGTATGAGAATAATATGTTCATTATTAATCAAAGTGTTACATCTTACTTTGCATTTGATAATTACGTTTTAAAATAGATGTGAAAATTTCACATATAGATGAAATCGAACCATCCAGCAATTTAACGTACTTAAACTTGAGTTTTTTGGAAGTCAAAAGTTTTGTTATTCTTTTCTGCCAAGTACTTACAAACGGGCACTATAGAACAACGTATGATTAATTACGGTAGCGATTACCGATGACTAAATTGATTTTGTATTTTTACACTTTGCTACACTATACATTTACTATTAATCTGGATCTGATGTCCAGAAATAATGATGTTCTCATGTTCTCTTATCCCAACAATTAAAAACATTATTGAAATGCATAGATGCATATATCTACTAATAAATAAGGAGATATTAACGTGAATAATATCACATACATACTTAAAAATAAATACAACGACAATTTATGATAAAGCATCAACTTACTGCTCTCGTGTACTAATAGTCAAGTGGTCACACGTTCCATCTCTTGCCATGATATGTTAATGTGACCTGTCAAATATAATTGACAGCATAACAGCAGCAACAAACTGTCGATGACCATGACATGGACAATGATTACGTTATAAATTAGTCGTAATTTTCATCTTATCGCCCACTCAGGTGCCATATATAAATGGATTTATGACTAGGCTAACCTTAATTGGAATATGTATCAGTTTGGTTATTGAGAAAATAACAATTCTGATCGACAGAGACAATCAACATTTTAGTATTAGTTACATCTTGGAAGAAAAATGTCAAAGTTTAGCCTCTCTGCCGTAGTTGTGCTTCTTTGCACCGGATCAACATGGGTTCATGGAGCCAGCATTCCTGAAGAAATTCACTCAAACTCCACCACAGACGCTCTCGTCTTCAGAGCTGATTTCAGTAAACCGACCCTTTCTGAAGCTTTCGGTGGATCCAGCATCAGCTACGGAAATCAAAATGTGATCCTTTGGGCCAGCGGTGGTGGAATTGATGTCCATTATCCTGCTGGAAGGTACATGTCACTAAAATTATCAACTTTCATCATTGTCCTATCTCTCAAGTTAGGTACATACTTAATTTAATTTAAAATTTAGTTACGTCCCATCTGGACCCATTGTTGGCGGCTTTGGAATTTGGTCGAATCATCCAGTCAATTCCAACACTGCTGTTTTCAAGTATGCCGTATATTTTCCTGACAATTTCAACTTTGTCAAAGGAGGCAAGTACTTTTCCAATATAATATGCACTTTACATACACATAAATAACTTTTAAGTCTAAAAGTTATTTGTTTATTTTTAACAGGAAAATTGCCAGGTCTTTATGGTGGAAGACGATCATGCTCGGGTGGAGACCCAGGTAATTCAGATAATCTGTAAAATTGGAATACTTATCCTAATTTTTAAACATGCTATATATAAATAATATAAATTTTGACTTTTTAAAACAGCCGTCGATTGCTTCTCCACGCGCATGATGTGGCGTGAGAACGGAAAAGGAGAACTGTACCTTTACGCCAACCGCGAAGCCCAAGACCCTGCCATTTGCCAAATGCCCAACAACTACTGCAGTCCCACCTACGGATGGTCTCTCAACACCGGATCCTTTACATTCCAGCGCGGTGCGTGGACCAGCATTGAAGAAACTATTACCCTGAACACTCCCGGACAAAGGAATGGAGTGCTTGCAGTCAAGGTCAACGGGCAAGAGGTGATTCGTTACAACAACATTGTATTCCGCATTGCACAATACCCCAACATTAAGGTTGAAGGCATGGACGTTGAGACATTCTTCGGAGGTAACGGACCTGAATGGGCATCACCAACCAGACAAGTCACCAAATTCAAGGACTTTATTCTCGAAAGCTATTAAATTGTCGAACAAACTACCTTCATGTATTAATCTGATTTTTTCCGAACAAGCATCTCCACTAATTTGAACGAAAAATAAAGTACTTATCTTCAGGTCTTATCTGATTCTTATGTTGAATTATGATAAGACGAGCAGTTGTATTTAACGGATGCTTCATTACTGATTTCTCATCATTCTCGTTGCATCAGTCAAGCTAATAGGAAGACAAAATGAGCTTTCAAAAAATCATAATTTTGGTTCTACAAGTTGCCCCATGGGCATGCTTTCTACTTTTCACACAAGTAGCAGGCTTGCCATCTCCCATTCTGGCAACGAATTCCTCCGTAAACGCCCTTGTCTTCAAAGCAGATTTCAGTAAGCCAACCATTTCCGAAGCATTTGGTGGAGCAAGGATAAGCTATGGTGAAAGAAACGTGATACTGTGGGCAAGCGGCGGCGGCATTGAGGTTCACTATCCAGCTGGAAGCTACTCTCCGGAAGGCCCAATCGTTGGAGGATTCGGTGTCTGGACTGACCATCCCGTTCCCGGGGAGGCAGCCAGTTTCAAATATTCCGTATTCTTTCCTGCCGGATTCATCTTTGTCAAAGGTGGAAAGTTGCCAGGTCTTTATGGTGGAAAGAAGCAATGTGCCGGAGGGGATCCTGCAGTGGACTGTTTCTCTACCCGTGTCATGTGGAGGGAAGAGGGGAAAGGAGAGTTGTACTTGTATGCCAACAGAGAAGCTCAAGATCCAGCCATTTGCGAAATGCCCAATAATTACTGTGCACCCAAGTATGGTTGGTCATTAAGCACAGGCGCGTTTACCTTCAAAACGGGAGAATGGACGGATATCCAAGAAATTATAAGATTGAACACACCTGGACAAAGGAATGGCCTGTTAAGCATTAGCGTGAATGGGAAAGAGGTGATTCGCTATGATAACATTGTTTTCAGAATCGAAAGCTATCCAAATATGAGGATTGAGGGGATGGACGTAGATACATTCTTCGGAGGAACCGGAACTGAATGGGCTACGCCAACACATCAGATCACAAAATTCAAAGAATTTATCCTGGAGACCGTGTAAAATAGAACATATTTCAATTGACAAATTCAACAGAGATATAAAATTTGTAAAAATTGCATCGTTAATGAAACATGCACTTTTTTAATGCGAAAATACAAGATCAATAAATTCAATGCATCCACAAAAACACTATTTTTTGTTTGTTCTTATACCTTGGGTTTCATACTTACTGACCATTAGGATGGTTTCTTTTGAGCATAATAATGATAACATTGGTATTCAACTACCAATAAAACATATGAATGATAGTGCAAGGACAAACCACGTAAACTCTGCAATATTTGACAGCGTTGTCAGCCGTCAGAAATGAGATTACCACCCGTTATCAATAGCCATAATGAAGCTTTGATTTGAAGTAGCTCGTTGCTCTCTCGATCCCATCAGTACAAAACTGTTGACATGCACAACTAACTCGAATGGAGAGATAACATTTTGGTTGTAGATCTATCTCGTACCTCACTCATGTATAAAAATACTTTTTATGCTTGTAGGCGGACGGTAATACATAAATCATCAACCGTGAGAGTCTGTTGGTGAGAACATCAAAATGAAATCCTCTTTTCAACAACGTTTGGTGAACTATATGTAGGCATGTTTAATAAAGAGTAGATTCAAAATGAAGCACTCGTTAAAGTTTTCCTCATACTCTCATCCTTTTGTTAATGATAATGACCCGTTCCAAATTATAGTGTTTCCAGACTATTGAATTGTGGAACGTGTACCTCTCTTCTCCATGTAACATACTTTAACAAGCAATTAAATGAGCAATTCAGGCGAATAAAATGATGATACGTCGTGATGCTGAGTATTGGCAGCATTAAATTACAAAACCAGCAGCTCTCCTGTTATTTTAAATATACACATGCAGCTGGAAATGACCACAGCAAGTCAGAGACAAGGTTGGAATAAAAGCCGCAAGTTCAACAGTTCTTCACTTTGACTCTGCTAAGCTATAAGCTGTCTCGGACCGGCAGGTCATTCTCTCATTTGACCCCGAATACATACACGCTCTCTGTGCAAAATGTCGAAAGCTCTTATATTCGCTGTTGTTGTGGGAGTCGTTGCCCTTTACGCAGCATCCCGCTTCCGCTCTGTTCCTTCCCCAATTGTCACAATTCAAGATGGAAAGCTTCAAGGAAGAATTGGATACTCTAGAGATGGAAAGGAATACTTTGAATATCTATCCATACCATTTGCAGAGCCTCCCTTGGGAGATTTGAGATTTGAAGCCCCGGTTCCACTCAAAAAGCCATGGACAGGAGTAAAGGAGGCTTCCAGCTATCCTCCATTTTGTCTCCAACTGGACACACTAGTTCGGCAAAAACTGTATGGAGAAGAAAACTGTCTATTCCTAAACGTTTTTACTCATAAAAACGAAGGAAAGCGGCCAGTGATGATTTTTTTGCATGGTGGTGGTTTTATGACCGGGTCATCCAAAATGTATCAGCCTCAATTCTTTATGGACGAAGATATTGTTCTCGTGTCTATTAATTACAGGTAGAGTGTTTGAGACCAGCTGCACTAATGTCAATGCACTTATGTACGTACTTCTGTTTCTAGTTTGTCCACGTAATATATGGTATGTATAATTTTATCATGTAGGCTGGGACCTTTGGGATTTATGAACCTTGAAGATGGATTAGTAAGGGGCAATATGGGACTAAAGGATCAAGTACTTGCATTGAAATGGGTGCAAAAAAACATTCAAAACTTTGGAGGCGACCCGAACATGGTTACAATTTTCGGAGAATCGGCTGGAGCAGCCTCTGTAGAGTATCACATGATTTCTCCACTTTCCAAAGGACTGTTCCACCGAGCCATTCTCCAGTCAGGAGCTGTAACCGCTCCTTGGGCGTTCAGCCACAGTCCTAAAGACTCTGCATGGGAATATATACAAAACACTGAATGCTCAAAGGAGAAAGGAGAGAAGCTTGTACAATGTCTTAAACGGATAGACGCAGTAGAACTAGTCAAGCAGTCAATAAGGACAGTAAACCCTACAAACCCCTTGATAGTGTTTGTACCATCAGTGGAGACAGTTGTGAAACCCGACACCTTCCTATCTGAAAATCCAAGGGAGCTTGTGAAATCTGGAAAAATTACCAACAACGTTCCTGCAATTTTCGGCTTTACATCGGGTGAAGGTGCATTGAGGACTGCAATTTTTGAGTCCGTACCCGAAGCGGTTGCAGTATTTGACAAGAATTGGGAGAAATATGCAGCAAGATCACTTTATTTTGCTGACGCCGACTTTTCTGCGGAAGCTGCCACAAAATTGAGAGGCAATTACTTTGGAAGCAATAGCTTTACGGAAAATGTACACGAGTTCAAAAAGAACTTTACTGTGATGGCATCGGATGGCATTTTCTTTGGGCCTATTCAAAGGGCAGCCAGGCTGCATGCAATGAAAGGGGCACCTGTTTACATGTACTATTATGACTACGAGATGTCAACTCTTCCAGGTATATACCCTCTCCTTCGAGCTGTACGAAGTGATGACTGGCTACCCGCAGACTTAAAGTTGGCGTCCGCTATAATTGTGGATTTGACCAAGAAATGGTTAAAACTGGAGGGTCCTCATGAGTTTGGTGAGTTTATGATTGTTTAGAACCAATAGTTACAATTTGCCCAAATACAAATTCAAATTCTAGATTTCTGAGATTTTTTTTTGATTTTTCAATGCTAAATGTAGTAAAAAGTTGCCACGGTGATGACTTACTCATGCTCTTTAACATGGAAGGATGGACATCAATATTTACAGGACCGGATACACGATTTTCAAAAGCATTTGTCAAATCTCTGGTCGATTTTGCAAAGCAAAAGTAAGCATAAGCATTTGAATCATTTTCCAATTAGGGATAAGTGTATTTAATGGGAAGTTAAACATCTATTGCTTCGCAGGGAATCGTTCCAATTTGATGGTGTCACCTGGCCGAGATTTAAGCCTGGAACACCCACATCACCCCCGCAGTATATGTTTATCGGCAAGGACCCTGAAGCTATTCCAGAACCGTTTGCTGAACGTGCAAGTTTCTGGAAAAATTTAAAAATTCGGGAATAGGTACTTATGGACAATAATAAATGTGTCAAAAACACATTTTATGATTTCGTATTAAGCTCCCATTCATAGTCATGTTTTCTCTGCTAGTCAGACAAAAATCAAAATATTCATTCGGTATCAAATTGTATATTAACTATATAACTTCTGTGATGGATGAAAATTCTTAAGAAGCACTACTTGTGTGTAATATATATATTTATTTTTGAAAAACAGTAATAAAGATTTGCATGTGTAAGAACACACCAATCTTAACTTTATGCATAACTTTAAAAATAATGCAACTAAAGATTCATTTCACACTATTTTGTACCCTAAAGAATGCCTTAAACGAAACGAAGGTTTATAAGGTCATTTCCACATGCATAAACGCTTTATGTGGCACATTTTAGTTATTGCGTGGGCTGGGCCATTCATTACATGAATTTCGAATTATTTATACTTCTCACATCGCCCCGAACTAACATATTTTAGAGTTGTGTTTCTTTCCCCTTTTCAGTTTTTACGTTTTAAACATTTCCAAAGTTTCATTTCATGCAAGGAGTTAATTTAGCATACATTTTCTATAACTCGTCGCTTATCTTTTATTAAAGTGGCAAATTATCAAAATTAATTAATAGAAGGAAAGGATAATTTGTGAACATTAAAAAATTCCACGTTGATTGACGATACTACGTCGTAAATCTAGTAATATTAAAATAGTTCCACTGTCTACCTTTTCTTTACAAATACAAATCTTCATATTTCAATGATCTTTAATTGATTGACGGAGACATCTGTTTACTACTGAGTTTTTAATTGATTTCCCACTAAGCGATAAAGCCAATTAATTTTCTTCTTCAGTACAATTGCTACATACTAAGGTAGCATTTGCTATGACTTTCATTTGGTATATCAGGAATCAGAAACGAGGAGCAGATTGGCGAGAAAAACTACTCCGTTTCTGATATATATAATTCATATTATCATGAATAGGTATGTACATCGCTTTCTCCGCTGTTAATTTTTTTAGACATTTCCTTACAAATTACATAAATTTTTAATGCTATTCGAATATTTTCCTCTTGACCAGTGGTTATCGCTATTGTACGTATTATGTGTTATTTTGTCGTGCTGCTACGTATTTACAGAACAAAAAATGCTGCCCACTGTCAAAATCCACATGTTTATCCATCATTAGAAAGATAACATTGAGCTGATGAATGTACCTTATGACTCATTCATAACTTCAGGGCCGTTGTACTGACATGATATGATAATGGCTCCCGTTAAATATTAATGTTTTTTAATCATTGAACCTTAACTTACGTGTAATAAGTATTACACGTAACAATAACAGACTGCCGAAATAGATAAAACCAAATACCCAAGCAAATAGGAACCACGTTCATTATGCTATTATGCAGGCTGAGAGAGAATTGACAAGCATTCAATAACAAAAAAACACCAGAAAAGCAAAATAAAATAATATTATCTTCCATGTAATATCAAGACGAGCAGAGGTCAAGTGTCAACCCAAGGTTTTAAAAGTCAGGACAGTCGTTCTTGGTTTTTTATTGATAATTCATAATGAATCGTCGTATGAACAAAACATCCTCCTTCATTTCACTCTTGTTGTGTTCATTCATCAATATTAACTTTCAATTTCCAATCCACCACTCTCAGCTGCAAAAATGTCAAAACTCATGATATTCGCTGCTCTGGTTAGTGGCATTGCCTACTACGTAACATCATATTTCCAAACAGTTCCCTCCCCAATTGTCACCATAAAAGATGGAAAGCTTCAAGGAAGAATTTGGAACTCCAGAGATGGAAAGGAGTACTTTGAATATCTCTCCATCCCGTTTGCAGAGCCTCCAGTGGGAGACTTGAGATTTGAAGCTCCGGTTCCTCTCAAAAAGCCATGGACAGGAGTAAAGGATGCTTCAAGATATCCTCCGTTCTGCCTTCAACTGGATGCATTGGTGCGGGGGAAAGTATTTGGCAAAGAGGACTGCCTCTACTTGAACGTTTACACACATAAAAACGAGGGAAAGCGGGCGGTTATGATATTTTTTCACGGTTGGTTGATTGATTAATTGATACTTACTTATACTTATTGTATTCGTAAAAGCAGAAACATTTTACATTGGTTGACATGCTGAATATAGGAGGAGGCTTTCTCTCGGGCGCCACTGATATGTACCATCCTGAATATTATATGGACGAGGATATTGTTCTTGTGACTGTTAATTATAGGTACACAATTTTGTTACAAGAAACATTTTCCCATAAATTATAAATGCGCTTATTGATTTTCACTCGCTTAATATTTTTTCTGTAGGCTAGCAGCTCTAGGATTCATGAATCTCGAGGACGGTCTCATTCGGGGCAACATGGGACTAAAAGATCAACTCGTGGCGATGAAATGGGTACAGCAAAATATCCACCACTTTGGAGGGGATCCGAAAATGGTGACCATTTTCGGAGAATCGGCAGGAGCCGTTTCCTCAGAGTACCACATGCTTTCTCCACTTTCTAAGGGACTGTTCCAAAGGGCCATTCTCCAGTCCGGAGCTGTCACTTGTCCCTGGGCGTTTAGACGTAATCCCAAAGACACGGCTATGCAGTACATAAAACATACAGAATGCGCCAACGAGAAAGGAGACAAGCTCGTCCAATGTCTCAAACGAATAGATGGTGTCGATCTTGTCACGCCAGCACTCGATATGATGGACCCTATCAATCCTATTCAAATTTTCGTTCCAACAATAGAAACGGTGAAAAGGGAGGATACGTTCCTTTCTGAAAATCCTCGGCAGCTTCTGAAGGCTGGGAAAATAATCAGTAATGTTCCTGTAATCATGGGTTATACCTCAGGCGAAGGGGCACTGAGAACGGCAAAACTTGACGCTGTCCCAGAAGCCATTCCAAAGCTTGACAAAAATTGGGAGGAATACGCTGCAAGGTCTCTTTTTCTCGATGAAGGAGAAGTTCCACCCGAAGCAGCAAGGAAAATTAGAAACAAGTACTTTGGAGGGAATAGTTTTACCGATGATTTGCATCAGTTTAAGCTTAATTTCACTCACATGGTCTCACACGGTGGGGCTTTTGAACCAATTCGAAGAGCTGCTTTAGTACATTCGAAGGAAGGAGCTCCTACCTACATGTACTATTATGAATACGAACCTTTCATTCTTCCAAGTCTGTATAGTTTAATCCGAGGTGTGCGGAATGACGACTGGCTGTTTGCAGATATAAAAGTGGCATACGCCGTTGTTGTAGACTTGGTAAAGAAATGGCTAAGAGTGGAGGGCCCTCATGAATTCGGTATGCACCAATATGATTAAACATGATAACCTTAATTAATCAGCAAATTAATCTATAGCTTCTTATCATTTAAAGGGTCATGTCATGCCGATGATCTTATGATTGCGTGGAACATGGAAGGTTTGTCTAAACTGTTGGCTGGTCCAGATGCGCATTTTTCGAAAGCATTTATTAAAGTGATGGTCGATTTCGCCAAAAACAAGTATGTAATATATACAAATATTAATATTTCACAAGAAAAGTGTGTAGTGCTAAAGCTTGGATATGTGTCTTTAATTGTAGGGAATCACTTGAATTCGATGGTGTAACGTGGCCACGATTTAAGCCAGGAACGCCTACATCACCACCCCAATATATGTTCATAGGTAGGGAACCTAAAGTCATTCCGGAACCATTTCCTGAAAGCTTGCGATTCTGGGAAAGCTTAAAACTTAGGATATGAATAAATTAAGTATTTGTAGGTTCTAAATTATTGAAAGCAGTGCCATTTTGTTCAATGTGTGCTAGTCAAAAAAATGCAGCGTAATTATATTGTATGTGCGTTTCTACCTCTTTCATTGAAAGTATGTCTGTGATATAATCTTTAGAACTTTTAAGCAATTAAAAGATCACAACTCAATTTTGTGTTATGCTTTTATTTATTTTCATTTGCATAATATCTTTAAAACATATGCATCCAACATAATAATATATATAAATGCCAGCAGTTATACGAACACCAACATTGTGACGGAGGTATAAATATAAATAAACGAATACGCGATAAAAACAAGAGACGAACTTTGACACAGTAATTTACATATCTACGATGAATGAAATCAAAACTGTAAGCTTATAAATGTCATACAATTTTAACTTCACAGCGCAGTTCATTCATTCACAAACTAGTAAAATATTTCCGCTGTCCACTGAGTCATCGTTGCCATCCCCTTCCATATCAAAATCGTCGCAGTTATCATCGTCATCACCATTTCTCCCTTTTTCTGGCTTTACTATCAGACCAGCTGCGTTACTAATCGATTCCCCAATTAGAGACAAAGCCAATGAATTTCCATCGTACGGGCGATACGTATCCTCTACAATCATTTTAGCGTATGGTAATAGGAGAGGATCAAAAGGGAAGAAACTGTCATTTAGGAGGTTAACGCTTTCTCCGCTGTTTGCACCATCGCGCATGTTCTCACAAATCATATTCTTGATGTTGGCCCGACTGTTTCGTTCGATGACAGTTTTACAATAAGATATTTGGTAGACGTGGGCTATATTTACGAACGTTTTGGTAATGGATGGGATGCACGCCTTGAGTGGATTCAGGTCACACGTAATCAGTCGTTGCAAGTTCAGTGCGTACATGAACGAGGAGCTTGAGCTAGGTGGGGGTAATCCTTGAAAATTTGGTTTATCTCCTTGCTTTCCGTCTTCTTCCTTCAGGTAAGGCATGTTTCCATAAACTAACTCAAAATGTCTAAATGCAAATATGTAGAAAATTGCTTGACAAACTGCATAGAATGGCCCGTGAGCAAGGATGTTAACGTTGGCCCAATGGAAAGCTGCAGACTCTGATCTGGAGTTGAGGTATTCGTGAGCGAAAGAACTTAGTCTTGAAATCCAGCGTTTCAGTGTTCTGAAATGGAAAAAGTATAATCAGTTAGAAATACCAAAATACTAATCTGAATTATATGGAAAATTCATTAAAAATTTTGACTTTTACCTGCGGTCTACATTTGTGCTCCTGGCGAGCACTCCAGAAATGTATCCAACAGCTAGAATACGCAGAACCAGTGGCGTGCTCACATTCAAGAATTTCTTCCACAAGAAATCCAAAAACGCATTCAAGTATTCTTCTTTCAGATTAATCAAATAAAAGAAAGCAAACTGCACACAGTTTGTGTTGAAAGTCGGTAGAATTTCAGCTTCAAAAATGGACAGCAGTATATTGAAATTAATCGTTTCATGAGCGTCGGACAGAAAGGAGATTACGTAGGACAAACAAACGTCTAATGTTGCAATTTGTTGGGACTGCTCAACTTCTTCTGTAATCTTCTTGTATGACTTGATAACTTCGTCGACCAGGTCGTCAGCATCATCAGACGAAATAATGTATGAATTGCTGTTGGTGTTTCTTCGGTTCTTTTCTTGCTTTGGCAGAACGATGCTTTCCAGTTGCTCAGACTCCAGTATATTTCGAGGAAGCAGTGAATCCAAGTGTGTTAGCCTACGGGAAAGTATAAAAAATATAAGGTATAAACTCAAAAGTACGCACGGCAATAAATTTATAGATTATTATCTATTATCTCATTTGGTTATTCTTACTTGTGAAAGATTACTGACAGCACAGAATAGGCCATGGAGTTTCTAGCCATTCGATTTAGCGACAACAGATTTCGTACATAGTAGTAATGCGTCAACGATGGCTTCAGCACGTATGGGTAGCTTGATGACATCATATTTATCAAAGAGCGATTCATTCTGTTCACAACGAAAGGAGAGCAATTAGTTTCTAGCTTTAAAAATTAATACTTGGTGGATGTACAAGCACAACTAAGAATGATCATTATGTACCGCTTCAGTCCTACAACGTCCACTATCTTGTTAATAAGTTTCAAGGAAGTGTCAAAACATTTCAATTCAGCTATACTCGGGCCAGGATCATCTTCCACTGCCGACGAGCCAGGGGGTGCATTCGCTCTCACCAATTTCACAATCAGTAGCTGAATTATTGCATTGGCATAGACGGGCCTGTGGATGAGCACTTCATTGACAAGATTTTCGAGACTGCTGAAGAACGTCCCACAATTTCTTGGCATCATTGCATACTGGATAGCTTGTTGCACAATGCTCCATTTGTCGTCATCCAACGTATCCACATGGGACTGAATACTGTTTAGAATTTCTTCGAAAACATTTTTCTGTGCAAAAATAATAACGAAAAATGAATACACTGAGCAAATTTGTTTTTTGTAAACGGAAAATTAGATGTATGCAAAATGCTCTTAATTAAGAGTGTTAATATGAAATATGACTGGACTTACACTAACGAAATCCCCCTGACTCTGTGCCTTCACTAACGAGCTCAAGCAGAGTGTGACTCTCTTTATTTCTCGAGCTTTCTCCGCATCGCTCATCTCCTCCCCCCCTGCGAAAATTTTTGTAATCCTCTCCGGGGTCAAAAACGCAGCAATGGTTGACGTCATGCTGTTTCCACCAACGGCTGGACACGATTTTCTCTTTGCAATCGCCACACTACCTCTGGCCACATTTTCAACAACTTGTCTTTGTTTGGAATGGGAACCCGATGATGACGAAGGGGCCAGTGATTTACGTCGAAGAAGCTCATCGCTACCTCCATCACCTCCAACTGCTGATAACGAAGAGGAAGACGAGGAGCTTGCTCCATTTGCCAACTTTGTTCGCTTCATAACGATGCCTAAACTATAATATGCTAATCTTCTACTAAACTAAACAAAAGCCTTATCTACTAAAAACAATCAACGGTTTTACGGTTTCCACACACCTCTTTTTTTCTGTTTCGCTTTCAGCGCATTCACACAATTCAGAGCAGTTCTCAAACTTTGCTTATCATACCCGATGCAATTTAGCAGGAAGGATTCTTGCATTATTATTTTAAAGCCCAAAGCCCAACACACACACTTTTAAAGTTTTGAAAACTTTAAATAATGGACTGCATTTAAAATGCTTTTTGTTGTGGTTTTGGTTCAACAACACATGTATAAGGATCTCAAAACAAGTTTTTTGTTCTCCTCTAAATTCCAACAATTAACTTGACCCTTTCCTTTTGTTGTTGTTTCAGTCCTCAAGAGATCCTTGTCGTATGGTTTTCGACAATGGAAAAAAACTATTCTGCGCCTGCTGCTCATCAATTCAGCTCATGAAAGGCTGTTTTTAGGTACGCACAAAAACACGCGAGAGGAGAGCAGCTCTCTTTCTTTCGTTTCTTTTTCCCACACCGCCGTCGAGAGACCTTGTGCAGAGGGGCAACCGGTTTGCAGGCATGATCGTGTTTGGCAAATTTGCGGGAATGGCCACATGAGTAGTACGGCTGACTTATCAAAACAAACAGCACAAAAGTGTAATTTTTGTGCATTAATTAAAAGGTTACACTTTAATTGTTGTAGTGTTGCTGATTGTTTTGCACTGTTGAAGAAGGCAGCAATGAGGACCTTCAGTTTACTTGCATCAAAGAGGATCCTCTCGTTATCCTCGGCAAATGTTCGGAGCAGTAAAAGCCAACTCCAGTGCTGGGTGCCATGTGCAGGGTAAAAAAATAATCAAATTTTAGTATTTGTATGAAATTAGATGGGATGATGCTTATTATGATGCTGTTATTGATTGGCATTTAATTTATTTAGTTATTCGGCTACAACCACTGCCCAGCCAATCAAACGCATGCCGACGCCAGTGGAGCCTTTAAATGAAGCCCCTTTGCCCGTATCTCCTCCCACTGGAGAGTCCAAGACTTATGAACCGAAGATTGTTAAGTTGGTGGAGGAAATATCTCAACTGACCATCCTCCAGGTTGCTGACCTTAATGAGCTGCTGAAGAAAACCCTGAACATCCCAGATACGCCTATGATGGGGGCAATGGCATTTGCAGCACCGGCGGCTGCAGCGCCAGAGGTAAGTTCAAACAAATCAGCATTGCATTAAATAAAGCAAAAAATCATGTTTAGAATTGAATTGCAATTTTGGTTTGTATATCAACAGGAAGAAGAAGCGGCCGCCCCACAGAAAGTTCAGACTAGCTTTACTCTTAAACTTATGAAATTTGACGAGGCCAAGAAGGTGCCACTGATCAAGGAATGCAAGAGTTTATTGGAGGGAATGAATTTAGTTCAGGTGTGTATGCATTTTGGTGACTGTTATTTTAATTCAGTGAGTAATATTATATTTGGAAATTGAAATAAAGAATTTTCACCATGTCTTGTGTTACAGGCCAAGAAATTTGTTGAGTCAGCCCCATGCGTCGTGAAAGCCGATATTCCTAAGGATGAAGCAGAGAAATTGAAGGCAGCTCTCGAAGCTGTCGGAGCATCTTGTGACATTGAGTAGACAAGAGTGAAATTGAAAAATTCCTACGTTTTATTTATAAAAAATATTTAATGTGTAGCGTTTCATGAGTCAATAGCTAATGTAAGTTTATGACATTTGTACATTGAAACAACAATAAAGTTGTAACGTAGACTTGTAAAGATAAGATACGTAAATTCATGATTGGCTCAGTTATAGTTAGTTCAACTGTTGAAACTGATATGGCGAATATTTTGGACACTGATCACATGCTTGTACGGGTGACATAGATGAACTTTTTGGAAACCATCTAGTCTCCCTTGTAGTTCCTTTCGTAGTGCAAACTTACAAACTCCTCATTAGCACTTTTAGAAACATGACTAATGACTTTATCAGTCTGGATGTTTTTTTTCGTGCATTCATTCATACATATCATGTGCATATGAGCAAATTCTACCTTGAGGAATCTTTTGAGTTCAATGTGGAGTAAATACCTATTATCCTTCGACGTGTGTGTCATGTCATGGAACCGTCAAAAAATACCACAGAGCTGAAAATTACACACTATATATGCATACGCGAATTTATATACTATTACGTACTAGTGCATCCCTTATTAGATTGTGGATATACATTTTTTGACATACATAAGTAAACAGACTTGGCAAATTTGCAAGGTGTTGAGAGAGGTAATGAGATTTTTAGCACCTCGTTGCTTTCTAATATCCCACACCTCGCCTTTCACTTGAATTGAAGCTTGCAGTTGCCGAGTGAGCTATAGGTCGACATAAAACGTTACATTTGTACACTACAACATGCAGCTGCGCCTTATCCGTCTGCCACCAACGCAGCTGCATTTGGCAAAAACCAATGAGCATCATAATTAAGTGTGATGATTGTCTTATGGATCACTGATTTTGACTTGATTACCAAATTAACTGATGCATTATGTAGCAAAATGGAATGGACCAACCACGGTTGCGTTGTGGGAGAGAAAACGAGGCAAATGTGTGAAATAACCTACATATTTACATACACTATAATGATAACATTTGCCTAATTTTCAAGTGATACCCCAAGTAAATATGTATGACATGCATGTTTACATCATCTTTATAGTTTGCTCCTGTGTTACGTTCTGTTTATTGGGCATTCTAGAAAAGGCTACAAACCACCATCATCTATTTCACATTATCTTTTACATGTACATTGTGCATAGTCTGAAAGAATCATGTCCTTTTTGTCATTAACTATCCATCAAAACCCCTCCCATGATACTTTGTTGCATCTTATCTTCCAAAGATATAAAACTCGTGACGATGTTGATGATGACCGTTGTTTTTGCGAAAACTGCAGTTCTAGTTCCTGGGCTGAGAGTGATAGCTGCGTTAATAAATATGATGGATGGACACGTATTGGACATGAACACTCGTCAAGATGATGGAAGTTTATCATTATCATTATCTCAAATTCTCATTCTGCAGAGAGTGAGGAAAATGAGCCAAGCAAACAATGGTGCCTATTCTTTACCATCCAATGAAGTTTCTGTTTGCAAAAAGGTTTTGCAAAACATAGTATCTTGTATAGTTAGTATGTTTATTCAAGTCTGCTTTCTAAAAAAATCGTCTGCAAATATCATGAACAAAAATGCAAGCTGTATTTTCCCCCATCACCACCACCACCACCGTATTTATCTATTGATCTGTTTTCCTGGTTCTATACTGCAGTTTTTTGCAGTGCAGCGTGCATTATATAATACGCCCAATACTGCCCTATTCCGTTCCATAATATTTTTTACCACCTTTAATGACTTCTCGTGATGCACCGGCCATCTCATCTCATCTACGTGATCTTTTAACGGTACACAATGTCTGATGTCTGTAATCTTCCAAACATTCAAAAACTGACGGGGTGTCTGTTTTTATGTGAACACTTCGCTCATCATGGGACAATATAATTAGCTCCCGGATAATCATGACGAGACAGAGGTGATGATGATGATACCCTACCCATCCACTATTCCAATCCATAAAGAGCTGTTTACCCAACCCAGTACTACGTACGCATTATATGATGCTGCCACATTAAAACCGTTCTCGGTCATAATTTCTCATCTCAACATGATTGTGGTTTTCCCTGCCCGTGCCCACGTCTAAACCATATAGTAGTGCATAAATTTGCAAACTTGCATGATACCGATGCGAAAGTAACTCTTCTTCATTTTGCTTATCATCTCACTCTCCTTTTCGCTTTTTTCTAGAAACCAACCAACCACCCACCCACTTCCATTTCTTACAATCTGTTACACAACCTCCCTTTAACCTGCATTTCTGTGCTGATTGGAATTGCATTGCATCAACTGGGTTTGTAATATTTAATTCGACAAAATGGCACCACCAATTAAGGGACTCAGTGGCTTGACCGTTCAAAGCATGAAAAAGTATCCAGCGGTGAGATACTCTCATTCAAGCAGACATTTTTATGATGATTAAGCTCTCGTTTTACGACACGTTGAACAAGGACAACTTGAAGTAGGTTAACTTATTTCTTACAGATTATTCCGCTATACGGTCTCTTAGCCGCTGGCGTCGTCCTCGCTTTTACTGCTTGCGGTCGAACGCTTTTCAAGAATCCAGAAGTGAGCCTCAATCGAAAGGCCAACGCTGAGCCATGGAATGACTATCGGGAGAAACAATACAAAGTAATTTTCCATCCGCTTTTTAAATAGGATATTTTTTACTGCCGTATGGAGCAATTAAAGATAAATTGCCAACATTATATTTTTTGTTTCAGTTTTTTGGACTTGGACGCGACTACAGTCAAATTGAGTCTAAAGCTCCGCAGTACACCAAGTAGACTTTTTGAACAGTTTACTGAATTTTGCATCTTTGTAAAATAGTAGTTTAGACGTTAAAAGTCTAAAGTATAGTGCTAAAGGTGCATCTTCCGGTTTTTAGTCAAGATTACCATTTTGTAATTAAAAATCTGCTGTATTTTAAATATGGGGCATTCTGAGAAACCAATAAACGAGTGAAACGTAAATGAACTTGGAGTCTCGATTTAGTTTCATTGTTTATTATATTCAAGGACCATACAGGAAGGAAGCAATTTTGGAAACTTTTTATGAGAGAATTTAGATGGATGGCTAGGTAAGTTGTGAAAGGTTTGAAGGAAACGTAGCAAAAACCATCGTCGTGAGAAGTCAAGAAATGGGCTGGATCCAGTGATCAAACCTCACCGAAAATTATATTGAGGATACTGTGACTTTGTCGGAACTGTGGATTGCTAGTTTTATTAGGCGCAACCTTCAGTTTCGACAAATTTACCAGTGTTCTCCCTTCAGCAATTATCTCAAGTTCGGTGTTTGTCCGGGAATGATGGATGGACTCTGCCGGTGAAATCTATGCAAGACTGTATGTACTTTTTAAAATAAATGGACAAATGTTTCTCCAAATTACACCACTTTCACATTCGTTTTCTCTTTCTTTTATTTCGTTAATATATTTTGCTTGTTGTTTACAGTTTATCACTGCACTCACCACTGGTGGAAAATTAGCCCTAGCAGGGTAGCGGCGCTAGCAGAACATATAGGGTCTCGTAATCTACGTAATGTATAAGCTGCAGAACATGAAACCCGGCCGCCTATCCTGCACATGTTAAAATGCGTGCAGAACCTATGGCAGGTTTTCCACCAGTGGCACTCACACGCGTTTATAATTAAAATTGTTTACAATGTATTGACCATTCTTATTTTATTCTTTCACTGCAATATTATTTCTATTATCGTCCAATAATCATTCATCCTTCACTCTAAAATACTTTGTTTTTAAACATTGTCATTTCATCCTGTTTATTTAACATCTTCATCAACCTTTCAAATATAGTACAATGCAATTACTCGGGGATCATTACCTTTCTGTTTCCCAAAAGAAGAGGTACTAAAATACCAAACAAATCATGAATGGACAAATGGGACGCATGATAAATTATATGGCAGCTACTAAAATATTTCATATCACAGTACATGTTAACCTTTCTTCTAGAGGTACTTAATAAATCAGTGCAAAAATGTTTAAAAATTATTATTAGGGTAGCTCATAACTAATGACAAGCAAGGATTTAAATGCGATGGAAAGATTAATGTAATTTCCATACTCATACTTACTTGTATGAAATGAACCCCTCAACTCAACGTAGGTTTAAAGACCAATAAAATAGTCTGGAAAGAAGGTAAAGCTTTTTAGTCTAAAAAAGCATAAGATGAAAATTGGAACTACAGAAAAGATAATAGAAAGACATTCAACTACAAGAAAATAATTACTTAACACAAACATGCTTCATACCCCATAATTAACTTGGTGAGGTAGATTAGGTAAGTTTAAAAGGGGTGTAATAAGAAAAATTCTAAAGGTGAAGCATTAATAGTAACAACTGCCATGAAAATAAATTACTTCCATTTCCGATATTTTGAATTCACATATAAGCTGCAACTGCGGCACTCATATTCTGTTCAATACAGAGTGGAGCCATTTCCTCCCCCTTGGCTGTCATTTGCGAGGTAGTTCTGGCTTGTATTGCATTTTGAACGAGATCGTAACCACAATCGGAGGCGGTGGACAGCGTCAATTGCGGAATTACCACCGAGTTAATGTCAAGTTTTCCAGCACCACTATTGCTACCATTGTTATTACTGGACACGCTACTACCATTAATAGTAATGTTGGCGTTCTGGGGGTGTATAACCGTCTCGGAAGGTAACACCTTTTGTCTCCAAAAATATGCGTGAAGGAGTGACTTCATAGACTTTACTTTTGCAGCAGTGGATGAATGAATTGAAGTTCGGGATCGTGTCGATCGGGCAGAAGTGGGAATCGGTGTTGGGCTTGTTTTCTGTATTTAAGAAGACAGTGTTTGGTAAAAGTGGAGAAAGGTGTCAAAAAGTCATACACGTTAGCTAAAATACTTTCTCTTTGTGAAAAGGCATACACATTCACGTGACGTGTGCGAAATACAATAAAGTTCAATATTATTGTTAGTTTTTGCAACAAACGTAGAATTGTTAAGGCAAAGTATATAGTAAGTGAGAAGATAATTAGCTTAACTATTATTAGAGTTAATGCTATATTTCGTAATAGCTATATTAGGTATACACACTAATTATTAGATTTGCATAAAAATTACAACATGCGTCCATGTACGTGTTTGTTTGGTGTGTAAGCAGTCTTTTAATTTTTCATTTGAGTGAGAGGCAAGTTATTGACCTGCGGGTCTACCCAAACGAGTGAATCATCATTATGATAAAAAATGAGCAAAAAACGCTGAAGCATACAATTTTGTAGGAACTATGTACATTAAAAATATTGTACGCTACAATAAATTAAAATTAAAATGCTAAAAATATATACTCCTCGTAAATACAATCATATCGCTATCACTCTCGATTACAATAGATTGAAGGTATCACAAGAAGGTTTCAAATTAAAAAAACTGAATCGAATCTAAAACTAAAATAAAAAAATCCAAGCTACAATAATTTCAATGCCGACAATGAATCGACTTGAAGGCAACTGAATGCGAATGTGGTGTAGGTAAGCAGCGAGCGGTGGTCCATAATAAAAAAAATTAAATGGGGATGGACTAACTGAAGAGGTGAATATTTATGGGCTAATTTGTAATGAAATGCGTTGCGATTTTGGTTGCTTTTTTAAAATTATTACGGTACAGGTACAAAGCTTATTATAACCACTCGCTATTGTTCTCTTTTTGCCCATGGCAAGACAGATCATGAATTTACCAGCACCACAGAGTCCTCATCCTTTCTAAGCATTCGCGTGACCGTGCAGATAGCTACAATGGCAATCACGGAAACTCCAGTGCTCAGAATGACAAGGGACACGATTGAGCCAATTGATGGGAGGAGACTGACCATGCGAACGGTGGGTCCGATGTTTTCATCGATTCGTGCTGTTTGTCTGAACCAAATGCACGGAAAGTAGATTTTTGGAACATGTTTGAGAAATCTGAAAAAATAGAGAACATAGAACACTCTTATAGAATTTTCCATTTTTTACAAGTGCTACTTATTTCAGCGAAACCTCGTTGCTCTAACCTACCCATAGTCACTCATCGGTTGGAGCAGAATGTTGATTTGCATGGCGGCATTCACTTGCATAGGAATTCCGGATGTCTGCCAAAAAATAATCAATCAATAAAAAAGTTATACAGTGGTCAGTTTCACGGCCAAAATCTCAAGAAATCATGATACTATGTAAGTGCACACGCAACCACTTACAGGTTCAATATCAATGAACACTCGGTGTAGTGTCTCATTAGGACTTAATCCCTCCACCGCCTCCAAGTAGGACGGGTCAGCATGATTAAAATGAGGAAACGAAAGGAAAGCAGGCGCTCCAAACTTGCATGTGGATATATCAATAGCTCCGCTTGGAGGACACTTGCCAGAAGGGCAAAAGCACCAATTCTCTGGCTTGGTGGTGTCGTTTTCAAACATGGTTTCGTCTCCCCAATAACGGTAGCCGTTAATCCCATCCAACTTGATATTCTCCTTGTACATCAAATTGAGGGTTCTGCAGACGTCTGGACTGAACAGGGTGATATTCCCTTTTCTTTGGTGGGGCGGGAAGAATTCGCCAGCAGAACCTTCCACTGCTCCACAATGAGACTCGTAAAATTTCGTTTGGTTCTTATACTGCCATTCGCCAATACTACCAAACTGATTAATGTCGGCAACACCCGTGTACATGTTGAACACGCCGTCATACGTGGCGGAGCCATTCCTGCCATAAAACCAGCCGAACTTGTCGAATGGAATTTGAACGGGAACCACGCTGGAGGGGACGATGGAGGCGAGATTTAACAGGGGATCGGAGTAACCATCAAAGAGAAACTCTCGAGCAGTCTTTGTTGTATGAACCTTACAGTGGAAAGTCATCATTGCGGTTGCTAACATTATCTTGTAAAATATGCCTGCATTGCGTAAGGCGAAAGTTGCAGTCTATAATAAACAGAAAAGCGTATGCATAAATACAAGTTATTCTTTATGCTGTCATTTTTTATTATTACGGAATCTTGTAGTAGTACTCACTAAAGCAGGAACGTTAACAGTCGTGACTAAATCGTCTAAATTTCCATTGGACAAGTCTGGCTCAAAGAACCACGTCCTGTTTTGCATATAAGTGATCGTACTATTTGCATCGTTCCATGCATCTATTACTTTCTCTCGATGCTCCCTAAATTCATCAAATGGGAAAATTAAATTAATTTACTTAAAATGAAAATACACTTATTCTATATTTTACGACTACCCTTTCAAATACTACTCACCTGAAAACGTATGGTCCAAGCTCAACAAGTTTAGGTCGTGAAATAGTCTTATTAGGATCATTAATATCTTCTGGATTGGTCCAATTAAAGAGATAAAACTCAATGTACATGGGTATAGGGGTTACTTCCCAAAGGCCGTAGCTGTCTGAGCCAGGCGATAGGACTAGTTTCTGGTAAAATGCAGAAGCAAAATAATTTTTTATCATTCCTGAATTGTATCAGAAGAGAAGCATAAAAATAATAAAATTAGACTTACGGAAGTAAGTATATGGTCAAACAACGGAGGCCAGACAAAATACATGAAGGTACCAAAGAGAGTGAATACTGCTCCAAAAATGGTGGACCCCATGAGGATAACGTTACGAGAAAGTAAAGCCATTTTTCTGACTTTGTTTTGGGGGAAAGTGATAAAGATAAGAAAAGTGCTGTGGTTTGTGAGATGTTAAAAATGCATTGAAAATGCTACAACTATTCAAATTTCAACTTTGAATCTCTTTAAAAATTCCTGGCGAAACTACTAAAATTGTAAACAGGCCTGTAGTTTTGCTCAGTCGATAAACAATAGAATTCCAGCAGCATCGGAAGATCCCTTCTGTTGAGGAATGAGTCCATGAAGTGTATTCAATTTACCTAAAAATGGGAAGAATAATCTTTTATTATTTCGATAACAATATGCGTATAATTAAATCACAAACTCATTAAGAATTATGGCTACGAAGGACAACAGATACAATAAATGGGAAACTTGAAAGTTCTGGAAGGTCCCACTAGTAAAACCAGCAGCAGTAAACCATTTTTCTGATTTTCAAAACCATAGATGTATCTTTACTTTCAAAAATTTTCACGCAGTTCCGTATCTCAATTTGTGGAAATAAAGTGTCACGTTCCCTTATATCTTGTTGAAAAAGTAGAAAAGTGGGCTTATTTTCTCTCATTTTGATGAATAAAATGTGATCAATGTGATCAAATGAGAATATAACGAGTGAACTTTCAAAACGATGGATTGCAACTTGATAAAATTAATGCTCCATGATGGAGGTAAATGGTATAACTAATATTATATTAAGGCTTATGTTCAAGAAAACATAGAAAAGTTTCAAGTGCACACGGTTCCGCAAGAACGACAAATGAGCTGAACTTTCTCCAGACAACCCTATTAATATACCTGTTCAAAATCAACGTTTACACCAAAACATGACAGCGGCGAAAATTGTTACATGCGTCTTTTCTCCCACCAATCCGACCTCTACTTGTTCTCCTCTGCTGAGCCGTGATTCATCGATACAATCAACTAAAAAGTATTATTTTTCGACACTAATAATGTGTTACGATTAATGGAATGGATGCATGATACTGATGCTGCCCAGCATATAAAAAGGTTTGTTACCACCTTACTTTCTCTTGCGAGTAATCAGCTAAAAGACAATTATGTGGACTTTAAAGGCTTCAAGCGCAAAACAGTATGTACCAGAAGGGAACTTTTTGGAGAAGAAAAATCCATACTTCAAAGTATAGAATATTGTCAGTTTTCCATGTTGGGTACATCCTACATGATACGTAGGTATTATATGATGTATAACGGACTCATGAAAGACATGCAACGTATACGTTAATATGGCTAACTTCGAAATGGAGGTACTTACATATATACCATTGTCATCATCGACAGACGTAAAAAAATATTTTTTGAAAAATATTTCAAATCTATAATCTATACCAATAACGTAAAGAGATTTTAATCGTGACATGAAATCAGCGCTTTTATCCATGTACAAAGCAGAATTAGACAAAATAGCACCAGACGACTGACAAAGGATGGCGTGAAAATTTGATACTTAAAATACATTCAAAATTACCCATTTTGACGTAAATTTACAAATGACATGACATCAAAAACATTTCTATTGTAATGACATGCTACTAGTTCCTCCACTTTCCGTGCCTGTAAATAATGCCTTGATTTTTCATGATTCCGAATTCAACTAACAACAGAAGCCTTGCTCAACCTAAAATCATATCAGGAAAAGCAAGCATACCTACGTTGCTAGACCTTTCTTCTCCGCCTCATTTCACACGAAACTAAACACCTCTCAAGGAAACCTTATCAATCTAACTGTAGCAATATATCTCATTCATTATTGATATTTTTTTAGCATTTTCAATTTCCAAACTTGCCATACTGTTTTCTCTTCCAGTAATCGCTTTCGGGTAGTCTGTCGACAAAACTACCGAATCCAAACAAGTTCAAGTCCTTCCTTATCTACATGTATGTATCCACACATATTATGTACATACTTCGTTAACACTTTAATGCAAGTGGGTACGTCGCTATCCACGCGTAGAATAATTATCGATTATAATTCAGTTAGTAATCCTCAATAAGGGTCAAATCTGATGAAACTTTTCCCATTATTTCATGAGTAAGAATTAGTGAAAATCTGTATGTCAAAGATATCAAGTAAATACACTGTATTGACAAATTAAATTATGATCAATATCGTGGCTTTTTGTATATGTCTTCAGTCTTGATTCAGTAAAATGCTCATGAAATTATTTTCTTTTTGCTATGGGTAGTAAGCAGAAATCGACGGGAATGACAAGATATCGTCAAACCTCACTAAAAGTTCAAATGTCTATTATGTATGCTGCTAAGAAAGTATGAACAATTCAGTGACAAAAATGTACAGATTTTAAACAAAATATCTACAGTTTTTAAATAAGTATGAGAAAAGGCAACTTACACAAATTATCCAAGCTGCAGTCAAGATACTTCCGCAACGACGAATTTCTTTAACGCTACTACTCTAATTTACTTTATACACGAGTCTGATGTTTTGTGTCAACTCATTTAATTCTTTTTCTTTTACTTTGGCACTTTGCACAATTGCACATTGGACTGGACATAGGCGGAAAAGTAAAGTGACTAAACTCACGACACCAAGAAAATGATTTCATTTAGAAAGAATGTTTAAAAACTCAAACTCAGCAATCACAATAAAATTCATTCCACTTCCACCACAATGGCAATTTGGATTTCAATTCGTATGTCTACGACTGAGTCAGACGATAAGGGTGGTAGGGTACTCCTTTGAGGTCATTTCCAACCGAAATAAAATCACATCTCAATTCATTATCGTTACACTCGTCTCTCTTTCTCTATTCACTATCTCATGTCTTTGCTACTAAACTGCTGCAAGTGATGCAGCTCAATCCAGACAAATATTTGTCTGTAAAATAGATAACTTTGTTTGTCATTTTTATGATTGTGTGTGTGAGTAATAAAAACAAAATGTGTTCTCGTTCTGTTTAACTAATTAAACAGATTCTATTTCAAAAAGTTCATTATCACCATCATCCAGTCTCAATATTCACTTCGAAATCCAACACCCAATTCCAGCATACATTGGGCTTGCTCTCAATTAAGATTATTGTACTGGTAAGCCAGCTTTTTCTGAATCTTCCCCTCCTCCCGACTAATCTCTCCATTTTGTTCACATAATTTGTTTTACAATAACACCAACCGCACAACTCGGAACAGCATAATTATTGTTCGATTCAGGATGTATTATATTTTTATAAAGTTATTTCAACTTTTTTTGTATTCCACTAATGCATTATTATTTTGCATATTATAAAGCACTAGCAGGGTTACAAGTAAATATATTTTAGTCGTGTTGGTGGTGTGATAACGATGAGCAAGGCGCAGCAAAATAATTATTGCTGCTCTATCATCATTTATTGTAGCATGGTTAATGTACTTTCTGTTGTATAGAGTGAGTCATTAGTCAAATAAAAACTACTACCACTATCACAGCAGACTATGTAGGTATTTATGTATTATTCCCCAATGTGTCGCGAATATCACTTTTTTAATGCTTCATATACTTCTCCAAGTCAAATAGTCCAGATTTTGGTCAAATAAAATAGTTGGAGGATGCTCATGTGATGACGAAGACCTTTGCTTGCCTGGTCTAGTTCTGTTTAACAAGGAATGGGAAAAACAACAACACATGATGAACCTGATGAGGCATAGTACGCACAAATATAGGTATCACTTTTTTGTTTGAACGTGTGTAGGTATGCGTAGTACACATTAAAACATCGTAAAAACATGCCTGGGATGAATATGCCTTGCATTTATCCATACACCATATAATGATGTAGTTTCCATAAATGGAAATCTCATTTACTGAATCGCAGTTATTGCAGATTCCCTAGGTCATCATAATCATACGATCATCACTTTGACTTTTCATTTTGCATCCTGCTTCATGTTATTTCGTTCTTGAGTGTTTTATGCGCTATATTATGTTCATTGTTCAGCTCTCGAGTTGTAGCTAACCTCTCTTAATAATAATGTTGCAGGTAGTATGAAGTGTGTTTGGTGATGATTTCACTTTCTATATGCTATTCTTAGACAAAAGACTGCAAACAAAGTGCTTTATTATGCGCATAACATAGTGTAGCGTATACAATCCGATGGAATATAATATTACTTCGTTGCAAGCATTGAGTCCTTTTGTATAAACGTTTATGCTTTTGTTTCGTTTTCTTTAGTATGATTTGTTTAGTTTCTGCCACTAGGGCAATGGCGATGTACGGCTAATACGGAAGTGCTAATCAAAGCTTATGTTGAAACAAAGGAACAAAGATAATAAGCATCTTGACATTGCTAACTATAATGCTTATTAAATTAAAAACGTAATTTGTTTATTGTTACAGTTTACACGCTGGCTTTCGCGAGAAATGCAGACCAATATGTTTACTAATCTACCATTGCAAGCTTCCCTTTTGCGTGTGAATTTCAAGACCATAAAACAGAGTTTGTACCTATTCAGGTAGTCGTGAAAGCCTTTAGTCTGACAAAACATTGACACACACACAATAATGCTTAGTTAATTGCAACAGTACGCATCTAAATGCTCATGTACATACGTAAAGAACAACACTGCGTTTACAGTTTATGGCAGGATATTCAAGGCCGCAATATTTATAACGCAAAAGTGTGTGATGTCAGTCAAGATTTTATTAGCTTAACATACACGTGTAAATGCGTAACGTATTATTTGAAAAACACGCTAGGTTTATAATATGCTTTTTAAAGAAAAATAGGTATGAAAACAGCAGAAAATTCATTGCTAATTTTGTCCATCATGTCGCGTGAAATAAATATTTTATTTTTTTACGTTAAACTAGAGCACATAATAAAAGAGTAAATATTGATATTTTACATTAATAGCGTTTAAAACATCAATGTTCGCAATAACTCGTAGATATAATTATTAAGGGTTTAACGTTATGGGGCTACATGAGATATTTGATCCTTTCTTGGCGTTTCATTCTCAGGGTCACTCTCGTCGTTACTAGAGTCTTTGGAAAGCATACGTGGACCGGAAAATATTACCGCAAATTCCCCAATGGGCGCTGTGAGTAAAATAACCACAACAGCGATGGTAAGAACCTGAGACCCAAGTTGTTCCAAGGCTGATGCGTCAGGCGATTTGGAGTTCCTTGCGTAGTCTAATGCGATTGGACCGATGGCGGCCTAAAAATAAACGGAAGCGGTATGTACAATCCAATTTGTTTAGCGGGTTAAAATTCGTTTTCAATATAACGTCATGACCGAGGTAATACCTGCACAGTAGCTTTGGGTATCCAAGATATGGCAATGAACAGTTTCTCCTTCACGTTGAGCCCAGCTAATGACGCTGTTCCGTACGTCACAAGAAATCGTATTATTGCACCAACTACGAGACATACCACAGACATGAGAACAGTGTGACCATCCAAATCTTTGATGATTATCTGACATCCAATTACACCAAATAGGAGAGGTTCGGAAAATTGCCAGAGAAATGTCAATCCCCACTTTATTTGGTTCTGCAAAATGAACAATAAGGCATTTTGATTTTCTGTTGTACGCACTCTACATTTTTAGAATAGATGTACATAAAGCATTTCAAAAAGGATTTACGATTTCATTTTCAGGAAAATTCCTCTTCTTCCATAAGCAACTTGTGACAAAAGCTGCAATGATACATCCCAAAGCCCCAGCCCCGGAATAGTTCACAAGTTTGAACCCAAAAATGGACAGGATACCGCCTCCCAAAATGAAAATTCCTTTGACTACACTTTCGTCTGCACTTGGCGCTTCCTCTTTTTCCGTTGGATTAAAAATGAATGCATTCAATAAGCCCCATGCAAGCCCAAACCCACACCCTGAGACAACTTCGATTGGACACTGAAGCACCATTTCCGCCGTTCCCTTATTCGAAGAAAATACGAATCCCAAAGCGACTCCAAACAGAGAAATTGCCACCACATTGTCCAAGGAGGCAGCTGCCAAAATGACGGTAGGAACTCCCTTCTTTTCACCGTACCCCAACCCTTTCAAGTGCAAAATTCTTGGCACTATAACGGCAGGTGACACTGCGGCGACAACAAATCCCACAAGAATGCCCCACATCCAGGGAAAGTCCAGCAGGAAATGGGCAAGGACGGCAACACAAAGTGACTCTATAACGGTGGGAAGAACCGCTAGTCTCAACACGAGCCATTTGAATTTGATGAGAGTGTTCAGGTCAAGGCCAAATCCAGCCCGTGTTAAAATGACCGCCAGTGCAAACTAGATACGGGGAAGAAAAATCGACATTGGCTGGAATGGAGTCGGAACATGAGATAAAAGATAAAATGGGATCATGGGGAATTTATTAGTTTACTTGCCGAATGGGGGCGGAGACGGCTGGTTCCCAGTGTTGCATTAGGTCAAGATAGGGAATGTTCCGAACAGCGAGTCCTAAGCCGAGCATGCCAACCATCGGGGGCATGTGGAGAAGGCTTACGAGATATCCTATTAAGCAGAAAAATATTAGAATTTTTTATAGGGTGCAATTGTTTTTCTGTAAAATGTAATCTAAATGCATACCTAGAAGTCGACCCCCACATTCCAAAAGTACTAAAGTGAACACAGTTCCACCGGGCAAATTATCTTTTCCGACCAACAGCAAAATAACTAACCATATTAGCAATGGCAGTAGAGAATACACAATCAATTGTGAGGCGATTGGATGTACTTTAAAACTCTTGAAATGAGCCATGATCTTTTTTGTGAGAGTTGATGTTCCAGACTGCGGTCTTTGCAAAACTGACAAGGAATCCAAACGTTGAATGTCACCCTCATCTTGCATTTCCATGCCGGTCTGCTGAGGAAGGCCAACGAAAACAAAATATACACATTCAAGTAAATGAAATAATTTGCCTAATTTGTTCAGGTTGCTGGAAAATATAGACAGGTATTAGGTATATATTTTTAACTCTAATGCTGAGAAACAGAAGAAGGAAAGATTCTTTGACTGTTGTATTATTAGATTGATAGTCAATTTATGAATGATTCATGAAAACTAAATGAAAAGAAAGCTTGAAAGAAACGTTTAAAGTGCTAATGAGAAATAAACGAGGATCTATCTCACATTAGACGTAGCCGATAATTACTGGCTAATTAGTAGGTATGGGCAAATATCTATGTATTGTACGAGCATAGATGCATTTAACATTGAAGGATATTTGCATCCTTTTACCTTTCCTGTTGTTGTGTTTGAGTAGTTTCTATTGTCATTGCTAGTACTGGACACAGACGTACCGCCATAACTAATGTTTCTATTGAAAATATAAAAGTAGATCAAGTTTTACAAATTTCTCCAAATACATACTGAAAATAAATGGCAATATGATTGTAGGAGTAAATGAACCGGATAATACTTGCCGACCACCAAAACTTTTCACTTCATGCCCTAATAGGCTTCTCCGTGTGCCATCAGCATGGTCTTCTGCATCTGAACAATCTGGAGATGTTTGCTTATGATGGCGAAGTAAAGGTTCTTTTTCTTCTCCATTGTTGGCCAAGAAAGAATCAAAGCTCATTTTAAGAATAAAACACGAGATCCTTATTTGAATTGTTTCAGAATTGATAGTTTGAATTTTTTAAATCCAATACTGCATGGATCAAGTATAGAATGCTGACTGATTTGCTCGTTCTACAATCTCCATCAGTCATGTGCATTTTGTTAGTGAACCTGGCTTATCAGCATTTATCATGGCATAATATTTAACGTGTAAGTAAAGTAATGCAAACCTCAAAAATTATATTCAACACTAACAGAATGATTTTTATTTTTTTTGTGTATGTAAACAGAATCTGTTGAATTTATTTACATAAAAAACAGGGGAAAATTTCCTCAGGAAACATTGTACTATATAGGATTGGCTGAAATGCACAGTATGCTGCACATAATTTTTGTACATAACACAATAGGAGGGTTATCGGTATCATACATACATAAATTAAAGCTTACAAAGGACTACATTGATTAATTGCAGGAGCATGCGTATCGTCACATGATGATCGCATTTCAGTCATGTAAAGATTTCAGAATGTGTACAAATCACAGAGACATACCTAAACTCTTTCAATGTAAACTTTAAAAAAGTTAGAATCCCATGTCCTGCCAAAAGTGTATGGATTCCGTGAATGGTTCCGGAATCATATGACCGTTAATATTAATATGCATGTATTGAGGTGGGCGGAGTCCAGCAATACTAGCTGCATCAACTGGCGTCCACTGACTGTTCTGGTACGTCAATGTCCAACTATAAAAGTTAGATTATTTTTAAAATGTTTAGGACCAAATGTTAGCTGTAAAGTGTGCAAGCTATCTTTAATGAGAAAATTTAACTCACTTGTTTTTAGCAAATTCGGACCAACTTTTCACCATTGCCTTTGACACCGGATAATCCCGTGAACGTGTTGAGATTTCGAATAGTCTATGCGTATTAAATTGCAGTATGAGTTCATCTGCGTGACATGGCGTCCATGAGTCCAAGTACTTTAACGATTGTCTCAAAAAGTACTTTTTGATAATGTCCTTTCCCACGTCCACAGCAATTTTTAACTCTGGTGCCACAATGTCACTGTGTGATGGCATAACCGCTTTAAATAACTGGAAAAAGCTAATTTCTCCTGGATATGAGTAATAATACAGATAAACCGGAGCATGTTTTGCATGCAACAAAGCCGCTTTTCTCGAGTCGAGGAAGTAAACTCGATCTGAATAGATTTGCGTCAAGTTTGCAACCGTTGCATCTTCAAAGGGCTTGTCAGCCAAACCTTTGAAATAATTTTGTTTAATTTTCCATGAAATATCAAATCTTTTCGGATCATAGTCAAGCATTAGAGGAATCCATTTGTTCCAGTTTTTCCATAAGTTTTCAGCAATGTGTCTGCTTGCGAGGATTCCTAAAGGAAAAATGCGTTCAGTAGTCTTATAATAAGCAGAATGTTTTATGACGATCTTATCTTTCTCATAATACTTCCTGTGTTGAGGAGTCCCTCTCCAGCATTCACTCCTGTCATCCACGGAATCTTAGCAAAACTGCCATTCCTCAGCAATTCGATTGGCTCTGCTGGTAGAAAATCTCCATCCACGGTAGGCACAAACAAGTCAGTGTTTTTCCGAATGGGGGACTGTGAGATATTTTATCTCAGTATCCATTCATTTCGAAAAGGAAATGTGTAATATTCTTGGCTTCCAGACATTTTATTTACTACACACTCACCATACTGGAGATGTGATATTTTACCAATGTCCTTGAATCCACTTTCTTCAAACAGCTTACCATTGCCGTGCTGTTATCAACCGGACAACCCATGGCTAGTGCCAATTGTTTAGCTTGAGTTTGCGGAGATCTGCTCATCGCCCATACCTGAAGGGCGGATCCACTTTGGGAGACAGCTTTGTGGAATAAACCGGCAGAGTATGGAGAAAGCATATGATAATGAACGGAAGCGGCGCCTGTAAATATAAATGGAAATACCTACATGCATATAACAATGTAATCAAGCATTAAATGCTTTTGGCCGATCGGCAAATCATGTACGATTTTCCTTTCGTCAACGAGCAAATTGATTGACGAACAATTAATCCTACCAGCGGACTCTCCAAATAGAGTAACCTTTGAAGGGTCTCCTCCGAAAAACCGGATATTGTCACGGATGAATCTTAATGCCAGGTTTTGATCCCAAAGCCCTTGATTTCCTATTGTAATTGCAGACAATACATGTGCATCATTTATCTTGTATACGGATAATCTATAAGTAAACTGGATTTTATGATTGTAAATACCTTTAATAATACCATCTCCTGTATTCAGAAACCCAAGGGCTGATAAACCTGCAATACAAATAACGGTGCAGCGTTAGCATTTTTTGAAACTGCACAGTGTATGCGCATAAAGTTCACTCTAGGTATGCATTTCAATGATAGGTTGGCTTACGGTAATTTAACGTGACAAGTACAACATCTTGGTCCATAAAATACTTTCCCCGGTACATGTTGGAACTTCCAGCCATGAACACTAAGCATGACATGATTAGTGATTGAATAGAAAGTTTGCTATTCGCTATAATCACTTAAAATGTAACTTTCAATTAAATCAAGTGTCAACTCACATCCTCCATGTAGAAATACAAGAACTGGTAACAGTTTTGTCGTTTTGAGATGCGTAAATACATTTAAATAGAGACAGTCTTCAGCCCCTTCAACCCTTGCAGTCACCATTACCTCCAGTTGCATGCATGAAGGTCCGTAACTTTTGGCATTTCGAATTCCTTTCCATGGCTTTGCCGGGAGCGGTGGCTATGAACATACAACATGAAAATAAACACTTTGGGCACACAAATGCATCCTTTGGGCATGATCATGATAACCAATTTAATCTATTTGACAAATTTATTAACACCAATTATTTTAACAAACAAACTTCAAAGCGCAGGTCTCCAACAGGAGGAGAGGCATATGGCAGCCCTAAGAATTGATAATACGGTCGACCTTCCCTTGATTTTGCCAAGCTACCCTGGACAAGGCCAAGCGTTGTTTGTACCACAGGCTCACCACTACTATGGAACTGTATGAAGTTGTTGTACAGGTAGCTCGCTAAAGTGAGAGCCACGGCCATCACTGCGACCGCTGCTGGTGAGGACGAAGAGGAATAGGGCGATGACGCCGCTGCAGGAAGAAGATTCTCCTTCCGCTGCTTCATCTCCTCCTTTGTGGTTTTGACTGCCGAGGAATGTGTGTCACGAAACATTTTCAAAACAGTGTACCTACATTGGTTTGAAAGAAACCAATTTCACTCTCTGGGCTAAAAACTAGTCACCTCACCAGTAACCCAGTGAGTCGTAGTCGGTCGTCAACACGCATGCGTGATATGAGGATGGGGCCCGTTCTCGGTCGGTGATTGCCGTCGGCTTTTTGTTTCAAAATAACAGCAATAGAATTCAAATAGGGACAGCGTCAGTGACGGCAACTCTCGTTCTCTTTAATTCATCCATTCACTGTTATTTACTTTCAGTGTTTGATGGCGATTTGCTGTGCTTGTTATGGGTTCCTTTCCTTCTCGTCACAGGCAACTTGTACATGTGCTCATGTTGACGTGCAGATTTTTATTAAGGGCATTGCATTGTCATTCCCTTCTTCGCAAACCAACGATTCATGAACTTGATGATATTGAATTTTGAGTGAGCATTATTATCGTCGTTGTTCGTAAATGAAATTGGTAAACATTGACAAAAAAATGCACGATATATTCCTGCATGTGCAGGTGTATACATTATGTATTAAATGTGACAGTGGAGAAGGCAATGAAGACGTCCAACCGTTAGTGTTTGTTGCCATTTTAAAGCAGAGTAAAGGAGGCAAAACGCAAATGGCATTTTGGCTTTGAATATATGTATTTTTTGCTTTTTTTGCAAAGAGAACAGAATAAGGGACTGTCACTCAGTTAATCATCAGTCATGCAAAAACGCAATTTTCTTTCAAGAACGAATATAATGTCTTTAAGTACATGTTTTTTATTTAAAGATATGTTCATGATCATGATAAGTGATACTGCATTATGCATACCTATTACTTACTATTACCTACATAAGCATGCTACATGTCTAGCACGAGGAGTAGATATAGCAAATCCAAATAATATTTAATATGCAGTACATTGTGATTTTCAAATCCAGGTCATTGTACGAATAAGAGCCCACGCATAGCTATGAACATGCTTGAAATAAGTCAGCACATGTGTATGCCATATTACGTATACGTCAAAATACTAGAAGATTTAAGCTGGACAGAATCGCTCCATAGTCAATTATCTTCATGTAACTTTAAAGATTCAATGACACTAATTAGAAAAGCTATCCTATAATTCTAAAAACTAGCGATTTGATAATACTGAATTTTAGTGTACAAAAAAGTGTCTATGTGATGGGAATAATAAAAAATATAGTATTTACGATGTTCTAACTTTCGTAACAAATGAATAACTTTTCTTCTGCATAGGTCATTTTATTGATCATTACATCGATCCTGGTGTCAAACTAACCTCAAGGGCATCGGCTTCTTCATCGCGTAATAATCATAAATTAATTTATTATATATCATGTGTATTGTACGTAATTACACAATAAACTCGTGATAATTATGGTTTTTTGTCCAGATATCCCAATTTTCCTTGTTTCCAACTTTCATCCAGCACATCTATATATGTAATTACTTCCAAGTCATAAAAGTCCTTCGCAGAACTCAAGGAAATTTTCAGTTTTTGTGTGAACTTACCTTGCATCCTTTATTTACCTAAAGTGAGAGAGGACATCCTATGAAATCATCTTTTACAAAAAAAAAACATTTTTTGAAGTTTTTGTACTAATCGCCATCATTGTTCTTGCGCAAGCTTTTGACAAACAATAATGATGTCTGATGACCATCCATCTCAAGCATAAGAAAATGGAGGAAATACTTAGATTTACTTTAAAACATTTTCATGAACTTTTATCCCTCAAGGTTATTGATTCTTCAGTTTTAGCAGTTATTTGATAGGTAAAAAATCCCAGAAATAATTTCAAACGGATAATTAAGCTTAGCGTTACATCAATTCAGATAATTACAAGAATTACTTACGCTTTAACATCAATCATTAATTTTTATTTTAACGATTGTAAACCGAACATAAACATTAAAAATGTGTATGTATGCAGAAACTTTAAAATATCTATGCGGTTGTCATATTCCCTTTACTATATTTCATTTTTTGCCCATTTTTACGCAATTCTCAGCCAGCAGCCAATGTATGCAACTTTGATTGTTTTATTACAATGCTACGCTTTTATTACAATGTTATGTCAGTATGTGGCTTTTATAACTACAAGAGCATGTGAGAATAAAGAATAGTCAAAAACTCAAAACTGATGAAAAGATGCGAATACGACACATTATCACGCTTAAATGCAATTACCTATGTTGCTAGCTTGCTTGGTTGTTTCATCACATCTCGTCATGACTTCTGCTGTCATACAGTTATATACCATAAGGTAATCACGACGGTAGGACGACGAAAATGATTATGATTACCTTCATTGCCCTGAACAGTATACACTTGCTGTTCTCCTCCACACATCAGCGCTATGCCTATACATTTAACTGTGGCAATTTGCACTTTTGGTCAGTCTTCTCCAATCTGATTGCTCAAAACAAAAAGTGAATTGAATTGATGATGATCACGCGCTGATATGCTTTGATATGCATGCACCGTCAAGTAGCTAGGGTTGCCAATTCCAAGATACTTTTAAGGTTTGGTGTTGTTGCAAGTTCAGTGCACTTGCATGTTGCAAAATTTTGCAACATGCATTAATCAACCTTTTGTGAGACAAAATATGGATGCAATGAACGAGTTAAAAGAATTTATTAGTATTTATGAGAACAGAAGAGAATAATACAGGAGGCGAAACACAACATGAATGAACACTTTTCGAAATTTGATCACCAGTTGTTTGGATCCAAGGGATCCCGTATGCCCAGGCTATCTATAAATTTCATCCTATCTTCAAAAGGTTGATCAATCATGCCTGCATCTCTATCCAGTTTCATATACATCAGCTTACTCGTTGCATTATCCACTGGCTCCCAAGTCGAATTGCCAAACTTAAATTCAGGTGTATTCACAACGAAATCCGTCAAACAGCGGATAATATCCTTGGAAAATGCATAGTCTTGAGAAACGGTTCTGATCTGGAGGACTGGGTTGGTACTCCAGTAATAGGAAAGGTCATCCCCGTGACAAGCTTAATAAGATAACAATCGTCATTTTATAAAGTTATTTTGAAATTTAACGAACGGAAAATTTTTTAGTACCTCCAAATCTTTTGTGGTTCCTGTGCTGCAGGACAAATTGGCTAAGGTAACCTTCTATCAGATATCTCGGCCATGTGAACTCAGCGGGTAGAGTGTTTCTAACCCGAGCGGATTTGATAAAAGTATATGTGCTGGGAAGAACGTTGGAATGGTAGTTGAAGTAGTTGAGGTAGACGGGAGCGTATTTGGAATGGTGAAGGGCAGCTTCTCTAGTGGCGTGATACCAAACACCGTCTGAGATCATATTCGTAACATTTTCTAAGGCATTTTGAGGGGGAATCGTTTCAATCGGTGTGACTGCATCCTCCTCCTCGCCAGAAGTGGAATTAGAACTTTCGTCGGGAAGGGCTGGAGGACAGGGCAAACTTTTTGGACAGTAGTAGTAACGAATTTTTGTGGAAACATTTTTCATTGCTGGATTGTAGTGAAGAAGAATGGCTACGTGTTCGTCCCACTGCGTGTCCATTGTGTTTAATATTTCTGGAGTCGCCTCTAGCCCTAAATGCAAAAACACCGTACTGGTTCAAGTTTTGGATGGGAAGCGAAAAGTAGCTAACTAAGAATTTACCGTACTCGCTGTTTTCAGCGCTCCTTCCGCTGAATTCATTCCAAATATCACTGGCACTCGATTAAACTCTCCACGTTTTAGCATCATGAATGGATTGTCCTTAAGAAATGTATCATTTCTCACAACGGCTTCTACTGATCCTGGAAAGAAGTCATCCTGAGTATGCACGGGCGAGAGTATGATTGCGTGCTGCTTCACAATACTCTTACCGTCCATCTTCTTGAGACAGTCCACAAGCACACTGGTATTGTCCGTTGGACAGCCAACAGATTTACCAAATTTCATCGCTTGCGTTTGTGGACTTCTTGTGTGAGCCCAGGGACAAAATACGTTCCCAGATTGCATTATGGCACGATGGAACAATCCTTTTGAAAGCGGTGAGATGACATGATAATGAACAGATGCAGCCCCTGTAAGTTAACACATTTTGTTTTCACAAGAAACTAAACAACTACACATACATATTTATGTTTCCAGTTAAAATGGATTTGTATTTTCGATATGGCACCTGCCTGCGCTCTCTCCAAATAAAGTAACTTTTGAACGGTCACCTCCAAAGAATCGGATATTGTCTTGCACGAATCTTAATGCTAGATTTTGATCCTGAAATTATAGATCATTAAAATTGTTTGCATGTGCGAGCATAGGCGTATTTATAGATCCATGAAATCGCCATACCTTTAGTCCCATATTGCCCCTAACAAGATCATCACCAGTATTTAGGAAACCAAGAGACGCGAGACGATAATTCATTGAAACAACGACAATGTCATTATCCATAAAATACTTTGGGTCGTACATGTCACTACTGCCCGCTACGAAACCACCGCCATGGACCCAAACAAGCACTAAAGCAGATTTTAAAATAAATACTTGTAAGTATAACTTTATATTCTGACTATAAATAAAAATTCGAACTGTAAAATAAAAAAATCACCGGGGTACAGCTTGGAAGGTTCTACCTGGAACCAACAGAAAAGAGAAGTCGTATATGTTTTAAATACTGTTCAAATATTTGTCACTACAACAGACGACAGTAATTAAATACTTACATTTGGGGTGAATATGTTTAGATATAAGCAATCCTCTTCGCCCATCACTCTTCCTCTCAAAATGGCATCAAACTGAAGACAAGGTGATGCCCAAGTATCCGCTGCTCTTATGCCATCCCAAGGCTTTCTCAATGGAACTGGAGCTTCAAATCTAAGGTCTCCAACAGGTGGCTCAGCATAAGGTATCCCCAAATAAAGATAATACATTTTATTCACCCTGGAAAAGTCGGTAATCCCCCGCACTCTCCCTAAAGTTGTATTAACCACTGGGGCATCTCGAGTGGGGGTGAAGGTTGCAACGCAAGTGTTGGCTAATCCTAAACACCAGCAACAAAATAGGTACAATCTGAAAAGGTCGGCGAGTGTGTCAAAAACCCCTTTCGACATGGCACAGATGGATGGAATATTTCGCAATATCCGAAACTGAATAATGTGACAACTGAATCTATTAAGCGCGTGCATAATACTAATATTCTAGACGAATTAGAAATTATGGAGAGAACGAGAAGTTTGCTCTATGAACGACCTATAATCATGGATTCATAACCGTTTGTTTGTCGATATATAAAATTCTACTCACTTTGTCATCATTGCATACTCTGGTTGCTTTTATGAAATTTTCTAAACGCAGATTCGGTAAATGTTGTCCTTCTACGTGAAATACATTAATGCTCGTAGCGAATTACTGTACAAGTATGCTTTAATAATAGTAATTTTTTGTACAAAGTTTACAAAGTAAGGGTTTGTATGTTTTACGATCAAGGTCTTACTTTGATTTGCTTGTTTAAGTTACGGTTTTGCTTGGAAATTTCCCACTCATTAAATCATTCATAAAATTCATGACAGGTTTATGAGTGACAATTGATTTTGTGAATATTTGTCAACAATTTCATGGGGTATGATTTAATGAAGATATTAATTACTTGCATAACGCACTTGTATACTTACATTAAACATTAAAGTACTGTGCTACACAAGTACACCATATGCATATCTATGTAATAATAACGCGAAACAATGTTGGTTTTCTAGCAATATGATTTATTTGCCTCTGTATAACATTAATATTGGATTTAACTGCTGTAGTCCTCATTCCTCGTTCTGTTTGGATTTCTAACTTGGAGATCATCCCAAAAGCTCAAATACTTTGTGAAAGGCTCGTCAATAACGCGAGCAGGCTCATCAAGTTGCATGTAGGGCAGAGGCTCATCTTTCGGTTCAACGGCTGGCCAAGGAATTCCCTCGAATTTCATTCTGAGACCACTTTAATTATGACACAAAAACAAAATTTAAATAAAGGGTAAAGGCTAATTTATTAAAATGGTTGCATATTTCTGTGCATACTCTGTCTCCGCAAATGTGACAAAGGCATTCACCAAAACCTTGGAAAATCTGTAATCCGGACTTGTCTTCCATATTTCGCTCATCCAGTTGAAATGCCAAAGCACCAACTCATCTTCTCCTTGACATATTCCCCATTCATGAGATCCTGTTGATCTTGATCTCTTTTTCATCATGTCATGTGTAACGCTAGTTGCAACATGAAATTCCGAAGGAATCCAGGTCGTTGGAGTTACAGCCCTTACCATGCTGTATGTGCTGGGAAGCGCTTTGGATTCGTATGTGTAAAAGTAGAGAAAGACGGGTGCAAAGCGAGCGTGCCTTATCGCCGAATACTTGAGGGGATGGTAGTACATCCCGTCGGAAATCATTTGAGTAAAACTCTCTAGATCGTCGCCGGGATTTGCTGTGCGTCCATCCCCAAAGTAATATTGCCGAATTTGCTCTGATATGTCAGTATCCTCCGGATCATAGTTGAGGAATCGAGGAGCCCATTCTTTCCAGTGGTAACCCATCTGCTCTTGAACTTCAGGATATGCAGCTACTCCTTAAAATGTTGCAATAAAATAAGCTTAATTTGTTGATCCATACTTTGGGGCAAAGCGAGAATTGTATATTTTTTATTTAAAAAACTTACTTGCTGTTTTCAAGCATCCTTCTGCCGAGGTGACGCCCATTATCACAGGAACCGCATTGAAATTCCCTTGTTCCAAAATGTGCATTGGGTGTTCAAACAAAAACGTGTCTTCTCTCCTCACCCTTTCCAACGTCGCCGCAAACACGTCTTGTGTTTCATGCACTGGAGACATTACATCAGAGCTGGGCAGTATCAGTACTTTTGCGCGTTTTTTCTTGAGACACATGACAAGTGCGGTCGTGTTCTTTGTCAGGCATCCAACCCTCTTTCCAAAGCGTTTTGACTGAGCTCGTGGGTCGTCCACAAATGAGCCCGGCATGGCAGCGGTTCCTGATTGAATGATTGCTTTACTAAATAGTCCCTTTGAAAGTGGGGAAAGAATATGAAAATGAACCGCCATCGCCCCAGCATCCTGGCCCATTAGAGTTAAGCGATCGGGGTCTCCCCCGAATCTACGAATGTTTTCTTGGCAAAAACGGAGAACCATGGACTGATCCTTGAAACCTTATAGAAAATGAACCATTTTAATCTTAAGTAAGTCTTACATTCATATACAATTATATAGTTATGTCTCTAATGACTGTAAACTTGCCCATATTGCCGCGAATCAGGTCATCCCCTGTATTTAAAAAGCCTAAACTGTACATTCTGTAATTCAGCGTTACGACGATTATGTCCTCATCCATAAAATATTTTGGCCCGTACAACGACGAGTCTCCAGTAATTAAAGAACCGCCATGTATTTTAACCAGTACAGGTAATCGAGCGGTAGTTTTATGAACTTTGGGCACATATACATTTAAAAATAAGCAATTCTCCTCTCCAATAAGTCGTCCGTACACGAGCGCATCAAACTGCATGCACTCTGATCGATACTCGGTGGCTTTGTAAATCCCCTTCCATCTTTCCGGTGGTACAGGGGGCTGCGTAGTTGGTATCAAGCGTTAATTAAATTAGCTTGCCCATTTATGCCAAATTTAAAAGGAGTATACCATACTTTCCCAACTGCTAGTTTTGCGTACCTCAAATCGGAGATCACCAACGGGTGGGCGGGCATATGGAATGCCTAAATACGCGTAATATTCCCGTCCTCCCCTTGAAATGGCTACTTTTCCTTGAAGTTTGCCACTGCTTATTTCCACAACAGGAGCGTTGGACGTAAGTAACCCAAATCCGGCAAATATGTAGGATACAACCCCTAGCGCCGATGCCATGATAGAATTTATTATAAATATAATATCACTTCGAATAGGTCACTTGTACTCCAGAATTATTGACATAGGTTTGTGTAAAAGAACGGAATCGTATACGCTCTCCCCAACTCCAGGCATAGAACAGAGCATTGAAATGTGATATCACGTTCATCTTTGTGTTTCAAAAAAATAATGGATACTGAGCTGGACATGAATGAACTGAAGTAGTTTGTGTACATGAGCGAGCCAATTTGAAGTATGCATGGAATTGGTACTAATGAAATGTCTGAATGGCAAGGACAGGGACAGTTTTGTTGCGTATGATGGAGTTGATGGCTTCTCCAGAAAGCTCAATTGAACAATATATGATGATGATACCACTTACTTCTGTCTGGAGTGCATAAATTTACATATTCACTTCCCTAATAAACAGGATACTTAAATCTACCAGTTTATTTTTAGTTGTAAGCGTGAAGTTCTTTGGCTTTTATTGGATAACTTGTGACTAGGATTTCACGATGTGAAGTGTATAACTTATAACGACTACATAGTTCACTAAACAAAACAACATAGTTGCGTGTTGTTGCGTATCTAAAGTCATGAGGACTTGATGAGCTGCTTATGTGTGTGGCAAGTGGGAGAATAATATTGATTAGAAAACGAGGCTTAATTTAACTGATTAAAACAAGAAAGTGTTATTATATTTTACTTTCTCGTCTCAATCTCTAATTCCTAGCGATTCCCAGAAGGGAATTCTGTCAGCAAAAGGTTCACTGATGATTTTTGGCTCTGTTCCTATAAGCATGTAGTGAAGTTGTGGTGTAACTGATGTCGCTGATCCATCGACTTTTTCTGGCGTTGTCTGTATGGGTGGCCATTGTACGCCATTAAACTGGAGTGGTTCCCTGAAAAAAATGTAGCATTCCAACATTTAAATATGAGTGAACGCACTAAATTGTCCATTACGCTAATATAAATGTGAAATGCTGCTTACTCATTTCCAGCAAAGTCCACGAATGATTTAACAAATTTCGTGGAAAAGTCAACGTCCGGCCAAGAAAGGAGTATACTCAAACCCTCCATGTTCCACAGCTGAAATAAATCATCCGCGTGTGTCGAACCTATTTTTACATGCATGTATGTAAAACACATTATTATAATAAACTCATACAAGTTCACTTCACTTTTTATTTTATTTTCACTAACCGAATTCATGTGGCCCTTCAGAAGAAAATATGTTTTCCTTTACCCAATCCACTAAACAACAATACGCTATTTTTGCCTCTGCCAATAGCCAGTCGTCTTCCCTCACGGCACGCAATAAACTATACATACTCGGAAGCATGACAGAATTATAATCATAAAAGTACAGGAACGTGGGTACTCCATGTTCCGCTTGTTGCTTTGCAGCTCGGTGAATTGGTTCAAAGAAGAGAGCGTCCGATGACATTTTCGTAAAGTTCTTTTTAAAATCATGCAGGTCTTCACTGAAGCTGTTCTTTTCAAAATAAAAGTTTCTAACTTTTTCAGGCACTTGATCGCGCACACCATTGGGCTTATCATAGTTCAGTATTCTTGGTGCGAGAGCACCCCAATTTTCATCAATGTTCTGGATGGCTTCTGGCACAGCATCCAGCCTGGCCGTTCTCAAACCTCCTTCGCCGGAAGTGACTCCAAACATGACAGGCACTTTACTGCCAATCTTTCCTGCTTTCAGTAACTTTCTTGGATTTTCTGTTAAAAATGGATTTTCCACAGTTTCCAGTTCTGCCGATGGAACAAACGTTAGGAAATGATTGATAGGGTTCATTAAATTAATCTGTGGTTCAACAATCTTTTTAGGGTCCATTGATTTCAGACACTGTACACGTTCTGTTGCATTGTTCAAAGGGCAGCCCAACATTTCTATGTAGTCTAACGCAACTTCTCTAGGATTCGTTATAAAGGACCATGGACAGGTGACGGCTCCTGATTGAATAATGGCTCGGTGGAACAATCCTTTCGAGGCTTGCGATATGACATGATAATGAACCGACGCAGCTCCTGAAAGATTGCCGTCCAATTATTTCGAATTTATCAATAATCGGCAAACCCTTCAAAGATTGTTCAATATAATGAAAATGGGACTTACCTGCCGACTCTCCGAATATGGTAACTTTACTCGCGTCTCCTCCAAAGTTTTGAATATTTTTTTGCACCCATTTCAATGCCAGCAGTTGGTCTTTCATTCTACAAAAAAGAAATTAAGCCAGTAACGAGAGACTTTCTTTATCCCATCTTTATTGCACTACATCACTTAAGTACTCACCCCATATTCCCATTGATAAGCCCATCTCGAGTGTTCATAAACCCCAATGGTCCCAGTCTGTAAAAGATATCATTCATATTATCCACTATTCCGGAAAGTCGCACTATTTGTTATAAAAGGGTTTCATATGTCACACCTGTAATTAATTGTAACAAGTACAATGTCATCATGATCCATGAAGAAGTCCGGTTGATACATTTTGGATGATCCGGATACGAAACCACCTCCATGGACGTAAACCATCACGTTTTTCTTCCCCTCGGTTCCGTTTGTGAATACGTTCAAGTACAAACAGCTATGCACATTTAAAATAATCAGTAAAATAAGTACAAACTACCCAGATATTTCGTTGGAACTTTATCATGCATGAGTAGGTACTCACTCCTCTTCGCCTAGCAGTCTTCCTTTGACCATAGAGTCCATTTGCAAACAAGCTGAGGAATAACTTGTGGCTTGTCTCACACCAGTCCATGGCTTCTCCAGAGGTTTAGGTGCTTCAAATCTCAGTTCACCCACAGGTGGTTGGGCGAATGGAAGACCCAAAAACGCCAGATATTGAGTGCCATTTCTGGAGTATTGAACTCTCCCTTGTACCTGTCCGTTTTCAGTGGTAACAATGGGACTAGGGTTTGGGAGAAGACCGGCTGCCACAAGAAGGAAGGAAATTGCAGCAACAACGCCAGCAAGTATGGCACTTTTTGTCATGAAAATTTCAATCATTTTCTTCGGAGGGCAATCGGACTTGTTGGGCAACTTTTTGGAACGGGAAGGAGAACGGTCATCGTCACACTGACCACTGCTATTAGTCGACATGATGATATGTGTTCTACGAGAATGATATTATGTTTGTTTCTTCAGAGTATCAATTGAATGTCAAAACTGTCAACTAGGAAGTGATCCTCCTTCACCTTGACTGCTTTGACCCAAAGTCAAGAATTCATATAATCTGTGTAGCTTGAATGATTTACTTTGTTAACATCTATGCAAACGAGTTGGATGATCGGAACACAGATCGTTGTTTCTGGCCCAATGGGGAGAAATCTAATCTTCTCTGTGTGACTTATCTAGGTATACGTGTCATCACGATGCAATATCTTTTACATTACATGCATATGCCTCAATACTATTTAATCAATAAATATTCCGCCATTAGTATTCTTTTACTTTTCCTTTAATTTTTGTCGCTCTGTGTATGTTTTAATTTAATTATGAACTTTGACAAGACTACATTCTGATATGTGGGCTTGATTTTTACTTTAATATTTTAATTAAACTGCGTAAGTAATCAATGTTCCACGGATGTCAACTTTATTGATGTAATATTACAATTATTATTACTATTATTAGGTCGGACAGTACTATAACGTAATTTAATGAATACCTAAATGTGCCACATGTATCACGGTTATCTTTCTGATTATGTATAAACAAGAAGAGTTTGACACTCAGTTCTAGGACAAGAGAAGGTTTGGTTGGACTACTGCGGGAGCGGTGTGTCTGCTGGAAATAAAAAAAACGAGCTTATGATGCATCGTTAATAAAGCATTGCACAAGACTCGTTATTCGCCAGCATCTATATTGTGAAAATATAATCATCATAACCATGAATCTCCAGTACATGCATATTAGTATTATTCCTGCTTATCACCATCCATAGAGTTGTAATGAAGGAGTTAAACAGCTTTTCAATGCGTACTTTATTCTTTTCCAGAAACAGTATAAAATGTACAACTGTCTGGTATTTCAAAATGCATAGATATTGAGCAGCAGCAGCAGTGTCCGTAAATAGTTTTTTATGGTTTTTAAAGAGCTGTATTGCAATATTACGTGGGTTTATTATTCCGACAGTAAAAAACTTTCCTGTATCCTTTATTTCATTACCTCGTTTCCCACATGAATCATGATGCGTGCTGAAAAATAAATGAACGAAGAAATGAATAATTCCAGAGTATGAACTTTCTTGAAAACTAAAACAACTTGCAATTGGAAGGGAATCATTATTGAAAATTGCTGAATTCTATTCATCATACAGCATGACAATAACTAGGTAATCATTTTATGAGAAAATACATTTACAATGACATGCATGCAATGGCAGGAAACTGCTCTAACAAAATTCTTCAAGAAAACTAAAATAGTTGAAGCCATCCGCGCACTCATCGCTATCCATCCATTTAATCAATGTAAATTTAATAGACAGCGTTAATTTAAAATTTTATTTTGACAGATTTATTAAAATTGGGGTAAGATGATACAAAATCCAAAATGAAGGTGTAATTTTAATGATTGAGCTTGCTAACGCACAAAATTAAATAATATAGTTTTTATTCTTCATTTTTAATAAATAAATTTTTAATACATAAATATTGGCTTATATAACAAGTTGGTTAAACTTAATTTCGTTTAAATTCTACAATATGCATCACAATAATAATAATAGCCGTTAACTTGAGACTACGTCACCAAATACCGAAACCAAAGTATTTTTATCACAGTTGTAAAAAGTGTCAGCTAGCGCGTATCCATTTTATCTGACGACTTTCCCCGACTCTGTACTTTGCTGTCGTTATTACCAACATCCAGTTCACGTAATCTCTCGAAAATTTCCCGAAGTGAATCCCTGTTGCCCACCATATAACACCAAGTCTCCCACATCAAATTTACCAAAACATCATCCTTCTTCTCGTCCAATTCAATGTCGGCGCTCATTTCAGGACTAAATCTAAAATAAGGAACTCCAAGAGAGGTACACCAAGCTCTGGCCCGCTCAACAACTTGACCTTCGGCTTGTGTAGCTTGGTCCACAAGTAAATTAATTAGTTGTGTAAGTCTAGGAACGTTTCGGATGGCGTGAATCACACCAGTGGGCCAGGCAATGTCTAGATTTGTGGCAGAGCTCTCTTCTCGGGGTGGAATGCCAGTGCCGAGTGATAGCACAACTGATGGGAGCGTCCATCCACTATCATTACATTTGCCTGACTGTTGGCTACCCATCATCACAGCTTTGAAGTGCACCAACTCTGCGAGCGCGTCCAGTGTTGGATTATTGGAAATCAGACCACCATCAATAAATACTTCATGATCCAACGTGAAATAAGATGGTGCAGCGCCAGTCACCTTGGCCGTCTCCCAGACGTATGTATCATCTGGGAACTGGGAATATTCTTCCGGTTCACCGACGAGAGTGCTCGGAGATATGTAATTACGGAAGATGTACAGATCTGGCGGTCTTCGGTTGGCCAATGATGTCATGATCATCACTCTAAAAATATAAATATAGTACATAGAATCTAGATTATATATTTTGTTATTCTTTCCAAAGTTGTACTTTTGATAACTCACTTTGGCTTTTGTATACTGCTCATCTTTCTGTCCGGTCCAAATTCCTTTTTCAAAAACTCTTCCATTCGAGCTGCACTGTACGGCCTGTCTCCAGTAAACACCTTGTCCTTTAACTTCATATACAGAGATTGAGTCTCCAGAACAGATTTACCACAAGCTAATGCCAACGCGAGGATTCCGCCGGTTGAAGTGCCAGCCACCCAGTCGAAATAGGAAATGATGGGAGCACCTCCGCCAGCATAAGTTCCAAATTCCTTCTCCATATAAAAGAGAACTTGAGTAAGGACTAATCCACGAATCCCTCCGCCGTCTAAGGCAAGTAAACGTCCCCCCACAACTGGTCCATTTTCTCCGTCTCGCAGCATCTCGGGTTGAGCTCCACTGGCTAAGCTTTCTCTAATTATGCTTAAGCCTCTCATAGCTTCCCGCACGAGACCTTCCGGTGGACCACTGGACCCCGATGTGCCTGTGGTGCCGTCCTTGTTAATTCGCCAGTTTTCTGGTCGCTTCCCATCGTTCTTTCCACCGGATTTACATCCTTCCGCGCAACCCACAGTCATGCCGACAGCACATCTTTTGGCTCCCGCAGCAGCCAGAGCAAACAATGCTTCGTTTTTTGTGGCAACACTTCCGGTATAAACAGAGGCTACAATGTGTCTTGGAGTGTGGCCGTTTCCATCTCGAATGTCCATGTCTGCTCCAAATACGATCAAGGCTTTGATACAATCCACTGCACATATGGATGCAGCTATGTGAAGAGGTGTGGCCTCATTGTACGTGTCAAACGTTGCCGTGAAGTTAGTGAACGCCGAGTTTGAAAGCAGCTGAAGAGTGGATCTCAAATTATTTTGGAGGACTGCTTTGTGAAGCGGAGTGAGCCCATCATTGTCAGGGACATTGGGGTCGGAACCAGAGGCTAAAAGTTGCGACAACAATTCCGGTTCGTTGGTAGCGAAATGAAGTGGTGTACTTCCCGTAGCAGGAGCTTTTACGTCTAGGTAGGTGGATTGCATTTTAAACATAGTTGAATTTTGTTCACATGCGGATGCCAATTCCTATATAATACACAGAAAAATAATATTACTGTAAAATCGCTGTTTTATTTGTGTACTTGTCATTTGGTAAGTGAGTTTAATTTTCTTTCGGATCGCATGCATCTTATCCGCTGGACCATCTTCGAAAACTACTTCTTCAATCATTTTCATTAAGCGCTAACGAAGAAAGCATTCAATTTTTAAGCAAGCATAAATTAATGTTACATAATGCAACGAGAACATTTATTTTTACATACCTCCGCTGCTTCCTTATTAGAACTCATACAAGCCAAATGCAGTGGTGCATATCCTTCGTTGTTCAACTTCATGAACAACTCCAAGAGGGACCTATTCATGCTCTCCCGCTGTGGATCGCCCGGATGTATCAATTTTTCCTTTAGCAATTTCAATACTGCAGCACCAACGGCTTTATCCTTGCAATCTGCGGCTATGTGAACAATACTATTACCCTTAATGTCAGCGTAGTCGTAGACGCGCTTCAATTGTCGCTCGTCTTCACAAATTGCCTTCACAGCATCAAGTTTGCCATGTAGGCATGCGACTTGAAGAGGTGTGTGCAATTGCTTCCCTTCCTGTTCGCAAAACTTTTCCCGGAGAACTTGTGACTTTAGTTGCTCAACCATGCCGATGGCAGCAGCAACGTGGGCGGCCTGGTAAGATTCGTTATTTTTGGACATTTTCACAATCTTTTCCAGGGTATGCTTGTCCATAGAATTGGAGGACGCTTTCACCAGATCGGGAAAGATTTGCTTGTAAATTACAAAAACGCGCGATGCTTCCGCCTCGGAATCCGTTCGAAAGACGCTAAACATTTTTTCTGAGGAGGCCGAGGAGTTTGTCGCGTGTAAGATGATATTGTACAAAAGATATGATGGCGATGACGGAGCCGTTTCACTGTCCTTACGGGGACCGTGCAAAATAAGTTCTCCAGACCGTAGCGAGATGGGATAGATTGATGCAATCTACAGGTACACAAAAAAATTTTTCACTATTTTGATGTTGTTCTCTATTATTATCTTGCTTTTAATGAAAGATAAAAATCTCAACAACCTACCTCATTATTTGCGTTTTTTCCCGAATACTCAATGACCTGATACGCAGCATTGTCCGTGGTATCAATCCCTCCAAGATCAAAAAACGATCTGCTCGTTGTAGCACCGCCGCCAGTAGCGTTAGCAGTTGTAGTACTATTTAAAGCACTTTCAATTACGGAACGTGCGGCGCGGCCAATCAGTCCAGATAAAAATCCTCCTCCACCACTGCCACTACTCCCGCCTCCACTCCCTCCACCGCTGGGTGATGTAGGAGACCAACTCATTACTCAGTCCTTCTTGGAAATATTGTCAAATTTGTTACAGGATTTAACGCCGTACGACGTAGGATAATTTCTAGGGCAAGTCTACTAGAAACTGGAATCTATGCGACTTTCACACAGAGTGCTTAGCTTAGCTTTCACCACTTTTTCGGTTCTGGACAGAATGAGGACTGACCACTGACAAAAGATGACTGGATGGAGACGTTCTCAAAGGTGTATCTGACAGCCCAATTTCTTTAATTTTCAACAGCATTACATAATTTGTAGTTTTCGTTACGATGTGTACCTGCAAAGTGTTTGCACTTTCGTACATACATTACGTAATGTGCAATTTTATGGCATAAAATGGAAACTTATGATGGGGATGACTCTGGTGAGTCATTACATTTGTCCGACTCTATGTATTCCCACAAGACATTCAAAGAAGATTCCATTCGCCAATAAAAACAGCTGTGGTGCTGCTGCGTTCTCCTTTTTTATCTGTCACTTATTATTGTAGGGGAAAAACTTGCCCTTTTCACTACGAACTACTCATATTCATGCCCATCTCAAAATTTTAACACTATAACTAATACATACACACACAGCATTCCGGCATCCATCCTTGAATCTTTAGACATTGCACATCGCATCGCATTATTCGCATTGTTGTATACAGAACTTCTGGACAGGCTGGCAAAAAGTCCACGTAGTTTAGGAAAAGAAATGGATGACTACATGCAAGCCAAAGTCAAAAGTGCAAGATGGCATTGTAAACTTTTTTCTCGCCCACAATCCATGAACATGATCATTTTTAATAAGGGTTTTCATAACTAAAATTAATTCATCAACACCAGGATGCAAAAATACTTCTGTGTTTGGTTGATGTCTTATCGAAAGCAAGTCAATCATCAACCCTCGTTCGTTGTATGAGATGATAACGTGGTGGTAAAAATACCATGCATAATTTTATTGTTGTGCACACGTGCAAATGCATGTATACCTATTTCATATTGTATTCGAACAACAAAAATGTTGTGGTTGAAATTTTTCAATACAGAATTTTGGCAGATATTTTTGGTTTTTCATTTTACTCTACAATAACGCTCACTTTAAATTTGGAAAGACGTTTTTGAATAATCTGGCACATATCATTAAAGTTTCAAATTTCCATTTTCCCTTTTATTATCATGTCAAAGTCTATACGCTTCATCTGCATGATTTTTGAGAGCAGAGCAGATAAAAATTGGAATACCGGAAGAATAGAGGGAAACAGTTCTCGTAATCACAGAGTGTATCAATATCATACAAAAATCATATTTCATGTTATGTACATTTTTTGCTATCTTTGCCCACGCATTAATTGTACATTATCCAACGGCCAAAAAATATCTCATCAAGTTACAAATCCACTTTTTGTGTTTGTCTAACTAACTGTTGTTGTTGGTGCGAATGATGTGATGTCATGCTTCCACGAGTTTTACACTATGCATGACTATATCTAAACCATGCATCTCTGTGGAATGCTATCATAATATATGCAACCAGATAAAGTGCCAAAATGATTTAACAATTAATGCACAAAATAAATATTTTAACTATTCTACCATAATAGGTCGACACAACATAGCATTGTAATTTACTGTGGCAAAAAATTATGCTAAAACGTTAAATTGACATAGGATAGAAGCCATAAAACTAAACCAATAATGAGTTATATTGTGAATGATCTATATAAAACCTCTGAAGAGCTTCATTGCTGTATGCAAGCAATAATATCCGACAGGTCACGATCACGCAAATGTCATATGGAATTGTCCTCATGTACGTACCAATTTACTCTCTCTCACTTCAAAAGCTGGTGTTATTGGGAGATGTATATTTCGCAGACCAACAACTAAAGCAGGCATGAGTCACGTCATCATTATGAATGGCATCTCTCTCGTGGTAATGAATTCATCTTCGTAGTGAATAGGATTAGACCGGCATCTCATTTCATTATGATGAATAAAGTCGTTCTTTGTTTGGTTTCCTGACTGTTAAATGTTAACTGTGTATGCTCTTGACACTGACGCGCTAAAATTACTCCAAAATATTTTCGCTTTTACTATCGCAAATCTTAATTGCGTGTCTGTCCATTACTCTTTTAAAGAATTGAAAAACATTTACCATGTCTTGTTGATTTCGACGTACAGTACAGTGTACGATTGCATCTAAATCGAAATGTTTTTCATGAAACTGTTGTTGTAGTCCGGCATGCGTGTTGCCCTTCACTGGCAAATGAAAACTAATGTATATTTCATTAAATGAGTTCTCCCAATCATGAGTCGTAGTTAAATTTTGCTCACTTTACTCTACCTATAAACATTGGGCACCAACGACCATAAATAATTAACCGTGCAGCTTGAGAGAAAAAAACAGCGAGCCTAATGAGATAGTCAAGAAGGCAAAAGCAGCAATAAACGCTTCAGAGACCTCAACAATGTTGAGCTGTATGGACATAAACACTGTTCATTAATATGAATGTGGCCATGATGAACGCAAAGGGTAATATTCCAGGAGGAAAAATTGTTGACCTCAAATACACCCATATACACACATACTACTATGTATACAGCTTTGCCGCTTCATTCCATGGAAGTATGTAGACTGCTGGTGCTGTCAGTGGTCGCAAACAAGCGGTTTTACTTTTTCTTTTACCTATTATGTTTCCACCTCCACCTACATACTTCCAACTACAAAGTAATTGAAACGAGTAAATTGGTGGATGGAGAGATGGAAGAATGTTTACTATGAGGGTTTTCCTGCCTTATGTTAGTTTTTAATACTCTCGCTCTGCTGCCGTTGTTCCTTTGATGATTCGTGTTGTATATGCGCTTGCATGACCAGCGTCAAATTATTTTTCATGCAATATGCCAATATTTTATTTCCCAAAGTATGCTCCTTTTCTGCAGAAGAGCAGAGTCGCGAGTTCCTTGTTCCTTTTCCCAATAATAAATGCTCTAGTGACAAGGTACTCATATGTTTGATGTTCAGCACTAGCATTCTTTTGCTGCCTTTGTGGAAAAGGAAAGCCTAGTAAATGCGTACAAAATAGCGTACGTGTGAGTACGCTGTGCAAGAGGTAAAAAATGTTATGTGGAATTGATGGGAATATAAGAGCAGCAGTTCTCTTCCCATCTTACAATATACCCCTACTTTTATATATATTATTGTTGTACCGACATCATTTTACTTGTATTTTCATATTAGGTACGCATTGTATTCATTTTTTCTCTCTATAAGCTCTGCTTCGTTTCTGGCAAAAGGCTCGTGATGATGATGATGACGACGATGTTATGATAATATAAAAAATCTCCTCAGTCAGCAGTAGTAGCGTAGTAGTTGTAATTGTAATAATAATATATTATGTCGTAGTAACGTAGAGTAAACATGTACCCAAGTACCGTGAAGTGAAAAACATCATCAAAGGATCGTTACTACATTCACATTTCACTCACATCATCACATCAGCCAGTAACACATCTACTACATCAATTCCCTGTTGACTAGTTTATTTGTGCCTCACTCTCTACAAAACACACAAATGTCTCTGTAGACCTATAACTTGATTATCATTTTTGGCCTATGAGCTCTGCGCGGTGACAACTGCGTTTTTGCTGCGTTATCAGCATCATAACACTATCATGCCAATTACAAAAAGGCTACAATTGAGGCAACCATTAAAAAACTGTTATCTCCTCTCATTTGTGAGTGTGTAAATCTCGACCAATGTGGATGTGAAGTAATATAAACATTTATGCATGATGATGATAAGCATAACAAAAGTCAAACAGTGACACTGCAACTTCCTTGTACCAAAAGGAAAGCAAGTTTTTTGGGACTTGTGTCTGATTCAGATTCTCCGCAGAGATTTTGTATAATTCGGTATGAGCATGATGTTTGTTCATGCGTGCAATTGATACCAAGTCGTATTCCTTTCCGGATGGAAGAAAACTCGACTAAATTAAAATTCTTCTGCAGACCTCGCATCCACAATTGCCAGAAGCAGAGAAATAATATTTTTCCGAAAAGCCCTTCTATAACAGCGTACCACGCTTTGTACTGCTGCTGCTGCTGCTGGAGAAGAGGGGCATAAAGAAGAGATATTGGATAACAGGAACACATTTTTATGTGTGTTACACAATCTCATCATATTATCATCATCACCACGATATGATATCCTTTTTCCGTCGTCTGTCCAGAAATAGCCATTACTCTGTTGGAATGTGACTGGCAAGCAGAACAGCACACCTGTGTACCAACAATTTTTTTTTGCTATAATAACTTGCTAAACAATATTACAATAGACCAATGACCATCCTCAAAAAAAAAAAACAAGACGAATATTATATAATTATCATGTTGTGAGTTCGTGATAGAAAGTATTTTCTATTATTGACTCGTGTGACTATAAAACATTAGAGGATAACATGTACATTGTCTAGAGGATTTGCGGTTTGCGACTTTGCGTGTGTCACTGTTGCACACATACACACAGAAGAGATCATCATTGAAGATTGAATTTCTTGGAAGATTGATACTTATCATATTTAATGAGCTCAACCGACTCGTTACTTAATACTTGGTATGGGGGTGGTAGTTAGTTGGTGGTGATCTGTTTTGCTACTCAGTAAACCAACGCCAGTCTCTGCACAGACACATTACTGGATATACGACAAGAACACACCTTGTCATACTCCCCTTTGCACAGCGTAATTCATAATTTTAAGGCACTGGTCGAACAGCTTTAATCATAGTGAATGGATATGAGAAGTGGAATCAAACAGTTCTAATAATAGCTTCAATGCAAACTGTGGAGAAGGAATCTGGCCCACCCTGGCCTATTTGAAGATGCGACTGACACGGTGCCGTGTCGTGTTCACTCCCACCTTTTTGAACGTTTCGTTGGAAATTTTTAATTGAGCTGTGACGGTTGAAGAATTGAAGTATCTGAAAATAAGTCAGAGATGAACTTGTCCATAAAATATTGTACATAGAAGAGATAGCCAAAGGTTCCTCACACGAATTTTGTTACAATGGGATCCCCCACAGCAAACACAGAAGGAGCAGGAAAGATGAAGAAGGCAGAGCCGAGTTTGCTGCTGAAAACGTCAAAACTGTTACTCCCTCCGGGGTTTAAAGGGGTCAGCAGTAGTAAGAGGGATGTAGCGGCCCGAAATAGGATATCGCCGCTATTTTGTTTAATTGTCGTGGTGGTTGCAGTTAGTGTAAGGAATGTGAAAGCAGAGCCTAGTACGGATGTAGAGTTAGACGAAAAAGCCAAAGCTAATCATCGACTGGATTCTCTCAATATTCTAGTCTACACTATTTTGCTAAGTTTGACAGTGTTGACCATTTGGTCGTTTAAGCATAGGAGAATCCGATATCTCCACGAGACTGGACTGGCTGTTATCTATGGTAAGACTTTTTATCCAACAATGTGTAGGAAATATTAACGACTAGTCAGTTTGTGGGGCTAATTGAACATTTTATATTTTGCAGGACTAATTGTTGGGGCCATCATAAGATATGCGTCAACAGCCACACCTTACTATCACATAAACGTGATTCCTCAAAATGGAACGGAAGCGGTCAATCAATCCGTCCCTCCGGATGCCCTTTGGCTACGCTTGAATCGTACGTATTCCTACGTATTCAAAGGGGAGGTGAAACAAGAGGAGTCAAAGTTGATAGAACAAAAGGCCACATTTGATCCTGAGATCTTCTTTAATATTCTTCTACCACCCATAATCTTTAACGCAGGATACAGTCTGAAAAGGAAATACTTTTTCCGGAATCTGGGCAAGTAACATTTTCTCAAAACAATTTGTACAGCAATAAGTATTTAGAAGGAGTTATTTCAAACTTGACAACTTTCTGCAACTTTGTAAACTTATTAATACTACATATTATCCACTTACAGGAGCCATCTTCACATATGCATTCATTGGAACAACGCTATCAGCGTTAGTCATTGGGGCAATTCTCTATGGATTTGTCCAACTAGTCCCAACAACAGCACAATTTAGTTTTGTTGATACCCTCTTCTTTGGTGCTTTTATATCTGCGACGGATCCTGTAACGGTGCTAGCTGTATTCAACGATCTTCATGTGGATGTCAACATGTACGCTTTGGTATTCGGCGAAAGTGTGTTGAACGACGCAGTGGCCATTGTTCTGGCAAGCGCCATTCAAAACTTTGGCGAAGAGAAAACAACCGGAAGTGGATCTCAAGGTTGGTTTAGTTATTTATTTAAATATAAAGTTGCTATTAATTTAGACATACATAATGTGATTGATTGACTTTTTTCTCAAGTTTACGCGTTCTGGGAGTCATTGGGAGTCTTTGCCTGGACATTCTGCTCTTCATTCGTGATTGGTGGTTTGATGGGATGCTGCACTGCTTTGTTAACAAAATTCACACACGTTCGAGATTTTCCTTTACTGGAAACTGCACTCTTTGTTCTCATGTCATACAGCACTTTTCTCATTGCCGAGGTAAGTAAATACGATAAGGGTAACTGCATGTAATGCTAATTATTACCATAAGAGGAAGGTTACAACATGCGAGACTTTTGCCTGCTTTTTTTGTTGTTCTCAATACTAATTTGACTTTTGAATGATAATTTGCATATGAATGACTGAACTTGACTTTCATAAGTAGCACAAAAGTAAACCAGTGCAGACACGTAAGTACCTGCTCATTGTGACAAAAGGCCGAGTAATGAAACAAAGTTGGATGTACATAATAATGATGGAAATGTTTGGTTGTGCTTTGGTACTGCAAAATCCCTACTTATTGTTCATGTTCAGGCGGGAGAAGGACTTTTCCAGTAAACGTAGCTTGCTAATGGCTTTGGTTTGATTTGGCTAATGTGAATTGGTGGATAGGACATTTAATTTTGTTTGACGTTTTTATATTAATTGTTACCGGTGATTTGCTGTGAATTTTTTGACGAAGTTGACGACATTACAATTACGACGACAGCTATGGCTGATATTCATGATTTAAATAATTTATGGGAATGGAATCCCATCACTGGTGATCCGTACATTCCTCCTGACGCTACCCCCCATGCAAGATACTGTCGAACGCCAGCAGAAATGAGCGATGTCATCCGCACAAGTCTTGTAACTGAACAGGGGGTGAAGGAGAGATTATTCGCATTCTTTACATCAAATGAGCAGCAGTTGACAACAAATTGGGACGCTAGCAACAACAGTGCTTTACGAGGATTCCTGCGTCTATTACGAGCTCTAGATTTTAAAAAAATTGAAGTACACTATTGGATGGGAACTCTGCGGATCATAAAACTACCGCGACAGACGCCTTTCAATGGAGCACCTTACAACGACCTGGTCAACAACATGAGGCACGGTAGAGGCAGCAGTATTCATAGTGAGTGTTTATTGTGTTCTCAGCCTTTGTAATACGCCTAACTTGTGAACAATTAATGTTTTACACTTTTTTTGTGTATTTGCAGGTATGGTTGCTGAAATTAATCATAATGCGCTCTTGGGTTGGCTGGGTCCGGGGACGTTTCCGTGCGGTTACCCCCTTTGTAATTTATGTGACTACGTTGGGAGAAGTGCAACGGTTGACTTGGGTCCACATGGACTGCTTCACATCAACAAGCGCGCTTCCTGCACTACCAGAAATGCAGTATATGTTGGTGTGTGTGATCAGTGTGCAGCAGAGAACACTTTTTCTTGTTATTTCGGCGAGACCATCGTTTCATTCAGCAAAAGATGTCAGGAACATGTCAGTAACATGTGTCAAAGTCGCAGTGTTCTACGTAACCACCAACGTTTCCCAACGGTTGTAAGTCGACGTACGGAATTGGCACGAGTGTTAGCAGCAGGAGCTGACCCCGAAAACATACTCAGAGATTGGTTTGCACATGTTACCCCTGGTGGTGTACATCCCGGAAGCCAAAGGATGACTGTTGTGGATATTATTTCAAATGATTTTCGCCGGAAAAATCGTGAACGCAACCTTGTTGAGGAATGGATGTTTCACAATGATGACTTCCATTACCTGGGGATGGGACGGGGATGTCTCAACACATATGCAGCGAATTAAATTGGAATATCCGATTTTCTACTACGAATGAATTGTTCAGTGTATATTTTGTAATATGTTGTATTTTAGCTTTTAGTTAGTACATTGGATGAGAAAGTGTGATGATAACGAGAAGTGTAACCCTTAAATGTATTATATGAATATCATTTTCATATCGATTGCTCAATCTTTTGTTTTTTCCAAGGCTGCCGACTTGACCGGAATTGTTGCCGTATTGTTTTGCGGCATATGTCAAGCACATTACACTTTCAATAACCTCTCGACAAATAGCAAAAAAGCGGTTCGTAATTACATTTCACTGCATTTAATTAGTAAATGATTAATTAATTAATTGTTTATTTACTTTAATTATGTTTGTATAGACAAAGCAACTGTTCGAGCTTTTGAACTTTCTCGCAGAAAACTTCATCTTCTGCTACATTGGCGTTAGCATGTTTACATTCCCAAAGCACAAGTTTGAGCCCTTCTTTGTCATTGCGGCTTTTGTAAGACGAACTAACAAACCAGTCTTTTATTAAATCATTGCAAAAATATTGTCTCCAATTTTCTTTAATAACCCTTTCAATAAATTAAATGACTGTTTTTCAGGTCGCAATCATAGTTGGCCGAGCGGCAAACATATATCCACTATCGTTCCTACTGAACTTGGGAAGAAAGCACAAGATCTCTTGGGGTTTCCAGCACGTACTATTCTTTTCCGGCTTACGAGGCGCGATTGCGTTTGCGTTGGCCATCAGAAATACGTTGTCAATTGAAAGACAAACGCTTCTGACGACGACCAGTGTGATAGTTATTGTTACCGTGATAGTTTGTGGGGGAAGTACCAATCAACTTCTCAATTGGTTTAATATCCCGTAAGAAAGTAGCATTCAATCAATAAGCAGACACATTATGTTAAGCTGTCGTTCATAATAATGGCATTTTATCTTGTTGCAGAGTTGGAGTTGACGACGAAGCAGAGTGCATGCAACTGCATATGAGAAGTGTAAGTGATCCATTTGATGATTTTAATAGAACTGTAGAAAATGGTACTACTACTACCGCAACAGGTACAACAGTAGCAACAGCAGTATTACCCACTCCAAGTATTAATAACAATGGCTGGATTGAAATGTCGAGTCAGAGTGAAAGCAGGGTACAAAGCAATGGTGGTTTAATTTTTGGTGGCGGCAACTGTAATGATCAGAGCAATGTTGTTAGTAGTACGATTCTGGAAGTGGACACTAGAAATAACGGCCACATTTCACGTGAATCTCCGGGATCTGATAATGGGCTCCTAATGGTATTTTTGTTTAAATTAATCAATTCTCACAAGGGGAAAGCTATTATTGGGGGTTTTTATCATTCTTTTAATATATTCTTTTGCGTGTGCACCGCCGTGCCGCCAACATGCTGCCGTCGAATAATGTTAAATTTTGCTGATGCTGCTGGTGTCGCTATAATATACATTTTCTAAAAATATTATAAATAATTTGTATATAATATTATGTAAATAATGAGTATAGTTTTTTTCTGATTAGTGATTTAATCGACTAATCAAATCGATTTTTAACGTCAAAAATAATATAGAGTGGGACTCATGAATAGAAACAAACTTAATTTTTACACACTTTAATAGTGGTAGACTTACTTAAAGATTATTATTATTGCTTTTTCTATCTTTTTTATTCCATTTGTGGGTCGTCGTCACCTTTGGGCTCGTGTGTGTGTCCCTTAAAATTGAATGATTTACACAAAAAATATATCACTGTTTGTTCGACCAAAAATCACCTAAATTTTATATATTCAAAAAAATAAACTTTCACCACCTCACCAACCACAATAAATCACCTTAAACTTTCTCAACTGCACACACACACATTGTTATTTGCAATTGCAAAGAATGCGAATGATTGGAACAAATAATAATTATGAATAATAATACAGTAATAGTAACAATGCACCTTTCAGTGCAAACATTTGCTGCAATGCTATATATTTTTCTTTCTTGTTGACTTTCAAAAAATCAATTCAAATAATATGTTTTTTCCATTGATTGAATCAGTTGTACACGCCATTGGACGGCAACCCCAAAGTAAGTTATTCTCAATAATTTAGCGTGCTTTGTTTTCGTTGTAAAATTAACAACTTAACATTATCATGTTCCAACTTTCCAATTCAAAAGCACCTTTTGTGTTTAGTTTTATTTTTGTGGAAACTTAAACACTCGGCATGCCCACCTTTCCTATATATGGTTTGACTTTTTTATATTTTTAAGAATTTTCCAAGTTTACTATTTTATTCTCATTGTCTTTCGTGGGGCTGGCTTGCATGCTTTTTATGTACAGTTTTTATTTTCTAATCTCCCTTTAAATAATTTGCATGTACGATATACTAACATGGTCATGATTCTATATTTTCGCATGAACTGTATCGAAAGAAACATGGCTAATGCCAATCTTCACTTTTTCTTTAATTTTTTAGGCTGACGGTAGTGGCGCAGATCCATATGTGGAGGGTGGTGTACCTACACAACAGGACAGGGCATTGATGGCTCGCTGGTGGCACAAAATCGACCATCGCTATATAAAACCACTGCTGACACACAGTCGACCGACGCTGTTAGAAACGCTGCCAGTGTTCCTAACCCCTTTGGCGAGACTCCTCACCACCACAGAACAATTGACACAGGAGCGCGTCGAGCCTATCAACACTTTGTCCGGAGAGCCAACATTTTCTCAGCATTTCGAAGGACAAGATCCTATGCGAAGGGTATGAACTTGTTGATGTCATAAAATAAGCTGTCAAACTTGATTAGTTTTGGTTTTGAAGCTAACACCGATATAAAACTAACGGTAGTCATTAAATATCCTTATAACCAACAGTTATTAGAGTAGTCAGTTGCTCGCTTATCATCAACGTTATTTTTGACTGAACACAAGTCTTAAATTCAAAGAAACGTTGTCCCTGTTCCCGTGTCATGTATGGCTCTCTTTCTCTGTCTCTCTATTTACCATTCAGTATTCAGTGTAACTGTACTACTTACTGTAATAACTACATATAATGTTTCTTCAATACTTAATAGGAGCAAACTTACTTTATTGTCAAACTATTATTGTATTATTTAATTTCTTGTATGGTTATTGGTTATCATTATAGAGCAAGCTGAATTTTGCGTACGAGCCATCAGTTATATGATCTGCCTGTGTTATTTGTATCATACGTATATGTGGACTTTACAAAACAAGGTCAATATTATTATTATTTGTTACTTTGATTATATCATCATTATAATTACCACTATGTTTGCTTTAACGTCTGTGATACTCTTAACATGATTGTAATAGTGCTGTAAAACTATTCATTTAATACTAATGCTACATCTACAATATTTGAGTGTTCAACTAATGTTTAATTTGTGAGAAAGGAGTAATTAATATTGTTTGTACTTGGTACATACTACTAATCAATTTATGATGACTAACTATATGTATTTGAGTGCATAGAAATGTATTGCTGTTGGAAATAACTGCCTTTTTGTTACACCATCAACTAATGCTTTCAAACAATCGACTAACGTTGTTCAATAATGGAAATATTGTATCCAGCACAGATACAAAAACACACGAATTTTGCGCGTAGGTATGCATTTTTTGCTGCATGCCACGACTGATTTATAAAGTATAATTTTTTTGGCTTATGATATGAATTGCGTTTCCCGTGCATCAGTATCAGTAGCATCGATTTTAGTTTGTAGAAGTAGTGCAAAACAGCATATAGTAGCAACCAGTTTTAGCTCAATGATTACTAATTAACATTCCAATAATGTTTTTGGAAAGGCTCTAACTAAGCGTATATATTTTGCCTTTACATGTATATATATTGATTGGTTTGCTTGCAGGAGTTGATTGGAACGAAAATCCTGATTCCAGGGGTTGATGGTGATTCCATTTGAAAGTGGTAGAAAGGGGGTGGTGATGGAAGCAAGTAAAAAATTGTTAATTGGTGCCAATTTAGTTTTCACGAAAAAAAACAATAATATGTATAATTTCGTTTGCGTGCGTATATACGTAACTCGTTTTGTTTTGTCTACCCAAACACGCCTCGGGCAAGGCCACCGCGTTATCTATTGTGCTCGTGATTTTTACGTTTTGTTGTAACGTGTCCTTTAATAATGTGTTATGATCTTGGAGACTTGAACTGTTCTAGTCGTTAAAACTATATAATTATTATTAGATATATTTATAAAAATATATATATATTATGTGTTATGCACACAGACTATAAACATTACTATAATTATTATGCAATTTAATTGTTCCATAATATTTGCTCTGTTGAGTTAAAACTATTTTATCTTTTTTTGTGATCAAGCATTTTTAAATAGACGTATTATAGAGAATTATAAATCATAATGTGGATGTGATATATATTATGTCTCATAAATTATTATGCTATAGTTATCAATATCTCATTCGCGTTTCAGTTTGGAATAGATAATTTTAGGGTAGACGTTTAGGAAATCCTAGGAGGAGAAAAATGCCAGTTAACTCTACCATCATCAACACCCACCCACACACTTACTGAAATATTAAATAACTTGCTAAAAAATGCATAATGTATACTTTTCTCATGAGTACCTTGATATAATATCTTGTAATACCATTGTGTATATATAATATGCATGTATAAAAAATAATATACCAAAAATTCAATGTGAGATTAAGGTTCTATCTAAAATCTAATGTTGTTTAGCATTTAAGCTGTATATATTGATGTGTAGCAAAAAAAGTTATTTGCTTGAAGTCAATTAATTATTTAAGTAAGATTTATTGTCAAATGAAACCGGTTGAAGTCATGATTATATTATTATTATTCTTATTGTTAAAATTGTTCATGATAAATAATTATTGGAGTCTTTAAAATTGACATTAAACGATCATTACGTACTTGATGAAAAATGCAATGACAGCTTTTTATTATTATGCTGATCTAAAAGTTGAGTTTAAATCTTGATTTGTACATACAACATTCATAAAAAGAGAACACATTACGATTATGATGTACTTAATAAGCTGGCTCTATAATAATATTGAGTAATAATGACACATACTGACACGACGGCATACACGAAGGACTTTTAAAAATTCCCTACTATATACTATACGGCTTATTTTTAATAAAAATTAATTAAATTTAAATAAAATGTCAGATAGCACTACAAAACCACACACCTCATTTCTTTTTGTTTTCAATTTCCTGTAGACTAGCGCAGAATTAAAATTATTATTCTCTAGAAATTGTTAAAATACAGTATTGATTATCATGATACAAATATCATCGTCATACAAAAATGCATCCAAAATCCATAATAATTTACGGCACAATGAGAAAGTCTGTACAAGAAATGCATAAATAGCAATAATTACACTTTTCGCAGTCTGCTGCCTAATGTACGCAGAGACGCCGCCAATTTACGTACATTCGTACATGTTGTCCTAATTAAAAATTCTAACTAAACACACGACATGATAAAAATAATAGTATTTAAGTAATTATGCGTTTTAAGCGAACGTTATCGTTAAACATTAAAAATCTCAATCAATCTCATTCTTCTCAATCAATAAAAATATTACGAATATCACAAAACACAGTCATCGTCAGAACAGTAAAATCATTTTATACATACATCAAACTTTAAACTGTCAGCTACCTATAAGAATTTTGTACGTTAAATTCAGTTAATAAATTATACATTTTCAGATTCAAAATGAAAGATCCATGTAATCAAAAAGTTGTCAATATTATCAAAAGAAAGCTGCAAAAGGTAATAGGAAAATAACATTGGCCCAATTTCAATAAGTTTCCAATTTTTTGTGGCACTTTTCTGTTTGTCAGTATTGAGCAGCTTTTATTGTATAATATTGGTCATGAAGATTTATTGGTTATCCTTTGGAACCACCGGTTCCTTCCCTGGAAGTGTGTAAAACTCTTTGTGCTGTTGCGATTTTCGAACTCTGCCTAACGTTCCATTCTCCTGCGACAGCGTTCCACTGTTTCGACTTGGCGATCTTTCCACGGCGGGTGCGGCTTGTGCTGTGTTGTTGGAATCATCCGTTGCAGTTGTGGAAGCTGTGGAGTTTTCATTCAGCTTATCCTCATTTTCCATTGACCTCATCAGCTCTTCCTTGTTGAGATACGTGCTGTGGTGGAGGTGCTTGTTATTTTGTGATTGCTTTGGTTTGGGTGGAATTGGTGGGGGTGTTGAAGGTTGCCTCTTGGAAGGGCTGAGTTCTGGACCACCATCTGCAGTTGCCCCTCCCCCGTTGCCACCACCTGATGCCAAGGAAGTCGTACTTGGTGTTTTTGACCCCAACATTGCCCCCACATTGCCCTCATTTGGTAATTGCCCTTTTCTTGGTAAAATTGGTGGAGGCGATGCCGTTCCTCCTCCGCTTCCAGCAGGCTTTGGTGGTGGTTTTGGAGGCGGAGTTGGCGATGTATTGTTCCTGTTGTTGGCATCTGCTCCAATCTCCCTCAATCGACTAGGTGGCATCACTATGTAATCATTGGAAACTGCGACATTTCCTTCTGTATTGCTAGAGTGAATCCTTTTCTTCAATCTGCTTGGAATCAAAGGTGGCTTTGTGCTGTCCTCAACCGGTTGACTGTAAACGTCATCATATTCGTCCTCCCCCAGCATGTAATGAGTTCTCATCAACTGGCCATACTCATTACTACATACTGATGATCTGTTTGAAACACTCTTGCTGTCCGTTTTGGCTCCTCCGCCGCTACTCCCATTAACTTTTGGCACTGGAGGCAACGGGCTATTTATAATACTTTTACTGCCCACCCTCCGGAACGAATCTCGCACCATCATCAGATTATTACCACTCTCCGATCTTCGTAGTGGATTGTTCTGAAGACTCTGTCCACCTCCACTGCTGTTTTGATTGCTTTGTTGATGATATGCTGCAAAGAATGCTGCCACATCCGACTCTGTCTTTTGCACCTTGTTCCTCATGTCAGCATGGCACTCGAGGAGTCTCTTGTGTAACGGCTGCACCCCTGGTGGAACCAGTCTCCCATGAATTTCCAAGCCTTGCTGCAGTACAGTAACTTGTTCTGACAACAGCGTAACCAGCCGAGCCACATACAAATGACTTGATTCATTGTCATTCTTTTTGAGAAATTCTTCATTGAAGAATGCGTCTGTATACTTTGGTATTCCCCCTTGGACAGCGGCATCAAGCATCCCTTGAAGTTTCATGCTCAACGGATTAATACTTCGAATCTCTGCCTGATTTTGTTCGTCATTTCTGTACGTTTCAATCAGCGTTTGCAGTTGACTATTTGCCTCTTCCATTTTCTCGCAGGCAAACTCAATCGGACTCAACTCTTCAATCTCTTTCTGAACAATTTCTAGCCATCGCAAAATACTGGGTAGCTCAGCATCCGTTTTCATGCTCGTCCTCTCAATCCACATGTACTTAAACTCGTTGTTGTCGTCTGGTGGAGGTGGACTGGAGTCTGTAGCAGTCAACTTTTGAATTCGTCTGTCAAATTGAAATTGGCTCACGTCATTGACTCTGTAGAAGGTGCGTATTTTCTCTGGAGCGGAACCCAGCACCAAGTTTTTCTTTGCAGTGGGAATGGGCTTCACACTGCATATTTGAATGTACTGCCCATCACTTTGAAGGAGGGATGGGTCTGGTGGGCTATTTTTCTGGAGTAGTTCTGCATGCGGCCACTCGGCGACGATGCGACTGATGAAAGTTGCAAGCCGTTCGTATTCCAGTCCCCGGTAGACAAACTCTTTATTTCTGACAAATGGAGGAAATCCTTTGCCCAAGTAGGAAACTCGAAAGTATTCCGGCTCTGTTCTAAACTGGACAAGAATGTTGTCGTAGAAGGATGCCTGCATTTGGAGAATTTTGCTCAGTTTGGTGTAGTCATATCTTCTTTCGTATTCATTGGCCAGCTCCTTACACAACTTGATTCCTTTCTCCCACATTTTCCCCTGGTCGAAATACGCCAAAACTTGCAAATAAATAAACTCCTTTCTTTCTGCTTCTCTTTGTCGGGAATACTGTACCCCGTCCCATGTTTCACACAGAACACGTTCCCAGTCCCAATTCAAATGATCTCCGTGAAGAAGGAGGGTGAAACCCGCTTCGGTGAAATTCTGGGCTGACAGGTGAAGATCGTGGAGTTTGTATACGTAGCGGAAATACTGATCTGTTCTGCTTTCTTCTTTGTAGTACTTGAGCAAATTGACAGTGCATTGCATCAACTTGTCCCGGTTTTCATCCAGGTTGCCAAGATTTGCAATGTGCCGGTAGTCCAAAAGCAGTTGGAGAAGATGACTAATTGACTCCACTGCTTTGGCACACATGGCACTCCAAACATTGTCTACCTTGCTCATTAGCCCATGATCTCCAACCGGGCCGTTCTCTGATGCCAAGCGAGACAAATGTATTTCTTTAAATTGAACTCGGTACGAGTCTTGCTCTTCATCATCGTCACTGTCCCAGTCCCAGCAATGGTTTCCTTGTTTGCTAACATCAGGGGAGTTTATTAAGGAGTCCATCTTGTCAATCAGCTCAGACTCGGTTTCTTTGAAATTTCCATTCAATCTGTACTCTGCCTTCATCATGTCATAAAAGAAGATGCTTAGCGTTTGCGAGCGCAATCTCGGTTCCGGGATCATGGTCACCTCCAAAAATGGGCCAATCAAACTCGGGATAAAGTTCCTCTTTTCAGAGTCACTAAGCTGCGCCCACATTTGAAGCATTTGCTGTCCCATTTCCAGCCTCATATCCCCATACTTTTCCAGTATCATATCTCGTTTACTGCCACGAAATTTTTCCAGTTGCAAGCACGGTTGACTTATGAAAATCACGGCGAGATTAAAATAATGCGTCCAAAGCTGCACGTCAAACATGTTCAAAAAGTAGGTGACCAGTGGAGAGCAAATTTGTTGGAGTGTGATGAGCATGACGTGATTTGTCAACAGTTTCATGACGGCCCAGTCGCTGGGAAATACATCTTGTTTTATCAGATCTCGAAACAGGAGGAATATCCTCAATAGCAAGTCTCTCAACGGCTTCCTCTCATGAAATTCATCCCATAGCCGGTTATAATGGAAACTATCCATTTGTTCCAGCAGCCCCACCAAACAAGTGACCAGATTTCCCACCACTGAGCTGGTTCTTTCAAGCACCAAAACAGCTTGCACTAGCATTTCCAGCGTTGTGGTGCATACAACCTCCACATCCGCGTGAGCCTCCCGCGCCTCCTCTTTGTTTAGACTGCGTATTCCATGCAGATAAATTAAAATGTCATTCAGCACCTCTGTGCATAGCTTTAATTCTTCTCTGTGCTGAAGATGATGTCGAATGTGCTTGCAAATGACCGGTAGCAACTTGGTCCGACATAGAGAATTCTTGAACAGTGAGCATTTCACCACCCGATGAATTGCCTGTAGCTTTGCTGGAGAAAGCGAGTGTCCAGCGGTGTCTTGCAACGGTATAGAGTTGAATATTTCGCAGATTAATTCGCAAACGTCTGAAATTGTCATCACTCTCAGCAGCTCTTCGTACATGGAGTGCAGATTCTGCAGCAGCATTGACTGAGTACTAACCACCATGGCTGAGCTTGAATCAGGCATGGCGAATACTTTGCAAAATGCAGTAATCAAAGTTTGCACATCCCTCCGGAAGCTGTCCTCCAAATGTCCTCCTGTGGCCCTGGCAAAGAGACCTTGGGACTGCACGATGAACTTGAAAATGTATTCCAGGGAAAAATAGCAGTTTTTGATGGTTTCGTTGATTTCATCTGTGACGCCTTCCTGAGTGAGAAATACAGTTGTGTAGTGTCTCAAGGATTGGAGGAGACCTTTGTAGACCAGGGCAGCAGCAAAGTGCTCCTCACAGTAGGTATTCAACACTGCTTTAAATGCAGCGTAATGGGGCTGCTTCAATAGTTGGAATATGTTGACAAGCAGCGTAAATACATCCCCAGAATTTTCTGTGCTGTTCCCCTCCTCATCGGAGAATACAGTGAAGAGTGCGTCCAGTACGTCCGGAAGAAACTTTCTAATGATTTCATCCGTAGCCTCCACACTTTGTATTAAATTCTGCAAAGATGGCTTTAAATTTGAGGTTTGCTTCCACTTGAGGAGATTCACGAGGTCTGGGTTTTGTGTGAATTTTGTTGAGATTATCAGGGAATTCAAAGTGACCGTATCTTTGCTCACGTTGGAGTTTGTCAACTGCTTTGGCATAGTGTTTTCGTCAGTCCACTTGTAAATGTGGATGTTATGATCTCCATTCTTAAGTGTTGTGCCGGAAGTATCCATTAAATTGAGCCATGTCACGCCAAAGATTTTCTTTTCTGCTTTCTCTTTTGCTGAGCAATGTCTGAAGAGGATGCGCAACCGTGACTTGGGAAATGACTCAATTGGTATGTTAAATTTGATAGTTTCCATATACTTTGGCGAGTTTTGGTGATAGAAAATAAGAGACTTGTAGCAATTTCCAGGTAGATCAGCAAGAGCCTCGTCGTCTTCATTGATAACTTGAACCTCCACTTCCACGTTACAGGTTTTGGTGCCTCCCGTTTTGTTCGGCTTCTTTTCAATCAGATCCACATTGACTAGGGTTATATAAACGTCATTTCGCACCAAACCAGGTGGAACAATTAAGCTACTGGAGTCAATCAAACTGATTTTTTGGCCGCTTGATAATCCACTGGTAAAGGTTGGATTGCCATTCCAAAACGCGGCCACAGAGAGAAGACAATTGACCATACTGATTTTACTGCTGATGGCATTTTTAAAGTTGTTTGAGATGATCACGTCATGAATTTGCCAAAAATCCTTTTCATCGGAAGTATACATTTTAACCATTTGTTCTCGCAAGGAACAGCTATTTAAGGGCTCGTCATCAGTGATGTGCTCAATGTCTGTGAGTTTCAGCACCCCACATGCGTAGGGTCTTCGGAAGCGGCGTTTTGCCAGTTTTTTGGTAGAGTTTTCGGTATAAAACATCCGTCCAATGCGGACAATGTGACAGACGAGAAATAAATCTTTGCGACTAGTGGGCACCTGCTGAAACACCATGGACCATTGGAGACGGTCCTCATTCATGTGAAAATTACTTTGACCCAAGAGGGCGTGGCTTATTGTGTGACGTTCGGAAATGAAACGCTGGCCGTCAAAAAGGCTGACAATGATTTCACAGTCATCAGTCATCCCATAACTGAAGTCGCGTATGCTTATACAAAGGTTGTTGTGCTGTTCCCGTTTGCTTTTTGGGCGTGACACGGTATTACTTCCTCGAGCCACCTCTGCATTTTCAACAGATCGGGTGTGCAGCTTGAATAATCTTCCTGCACCTATTTTTGTGCCCGTGTCAATTTCAATACTGTTGTCGGGACGAAGGAGAAGCGCATCACTGGAAGACCACATTTGACTGTTTGTATTGCTATTCCCATTTTCAATGTCGTTTTCTGCTTCATCCGCTTCCGGAAGCAGCCAAGCCCATGGCACTAGATCCAAGCCGAGCTTTCTGTTCCCCCAGTCAATCTTTGAGCAAATTTTCTTAGCTACTTCGCGATACTGATCTTGTGTCAACGACTGATTGAGAATTTGACGACGTCCCTCCATCAAATCGTCAATGCCTCTTCGAATAACTTCAAATTGATATGAGTGAACATCCACATACAACTTTTTCCACATTTCCCCCCATTCCCTGGAAACCTCTGCAATTTTATCCAGAAACTGTTGGCCTTCATGCTGCAAGCGTACCACATAGCTGGTAGGAAATAGCCCTTGCTGCTGTGAAGTCTTCTTTGTGCCGAATGACCATCCTGAAGCGACCTCCTTGTCCCAAATATCAATGATCACTTCACCCAGTTCCAAATCCAGAAATGTCACCTCCGTTGCTGTTTTTAATTTGGAACCTTCAAATGGGTATAGAACCGTGCCCCGGTTCACAGGGTGTCTGATGTGCTCGTTCACTTCCTTTCTTAATTTCATAGTATCCACGTGATGATGATTGTGTTGAGCTGAAGATAACGCTGGGCCTAGTTTATTGGCACCTTGAGCTCCAGTGGAAGAGGTGCCGTTCACGGCCACCCCTCCTGTCCCAGGTTCTTGTTGCTTCCACAGCATTTTTCTGAGTGCCACCTCTCATACGAATCTCAAATATCTGCCAAAATGACAATGATGAGGATGACGATATGCTACAACTACTCCATGCTCATCATTTACGAAGTTTGCTTGTGTTGTGAGTCATCCTCCTGCTGGCTCACCGTGACCGTTCTTCGTCCAGTTATATATTCAGCTGCTGTTTATAGTTGCTCAAGATTGCTGTGACTCTGCAAATACACAAAAGACACTTTACTCGTAAGGTCACACTTTACACTTGATTTGCAGCAAGGTGATATAATAAGGATGACTCATTTCTTATTATGTACCTCTACACAATATTATATGGAGTGTTGCATAAGTACCTGTTCTTGAATACGCGGTTTTACCGTGATAGCAAACGAAAGTGAAAGTCAACAAAAAAGCTACCTAAATATTTCTTCTGCAAATTTTTGTCTTTAAAATTTCGGGAAGATTTCAATAATCAGATGATTTTGCACATAATACAGCGTAAATAGTAACTCGAATGGAAGGAGGTTTTTTAATATTATCCTCCTCTTCACCATCTCCACCAGTGTAGGTAAATATATACATACATACATACATGGGAATAGATAATATATAGGTACCTATGTACAAGCATACGTACACAATATTCATGCATGATACAACACAATAGGGTCATTTTCCATTTCTCATCATAAACTCCCATGTATTCCCAACTACAATCATGATAATGATGACTACATCATGGCAATGGAATAAAAAATGCCCTGTTAAATGTAAGCCATGATGATGTACATGTGGATGTAACATGTATGTTGTGTGTGTGTAGGCTCATTGCTTACTATTCTTTAATAAATTGAAGATGTTAAGCATGTTGTTTTTTAAACAAGTAATACGCATCATCAGCCTACTTATAGGTATATCAGTATATCAGCATCAGAACATCTTTTACTATTACTACTACTGCAACAACATATATTACAATTGGTGCACCCACACTTGCTTTGCTTGTTGCTGTCATGTCATGTATTTTTATGTATACCTATATGGCGTTTTTGCTTCTTTATGAGTAAGATATATAAGTAAGATATATTCCATCTTCCATAACATTATATTATTTGCTATTGTGTACTGTGTACATACATGAGTGCTCTTTGCTTAAGGATTATTGACACAAACACAGCTATGCACTCTGCTCACTTGGGGCAGCCGAATGAGCAATAAAGAACGTCAACCCTCTATCCCCCTTTTGCCGTTTTACATACGCCGATACGGCGATGATGATGAAAAAGCGATAGGAATCGTTTTATTTTGATAATATGTGAACGATAATATAAATAAGTAGGTGTAGGAGTGCTCGTTCACAGCGTCTATGAAAATGAATTAATAGAAAATAAACGCTTGATGAAAGCATAGTAGCATAATGTAATTTTTACATACATGTTGCAAATAATGCATGCAAGTAAAATTGTACTTACTCGATTTTAAATATTAAGAAAAACTAAAAACAATTCTACAGGTAATTATCCTTTTATTGCAAAGAATTGCTGTTTCAAATAAGCAATTGCAAGCCAACAATATTTTAATATCAATAGAATATGTACATGTCAATTTTCAGTCAGAAAAAAGGAAAACAAGTTCCAGTAATTGACGAAATTTTCATCAATTTTCACCCCTTATTACCTATAAAATTAGTATAATTTTTATAATTTTTGCTGGAAAAGAACCCGGCACCCACACCCGTGAATGTCTAAAAGTAATATATAGGACTTGCATTACTATATAGCCTATTATCCTACCGGCCAATTATTGTATGCCTTTAATGGCACGTGCCGGCATATGGCATGACTTATTTCTTCGCACCACTGCACAGCAACCTTTGTTTCATCATGAATCATGAATACCTTCACATCTTTCTTTCTTTCTTTCTTTTATCTCTCTTCTTTCCATTTAAATGATGTTGGCATTCTCCAGCTGGAACAACTGCCAGAAAACAAAAGAAATACAAACTTATTTACTTGCAACAACTTCAACAGCTTTTTCCCTTCAAGTAACGGTTAATTTGTTACAAAAGGAACAGAAGGTGGGCGTATCTTGGTTGAAAGGAAGAAGAGAAAAAAAATAATTTGTAATATTTGTTCATTTGCACGTTGAGTAGACAAACTCATTCACCCAAAAGCCATACGCATACGCGCGTGCTCCGCTTGCTTTACTTACGCAGCAGCAGGGTACGAGCTAAGCCAAGCCAGTCTCATATCTATGCCGAGAATCTTTAAACTCTCTTTTTGAAAGGATGAAACTTCTTACTTCCGGCTTGTTCTTGTTCCGAGTCAGCATAGCATTCAGTCGTAAAGGATCTCTAGGAGCAGATGAAGGAAGATGTAATTACCTTCCTATTATTAAATTCAATGTCAGTAGCACAGAAACATCTTGTATTGAACCATTTAGCAGCAGAAGGTACCGTTGTGTCTCTCTGGCTGGATATGATACTCCGAGTTGATATGAAATAAAATGTTTTTACTTTCTCATGTCATGTAAGACTTTAAAGGGACTTTGTCTCTCTGTGGAGGGCTCCCCTTATTCATTATGTCTGGATGCTTCAAAATAATGCCATATGTCAGCAGAAGCGAAGAGGAGTAGAAGCACTCTGATCTCTCTTCTGACGTTGTAAATTTTTCGTCAGTTAATTCCTTGCTCTTGTGCGAATAGGATCATATTGCCATCATAATCATGTTGATACAATATTATCGGTTATACAACGCAGTATTTACATTTTCCTCAAGAGTTCTTCGTCTTATTTTCTGTCTTATCTCAAAAACGACACAGGATTTAATTTTGTCTGTTTTAAAGTTTGTGTTGGGGGAGTACAACAAATCATGTCAGTTTTTTCTTGCACAAATAAAAAAATATATATCGTATAACTGCATGCTTTTACACTCGATTTAAATTGCAGACTGCCAGAGTCAGCTACTCTTCCATCAAGAGACTTTTACTTAACTCTACCAGAGAGATTAAGTATTAAGTTGAGACGACGGAGTGAAGTGATTTTTTTGCAAAAAGGTTTTTGATATGATTACATTATTGTGTCGTCTTATGTAATGTGTTTTGCCACTCGTTTTACTTCCGCAAAAACGATATATTATTATAAAAAAATACATGCATTCGCAGAGTGATTTTGGTTTAGTGAATTATAAATGAGAAAACAGTGTGTTGTTTTTGTACACCTAAGTAAATGGCTTAAGCAAATATGTCATCATCATCATCGCCATCTCAGCTTTTATTGTCAGCATAAAAGATTTCTCTGTTCTTTACCACGCTCGTGAAATTTGTGGCAGGAGTAGGAAAGGTGACAGTAACTTATTCTCAATGTATTATGCATATAGCCCCACTTTCAAATGAACACTGCGATTGCATCGCAAACGACATATTTTTAGCTAATGTGCGTATACGTACATATTGTATTGTAGCTTGTGTAATGCAAACTTCTGAACCTCTGACAAGTCTCAATAAATCTCCAAACGTCTCCATTCATACAAAAATTATTACAGTATACTGCCATCAGTTAAGATTCTTCTCCTCCTGGCAATTTTCGGCGTGCGTTTCCTAACTGCGTATTATCGCATCAGTTCACACCACCGCCATCACTGTACATACTACTACTAGCTTTTCATTCCAATCGTAATCACAGTCATCGTTTACTATTTGAAGCCTTACAATGTTTGTTCACTCACAATTACTGCTCTGCCACTGCCGTTCTGCAGAATAGGTTCATAAAGCATCTGTAGCATTAACGTCGTCTCCCCCATCTTCTCAAACAACCACCAGCCATCATCGTCGTCACCGCCACTATTTCTTTCCAACTTGACGATTACGACTCTACGGCTCGATTTGATTAGCCCTTTCCCATTCTCGTTTTGCCATTTGGATCGAATTGCATACTTGAGAAGAAGCAGAGGAAGACGAAGACGTTTTCCTCTTTAGTCATCTGTAACTTTTTAATGTAAACGCATTATTCAACTTGATCAGCATAATATCATCAACTAGTAATAGTAATCAGCAATACTTCCATAGTCATATTATGTAGCCTCATTCAGAAGCAAGCAGACAAGTACCAAAACTGACAAAGTGCAAAAAAGGAAGAGAGCTTGTAAAAATATGCGTCCTCCTCTACTTTTGCTGTTGCGTCGACAAACATGATATTATAATGCATGCATTTTGCACGGCACACATATCTCTCTCCTCCGATGCTGCCTCGGTCGTCTAGAAGAGCTCTCTGGTAATTCGAACGGTTGACAAAGTATCTTAATAAAAAATGAGAGTCTATTAGTGTTAAAAGTGCCTCATCCACAAACACTTTTTATGTTTACTTGTTAATTTCGCTGGTGCGCCTGCTGCGTTTGCGTTATGCTGCGTGCAAATCGCATAATGCATAATGGCGATGGCGATAATAAAGACACAAAAACTCCAAATAAGTTGATGGTAGTGTTTTAGTGCAGCGCAAGTGTCACTTGAACCGCGTCATCCACACATCAACAAGTAGTGTATCTTGTAGTGCGAGGTTGATTGGAAAAATACACTTTATCTGCAAAAATTCTGTGTTTTTGTGCTCTCTTTACACGATATGTAGTGACAAACGACCACCAAGCAGCGACCGATCACCGATAAAAAGTTGAATTATTTTACAGACTGGCAGGCTGTTATCCTGCAGAGTATTTGAAGAGTAGAATGTGTACAGCATAAAAAAGTGTGATTACAGTTTTGTGATTAAGATTTTTGTTAAATAGGGAGAGGTTGTTGGTGATGATGTGCATACAAGATTGGATATTTTACGCTGCGCTACCTACTTTTTCGTTTTAAGCGTGTGGGCAGCAGCAATATAAGTTGTTGGATGGAATGCATTAAGTATAAGTGCACATCACCACGAAATTATCTTGTTTATTGCAACCTGCTTGCCTATAATGCTTACATTTCGATTGTGACTGTTCTGCTGCTGCTGCTGTTGATAGTCCTGTCGCTTAATCAGCATCAGTGGCAAAGTGCAACCCTTTCTATTATGCCCCTTGTCTTTCTGGCCGAATGTTGTTGCTGTACGCGTTGTATGATAAATTAGTACCTACAAGCAGAGAGCATCTAATTATAATACACAGTGTACAATTTTTGACGATAAATACCCTTATTTACAGTCAAGTTTAATATAATAATAATCACGCACGACAATAAAAAATGTAGAAAGGTTCCTTTTTGTTTCATTCATGGAGTATTTGGAGTACAGCGGTGGTGGTAGCTTCATCTTTATATTGGTTGAATAGAGAGACAGCTTTATACTGTGTTGTGATTGTGATCTGTGTGATCTGTGTCGAAGTAAAAAAAATTGAGAACACCCATGCATCTTTTTCTTTATAGGTTTGACATGCATGATTTACTCTGCTCTTGGACTTGTCTGGAAATTCTCAGTTTGATTCGATTATATTATTGGTGTCAAGTCACATGGCGAAGAGATGATGAGGATATTATCGTCGTGAGTTGAGCGCAGTGTTAGCATTTAGCATATTATTATCACCATTGCTATCTTGATCCAGCAGCAAACACATCATTACATTTTGAAGCAAGCAAGCACAGACCACGGCCGAGATTTTTGCAATAGCTTCATTTCAAATACAGACGTAGATACTGGCAAAGAGATTATAATATTTGCGGCACAAAAAAGTTTAGTTACCAACATCTAATCGTCTCGTCAAGTTTCAAGAAGATCTCTTCGTAAGAAATTTGGAAAGCAAGAATAATATTACATTTCTGTGAATTTCACAATTGGTTGCTTACACAAACACATATCGTTTTCCTCAGTTGTCAGTGATTCCGGTGACGTTAAAAAATCGCTGTTTGCTCTCTCAGATATTTTTGGTGATGACGGTGAAACACAATTGAAAAATTTTGGGGGAGTTACCAGCTAAATGTGTAATATTGGCTGAGAAAATCACAGACTTGTCTGATTCATCGGGCCTATATCACCATTTATTTCTCTGGAAGCGACAATTCAATATAAAATCGTGAGCTTAATAAAATTAAGAAAGAGGTACATGGTATGTATGCATCTATGCAAAAAAGTGATCGTGCCTACGTATTTCCATCTCTGCATGAATACTTATTTGTAGACTGCAGTAGTGTGGTAGTACCTCACGAAACGTGTCTTTTTTTGCAACAAAGCAAAACACAACGAGTGCGTTGACCATTACCTACCACCATCACCAGCCAACCAAAACATAAGACGGTGCACTATACCGTGTACCTAGAGAAAAAAGTGCTTCAGGAGAAATAGGCATCATCGTCCATAAAAATTGTTTATGACAGACAAGTTGAATGACTATACACCATATAAACATTAACGAAAAAAGACTAGCAACAATAATCTTTTGGAGAAACAGAAAAGAGGAGTGAAGGAAGATTTTAAATACATAGATCAGTGGTGCTTAATAAAGTACACATTGTGTGGATTTTGCAAAACAGTTAACAATATTCTTATCAGAAGCAAAGGAAGAGCGAGTAAGTATCCAAAACCGCACAAAAGCACATGTCAACAGAGAAACCGACTGGCTGAGTAGACGTTGAGGTACGTATATATTATGTATACATGTTCATAATATTTATGTCAAAGTCTATTATATAACAAGCGTGTGTCTTGAGGAGATGACTCTCCTTTTAAAAAATATGGCACATTTTGGCTGCAAAGACCATTCCCATACTCGCTTAAAATTGTGTATCTACTTGCATATATACAGCCGTTACCTACCTGAAAATGGTTACGTGGGCACGGGTATGTTTTCAAACAGAGAAATAAACTCCATCAAAGTCAGGCAAACCTAACATCTAGAAGAAACACAACTGTACAACCTGTCATAGTCATGATGATGTACCTAAATGATGTAATATCATTTCATTTTCAGATCTTTTCCATAGAACATTTCGCATTTCTGCGAATGTGTGGTCATAAACATATGTAAACTGATGAATCATACAACAACACTTTCAGTGTTACATTACATGATTAACTGTGTTCACTCAGATTACTTTGACATTCCGAAAATTCCAATTTACATTGCATCACTTTTTAAATATTTTTTTCTTGAAATTTCTTGTAGATGTTTTTATGACTTGAAAAATTAAAAACAAAGAGGGCCAGCAGCGGCAGTCGATATCGTGCAGAAATACATAATATATGTACAAAGATTATTACGCATAAAAATATAAAGTTGTAAATAGGTAGACGGGCAAAGAGAATTAAATTCCATGCTATACTGTATGTTGTGTAGGGTAATAATTTTTTTGCGGTTCTATGCCTCATTGTGTAAGTGATACACAATGCAATCACATCTTTTTTTGACAACGCAGGCTGACTCATTTTTTCTCCGCCATAAACAACGCCACAAAAGCAACATTAAAAAAGACGTAAAAAAGCGAACGTATAAATTTTGTGCAAAGTTTTGTCTCTCCTCCGATAAGATAGGAAACATTTTTTTATATGCCGGATTTTTTTGGTCACAGAGGAAAAATACACATTATAATGGCTATGGTTAGTGTCAGTGTTTTCAAGAGTGTATATTGAATACGGATGCATCTAATCCTTATATTGGCCCATTGCATTGTAAATGACAATGCGCATTGTGTCGATGTGTTTATTTTTCCGCTTGTATTTTCAAGTGGTCAATATTTTTAAGCAAACGTCTGAAGTGATTATGACTACTGTTAGGTTTGCTCATATTATACTCTCTCATCTCTATATTTGTTGTGTAATCATTGAAAAAATGTTTTGTGTTTTCAGTTTTCATGGCACGAATATATAGATAGGCATGCATACCTGATAAGACTTCCTGATAATCCTGAACAAAAAAATTGAGAATGGGTTTAAATAGCAATTTGTAAGCAAATAGCACGTTACTAGCAATGTAATAATGTAGTAATAATAATAAAATGATGGATTATTATTTTGAATTGTGACTTGCCCACATAGTGAAACTATGTATGAAGATGTGGTGGAATGCAAAAGTTCGTTTGCTTATGATATTGCCTGCCTGCCATTGCCTTTTTGGAAGAGCGGAGAACGGGAGGAGAGCATATCCTTTAATTTTCCAAGCACCACACCACGATTTATGTGATAATACACATTATGATGGGATGATGGTGTGCGAAAGATTTACATTTTTAAACCGCAGAAGAAATCAAATTGATAAATGGCTAGAGCCAAAAAGCTACAGTCTTATGCATGTGTCTTGTCAAGGAAGTCATACCGAAAAAGGCAAATGGCTGGGTCAGGTTTCAGCATTGATTGTTTAGAGCGAGACGAGAGGAAAAAGAAATGGGATACAATTTTTGTAATTTGTAATCTTCATCAAACATCACCAATCATCGTCATCATCATGGCTCTCGTCGTCCTCCCAAAAGGTACTCGGAATTTGCATCAGATCGGCATTCAGTCAACTTGCATAATAACTTGTACAGGTACCTATATTACGTAAAGATCATCAAGGAAAAAAGTACTAGAAGCCAAAAAAAATCTCTGCGAATCTCCGTGCTCACTCGCCAGAGTTTTGTCAGAATGAAGTAGTACTCAGTCAGTTTGCCTTGTGGAACGCGCATGCACATACCTACACAAACGAGCAAGAAAGTACGTAAAGCATCTCATCTCTTTATTCTTCGCTCTTTTAACTAGCAATAAAAAGTGGGAGAAGAACGAAATAAATGCATTATTGTTATTAGTATCATTATCTCTCGTATAATATCAAATATTGTTCGGCCTCTTATATAATTTCTACAATTTATTTGATACTGTGGCCATTATCTTCTTTAACAAAGCTGTTGTATCCTGCTTAAAGCAGTAGTATTGACTGGTAGGCATTCCTTTCACTGACACTATGGCGCCTTCAGTATGTATTATCATCATCGTAATCTCTCATCTTCATCATCCTCGTAAAGATTCAATAACGACGACGTTGACGATGATGATGACGACTTGGACGCAAACGGAATGTGAATACTTGAGAGTACGAACAAACGAATAATTCTGCACATGTTGCCGTTGTTGCTGCTGCCGCTGCCGAAGAAACTGAATGGAAGATGGAATATCCATCATATCCAAAGATCATATTGCTCATATAACACAGTCGAGCGACTGTCCATTGCATTGTAGAGAGAGAAAAAAATAAGTACATGTGGTACTTGTTTTCATTTTGCCAGCGCATGCCTCCCTTTACCTTGAGGCAGAAAGTTTAGTGCTCTCCTAACTCGCTCACAGCCTAGCCATAATATCCAACCTTCCACCAGCCGAATCCCAATGCTACGTATCGGCACAAATCTCAGCATCATCATCATTATGATCATCTCTTGTGCAAAACAGGACGTTACTTTTCTGTACCCAGGCAGCTTTTACAATACAACATTGTTTATTGTCCATTACAAGAATGTGTAGTAGTAAGTACGGTGGTGTTATACGAGAGCGGCGACGTTGACTGCTAACATTTTTCGTCGTGGCAGGAGGCAACAAGGAGACAAAACCGTCATTGTCAACTCAGTCAACAGATTTTTTGTGTTTTATGAATGGACACTTCCATTCCCGTCACACCGTCACCGTTCAAAAGCTAAACTGCCAAATTCTCTTGAAAGTTCAGACAGAACAAAACAAGGCACACACACAGAGATAGCGTCAGTCAGTCAGTTGCAGAGATCATCATGAGCAAAAAAGTGTGTGTCAAGGCATTTTGTCATAGTGTCCATATTAAGTGTTGAGCATGTTTATGGTCTGGTTGATTATCAAGACGAACCAATACCGAGAAGTAAGAAGAAAAAGTAGTAGTACCCAAAAAGTCATTATGTAGCTCATGCAATCAAACGTACAAAATCAGTTAAGGTTTACCAGAGACATTGAAATGGTTACAGTCACAACCGCTTCCTTAAAAGTTTCTTTGAAATTTTGATCCTTTTTGTTTTTAGGAAGAGGATTTTCCCCATAAAGTGAAAAGATTTTGAAACCAGTCAAAATGAACAATCGAAAGTCATTTACTTTTGGCAACAGCCACCATCACGACTCTGGTGGTGGTGGTGATGTGGGAGGAAGCTACTCGCCGGCGTCGCCAAGTCGGAAGACAAATTCCCTGGTGTTCTGTGCTAGTGATATGTTGGCGTCTTCACCAACAGCAGCGTTTGCAGAAACAGACTGTGATAGTAGCAGTAACGACAGAAATGACCAGTTGAAAGTTATGCAGCAGGCGAGTGAGATAAAACACTTGCAGCAAATTCTCAATGAAGTAATTGCTCAAAGGAACGCCCTTATGTGTGAGGTGGAACAGTTAAAATTACAGGCAGTTGCTGGAGAACTGTGTCAACTTGACAAATCTTGTAGTTCACTAGACTTGAGTTTTGGAATGGGGTCAAACCTAGCGCTCAATAATATCAATCCGCAAGATAGCAGGAGCAACGGTAGCAATAAAAAACAGGAAGCCGGTGATGTGCTTACCCCCACCACCACACCTGGAAAGACATTACAGAATGCTGCTGATGATGGGAGTGCCACTGACGGTGCTGGGGATGATTTGGACCAGAGCTTTGGCTATTTAGAACCGGAAATTGAATTTAGTCTCATTTGTCAGGACTTGATTGGATTGAGTGTGGACGATGACAGTAAACTAAGGTGAGTTATGGGAAAATGTTTCTCTATTGAATTTTAGCTCATCCATATCATCATATTCTCTACACATTGATCTAGCTTGTTTCACTAATTTCATTTTGCCCTTTCCATTTGCTTTCCTGTAATGTAAGTGGCATGACGTAACGGATGTTGAGCATACCCTAAAATTCTTCCATGATTTATAGCTTGGCTTTGGCTTACGTTTCGGTAGCATATCGTCATCAACTATCAACAGACATGCCATAATAACGCTGCATTGCATATGCCAGCACCACCGAAAACTATAAAAATGCTGGCAAAACATGACACTATAAATTTTCTACTCTCCACTTGGTCTCGCTCTCTGGATTTTACTAGATATTTTTGATGAATAATGAATGGATTCTCAACACATTTATAATACAAGATGGTAGGTGTAGGTATGAATGAATTTTATGGTACATGGTACAGGATTCGGATGTTCTTTGGGGGTAGTGTGCAATAAATGATTTTATTGGATAAGTTCCATCTAAAACTTTTCCCATTTTCCGTGTCGTGTGTAATAAGAAGTTCACTAATAACAGGAATGATGAAAAGGCGATGAACCGTGTGTAGCGTGCCGGGTGAGCGAGATTATTTATCTATTTCTCTTTCCTGTTTTGACTGGGTGTTTTCACAACGCACAAACAGCATATCACCACCATCAAAACACATGAGCTTCCTTTCTCTACGGCAAGGAGACGAGAATAGGGTGGGGTGATAATATTGTTTTGATGAAAATTTGTACAACAAAAATAATAACAAATGGACCGCACAAACCATAACGTCATATCATCATCTTTAATTCAACAAACTTTACTATCACGAGAAATCACACTCTTTTGGAGGAATTTATTGTTGTAGGTGGACCACCATCCTGTGGTGCGGTGCCCGTATCATGGCTTGTATTTGTTATGCAATCTTGCACGCTCCATCATATCGCAACGAAAACTAGCACATCCCTTTTTATCACTGCGGCTTTCATCGTCATTTTGCTTAAAACTTATACAATAAGCGTTATCCTTTACCGTCCGGTCGGTCGTCATTATCTTCTTTTCTTTCTTGGCAATTTTGCGCACGCCAACATGGAATGATATGCTTTTGCTATATAGAGAAACCTGCGGCGAAAATCTGACCCAATTTTCCCTAGGAAGTACCAGTTCATCATCACACACACAAAACACGCATGATCATAGAAGCACGTCCGTCCATGAGCGTTTTTTTATTCGCAATTCATATGTTAGCATTAGCGTGGGATTTACTAAAGAAGTGTGGCAATAAAATAAAAAACCAGTATTTCCAGAATGGGAAAATTTACAGTACAAAAGCCGTCATCATTATCATTATATTAATTTGTTATTCGTATTTTTTTACTCGCAATCACAACATTTACAAAAGGACCAGTTGAACTACACTTTTATGAAGAAGCGAGGTTTATGTAGGTGGAAGCAAAGGGAATGACACTCGGCTGAGGCTGACTGTTGGTTTTCTGGTCAAGTAGGCGAATTTTACACAAATTTGCTTTTATTGTATCACTTCACGTAAGTAATACATTGTAGCCTGTCAACCTATTCCATTCCATTGTTTTTCCCTCAAGGTCTTTTCTCTGTGTGTGTTTTTCTATAAAAATACTTGAAATGTATGAATGTATTAATTTGCCTTCTATATGCTGTATGTACGCATACCCACTGCATTGCATTAGAAGAATACCTTGAAAACCAAAATACTCATAAACTTCACCAATAGTACCATGAGCCCAATCATCAGCAGAATGATCCGCACTACCATTTTTTTATCCGCATAGTACACCTGTTTTATTTCATTCATTGTATCCAAAAAATACCCAACATGAAAACTTGTATAAAAAGTAGGTAGGTATTTTTGCATGGATGGTTTATCTCAATCTTAGCAAACTCATGCATACTAAATCTTCATCACGGATTCCTTTTTTCTTCTTTTCTGAATAAAATATGTGTTTCTCTTCAGAAATCCCAAGATTTCTACAAGTCAAACTTTATGGAAACTTTTTACCTGCGAACGCATGTGGCTACCGGCAGCATAGATAGTGGCGTGTGTCTCTCTGTATCTTTTAATGTATGCGCAAAAAAATATTTGACTGTGTCTAACAAAAAATCTGTGCTTTTCGTGATGAAAAGTGGTTGGTAATGAAAACGCAAAAGAAGGAATCTCAATCTGTTGCACTCTGCTTTTATTGCCATTGTTTACCTAGTTGGTTTGATAGCATAAGGTTGGGGTTTGTACGGCGGGTTCGACATGCCACATGTTCTTTTACTGATGAATTATACTTATTGTACAGGTGGACCACTGCATACCTAGTCATTATTATTTTTATTCCATTCCAACATTCGCAAAGCACTTAAATCTATTATTCACTTGACTTTGGCTAGGAAAAAACGAGCCAGGTAAACCAGGTGAGATCATCAAAGAATAAAAATGTAAGTAAGTAGCATAAAGGATATTTAAGTATGCATACTGAATATAATGCTGATGATGATAATGCTGGTGCTAAACTTGTCTGCATGCACACACTAAAGACATATGCAGACGCAAGGATAACAAATAATGCGCAGAGTGTGTGCACTAGGATAAACGTACAATAAGAAATTGTGCAAAGTGAAGATCATCATCAACAACTATCATCATCATGTTGTCTTGATCTTCACCATTATCATCATTAACATTCAACATGCTTCTTCGTTTTCTGTGTGTGCACTGCTGCTGCTGATAACACAACAGATATAGTCATTTTACCCAGATTATACTATTTTCTCTAGTTAGTGGAGAACTACAATGATAAGGTGTAAGTAAAATAGGAACAGACAAAGTTTTATAGGTATGGCGGTGCAATAATATGCAATGACTTTGTGTGGCGGTCCCTTGTTTTCTTCTGCAACACAATTTTGTTCGCTTTGGTAATAGTTTAGTGGAGTCATTATCATTTCCATTTCTTTTCAGTAATCATTACTATCAACATCGTCAGTAGAATGTAGTGACGAGTGTTTGAGTGGTGGCAAATGCTGTGATTCTTATTGCTTTTTCCTACAAGTGATTAGGCTTATATACCGATTTAACGATCAACAGACAGCACCAAAAGAAGTTATAGTTGTGTGTGTTCGCACAGTGTAAATTGAAACATTGGCAAAGAGGTATCTTAAATAAAACTGAAGTAGTGTGGTCGTTGGTACTATAATCTCTTATTCCATCTTCTCCACACACAGACACCATTAGCCACTACAATCTTGCAGTTTTTCTAAAAGACAAATCTATTGTTGTACTTTTGTGATTTTGACATGTGTGACGACGAATTCTTCTCTGCGTCTACTACAAAATGAACATTGTTCAATTGGTTAACTGACACAGTTTGTATGTTTTTTTGTTGATTGTTTGAGATTTTTTTAACGCGTTGCACCAGCTATTCTAGCTGCATGCTCACTTTGACAATCGCGGTAAAGGCTATACAGAAGATATTTTATCATTCGGCAGACAGTTTCATGGTTGAGTTGAGATTGTTGGTGTCACCAGTACCATCACGAGCTGAAAAGGAAGCCAAAATCAAAGAAATGGCAAAATAAGCGACAGAAGCAGTTACACAAAAAAGAACGGTTTTGTCAGCAGTGTAGAGTTGTGCCTGCAGTGGAATAGTAGAGTTGTGAGGAATGTCATTACAAAAACAACACACTCTCGCAACTTACAAGTTACAACAATCTCTTTATCTGAATGAACAAATCTTTTCTGATGGTGCTGCAGAGTGTTGGTTGATCTGATTGATTTTAGCCTCAGATAGCCATAAATAAACAGTTTCTTTTACAAGTTTCTTTTTATTACTATTCAGATGAATTTCAAATACTACGTGCCTTGCATGAAATATTCATTGAACTCTTGAGCATACATTTCCTCTCTAGTCGATTAGCCGGTGCTTTTTGTGGTGAAAACCACAAGATCAATTTACATTTCAAAGTGCTTAAAAATACTCATAGAATAGCAGACGAAGAGAGAGACTTGACTTAATTTGTAATTTACTCCTGTAAATTATTTAGTCCTCTCATTAGTATTAATTTACAAATAGAGTTACCTGTTTTGTGTGATGCGGTGCTTGTACCTGTCATTGCCTCTTGGCGTTGTCAGGTTTCAGTATTTTAAAAAGCCTGATGTGAGATTTATCGGAGTTCTTCATGTAGCCAAATAGTAATAGTCATAACCATACAGCCAGTCAGTCACATGACCAATAACAAACACTTTTCCTTTGTTGCAAAATTCCCCTCGGTTTATTAGTTCTAGTCGACTGAAAGTGCTAACAATCCCAATCGTTTTCATCGTCATTGCTCGTTTTCAATTCAAAATTATTATTGGTTTTTACGACAGTGTTGGTGCTATACTGAGCTATAAGTGAGGAACATGAGTAATTGATACGTATTTCCCAGGCGTATACTAAAAAGTTTGTGGTCTCGTAAAAAACGGGCGAATAACTGCCATTATGTCAGTTTTATCCTTGTTTTAAGATGTGTCTTCTGAATAGAAGAAGCAACGAGAGAAAATAACTTTCGTACGTTTCTCATTTTTTGTGTTTATGGGTGAGTAATACCGCAATTAATACAAAATTGCCAAATTTTCTGGTAGATTTTATTGAAATTTGGAAATCTTTAACAAGAATAAGAAGGAAATCAAAAGTGAAATTTAGACACAAGTTTAAAAAAAATTCCACCGAGCCTCCTGTTATAGCTGCAATAACAGCTCCATTATTGCGTAAAAATCGTGGTGGTGGTGATGTAGTTGGCGGTGTGACGATGATGATGATGATGGGCATGGTGCATGCCTTTTCGATTTCGTTCATATTATCATCGTGATGTGCTTCGGCTTGTTGAAAATGTTCCTTGACTAGTCACGAGTAGCCATGTGCTCCTTCAAAATGGAATAAGAAGAAGCACCATCATCAGCACCTGCGAGTTTACAACTTTTCTATACTTCTTGTGTCTTGTGCTACGGAGGAGAGCAAAAAACGTGAAAAATGACAACTCCGTGCTTCTGCAGTTTTTTTGCATTTTACCCAAGCATATAATTAGCACTACAGATATGCTACTAGACTAGACCACTAGAACAAATGTGTGGTATTGTGCCGAAGAAGAAGAAAGAAAGAACAACTTACCTATATTTATTTTCATGATTATGATGGCGATGATTTACATTAATTTTTAGCATGAACTTTTCTGTATGCACAAAGAATTTTTATGGTAAATAATAGTATTACAAATTCAATATTATTGTTGTTTTGACTGATATTTATTTTGCTCCATTGATTGCGAAAAACATGTTGTATAACTGGCGTGTTGGTGGAATTATGATGGTGGTGGCTGTTGCTGTCGAGTGCGCGGTTGTGGTGGCAGTGGTGGCTGCTGATTTATAACTTTTGATAGCATGGGGAAACACTACGATCAAAATAATTTCAATTACTACTGCCACGATTACCAGTGCGATAAGCCATGTTTGGAACGAAAAGTGAAGAAACCGTGCTGGAATACACGGAAGCTGTCTTGGTGTACGACCTTCGACGGACAGTATACAATGCTGAAGGACAACTCACAGATCCATATGCTCATTACCTATGCCGCTCGCGTGGTTATCGGCTGTGCAGAAGGTTAGAAAAGAATATGAATCCCAACACTTGCATACATTTGAACTACCTATATGCCTATATAAAGCCATGTACTTTTCCAAGCATTCTTCTCTGCTGCTGCAGTGCATTTTTATTTTGAAAAATTAGCTTTTCCTTTCACAAAATACATGCCCATTTCATCATTCACATTCCCAACGCATACAAATTGCTTTGATGTCGAATTGCTTCATTATCATTGGCCTTACCTCCTTTTTTAATATGCATGCTAAATAATACCTGTATTAATTACCTTTCATGTCAAAAGTGAGTCATGTCATGATGATGAACACACAAGAAAAAACCTGCCCTTTGGTTTAGTACATGATGCTCGGCATGAGAATTATTTATTTTGTTTACGTCTTCTAGTTTATTTATTTGAAAGGACGATCAGGATGACAAATGAAAATTAAAAGGGGCATCACACATTTTTATTAGTACTCTTTTAATACTTTTATTCATTTTTATTCATGAAGAAAGGAAAGTATTCCGGCGACTTTACAAGTCAATAGTGCCGACCGTACCGACCACCATCATTTTTATTTCTTTACAATAAAACGAAAATTACTGAAAAATGTAGTTTTTTTTCTTCATATCCAATTAAGATGTCACAACTTACAAACACATGTATGTAGGTATGTGTGTTCAAATGCTTACACAGCTTCAATCATGTATTTATTTGTGTGCAATTTTCAGGGGCTTGCCTTGTTTTTGCTTGTCAAATGCTTTTTTATTCAATATGCGCTTACTAACTGGCACCTACCTCACACCCAGAAAAAAAAGCCACCAAAGAAAGTATTTTTCTTGAGCTTTGTGTGCGATACCGGATTTTAGTGAATAATTGTGTCATTTTTTTCTCTCTCTAGAAAACACATTCGTTTCACAAAAGAAGTCAATAACAAAAGCTAAAGCGTTTCATATTTGTGATGATGAGTTGATGATAATGATTGATTTTCTCTTTTTTCGAAATTCTGCTGAATTTTACTTTTTCCTGGCAAATAATTGACAAGTATTTAAGAAAATCGCATTCTCAGATCACGTAGAACAACAGAAATCAAAAGATCATTCTTCAACAACAACAACTTATAATCACTCTGCGTTGGACACATAAGCAGAAAAGTGCATTAGAATATTGGCACTGCACTGGGCACGTAAACCCAATTTCCTGTACAAACAGGGCATGAAGACGAAGATTAGAACAAAAATTCAAAGAAAATGCATACATGACAAGCTTGTGACTGACTGATTACCGCTAACCAAAAGAAACAAGAAAATTCACAAGTACCGTACCTACATACGCATTTAAAGCAAAACCATCATTTCAGATTATTGCTCAAAAGCAAAAGCCAGTCTCATGAGTAATCATAATCATCCTATCGTCATAAAACCAAACCACTTTCATGCTAGACAAACCTTCCTTATAATAATGTACATAAGTGTAATAATAATAATAAAACACGCAATGATAGTATTGACGCTTTCATCATCAACACGATCAATCAGATTGGAATTTTTATAATGCATTATCAAGAATTTTTTTAGGCAAAAGGAATAAAAAATGGTTTAGAATCATAATCATTTTGTCAGGTAAGAAAAAAAGTGACGACAAAAAGGAGACCGATAACCCTATTACATATGATTATTACATTGAAGAAAATGAAGGCACGAGGAAAAGTGTAATTGTTACTTGCAAAACATTACCACAAAAAACACTTGACAAGAAACCCCAATCTTTTTATGAGGTGTGATTTGAGGCATACCAAAAAACCAAATCAGAACGAACCAAAAAAAAAATCAATATAATTTTATTTTTCATTTGACGATAATGTCAGTTTTAAATGTCAACATGTAATCGATGTGCAATCTGCTACAGACTTTATTGTTCCTTCCGACGGAGAACTTCCAAAACTACGGTTTTGGAAATACTATTCCAGTGTGTAATTTCCAACTGTTATCAGCTAACCACATCCACATCTCATGATATCTGTATCGAGATGAGTCCATGCATTTACAAAGGACACTTATGGCACGAGGCCTTGTTCTATGAAAAAAACCCGGATTTATGGACATAAAGTATGCTTACATCCGGTAATTTGTCAGTCCACCTATAATGTTTGTTGGAATAGAAAGCTTCACATTTTCATTTACTGTGATCCTGTTTCAGAAACAGCCGGCATAATATGTATATTTACTTATTTGGATGACCAATAATTGCATTTAAAATCGTTAACTTTTTCACATCACCACAACTGTTTGAATCCTAGTGTTGTGGCTTTTGTCTTGTGGGTGTACACATTTGTTTTATTCTAAATATGTACATATTTATGTAATGTTCACGCTCTTGATATTGATAATATACGTAATTTATTATGTGATTGTTATGTAGTAATGTATTTTTTATCCTTGTTATCTTTTTAGGGTATTTTATGCATAGAGCCATAGGTCTTGGGAACAATACTGATACCGCTATTGCTACCACATATTATGTAGCTTAACTTTTTTTTACCTTGCCATCTTTCCGTAAAATCGCATAAAAATCACAAAAAGGAAATGTTAAAAATTAGTTTAAATCACACAGTAATGCATAATATTATACAAATGCCAACGTACTTGTTCTCTGAGCAAATTGTCAACTAATCTAATAATTTCACATATAAAAAGTTTGCATTAAAATATGTATTACGTGATGCTGGTGATTACTCGATTTGACTCTACAAGCAGAGACGATAAGGATGACGTGATACCACGTAATGTGAACCAATAAGGCGATTTATGGGACAGAGAGGTCATCGCTGATTTCTTATTGAGGAATGGAGAGTTGAGTACAGACAAGCTTAATGATCATGAAACCAAAGAGCAGCACCATCATCACCCTGTTCAACCTTTGGTTTATGTGCGTCCATTACTATTTTTCAATGGAACTAATATGTCAAGTCATGACATGATGAAGCACGTAAAAAGCGCAATAAATAAATCATTTTGTTTTGAAAGATTCGAGTCAGAATACCTTTTTTGTTTTTTCCTTCTACCGATCTGGCCTTCTTTTTTTAAATTCTACCTCAATGCAATGAGTATAAACGTATCTTTTACAAGCAGCATTGCCCTCTCAATTTTTTCAGGTAATCGTAAACCTTTGGGGCACACTCAAATTTTCTCAATCTGTCGACTTGTGCAAAAATTGCCCAAAACATGTAGCATGACTAAAGTGTTGTATTTCCTTCCAGTTTATTCGCAACGCTTTCCATAACTGTTAACCAAGTTCAAATTGACTATGACGATGATAGGATAAGAAAAGGTTAATCGACTACTTAAAAGCAATAGTGTACTCCCACTCAACTCTTGTGACTTATCCAATTACGATTATCCAACTGCTCCTGCTGCTGCACGTATCCATTTCAAGGCAAAAATGTAGACAAAATAATAATCGCATGACTATTTTTATATAGGTGAGGGGGTGGAGGTTCTCGTGTTTCCTCCTTTGTGTAGTTGGCACCATAATATCACACACACACACAACCATAAAAACAATGGGATCACATTTACTAAAAGAGATTATGTGATTATGACTCTATGAATCTGTTGAACAGCAAAAGAAAAGAAGGTGATCATCTCGAGTGGCTTCTTGATGGTAATGGTGGGTGACTAACGGGCTGCAACGTCCGTCCTCACCGTTCGTGTTTGCTACTAACATGCATTAAAAGGTCGAACGGTTAGAGGTGGGCATCTCTCGCACAAGTGACCAGGATGAATATGCAAACAGATTATTCTGCAGGCAAACAATGCCAACATTAGTGAAAATCACTGAATTCTTTAATCCTCAGTAAAGCCAATTTATTTACTGCGGTGATTGAAGAGCACAGAGCAGAACATTCTAAAACGTAGCAATCAGAGAGAATGAGTCGCTGTATCAAATTTTTCAATCTCCTTCTGAGACTCGACAATAAGTCAAGTCAAAGTCAAGCGGTGTGTAAGATTCATCATGCTCCATATAAATCATGTAATAAGAAGTGTTCCAATTCCTTCCTGCAGGGCATTTTTCTTTTGCTACTTCTGACGACGATGATGATGCCTTTTTTCTGCGGTTTTTGCACAAAAATAGGCAAATCCAATCCAATCTACTCTGCTTTTCTGTTATGCTCTTCAAAACTGACTGACTGATTCATGATGAATGAGAAGCAGAAAAGAAGAAGACAATGACGGTGGATTATTTTTTTCATAAAAAATCATAATAATAAACTCAGCATGCCCTATACTTGCGTTCATTGAGTGAATATTATTATAGCGAATGCGTAGACAGTAACGATATATGAGTTAGCAGCTCATCATCATCGTCGTCCTCGTCACATTGAACTGTTATGAAAATCATCCTCCTACTCTTCTTATGACTACCTATAAGCCTATACTCATCAACATCATCATATCATCATTATTATGAAAAAAGGTATATCCTATTACCTGCCACAATAATATACTTTAACATAAAAAAAGCTGAGCGTTATTATGTGCATCAAGTAGAGCACAACACGGAGCAAAAACTGCATTGCGTATAAATTGCGTAGAAAGGCATGTAAATACCAACGCCATCCGCAAGACAGAAAAAATAGCTTAAATACTTAAGAAACTACACACAATAATACATACCATAAATAAGCCTATATATATGCGTGTAAATATTCCTATAAAGAAATTATCGAGACTTTGAGACTGTTATACTAATCATCTTCAATCTTGATAATAATAGTAATAATAATATGCATATATATAGGGAAGGTACTGTGCATCTTGTCGTCGTCTGTCTCTGTCTACCTGTTCGCTGAATTACCTTGGCGGATTTTTCGTATACCGATGGATTCCTTTATTGCAGAAATATATAGTTCAATCTTCACGTGTGAAGAATAACATAATATAAATATCTATCTGCTCTCCTGTACTTATACGAGTAACACATATAGTTTATGAAAATACCTATCTAAACGCTAATCTTTTTTATTTAAAAAAATGTTAAACAAGTGCTTTGACTTGACACGATAAAAGTCATGTTTACCTTATAGGCAGGTATGATGCATTATGCACTGCGTCCTGCGTCTGAGACATTACATATTTTCAATGTGCTGATATATAGCTTTACTGCATATTTACTCCGCTCTTTGTTTACCACCATTGTTGATTACGGGGATAGTGGTGATGAGACTCTGTGATGTGTTGATGATGACTTGATCGGCAAAAGTCATCAAGGAACGGAGTGAGTAGGAGTTTATTTGGAGTGAAGTGCAGTAAAATAAAACTGCACAATTGGTTTTATTAGCCAGTAGTAGACACCACCACCACAACTTGGTAGTGTTGTACTACAGACGAAGAACACACATCGTCATTATAACAGTTATAAATGGTCAGGTTAACTGGTTGGGTTTAACATTTTACCACTACTGACTCAGTTTTTATCGACCTCCTCCTCCATCTCCTTACTTAAAACCGTTGCATATACATACAGCAGAGGCTGTGATTGACACCTCTCGTGGGAACCAAGGTGGGAAGTTGTTCCTGCTTTCTACAGTAAATAAATAAACAACCAGAAGACCTAGTGCAACCACCAGCATAGCTGTGTAGTATAGATGAGATACATTGTTTTAGCAGCAAGAGTCAGAGTTCACAGCAATAAATTGCATTTAAATTTTATTACACAGACAAAATCTACTATTATTATAAAAAGATGCTTTTGCTTGCACTGTTTAAACATACATGTTTTGTACGTTTAACAAAACATCTTTGATAATATCGTGTGCATTATATCGCATTCACCACCCTTCGTCATCATGAACATGTATACGTTTTCTTATTCTGGGTAAATATGTGACAGTAGTTCTTATAAAAAAGTCAGTAGTCAGTGAACTGTATTATTTTTTTTCTATAAAAATGCTGCATTCATTAGTGTATCATTTATCAGTGGTAAAACTTGAAGAAAAAAAAACAATACGAATAGTACTATCACCGTGTCACACAACAACACGAGGGTAACATGCAGGTGTACAAGTACTGCTGTACGTCTCTTGTAAAAAGTGTAGTTTCTCATTTAGCTGATTTCTTCACCTCATCAAGCTACACACTACATACATTATAAAATGTAGTTTCATTCATGTACAGTTTTTATTTGTGGAATATTAGAAGCAGAGTATGTAAAGCTCTTCATCATTGTCGTAAAACTGTGTGGTGTTGTTTCAGGGTGTGTGTCTATTTGTGTGACGGATTCAGTGTCCAGATTTTAAGTACCACCTTGTTTTCAAAACCTGGAAACCATATTTAATTTTAAAAAAATTAATACAGTGTGCTATGAGCTGTTTAAGAGAGCCGAGGAAAACCAACGATAGTTTGTATTTGTGTCAGCTAGATAAGAGAATGGTGTGCTAACCATAAAGTTTTTCCTGTGCACTTTAAGAGGTTCCTTTCTACGCTTACTGCATTTGACGGTTAGAAAGGGAGTTTATGTAATAGCGTGTAAAAAGTGTAAGGATGAACATTTTGGCCACAACCTCTTTTCGTTTTCATCTGCAAGGCTTGCTTGTAGAAAAAACCAAGGTTCCAGTACATATTAGAGCAAGTGGGATTTGTCCGTGGTAAAAATAGAAACGTGGAAAACTGTGTCACATGAAACGTTAACGTGTTTATTCCACTGCATATTATTCAAGTCACAATGTGACGTGTGCCGAGCATAAATGCAACAATGCGTGTAAAGGTCAAAAAGTGTCCATGCATGTCCACATAATCATCATAATATTATTGTTGCCCTAATAATAATAAAAATAGTAAAAATAATAAGAATAGTAAAAAGACTGCAGTGCAGTGCCACAAGGCGCAAACATGTTTTCCGCCGTGGAGGAGGATGATGTGCTCGAACTGTCTGAAGCAGTGTTGGCATGTGACCTTCGGCGGAAGGTGTACAACTCCGATGGTCATCTTACTGACCCGTACGCTCATTACTTGTGTCGATCGAGAGGCTACGTTTTATGCAAAAGGTGAGACTTAAATTTTTGTCATTTTTGTAATAACGTTGTTTATAGAACAGTACATAGAATAAGTCATAGGCATAGTTTATTAACATCATCATATTTTTATTAAAATCGATTTCTGTGAGTTTACTGTCGGTTTCATGATGAAATTTATTAGAATTAAGAAATTGAAATCTGATGGAGTGGTGTAAAACTGTAAACATTAAAAACAGGAGCATGTCTTGATTAATGCTTGCTGACATATTATTTAGGGCACGATCCTTATATTTTCCCTATCTAATGACGACGAGGCTAAAATGTAAATAAAATTATCATGATGACGAAACTAAAATCAACAAAGTCATAGTCATATTATAAACTTTAGCTGCTGCTCTATATCACCTTCATTTGCAAAGATATGTATTTAGTTACGTGGAATTATTGTGTGAGAGCCACCGAGCCGATTATCAATACATGACATGTCACAACGCAACCCTCGGCAGCTACTATTAGTGCAGTTTTATTGAGGCACACGCCATACGGCTGTACCATCATGGTCTGATTTGTCTACTTTAATAAGAAAAAGTCATCAGTTCTCCTCACACGAAAAATGGAGGCATGACATGAGTGCAAAAGTGCAGAGTACACACAATTACTGCATTACAAATCAAATAAAAAAATCAACAGTAAACAGCGAATCTAATGACGACTAGGTATACAAGTCTACACGGTAAACCTCAAATAATTTCGCAATCAATTTAGTGGCACTATGTTTCGTTGTTATTAACTCTTCTAGAGAACAAACTAGAGAAGAAGTTTGCCGTCAAAGTCACATAACATCTAATAAAGCTTTTTGAAGACAACACGAGAGTAATTACTATCAATCTTGAACACTATAAATACTGACATCATGACATATTATGAGTGTATATGCATACAAGTGTGGGTTTGTGCTTATAATAATAGCATTACATGCCTACATATATGAAAATGATATAATAAAAACAAAATTATTATTAAAAACTATATAATATAAACTCTACCTACCTGTGCGTACTTCAAAAAACAAAAAGTTCACTCTCTTCTCACACAACCGCACCACTCACACGATGACAAAAGAGCTACACAAGGACCAACATGTCTATAATTGTACGTATCATCAAACAAACAAACGACATAATTGCTTAATGAACATTTCTCTCCAACTATCTAGATTGATTGTTGTTGCCGATGATCTTGATGTAGTTTGTGTACTTGTACTTCACCCTCGATCCTCACCCCTTCCTTTTTGTGGTCGTCTTTCTGTAATTTTGTGATGTCGCGTTCATGAACCTCTCAAGAGAAAGAAAGGAGCAAACAAAGTGCATAAACAACAACGCGGCTAATGAAAGTAAACAATGCGAACGACGGTAAAAATCAGAGTGAGTGGTTGGCTTGATTAATGATGTGGACGGATCAATAATGAGATTGGTGGTGAATGATTATGATGATGATGTGAATCAATGATCAATGATGATCACGCAAAAATTATGCTATGGTTCTTATAAGAAGGAGGATAAGATAGATTATATAATATCGGCATAATATCCACAGTCAAAAAAGTCAATTTAGAGTTACAACGTGTGAGACAATTTATTCATCTGTCAATCCGTTTAAAATTTATGGATTGAAAATAGGAGTATCGCGAGAATTGTTATTTGTTTGTAAAATGAATGAACGTTTCTTCCCATCAATCGTTTAATTTCAGAATGCGTTCTAGCCATATGCACTTTTATTATCATTTTACAACATCCACCCACGCCTCCAATTAAATTGAATTGACGATCAAATAACCCTTTGAGTAAATTCTCTAAAGTAAATAGTCTGATACATTCAACAGAGCGAACGTAATAATTGGATGATGTCATCCTAATTCAATCCAATTGTTCAAATAAATAGGTATACACGATAATGAGCTCGGCAAACAAAGAAAGAAAAATGAAATTTACACATCCATTCAGTCAAGTTATACATCTCGTTATACAGTTTCTCCATCTTCACTTTGTCATCCGCATCAATACTCAAAATCATCCTAAACATTTCATCCAACTTTTGCCCTTTTGTTTTCTCTCTTGACTTGAAGATCGTAAAATTTCCGTACAAAAAAGGAAACTAGCGCTGTCGAGGCAGTAGTGATTTAGTTTCTAGTGAGCATAGTGAATAATGGAGTTACAAAAAGGAATTACGAAAATTCCAGCTTATTTGCTTGTCTTCCATTGTGCGTAATAATTACAGTGTGTTCAGGTATTTTTTATTTCCTTTTTGGCATTTCTCCCTTTTCGGCTTTTGCCCTTAGACGTAAGCACATTGCATAATGCCTTAGATGATTGTTGCATTTTTTTCCTGGCGTCTTCATTCCAAAAATCAAGCCAAAAACAAATCTTAAAAGTCAGATGAAGTAATGATCAATTTCAAAATTCTCCAGCGCGTCCATTTGTTTTTCGGGCGTTTTATGAGTTGGGAATTCCAAATAAAGTATTTTTTATTCGAGAAAAAATCCCAGGTACGAAATAATAATATTAAATGGACATGCTTACTGACTGACTGATATGGAACTACTACTGCTTTATTGGCAATATATGTAACCTTAAAAATGAGCATCGCCATAATCATTTGTTCGTGTTGCCAGATAGAATGCACTTGTTTCTACAAAATCTGCAGCAACATCATCGATTCAAGTGCAATCACTTAAAACATGCAAGTAAAACGAGAACCCAAGTAGTCACATATCTTATTGTTAGCGTATTCTGTCGCTTTGTCTCTGACAGTCTCTTTCTCATCTCTTGCAAGTTTCCTTGTTTGACAATATTATTTTTTTCGTCATACCAAGAGCAATACTATTATATAGGTAGCCATCATCAATGAGCATTTTCCATAGAATGGATAAAATTGCAAATGTAAACGTTACTCGTCTGTCAAATCAAGTCTCGCCGTTAGTAATAATAATCATAGTAGATAAAATGAGTTAATTGCTGTTATATGTTCATATGTATGTATTCCTGTATATTCTCTAACAATTACATTGCATCAAGTATCCTTCTGTAAATGATGGCATCATGGTCTCTTCTCTGCTTGTCAAAAAACATTGTAAACTATGCATACATGGTGCCATTATCAGAATCTATATAAGTGGAAAACCAACAACTTCCTATTTTGTTTTTTATGTGCAATCATCGCAGTCTCATGAATGCAAAGTATTACATATTACATTACCGCACGTTCACGTAAGCAAACTTCCTAAATAGATTAAGCATCACATGATCATCATTGTAAACCAGAAAACATGAAAAAAGTTTTTAATGATTTCAATTCAAAGGCTTGCTGCTGCTTCTATTGTGTTTCTTGTGATGTGAAACAGGAGGAAAAGGAGATGATAAGTTAGCAGCATGTGAGCTCTTAAAATACGCGATAAGTGTATTATGCAAAAAATATAAATTGATGAAACCTGCTATATATTTTAACTCTAAATAAGGAACAGAGTACAAATTTTATTTCATTTCTTATCATCGCAGTATATATTTCATTTTCTATACAAAAGTTTTATCGTGGGAATAATTCTCCGTTTAAAATACGAACGTAATAAAATTTCAAATTTTCCATGCTATTGCCAAAATAAATTCTCAACACCAGACTAAACTTTTGCCTATAGATGTGCAGGTATACAGTTTAAACGATTGTGAATATTCCTAAAATGTAATGTAGTTGTAATGTAGTAATATTAAGGAGCCTCTTCTGTTAACATAAATAATTTCAGTGATGAAATTGAGAAATACCTAAATATATTTTATAGCAGTGAGGTATTGGTAGTTGATGTGTTTGCATTTTTCTGTGGCTTGAAGCGGAATGTTTTATTTTTCATAAATTTGCTTTATCTAAGCATGCATTTCCATTTCGTTTGTCCTTCCAAAAAAAACTGTAACTTGTTATCACATCTTCATGGACTCAATAGGGTCAGAAAAATAGTAATAGTAATAATACCTCTGACCAAACACTAACTTATATGTGTAATTAACTATATGAATCTTTGTCAGTAAACAACCAGTTCAGTAGTAAAAGCAGGTCGTTTTTCGCTGGAAGTTACCTGATATGGAAAGGGAAATCAATTACCGGAAAGCTACATAAAATGGCAATTACGCTTCTCTGGAACGAAAGGGAATGTTATGCGATCGTGCTGTAAGTAGAGAGGTCTGTGTGATGCATGACGTTGCTAAAGATCAAAGATTGGATACTGGAAAATATCTATGTACTTTTACTTACCCTATAAAGTTGTCATCTGTCAAGCTACGTGTGCTTGTGCTTACATAATAATATTGCATACTAAATGTACCTGCATAACATTCTAGCACTTTCAATGGACTCTACCTGGAAAAGTATCTTCGTGGAATGCAAACTTGTATTATGTAATTTTAGAAATAGGCTTGAGTTAAATATTGTGTTTTGCAACACCGATAGCATACACTTAGGTACATATACGCCTATAGTCTTGAATTAAATGTCACTCTCTGTCGATACGGCTGTCTGCTGCTGTATCAAGTTTCTGTGGGAGTTTCGCCGAAATCCACACCGCTACCTGGACATTTTATGCCCGACGGAATTTGAAGAGATAATTTGATGTTTGCCGTCGACTCCATTGCAGTGCAGTACAACGCTTAGTACTTAAGTATAACGCTAGGATTACTAGGTACGCATTGCCTCAAATTGTACCTATTGAATATTATATTAAATATCGACCATGAACTATCAAATGAATTCGTGAATAATATTGAATGTAATACTGTGCACTCCTACTGTTTGCACAGGAGCAAAAATGCTATATATAGTGATAGTACCACCTGCAAATTATACGACACTAAGAACAGCTCTCGAGTGGCAATGCATTGGCTTAGTGGGGATGTATAATAATGTAATAAATAGGATACCGTAAATCACTTGATGAGACAATTGACCGATATCCACTGCTGGACGACGACCGTGTGTCCTGCTGTCACACGCTGTCACGTTATTTCATTGCATGACATATTACTACAGGCATCGGTCATCTAAAGAAGTCTATATTATTTTGCTTTACACAAACTGGCAAAAGTTTAAATGCTAAGCAGTAGCTAATTCATTTGTCGCTCAAGTAGTATATATACGCTTGTGTATTAGCACGTATTTATGTAGATAATAAACCAAACCCAGCTCAGCATAACACGCTCATCGTGAGCTACTTGACTTGAATTAGTTTTTTTTCTAACTTAACTGTAATAAATTCTGATGTTCGATTCGACACAGCAAGGTGTGGTGGAGAAAAAGGTTTTTTGGGGAAACAAACACTACTGCTAACAAAATATTGAATATTATACTAGCTGCTCGCCGCAGCGTAGTTGTGTGATGATAAGCTCTACATTGCCACATGACATGTTCGATATTCGCCATTCGATACTCTATTGTCGTTGTTTGTCGCTCCTGCTACCTGCCACTGGCTGATGTGACCATGTATGCATGCATAAGTATTACGTTTGTGTAATCCAATTTAGATTTGGCTTCATTACGGTTAAGTTATCAAAATGGCATTAGTGGTGTTTGTAGCGCAATGCCAAAAAGTGTCGTATACCAATAAATACATGAATTCACATGGCCAGACACAAAAGCAATTGTATGCATGTACGTACGTGAAGTACATACATCGTGTTATATATGAACATGGCTTTCTCTGTCCTCCTCTCACCCGTGTCCTGCCTGCCATTAAGCTAAAGTAGAGCACAGGTAGAGGAACATCAAATCATCATTTATTATTGGACATTTGTGTGATCTGATCATACCAAAAAAATGGACTAAAGTTGACATGCATTGTGTTTGTACTATTGTATTGGGTGTTACACAGTATAACTATTTTCCATGAAACAAACGCATCTCCGTTTTCCGCTCCGTTACAAAAATAAAGGCTTATTGTAGTACAGTGCTCTTTTTCGCTTGTAAATATTTGCATCCATTATTCCTACTTCCATTTATTATTATACATCGCATTGTTCATCTGATCTCATCGTCGCTGTGCTGAACTGATCTGATTATTATTGTAACCCTTTTGTTTGTGTAAATACACATATACAACAAAACAGTATTAGTGCCTCATTGAAGGATTGATCGTGTTTTTGCATAAGTTTTCGCGTTGTTTTTTTCTGCATTGTCCTTCTTTATTCATTCTGCTAGCATCTATATTTTTGTATGAAGTGTCCGTGGACAGTAGCAAAGAGGAAATATTTTTTTTTATTCTCCTGGGCTTCTATAATTTTACCTGATCAGTAAAACAGAGTGAGAGAGTGTGTGCGTGCTTGTGCATGTAGTGGCGAAAAAGGGAAACCATGTACGTGGATTCGGCTGTACTCATTTTTATGATGGAAGTAATTTTTCGATTCTATAATCCTTTTCATCATCAGCATCGTAAAACATAATGCAGGAGCCGCCAGAACACCACCAGCAAAAATAAATAAACAGTATGATTCACTTTTCTGCTTTGACGCGATATTCATTGTTGTTTCACCGTTTTCGCCTTTTTTGGTTGGTTGGACAAATAAATAATCAAAGAGGATTTTTGCTCAAGTAGCATTTTTACCCTTTCCCTTTTCATCATCAGTTTCACTTGTCACCGAGCGGAATTGAGCAATAATGCTTCTACATTTTATTTTAATCATGTCACCTCCACCGCAGTTCCTTAATTCATCTTTTGCTAAGAAAAAGTGAATGTGTTGGCCAATATTGGAAAAAAACTTCTTCCGTCTTAATACCATGACGTGTGATCTGATGTGCAACTACTGTATTTACTACGTACCTGTGCAATCTTATCTTTTAGAGAGGAAATGAGCTGTGGATTGAAAATAATTTGGGGACACATTAACATATTATTTTGACAATTATTTTTGAGAAAAGGAAGTGGAATGGAAATTTTAGTGCATTTAGAGCAGTTCTCACGTGATTTGAAGTTTTCACGCTCATTTTGCCATGATCTTGTCTTTAGTCTACTTGAAACTCCAAAAAGAAGTAATTTAACAAAGCTAATCTAATCAAGAGGAATAGATTGACAATTGTGTCGTGCCATCGTAATAATTTTCTTAAGATGATCATCATGATGATAAATGAGTTTATTAATACCTAATACTCATGCCTGGTTGTGCCTTCAGTTAAACACTATATTGTAGGATTATAGTTTTGGGATGTTGATGGCTGGTAGATGATGTTTATGTTATTTTGTGAGTAGAGCTCTTTATTTTGGCAAATGACTTATTGTCTTTTTGGCTCGGCTCAAAAGATTACTTTTTATTAGCAAGAAGTGTGACAATGAAATTTAGCAAAATGTAGGACGTTAATTTGTCTGTCTAATGGAATAGTAGAGTACAGAAACATCAGCACAAGCTGAATTAAGAATCTCTTCTTTGCTTTGTTCTTGTTAAACGTGTCTGCAACTAGATACTACACAGATTTCCTTTTCCTTTTATATAATCTCAAAACAGAATGTTCATTTCAATCATACTCAAAGTATTGTTTCTCAACAAAAGGCAAATCGAAAGTTAAGATTGGTGATAAAAGGTATTCAATGTAAAAAGCAATATTATAATGAAGATGTTCGTCTTAGTTCCGATCCTCGTCGTTTTCGGAATGCTCTCATTGTCTGTGAGCATTTGGCTCTCCCGCTGTTCCATTTGTTGTCGAAGAAGAAGAACGTCTAATAATAGTGAAAACATTGGTGGCACCACTGGTGACGGCAGTGGCAGTGAAGGTGGTGGCGGCGGGGGAGACAACAATGAAAGCAACAGCGGTGGGAGCACGGCTAACAATAGATACGCGAATAAAATAGTAAATTACTGTCTTTGTGCAAAGCGGCGCTGGCGTCAACAGCGCAAAAAGAAACAGTTGGAGTATTTGCCACCATTTCTCGTAGACATTTGCCAAGTGGATACCAAGGTCCCTTTTGGGAGCATCAGTAGCTTGCCGAGTTTACCACCTCCTGAGATACCTGTACAGCAACAACATTCACAACAAAGCTTAGTAGGAGAGGCCGATGCTTGTAAGGGAGGCTGTGGTGGTGGCACAGGAAGAAAAAGAAAAAGGAGCTCCTCTGTTGCCGCAGTATTGAAAGAATATTTTGAGGATGACTGTGAAAGGCTTTGCGATGGCGGTGTTGGTGGAACCAAAATCTGTTGTGTTAATAATTTGCAAGGCGAGAGTTTTCGAGGTCGAGATAATCTTGCCTTTGAATCTGACATCGTCACGGTCAACAATTATTGCAAGACAACATCCCCATCATCTTCTTCCTCCTCCCCATCGTCTTGCCGTTGTTGTTCGGTTCCTGGTAATGATCATAATAAGACACTATCGACAGATGCATCAAGGTAAAATATAATATAATATGTAATTAAAAGTTTATTAACAAACGTCCATAATAATGTTCTTCTTCATCTTCACCATCAAACTCATAATTACGCCCGTGATAGGCTAACACACATCATGCTACTAATGATATTATTATTAATATTATGTTATCAGTATCTATGAATGGGCATATTACATCAACATTTGATTATGTTGTGCCAAGTAAAAAATGATGACCTTTACATTAAAAACGCACTCAATCCATGAGTGTGTATTTGATGATCGTGTGCGTTCTGTTGTTGTACAATATTGTTTACTTTTCGATGGCTGCTGACTGATAACACGGCAAACAATTCTTAATTCCTGAAATTGATCATGCTATTCATGTTTAACACGAAGGATGAACTTTGCTTACAACATACTATAGATTACTGGTAAAATGCGAGTAAGGTTATAATAATAATAATCTTCATCATGAAAGGACAAAGTTCTCTAAATATTTTGCTACAAATTTATTATTTGTATTTACACATTTTAAACTCAAACTAAATTATTTTTGGCGGATAATAATTATGAGCATGATGAAATAAAAAGCATGTGAACTGATAGCAGTGAAAAAAACGATATATTTTTTTTAAAATAACGAATGACATTGCAAATTGCAATAATAATTACAATAGTACATCTACTACATGAATTATTTTTCTTATCGCGATAAGGCCCACACATTCAATTGAAATTACAAGCTTGTAATGGTGTTTTTATGTTTAGGTATTTTTGGTGGCATTAGGCAAATGACATGCAGGTGCACAAATGAATGTATTGTTCTTGCATTGGTTTGTCAACTTCAAAGTCAACAGCATGTTAGATACGTGTGGATTTACTCAAACAACTGGGTAAATCCGATTAGACGTGAGGAGATTTGAGACTTTTTATATCATCATCATCAGCAGCAAGTAGACTAGACAGAGTCGTGTCAGCTTTTTCACAACGTAATTTTGCTGATTTTCCTCCCAAATACAAAATGTATCATAATGATTACCCCTGTATGTACGATGTACTTTTTATAAGCATGTCGTTTTTAATAAGCCTTAAGGTGATTCCACGCAGATAATGACTTAAAATGTCTTATTTTTCTACTTGAAAGAGTATGATGATGAGCAGAAATGAAGAGGTGTCAACAATTTACCCATGCATTACACGCTCATGCATTTTAAGTCAAAGTGACAATGCTCCATATAATCAGTCTCAACATCATCACCGCCAGAGAAAAAAAAACTTTATTATAAAGGTGGCTGACAAAACGTTATTACTGTTGCGTAACTAATGTAATAAAAAGTGTAGGTATGAATATTAGGTTACAGCCCCGTACTGTCACGCTGGCATATATAAATTCTACATTGCTCTTGTACTCTGATGACGATGATCATGATGATGATAGTAAGCTACATCGCTACACTAATGAGGGATAATTACAGTACAATACTCGTCTTCTGTTCTCTGTCACTTGTGCTTAATAACATAACTCTTGTATACTCTATTTATTAATGCGCTCCTTTATCCCTCCACCCCATTACTACAGCTGCTAAAGTTAAGTGTAGTTTAATACCTACGCACACAATATTTATTATATCATATTTTGAGTTGTTCTTTCTAAAAGTCATAATTGTTGTAATAACAGTCATCTGCATAGACTTCGTAGGTACTAACACACACCTCCATCCTCCTATGCGTGCATACCTACTTAGTTTACTAGGTATTTGTGTGCAGTAACGGTAATTAAAAGAGGATTATTATTACTGCACTAACGGCATAAAAATAACCATCATCATCAGCGTAAGGATTTAAGCATAAACAAGCAAGCATTTATATCATTTCAGGCAGATATTGTATGAACCCATAACTAATAATAATTGCTGATAAAGTCAAATCAACTTGCCCCAGTAATACAACAAGCAGAGAAGGCACAGCAGAGTTTATAGAAGTAGTAGTAGAAAAAGACGTGTGACCAGACAACGGAACTTTAACCCTTTGTAAAAAATCAACTCATTACTATTACACAGCCAAGAATAGCAAAACAAAGTAATGATATCGTAATTATCATCTTGTTATGAAGAAAAGCATTATCAAAGGAGTGATAAAAATAATAAAATATGAAATGTATGACGTGCATGTATTTTGATAAGTGTAACAAATCTGAGGCAGCAAGATTAGGATGGAGCAACAAAATGTGCACCTAAAAACAAAATGTATTACTATTTGCCTACTTTTCTCCCCGACCCTCATTAATATTCACGGTACACATCGTCTTGTCCAATAATGAGATCAGCTTATATACATTTTTACAGAGAGAAAGAAAATCTCTCCTGGAGCTTTGCTACTTGCAACGTAACCGGTACGACTGTGTTATTGTTATGCGGCTTTGCTCTGCTGTGGTGTAAGACACCAAGTTGGTCTCTAGCTGGCACGATCCAGATTGTGTTTTTTAAAAATAACCTTAATAAAAAATGGAAGATGATATAATATGAGTTGTTGTTACATCCTTATATAATGTATTGCACAAGAACGCATACAAATGAGGAGGAAAGTTACTCGATATATTACGTAAAAGGTCTTTTCAAATTAGATATTATGCATGTCCAATAATAATAAGGCAGGCATAAATTAAAAAATGTGCTTAGTCTTCTTTCCTCTCTTTAGAGAGCTAGATGAGAAGAGCCAGACAGTAGCAAGCAAGCGGCAGCAGGTTTTCTGTATTGCAAACACCAGTAGCGTTTCATTATTTTTCTCTTGTGCTGGTGCGCACCTTCCAGACATGCAGGCAGGCATAATACCCATCGGGAAAGGCGATTATCGAGTCTTTTGAGAAGAGTAATGGGGAAGATGCAGAGTGGAGATGAGATGAGATCCGAACCAAAGATGCAATCCTTCTTGTTCATTTTCTTGTTGATGCGTTGTAAAAATTGGTGAATTGTAGAATACCTTCACTTTTCATTTTTGTTCTTGCACATACATGCCATCTGCTCTTGTTGTCTATCTTTCTCTCCTCTAAAGAATCAAATTGAAAACAAAAAAGACAGCAGTGGAATGGGGATGATCGAGCGAGATGAATTATAAATGGTGTAATGTGATGTTCTTCTGCTCACTCTCTGGCACACGGCCCATTTCTCTTTTTCTCTCTTTTTCCTCTTTATTCACTGCTGACTACTATACTGACTGATGAGTACGGTGTAGTTAATGCAGTAACAAGTAACAACAATAAAAGATGCGTGCAGGCAACCATTTTAATTACTTTATATACGTGTGCACTTTGTATACATCGCTGCTGTCTGATTTTGATTTTGAACATGAAGAATTCTTTGTTTGAGATGCCGAGTACAACCGAATTGGGTTACATTTGCATTTTTTACAAATAGTAATCACTCTACTTACCACTGTCTAATGTGATTTTATATGGTTCAGTTAGCATTTTTTTCCTGTTGATGTTGGCAGTGTGGCATGCATTTAATAACAATCGTCTTCTCCACCTCCTCTCTCTCAATCTATCTCTATCCTCTGGATCGTGGACCACTTCTGACTTTTCTTCGTAAAGAAAGGAACGACAGCAGATTCGTAAATCGACAAAGAAATATAAAATATGTTCAAGCATGTGTTTTTTCTGGTCGTAGGAGACGCAGGGGGAACAGATGTAAATTGTCCCAAATGGAGTAAATCTGTATTATGCTGAGTTTATCAAGCAGAAAGAAATGAAATCTTACGTAGTTTTCCGAGTATTATATTAATACATCGAAAAGCATATTTATTACGCCTACTACACGCATAACCATAATTCTCCTTATCGCATAAACCAGGCAATATAGAACCAGCTTTGCATGAGGCATGAGTAGCAAGAACTTTGGTAAAACATCTTCATCATTCTCGATATAACATTGTGATGTACTGGCAGGAGGAGGACAATAAATCTACCAAATCTTTGTAATACTTGATAATAGCAAGAACAGCAGTAAGTAATCAAATTCGTCTCCTTCAACAGCAGTCAACAGAGTTCAATCCAATTGAATCCAAGAATCTGAGCAAAAATCAGTTTCGTTCGGTCCACACTTTCCATCATCCTCTTTTGCGTACAAGCGTGTGTGGGTGTGTAATTCTTTGTCCCATTTTGTGTTTGTTTCCTGAAAGCTGTGTAAATATCCTTTTGGAGTTTCCCTTTTTTCTCTGAATTGATTACAAAACTTTACTCCTCTCTGCCAAGTTTCCGCCAACAAAAGACACAGACCATTTGCACCTTTTCACGTCGGCAGCAACACGTAAACGACAAGTACACGTGCCCAACCTTCAAACAGAAGAACCCGCAGTTCATTTCTTCAGTCTCTTTTGTTTCCTTCTGCCTGTTTTCGTGAACTTTTTATTTAGGTCACTCGACAGAGATTGAGAGAATATCATATATTTTTTCAATGTTTTCTTCAGGAGGTTCTGGTTTTATGGAGACTTCCTGTTTATCACACATTTTTCTCGTGGTGCAAATACAAGAAATGTGAAAAACCTCTCTAAATCTTCGTGAAACGTAAATAATTCGTTGGGTGTTTTGGACAAAATCTTGAAAACCAGTCGATCGTTAAATCATTTTAGATAATCGTACGCATAAAAAGTGGGTTACACAGACCTGCGTTTAATTTTATGATGTATCCACTTTAGGAATGTACTTTATACGCATTCCCTCCACCTGTCTCGAACAGATTGAAGTGGGCAACGCAATATTAGATAAAAAGGACAGAAAAGCAACACGGAACAACTCTTAAAGGAAAATCATTCGTCCAACTTAAATATGATAATGAGGAAAGAACGAAGGGATTATTTTGATAACTGTACAGTAATAATAGTTCTGAACTCTTGTGGACGTCTCGCAAGGACGTATCAACAACAAAATCTCGGATCATGAATCTTTCCTGAGAAAGGACCGTTTGCTCTTTCAAGATAATGCATACATAATAGAAAAGTGTGTTTGAAGAACGGTGCTAATAAACGATAAAAACAAATCAAATCTCTCGAGACGTTAACGCAACTTCTCCATCGTCATCATCATGACTTGCCTGAAAGATCAGGAACAGATTGGGTTCACAAGTCAAAGTCTATTCTTTTACGGCCAGATTGAACTTATCCAACCTGAACTGGAGCCTTGCCTTGTGGCCTAGAGATGAGAGGAGAAAAAAATATTTATTTCTCATCTCAAAGCTGTTATTATTGACTTGTTCATTTCACTCGAGTAAAACTTTAAGTATCCACAATCCACATCGCATCTTGCACCATCATCATCGGTCGTTAGTTTAAATACTGCTTCTCTTCCAGACTTTGTTCAAGTGAGTTTCACCATCTTCATAGTTGAGGGAGGTGAGTATCAAACTATCCACTGGAAAAGATAACAAAGTAGCACTGTGACAGAACAAGGTTGTTTTGTGGCACGAAAACGTTTACGCTCCAATGGATAGCCAGCAGAGAAGTAGTAGATATCGGCGTGAGTAGGTTAGGGTTTTGTTTGTGTAGTGGATCATGATTCTCAGATTGGCTTCGGGGCAAACACGGGTAGATGAGATGTAGTATAGAGTAAAGTAAGTATGTATATTTTAAAGTGAAGAGACAAAGTGGAAGGAAGGAAAAAAGAAGCAGATGCGGTTTGGAAAAGATGTTTCATCATCATCATCGTCCTCTTAGCAGCAGCTGCAGCTGCTCTTGAAGATCAAGAATAAAAGACAGCAAAGATGTGGCTGAGGTGAAGGCGAAATAAGGATGATTACATGTAGCTTTTACGTTCAAGTTGATGGACCATCGTCATCATCATCATGGCTATGGAAAGAGCAAAGAGAACTAAAAACTAAAGAAAGGGATTGATGGCTGTTCAATAAAGATAATGACCCGAGCCGAACCAGAAAGTACATCCAGCGAATACAGAATGTCGTGTAGTAGTAGCACTTACTCCTGATCTGGTAATGGAGAAAAAAATGAACAACATCTGGCGCACAGGCTAGCCATTCTGGAGTTAACGTACCTATATTGGAGGATCGTGCTGAAATAAAAATACATCGTTAAAAATATTATTGGTGCGCAGTAATACATGTGCTACCTGAGCCTCCTGTTCTTGGTACAAGTGTGCCGTGTTGCAAGAAGAAGAAAAACTGGAATTTTTTAAGAGCAACTGAGAGGGAAAGGCGCCTTTTCATCTGGTGTTTTTGATCTTTGTCAAGAAAAAAGAAAGAGGAGAATATTGGAGGCAGCAGCAGTCGTAAAAATTATGTACTCCCCGAAATAAAATACACTTTATATGAACCGGAGCAAGAAAGGCTCTTACAATCTTATCTAACCCATCGCTCATTTTTACAATCACATTCTTTCCAATAAGCAAAATAACACATTTTGGAAATTACAATTGAAGAAAAAGAGAAAAGCGATAGACGAAGAAGGAAAGAAGTGGGAGGAGGAAATTTGAGATGAGTGCTCCTGCTTTAGTTTATGACTATTTACGAAACGACTGTTCAATATTCATGGTCAAAGAGAAAAAGGTTTTATTTTTCTCCAATAGCTCATTTGAAAAAAGTTCTCCAACACAGAGAAGGAACTAGACTGGAACAAGGAACGGTATTGTTTGACTAGAAGCGAAGTTCAGATCGATAAGAAAAATATGAGAAAGGAAACCCGATTGGTGATGTTTATCGAACTCTTGAGACAGAATAATAGCTCACTCAGAAAACTCATCATCATGCAGTTTTTGTTGTGTACACACATAGAACACCAATAAAATGTACGTCCTTTTTGCTCGTACCCTCCACTATACTGCATAATAGAAGCTACCGCCCACCCCCTCCAATGGTACTTTTGTAGCAATATGTTTTTATGAACTCTGTTGGGGTTGATAAGGGTGAAAATAACATGTTATTTCACACACACACACAAAGAACAAAGACAAACTACGTGGAAGATGACGATGGTGGGAATTTGAGAGAGACAATATTTTTCTTCGTTTTTTTGGCCAGGAATCATATCATGGTCATATGAATATCTACCCAGTTGACTTCCCAGTTTTCTCTTTGTGATGCAAGTGACATGTCGATGATGGACAGGCTATAATATTGTTATCGTCCAAGATTTTTCTCAACTTCTTCAGTGAGTATACCCAACAACCTATTGCAGTCAAAGGCTGCCTACACACCACCATCATAGCACCTTAGAAGACTGGGTCCCAAATTTTTATGACTGTCCCTCTCTCCTTTTATTTCAAGCGTATAATTTTAATGATCCCCTGGGTTTCTCGCAGCGAGTGAGTCGTATCGTGTTGACTTTTTAAGGGAAAAAGCAATCATATTGCATTACATAATTGTTCTTATCGCTGCTGCTGTTGCAAGTTCTCCCTTGTCTTCGTTAAAAAACACAACTCCCTTTTACAAAATATCGTGCTTATCTTCTTTATTTTATCTATATTATTACATTATGCAGATATGTATGCGTAATAACAATATAACATTTTCTGTGAGTTTTGATATTGCATTATGACGAACAAACAACAAGTTTTTGGGAAAGGAAAAGCGAGAAGTGCCCATAATGGTAGTGTCGTTCGTTGAAATTTATAATAATAGTGAGAAAAAACAAGAGAAAAACTTTTTGTGAAAAGCAAAATAAGGTGATGCGGTGATCATGATGATGACGAAGTCAGACAAGCCATAATAGTGCTTCCTATAAACATTATTATCGTCGTGTGTTATAATAATAAGATGTATAGGTACCTAATGAAACATACAGTTCAACCGTTGCAACAACAGTTGGTCATGTTCATTTTCGTTGTTGCTGTTGTTCGTTGTTCAATATTGCGTGGTCCTCCTCCTCTCGCGTCGTTGTTCAACTGCTACCTTTTGTGTACCCCTGTAAATTTTGTGAAATACATCATATTAACTAACGATAAGTTTTTGAACTACTAGTTTTCTGTAGAGGTGGAAGAAACTGGTATGGAAGGCGAAACAAAAGAGAAGCAACAGTTGTTGTTCTTCTTGAGCAAAAGTTTTCTTAATCAAGAATCAAGTCAAATGTTGACGTACATTTTACTACTGCACGTAACAACCCTATTGTACTTATGTGTCGTGCGCACACCACACATATCAGCACCAAAAGACCAAGAAAATTACCGATATTAGTATATTTACTACAACTACTGAAACGTTTGCGAGTAGTTGACTCTTCTCTCCCATTATTATTGTGTAACATGCCAGCGTGCAGCTGTGGTCCTTATTTTCTTCAAGAAATACGAGAGAAGGAGAAGGAAAAGCAGAAGAAAAAAAAGGTTTCTTGAGGAGATATTATTGTTGAACGTTCTGTGTCTGCTGCTATGTTGTCGTGTCGTCGTGCATTGAGTAACATCAGAGAGAGAAGTATTATTAGTGCATTAGAACCACTACTACCATTATTGCTCGTTTCTGTGCATTTTCCTATTCTGACGATATTATGCCATGCTCATTGTTGCACTGATGATGATAGTGGTGGGTTTCATGTGCATACGCCTGTGAAAATCTAGCATGGTAAAATAAGAAAGTGGTTGTTGTTTTCTTCGAAGAATAAGACGAGGCAAGTTATATTATACACAGGAGGAGGAAAAAAGGACAAGACTTGTTGAGACTCTTGATCAGTTGTCCAGTATCTGTTTGTGTGGGAACAACAACGGTTCAGGTTGTTTGAGGTCCCTGTAGTAAGTGTGGACTGTGGACGCGCGTTTGCTGTGTATGTTGTGGGAATTGGGAATCATCATCTTCATTTCATATTTATCATCATTATCAGCTCATTATAGTATTATTTGTTACGTTACGGTCGTTTTATACCTGTTGTTTCACTTTGCATGTGTACGCAATTGTCAGTTTGGATTTCTTCTCATTGTTATTACGGACTTTGTTATACACACGGACAGTTTTTTACGTTTCGTTTTCCTGTGTAAAATCACTGCACTTGTGTGTAAATGTATGTGTTGCTGCACCTGAGAGCAAGCTGAACAGTCAGTAAGAGCAACCTGTTGCTTGCGTATACAGTGGAGAAGAGGAAATGCACTCTGGATTATAAAAGTTGGAGAGAAGCGACTCGTTTATTATGTGAGGGAGTGAAACTTTTTTAAATAATAATTTCGAGAAGACACTTTCGAAAGAAGGGAGATTTCAATAGATTATATTCTATTGTTGTTACAAGCCAAGAAATAAGTTGTCGAGTGAGAGAGGGAACGGACGACGACGGCTACTGGTCTTGAATTTTATTTAAAGTAGCATCAGTGGCATGGTCATTGTTGCTGAAACGTGTAATAAATAAACGTTCGGTTGGACACAGTTGATAATGTTCCCCTTGGCATATACCTGTTTATATGATATGGGTAAATGGGTATAATATATTATTTATGTAAATTCGTGACGATACAATCGACAGAGGAAATCTTAAGTACTTACAAAATGTACACTGGATGAGAGTTGTTTTCGTGTAAATTCAAACTGTAGTGTTTTCAGCTTGTGAAACTCTAACAAAAGAGGAGAGAAAACAATTTGTTTGTGGTAGACTGATAAAAGTATCTTGATAAAGGAACTGTTAATTTTTGTACCCAAAGACTGGGTAGGGTTATTCTTATTGGGAGTTTATGTTTAATTAAAAAGCAGCCATCATGTTAATCTACATTGCTGGATATGTTGACGCGACCCCTTACCTGGGCGGGGAATATCCCGTCCAACTACAGGCACCTTTACCGGTGCCTTCGTGCTCTCCAGCGTCATCGGAGCAAAGGTAAATTTAAAGTTTCATTCATGGCGACCTATACTAGAGTGTGATTTTAATTACTATCTAATATTTCTTAAATAAATCTCATATCCTCAGGAGTAGCTTAAATTAATGTTAAGATGTCATAAAACTTTAGTCGATATTATTATGCATGATATTGGACTTGACAAATATAAAAGGTCATAACCTTTTGCATCTTAATCATACAAATTACTCAATTTTTAAATGCATACTACTTTAGCTGGTAGCATAAAACCCATTTAATTGCCGGGTTGTTGAGAATCACAGGAATCAGTAGCCTCACAAATGTTGATTAAACTCTCACGGAAAAAACCTGCTGCCTTCCTGTCTTCTTAAAACTTGACTTATTTACCACGCTGCTGCATATTGCTATACATATTGGTGTTAATTATTATGCATTTGTAAGCTGTACGCTTAACAAAGGAAACCCTTTCTGTTTGTGACTAAATTGCCAACCCTTTTATTATTATGCTAAACTCAATTCCCGCAAACCGGCCAAGAGTGCAGTTTTCTTGGTAGCAGCAAAAATGATAAATTCTCTTTGTATTCCTATCATCATCTCTTGTCCATTTCTACACCCACGCACATTAGTGCGATGAGTTTTGTTCAAGTTAGCTCAACTATTAATGAAATAGGAAGGGAAAGAGGATATGGATTTATAACAGTTGTGCGCGTAAAACATAAAATGCATAAGTAATAGGCAATTTTTATGACATTTTGAGTTTAATCAGCCTTTACATTTATGAACTACAGAAAATAAGAAGCTTTAATAATAATAAGCACATAAAAGCACTTTAAGGTCAGGTACAGGTGGTGTCAACATGTTTAATAGCCTATCAAGAGATGGACATTTGTTGAGGTTGGAGCATACAATGTATATGCCCAGCAGTACTTGGATTGAAAGACCGGTTGGTTGGCATCAGCCTTACATAAGTTGACATGATCGATTTCTTCCTTCGAGTTCACGATGCAGTTATACTATTTGCTATTAAATTTATTAAAGAGTCGTAAGTCATCTCACCTTTGCCATGTTTTAAGGGTGAAACAGTTATAAAAATGTAAGTTAATTGAATAAATGGTGTATTTGTGTCTTTGTTCATACACACATTGCTACCTTTCCGTTGTACAACACAACAACAAAGGATTCCAAATTTGTTAAAACTTGAACTTACTTCACAAGCTTATATTTACCATGAACTTAACTTGAGGGCATTTTAATACACTTTAGATATATTTTCATTATTAAGTTTGCTCAGCTTGTCTTGTCGATTGTCGAGAACAATAAAATAATGGCTTGCGGTTGTGTGTCGTTGTTCGTGTCAGTCAGCCTGGCTGGTTGTCTCTTAGGCTTGTTGAACGCTGAGTATCATCAGCAACTCTACATCATTAACATCATCATTATCGCAATTTCATTTCAGATTTTCAGACCATTTTTCCACATGAAACCTACACACACACAAAGCCTATCATGTACCTAGTTAAGCGCTTCAAAAATTTTATAAAGTGCTTTTCTATTCTCTCTTCTAGTCAACGACTATTTCAATTGTAGATATTTTATATAATATGCTTGTATAAACGCTTGTGTATTGTCTGCTCTTGTAAAATTCTGAAGGATGAGCAAACACCAACGCTGCAACTAGCACCACATTTTCTACACGTGAATTTGACCTTCGCTGCGGCTGTGACTTCATCATCATCATCATCTCGAGCGAATGAGCGAGCCAATTGAGCACTTCTATCGCATTATTTCCACAGTTTCTCAGGAAAGCTATCATTAACCAAAAGAGATTTTCACAGGCAGTTTCATTGAATTTACAAGCGGCTGCATTATAAATGTACAATAATGTACACTCAAATTCATTTTGCATAACAGTTGTTGTTGTGGTGTAACAGCATCAATTCTGTTCAAGTTTAATTGATTCCTCCCGTCCAATTTAAAAGGACATAAATACTTTTGTAGATACCTTCAAAGTCAAAGCTTTCCAATTGCAGCGGGCAACAACAACGAGTTGAGTCATACAGAATTATACGGGATCCGAAGAAAAAAATTCCATTATTTTTTCTCGGCCTTTTTTCACCAAAAAAAGTAGAGCACATAAAAAAGCCTTTGTTATGAACCATGAAATTTCTCATTCCTTCCACTCTCGGAGATTTACGAGAGAACATGATGGAATAATTTTGCAATTATTATATATTAAGTACATTGGGCGCCTCTGCCAACATTTTTTTTCTTCGTTTACTGATGAGATATGAATAATGAGAATGATTTTGCTCTCCTAATAAGATCGGAGAAATGGTTATGCGGTTGAGTGTGGTAAGCCGTAATGGAATGCACATACATGATACGAAACAGTGGAGAAAGCATATTTTTATTATGATTGACGTTAATGGAAATTTTCCAACTTGAACCTTGTACATGTTCAGGAGAGACGGAACAACTGGCTTCAGTAACAACAAAAACATTGGAAACGTACTTGTTATTGCTTTATTGCCCAATCTTCCTTGAGTATAATGAACGAAAAATGAACGATGACGAGAATCGGGACGATGATGAGGTTTTCAAAAAGAAATATTTATACAAAAACCATTTTTTCTCATAAACACAAAGATGTGTTGAAAGAAAACCTTAAGAGTCCATAGAATCAGCTCACTGCGCACCAAAAAGAGCATTTCATGTCATGATAATGTTTGGCTACTTCTTGTGAAAAGTTATATCCTATATAAATCTGTCTCGATAGAACAATTCGTGGTTTGTTCTTCAGTCAGTATCGAATAATCATCTATGTATACAGTGGATAGCATGGATGATGTTAATACATGTTGAGAGATGTGAATTTTGGCGTGTTTTCCTTCTGGTCTCATTCATGGTGTGTACTGTGTAGTACGAGTAGGTACATATGTTTTTGAAAATTTTAAAAATAGCAAATTACGTAGTATGTAGCAGAGCTCTAGATACAAGCAGGGCTGACACGTTGGTGCTGAAACAAAGTTCGAAACGAGCAAGGATACCACAAGAACACGCATGACACATGCATGCATTAAATGCAAATATGTTGCGGTTGTTTGGAGGAAAGATAGAGTAGACGAGGAGGTGGACTCATCATCCTTCACGTCTTTCTTCTTAGAATATCGAGAATTTCTTTGAAATTTAAGATGTACGAATCCCAGCATCATCGTCACCACTAGAAAATGTATTCATGTACTATGATGATGCGACTATTCCGTGCAAAAAATGTGTTGAAGCTGAATACTGAGTCAAGTCGTAGAATTCAAGTATAATAGCAATGATATTTGCATTTGATGGTATTATTTCCACGTTATCATCGTCCGGGTTGTTCTGCTTTTTTCGGGTTCCTCTTGTTTAAATTACAAGAACAAAAAATTCAACGAATTAATCCGAATCGGAATACACCGTGGACGGGAGGAAGCTAGATAGAACAAAACGAGTGAACCGCGCTCAGCATTCGAGGCACGGTAAGCAATCCAAAGTAATTTTTAATTTGTGTAATTAGACACATTTGGAGGTGACTTGTTCAGTTTTTTTCCTGAAGCCAAGTTGAAAAGGCTGCACGTGTGGAGAGTTCATAATTTCAGTAAAATATATTTAAAGCAATTGTTTCAGTATTGTTAACAGTTTCGATATAGCACTGGTGAAGTCAAATTCAACGTTCTAATTGTTTGCAATCATTCATTCAGTGTTCGTGTGGTGTATCGGTTTCACATTTGCATTCATTTTACCTGGATAGATCATAAGAACACATTTAAAAAATGTGCAAATTTAAGTTTGGGAAAAGTACTAGTAACAGTGAAGGTGGCTGCTGTTTGTGGAGCAGCAAGCGATTTATCATGACGGTGATTAATCGGCCATGCAAGCTTTGTCGGAGACTGAGCAACCGGTACAAAATTGAAAAAGCTCTATTGATTCCAAACGACGGCAAGAAAGGAGGAGTCGGTGGTGATAAATTAAAATCTGGTAGCTGTAGTAGTGGTAGCACCACTGCAGGTGAGAGTGCGGCTGCTGTGACCAAAAGGGCATTGTTAGCTTCACTAGAGTGCGATGAAGGTGATACAAAATGTGGTAGTGAAGCAGGTGCAGGTGTAACTCCAACCGCCACAACTTCCAATGTCGATAAAGATACGAATGGTGATAGTCGGCAGAAGAAAAACAATTTGGGAACGTAAGTTTTAAAAACGTACCTATACCATTCCGCATTTTTTATCCAATTCATATATAAATAAAATGACTCACCCTCGGGTAGAAAAACCACTACCGAATTCGAGTCATCCTCATTAACACATTACTTTTATTTAATTAGGTTAGGGCTTTCCTAAATCATTTCAAGTTGTCGTGTTTCTCACCTCAAAGGCCAAAACATAATTCATATCAACACATTTTTTAATACTTTTGGCCAATATTAGGAATATACTTTATACATCTCGTAGGTATTTATTTTATTCTGCCATATTATTCCTCACCTCGACAATTCATCCAACCTAGGATAATCAAATCATATAGCGAATAGACTGCGACACGACAACTACATGTTTCCTACTTCACTTTCCACCACTCTTCCTCACGTCCTCACTTCTCGCTTCAAAGCATACCATGTTGACCGTGTTGTGTGCGATATCCGTGTAAAATTAATGTAAACAGATAACATTTTTGAGAATAAGCTTGCAAATGGACCGTGCTATATGCCTTCATCATCAACGTCATCATGATCATCCTTCCGCGGTTTAAAATGACTTGAAGGTTTGTTTTCATCAGAGTATAATATGCCTTGCCATATAAACCATGCCATAACCCGAAATAATTTTCCAATGTCGTGCTCCTGTTTTTTCTCTAATAAATATACACAAACACATGTACATATAAATATTTACCTACATATATTTTCACGCAACATGTAAATTGGAAGAGAAAGGAGTCTGCCTCCACCACTCCTCATTTTTGCTATTTCAATTAATTGAGATGAACAGAAACACATGCTGTAATAATGGTAATATTATGTGTCTAGTCAGTCTTGTCTTCTCTCCGATCTGACTAAAATCTGTGAAAACGTTCCCTCCTTTTATCTTAGATTTTTCCTTTCATTTTGCACCACCTTCCCTATGCATAAAACACATGTTTAACGTTGAAAGTCTTGTTTTCCGAAAGTGAAGATGAGTGATGATTATGAATTGCGTATTATTTTTTAGCCCGACTTTGAATGAAATGGGAACAAGTCTAGTTTTTTATAAATATATATAGATGAAACGCATTATTGAGATACAGAGATTGATTCTATTTGTATTACATTCGCCTTAATGTATGTTATGATGAATGATTGATGGCATTTTCCTATTATTATAGCACCAATAAAGAAACCATTTTAAATTGGATCGACGGTGTAGAAAAAGAAAATTGTTAGAATTGATGCTTATTGCTCACATTAAAATATATTTATGTTTGCCCTAGCGCCCACCCCCACACATTTTATTACTATTATTGCCGAATTTAGTGTTTGTACAAGTTCACTAATTTTTTATCTTCAAAATCCATCGCACCGTTACGCGTTCCCCATGATTTTTAAGGATTTTTTAAATCAAAAGTTGTAGGTTTTACAAACATTACTTTTTCATAAGTCGAATAAGAAGACGAGGCTACATAATCATTGTAGTCTACATAACAGCAGTAGTGATGTTGGTTTGTTATAAAAAATAATGCTCTCGTTATCTAAACTAAGGACCTACATGTGTACCTAATGAAATTTTCACTGTTTTTACGACCCTCCAACAACATCACACTTCACACAAGTCTATCATTATAATCTTTGCCGTAATTCGCAAGCTTTACAAAACTTGATCTTACTTTTTTGACCTATTTATGTAAGTCAAACGTCAGCAAAGCATGTATAATCATAATAACATTACAGCAAAAGCGGATGAAAAGTGATATTAATGAAGATGTTTGTTGTCTAATTCTGATTCTCAGAATTACGTTACGAACATAGAAGCTTACATGCATGCATACAAGGAGTAAAGCTTCTGTGAATGCAAGATTCTCTCAATAGTAAGCACATTGCAAGTTTCTTGCCATTAAAAGTTTCTCTGCTTTGATGAACGCTCAAAAGAAAAAAAAGATGAATGCACTCAAAAGACTTCTTCTTTTCATCATCCTCAACTCACCGAGTCTTTTGGCAGTTTGGCCATTTTTCATCTTTTGCTCAGTGCACCCACGCCCACGTACTATTACGTATTATCATATCTCATCAGCATATCGTATGAATACCTAGCTGAAATCCATTAGAGTTCATACACACGATATTTGTGACAAAATGCATACCTAATCTAATTAGTTTACCATGATTGTTGTTGCTTCTGCTTTTATTAAAAGAGATAAGTATCCTTAATCTTGTTGGCAAAAAATTATACTTGGCAGCAGCAATGGCATTTTTTACAGAAGCCTCCTCTTTTTTAAAAAATGATTCGCATTCTTTTTCGTAAAAATTTGATCATCATCATCCTAATCCTATATAGTCAATTCGTGATCATGAATGAATCGAATACGATGCCCTATTAACTACGTTAAAAACAGTAGTTAACATTATTGTAGGAGCGAGTGAATATGGTACTTGTATTTACAACAACTAAGGTGGTAAATCGCATTGTGATCACAATTTGCACTTTCAGCCTCATGGCTCATTATAAGAAACAAAACTGTGTTGAACCATTTACTCTACAAAGAAAAAGATAACATTGATGAAAAGCAGTCGGTTTATTTACTTATCGCTTTTGTATGCATTCACTCGATCAGACTTATTGTCTGCCGTGTGCCATAATCACATTGACAATATACAGCCCAAACAATAAATCACATTCAAGCCCATTTGTTGTGCTTATTACGTATTTATCTTATGTATTTTCATTGTCAGTATTATTCCATTTTCTACAAAGAATAAGACCACTTTTAACAATGTACAGACGTAACTTTATTCGCATCAACTCTCATTATTCGCATGTGAAAGATAAGCTGTTCAATTTAGCATACTCTATCGCGAATTGTTATGAGCATTGCTAGCGTGCTTTAGATAGAGTAGCTTTGCTGGTGGTTTTAATTTGGTTGATGCTCTGCCAAAAAAGACAGAGTAGATCAGAACAGAAAGATAGTAAGCAAAAAAAAATTCAATTCCGTCCGAGTATAATAGGATGATGGGAAATGAATTGTAGATGGGATTAAATCAGGTGTTCTTTTATTTCATTTTGTGCTTTGCTCTTGCTCTCTATAAGTGATATATTTGCTTTTAAGTACGATAAACACTTTTTGTATGAATTACTTGAAACGTTTGACTTACTTGACTCTCTACCTCTCTTTACCGCTGCTGTTGTTGTGCTCGTTTCGCACTACTGTAACGAGAAGAATAAGAAGTTGTACTTACCAGAGAACTCCCTGTACCTATCTCCATTCCATTTATGTTGGTTGAAATTGAATGAGAAAATGGTATATATCTAATAATGGTGATGATGAATGTTGCTAACTTTTGTGAAAAACGAATGTAACAAGAAGAAAGATAAATGGAATAAGCCTTTTTTTCTGTTGCATTCGTTCCTTCTTATTATGCGTTTTGCCCACAAAAAAAAATCTGTATTTGCACTTCTGTCTATGTACAAAAGAGCAGGCTTGATGTGTGTACCTACCTAGGTAAGCGAGCATTTATTTGATGGTAAGATTTGTGTGTTCTATTCTTTCAAAAGGATTGCATACTAAAAGAGAGCAAAATGAAAAATGATCTTTCATCCACTCTATTCATGCCTGTATTCAGCATTCACACACAAATTTGGATCGACCATACATACATCATAGAAAAATTAATATATTTTAATCCAATCCACAAAATTTTTCTGCTCCTTCGAATCTACTTCTGTGGCTGTCTCTGAGATGAGTTATGAGTTTTATGGACAGCTTATACTGCAAAAATATACGTTAGTGGTCTTGTTCCTCAGCATTTCTCACGTAAACCAATAAAGCCAGCCAGGCATTGTCGTCATTATCAGCAGCCTGATCACCGCAGAAAGAAAAAAGCAAGTGAAGCAGTGAATATTTATATAGTGAGCTTTATTGAAAGTGTTGACTGTAGGCACATCATCATCATCATGATGGTCCATCATACTAATCTTTTTTAGGAATATTTTAATAATATTCAAACAGTCGCTGTCGTTTTGACTCTCTGCGCAAATGCGCCAAGTTGACTTATTTTTTCCTTGTTGTGTCTTTTCCAATTTGGATTTTATTTATTGAGTCAGAAAGTCAACAAGGGAGAGGGAAAGAGAGAGAAAAAAAGAAGGACGGCTGAGGATTCAACGTGATTAGTGTTGACGGGGTTGAGAGACTAAACTTGCACATTATTTCGCCATGTTACTTGTCAGTGAAACAGATAGAGACGAATGGTTGTATGGGGAAATTGTTTCTCATCATAATTTTAAATGAGCACTGGATGATGTGGTACTGGCAATAACAATATTGTAAAATAATAACAAAGTGAGCACGCAGTTGCACATGATATTCAGTTTTTGGGTGCAGTGCAGTGTTGAAAATAATGCAAAATTGACGGCTAGTGAAACACATAGCAGCGCAGTACGACGTAAGTACATTTATTATGGCAAGTTTTAGTCGTGTAGATTGTTATCGTGGAGTTTTCCAGTAAAGTTGTTCAAGTAGGCGAGCTTTCAAGGGAATCATCAGAGTGATGATGAGCACACCATTACATTATGAATGTACAAAAGTGTGGGGCTAAATATGTATATTTCGCGCATATTCGTGTACCATTTTATTGCTTACTTATTTTTTATCACATTTTGCGTCCGCTGGACTTGACATGTATGCTCTCACAGTAGAACAATGCATAATGTACGTTTTGGAGAGTAAGTAATGATGTACTGCTTTGTAGCATTATTTCAGAGATTGGTGGATGGATAATTTGCGAGGTGATAAGCAATATACATGCGTATTGGTGTAAAAGGTCTGAAATGGAGGGTGTTTTGTGTGTGGTGGTGTGTGAGCGAAGAGATATCAAATGACTTTGGCGATGGTATGATGATGATGGTGGCGTGTTTTTTCGCAGAAAGTTTTAGTTTGGAAAGTAGAGAGGACAGTGATACTTTCATGTCCCGGAGTCAACCCACATTGGTGACTGCTCAGCAGAGATATGAAACGACAACACCAACACAACAAAGTTTTATCGCTAAAGTGAGAACTTTTTCATAGCGCACACACAAAAACTGCCCATCTATCTATCAAATATGATAATGGATATTTTTAGTACTAATTTTTTATTGTATCATTTGGGCATGGACACTGTAGTCATTTAATAGTAGGTGGTAAAGGATGACGCGTGGTTGTTGGGATATAATGACCTGTGTGTGTGTGGTAGTGTTTTCTTCACTGAATTTTTCGAATATTAATTCAGTTGGTAACAAAAGGCTGAATGCTAAACAGCGTCTGATTTTCTGATGATTCTGCTGACGTAAATCAAAATTGTATCTTATGTGTACTATGCAATCATATGCAAATACCTATTATTGCATTTGGATCGTTATATGTAGTTTGTTTTAGCTATTTAACACTTTGAATAAATTCGTGAACTTTGAAAATAGTATTTCTGTTGAGTGATGAGTTAAATGGTGGAGGATACAATAACAATTTGCACATCCGCTACATAAACATCATCAATAATGCATCATCGCTCGTGTATGTACATGAAAGTTAACGTTTGATAGTATTTTCATTCAGTGAATATTACAGCAATGACGCGAATTTTCCATTTGTTTCCTTGTCGGAATTGTAATGAGCATTAACTGGAATTGTTTTTATAATGGGATATAAGTTTGCGTAACTCAACTGTAACTGGATATTGTTGTGACCGTTGGATATGGTTGGGCGTGAATTTTTAAATAATTCATTGAAATTGGAATGGATGGTTCTTCTTTGTACTCATGAAAGCAAATCAATTCAAATATTTAACGCGGTTGAAGTTCTCTGAACTTTCATGTTGGTTGAGAGCAGATTGTGATGGTGTGTGGAAATACTATGTATTAAAATTGAAGTAAATTGGTTGCTTTTACTGGATTTGTCCATTTGTTTTCTTCCAATCAAGGAAGTAATTTATATGCCAATTATCTCGTTGCAACATTTGACAAGCCGTGCTTGCAAAACGCAGTAAATTGGTTTGTACCTGGAATCTTACCAGACATCCAATTTATATCACTTGTAGTTCCTACTCATGTCGGCAAAATGTTTTTGACACTACAGACGACTAATGTGATCACAAACTAATCTTTTGTGGACGTGTTTGAATATTATTTTTTAGTCAATTTACATGCGTGAATTGTTACACTTGACTAGTATACAGTTATACTTATACCTTCTTATAGTCCGTGTGTTTTTGTGCGTTATCCCTGATGCGTGAAAATGTGAAATTTTGTATTGAATAACCTTTCAAGTGCTTTTTTCATGTATGTATTTATGCATTATCTGTATATGCACGCGTACATACTTTTCAGATAGTATTAATACCTACATGATTTTGGTGGAGGCAAGCAAAAATCGTGCTAATCAGCCGCAGTCCTTATTTTGTCAGTAGCTTCGCCTGACTTGTTCTTGTTCGCTATATATAAAAAACCATTGAGAAGAGAGAAACATTAAACTTATGCTGAAACCAATAATAGCAAAGTCGCACAAAGTAACCACAACTAACCCTACCTTAACTGCAAAAAGCAATACCAAAAACCTCACTGACTTGCATCTGGCTGCAAGCAGGTGCTGAGAGTGTGTGAGTATTTTTGTATCCTCAAGTGAAAATGTAAGTGGTTTTATGTGATTTGTATTGTGGATATGTAGAGAAGTAGATCAGTTTCATTATTATTAGCTCGGCTGCAGTTTATGCATAAAAATTTGTTATAATTTTGGTAAAACGTATAAAAAGAATGTTATTATTATAATATTAATACGCATGACCGTTGCGTGCAATTATCGTTACACTTGAGCCAATTAGTAAGCAAATTGATTTTCCTCTCATTTATTTTTTCGTCCCTTGCACACTATTTTTGTTGGGAATACCAGAAAGAAGTAAAAGATAAAAATTCACGTGGCAGAGTGGCATATCATGCATAGGTGATAAGCTTATCCATATACACCATGTTATATATTTATAGATATGCATATATTCTTTCCGTTTATAAGACATAAAAGTTCACTAATTCAAAACAACTTTCCTTCATCATATTTTTTTGAGAGTTTTTGAGATTAATATAAATGATAGACTCATTTAAGTAATAAATGTGCTCTATATATTTTGAAAAATGTGAGTGATGTGTCTGATGTGTGGTCTCTGGCACAAAGGACGACGGTCAGCGATCTCTCTCCTGCTGTAAGTTATAATAATATTCCACGACTGCCCATAAAGAAATGTCTTGTGCCAAAGCATTTCTTGTTTGATAAGAATACCTATTTTATCTCTGTAACAATTGCCATTATCATACCTCTGCTGTGCGTTAATTCTCTTTCGCCCTTAAAAAAGTCGTCGTCGTCTTGTGCGTTTACATTTACTATACAATTACCATATTAATAACACTGTGTGTTCTTAATTCGTACTGCCTGCCTGTTTGCAACTTCTTGAATTTCTTTTCGAGGAAAAATGTACAAGTTGCTACTTTTTTTACTCCTTTTTTATTGCGTACATCGCATCACGCGCACAAAAGAAATTCTAGTTTCCGAATGGGAAGTTATATAATTGTATATTACTACGCGTGTGCAATAAATGAACTGCACGAAGAGGAGGGTTATTGAGGATATCAGCTAAAATTCACGAAAGTGTAGCACAGCAAACATTTTTACCTTTAGGGCTAGTATGTAATCATAATCGCAAAAATGATAAAAGGTTATTCGTGAAAAATTAAAAAGTCTTGTCTTGACTTGACTGGGAGGCAATTTTATGTATAGTTGTTGGTGTACGGATGTCCTAGTCGTTATATTAGCTTCCAACAGTAGTAGCGGTACTTGCTGCTCTGATCAAGCGGATGTGTATCAAGTTGCAGCAGCAGTCAAGAACAAAAAGGAATCAAGATAATCTTTTAATGTACCGTTTGCCATTTCTTGTCTGTCTGTCTGCTCTCCTACTGCTACAAATTCTGACTTGTGATCAGATAGCGCGCATGTTATGCTGATTACATCATAATAATAATCATGATAAAGACATGCAATATATAATGATACAAAAAGTTCACAATGTTTGCGAAAAGTTGCTTACTAGATGTTTATGTATGAACTATATACCAATATCCCGTCACGTGAATTAAACTTTACGTTAAACTAATCAAAATCATGTTCTGATTTTTTTCCACTGTATGGCTTTGCATGCGTAGCACCTAGCATGCATGATTCTATTACATAACAAATCCATTCGTATGCGTTTGTATCTTTCCGGCAACGGCATTTTTATAAAATTGCTTTTTTCTTGTTGATGAAAATCAAATAAAAATCACCGCACTGTTTATGCGTTGATTTTGTTTCCCAGAGGGAGAGAATACCGGCAACACACCTAATTGCTAGCTGACCTGTAATAATGTAAAAAATTCCGCATTGGGAAGACGCGGACCGCGACTCTGTTACTCCTTTTGTTGCGCCTTCAAATTTAAAACCATTTTAAAATGCTAATCAGGAACATGCTTCGCTTCGTCAAAAGAATTACCAAACCGCAACAATTTGTTTCTGAAAAAAGTCTGAACAAGCTCATTCAAATGCGATTAATTCATTTCTTCTGTAGAAAGTGCCAAATGAAGCGATAAGCAGCAGAAGCAAAAGACTTCGCTGCACAAGGCAGGCACCTTCTCAAAAATCAAAGCTTCCTGATTATTATGCCACAATTTTTTAACAATATTCTCATCGTTTTTTTATCCTCTTCAAATAAGAATCTATTCTCTATTTTCGTTTTTAACCATCCATCTTTATATTCTTGATCTCCGCCTACTTAGGAAAATATATACCCACCTTGCCTACCTTTTTAAACCCTCATCAACCCTAAAAAATCACGTAGGTATAAGAACAACATACAATGTATGCGTACGTCACTCAAGTCAACGAATTACTGGCATTATGATTATATATGATAGGTAAATAAATCCACTCTAAAAATGTCAAAATTAAATTATTCTCATTATTCCACAAAACGTCTTTCATTGTGACCCTTTTTCCTGTTCTGTTTTCAGTTTCCAGCATTCATTGTGTTCATACACCCAAAAAAACTAAAATATTTCTCCATTTCCATTCTATTCTACCAACAACCAAACAGTTTTAACAATGCAGTTCAATAATAACGTGATAATTTTTTTGTGATCATGCGAGTGAGTATGTACAATAGTGTGTGTACACATTGTTCATGTCGTAAATATAGTGAGTTGTTCACTGCTGTCATCTCTACTTGAAATAGGGTTCTCCTTCTGTCCTGGCATGACCGATATAATATTGTTTGTGGGTCTCTCCTCTATTCTCTCCTCTATTTATCCACATAAAATTTACGTTCGTTGGTTCGTTGGTGCCATCATGTCTGAAAGGTTTTTTCCAGCGAGCGATGAACGAGTGAATAGACGATAGATCCTCGTTTGAGATAAGACCAGAAATAAAAATAAGGTACCCTCTTCTTCTCCACTCTCCTTTTCGTCCTTTTTTTGTCTATCCTTTTTCTTCATAACCGTATCACATCACAGAAACATACCTTGTTACGCAGCGCTACATGATACTACACCACCACCACTACCGCTCAATGTACGCACGGTCCTTTTGAAGACGAGTAAATTTGGAGGCACCGTTTATTTTTGTAATGTGGACAAGACCGACTGGCTCTCTTCTCTATCATGCTCTCTCCCTGTGCACCTTTCAGAATGTATAATAGTAATATTATTAGTAATATTATTTTTGTCTGTTTGCTCTATTCCTCCTTGCCATGGGCCAACCAGAACCAAAAAGCAATTCTAATTCAAGGGTGATATATTACGTTATTATTTTTTGTCTCCTTTTTGTTATCAAAATGGGCAGAGAAAGAAGTTTTTGGACTGTGTTGTGAGCACACATGAGGATGTCAAATTAAACGTTAGTACTGTGATTTACTACCGCAGTGCATATTATTACCATCAGAGCGAGAGAGAGAGAGAGAAAAAAAAACGTACGTTCGTTTTATCCTTTCCTGAAGATTGGATGTAGCAGTTTTCTGTGTGTTGGCAGTAACGTTATATTTTTTTCTGTAAAGAGTGACTTTTTGGTGGCGGAGGAGATATGCGGCGGATGACCTTTAGCTTGGATTAATAATCTCAGAGTCGCCGTCCGTCACACATAATAGTCTCTCTACAGATTTACCGAGAGAGATAGAGAAAAGGCCGTTAATTGCCATCGTGTCGTGTTATTCAAATAAAAATGGTGTTACACCATTACACCAACTGAAACCAGTATACAAGTCTGCTGTCTGACTTGTTCTCCATCGCTATTTATAACAGACAAGCAGCATGGCACATTACATTTCCCTAAATAGCTACTATATAAATATCCTGATCCTCTTTATCTGGCTGACTCAATGACTTGAAACGAACAGAATGGAGAACATGAAGTATTATAATCATATCATAGCCATGCGCACATTTTATCAATTTTACTAAATAATTATTGTACGACGATATGTATTCTATATAAAGCTCGTTCTCATCTTTTGTGTCCACATCCATCAAATCATTTAAATAAAGTACTTTGTTACTTTTTTCCTTCTAAAAATGTGACTGGTTTTTTAACGCATATTTTTTCTGCTGACGAGTAGACACGCATTTTTTCTGACTTTTAATGCTAATGCGGAATATCTATCTGTTTATCTGTCACGGTCGTTTTTTGCCTATTAGAATTACTTCATCATCATCATAATCGTCATCCCATACATACCAGAAGACGACGAGGAGAGGACACATTTGTTTGATTCTCAATGGAATAATATTGCTACATACTGCATACTTGCACACCACACGATTATCACGATAATATGGAGATGAACTCGCTATCAGAGAGTGCGTAAAAATGTGAATTGTGAATAATAATATTTAGGCATACACACACATGCGGTTCATGGTCATCCTTTATAGGATACCTTATTACAAATAATATATGCATACCAAATAAGTAATGTCGTGCTTTTTTATACGGGCTCCGCAATAATAAGGAAGAAGGGATGATGATGGTAATGGAGATGCGGAGAATATGAGCGGTTTTGTTAAACTTTACTGGCTCTGTGTGTGCAGAAGAGATCATCGGGGGTTGTTCCTCTTATTGCCGCTACGATGTTGTTATGCTATATTGTTGCATTACTTAACAATGTGTGTTATGTAGCAAAGTAGCGACCGCTCTTCTGTCACGGCTGATGATGCTTATATAAATGAACATGCATACTACAACACAAAGCGCAACGTAATAACATATTTTTTGTTGAAAGACTTTTGGTAAAGGAGAGAGAGAACACCCTTATTACATCTGTTATAACAGACAGACACACAGCAGGGTAGTAAAGTAGCAAAAGTGCAGCTGGAGTAGTGGTGGTGGTGGTGGTTAAGTTGCAGAGTAACCAAAACCAAACCATCAAACAAAAATATATTATCGTGGTGATGATGATGATCATCATCATCATGATTACTACTACGATGATGCTTCTAGCTACGGCTCCCTTAAAAACCTTAAAATGCATACGTGTGCATATAAGCACGTTAGAAAACATTTTACGTGCATCTCATTCAACATGCTTTATTATGATGTAGTGGTGCTGCTGGTGATCTGAATGATCGTGCATTCATTCTCGCTCGCATATTATCTAGAGATGAGGGTAGATATATGCATGTACGGAAGGGAATTCATTTTAAACAGAAACAGACAGACGGATGGATGGATGGACAGTTAGTTTTTGCCGTACGTTTCATACGACTTTTGAATGTGTATACTGCTAACTGGCATGCATGCTAAAAGTAAAGCAGTTCATCTTTCTGCTGGTGTGTGTGTGAGAGAGTTTAATAGAAAGAACTCCCCACATTCAACAAAATATCATCATCGCATTTCTCTACTTCGTCGTTGCTCTCTAATTTTTTTTCCTGTTGAAGTTCTTTTCAATTTCAATTTATTTTGTGTCTGCACGTATGGAGTGGTATGGAGCTAGAGTAAAGAACATTATATTTTACTACGTTCTAAAATAAATGGGAGTTGTCCGTAGAATTCAGTCAAGTCGGCAGAAGGACGAGCAGACGAGAGCTTTATAGTGCCACACAGTTTAGTTTTGTGAATTGCTCCTCCGGTGCGGTTTGTTTTGTGGAGGAGTAAAAAAGAGTATCAATCTTTCTTGGACAGGAATACGTTACTTCTCTCTCTCTCTCTCGCATATCATTTGTGCGTAAAAATGTAAATATTTTCGTAGTAGTTCATCTTTATCATTAAGTTTTAGTACGATTATTATCGTCCGCGTGTACAAATCTTTCGTGTTGTAGTGTGTAGTTCCTTATTATAATCGTTTGCTTTATGACAAAAAAATAAATAAAAAACAACAAAATTTGATAATTCCTTTGAGAGCATGCCGACAACACGAGTAAACAGCACATTATTATAACCGCAGAGTGGTGCCACGCATAAAGTAATGCCCGTGTTGTCGCCGTCGTGGCCGTGTTACACAAGTTCAAGGTTCTTCAGTGCAAGTGAAGAAAAATTGCAATAATAAAAATTTGTTCGGAAAACGCTTTTCTGTGCTTACATTTTGTTCGTATAACGATTATTATGGATACGGATGTAATCCGGAGCCCAGCCATCATAACTTTTCCAACGGATAAAGTGGAGTTCATTGAAAATGTGCCATGGTATGTAGATGAAATAAATATAGCATGAGAAAATTCCAAAAATGTTCTACCCACACAAAGAAAATATTTTTCTGTACATCATTCATTCATCACGATATTTAATCTTAATGTTGTGTAATGCAACCACTTTTTTCTAAATAGTTTCTCTTTTTAAAAAAATGCCACGACACAACACGACAAACGAAACGCCACGCTAGCAAAAATAAATATTCAGTAGGTGATCGAAATAATAATTTGTTATATGACCATCATTAGATTATGTATGTGTTAGATACATTACACTAGACCATTAGAAACATAATATCTGACTTGCGATCATCATCACCATCATCATCATCATAACAAGGAAGAATTGGGAGAAATGAAACGCAGTACTATGCAAACTACTACAGCGTACCTATTATCTCGAGCAAATAAACGCGATATTGATGGTGATGGTGAGGAATGCCATTTTTTATTCGATTGATGTTTGTGCTGTTTGCTAGGATTGCGGCTTTTCATAATAACGATGATGATTATCTGATGCTTCGCGTATCGATAGATGTGAAGGCGATCATCAACATGATCCATCAAGGGAAAAAAATTGAAATTTGAGAAGAAAAAAAGAGAGAATCGAGAAGAATCACAGATGCAGGCAGATATCACCTCGTTCTTTTTCCCTTGTAACACAAACACACACACAAAATAAATGCACAGTATATTTCGTGCGGTAATAATATTCAATTCAATCCATCCAAATAATCAACATCATCATGATTATCACGCAAACTGCAGCTGATTTCGTTTTGTTATAGGGACAACTTCATATACTTCATACCATCAACCAGCCAGATTCTAGACGTCATCATCATAAGAGCGAAAGAAAGATTGGGAGAGAGAGACTTTGTAACAGCTCTCTGTTAACTCCCCTTCTTCATTACAACTGACTCGTTAGTTGCGAGTCAGTCTTTTAACGGAGTATGTGCGCACCGTTTACACTGCACATATATTCATCATCCCTGCTTCATCATCTCATATAATTTATAATCTACATATCTGTCTGTCTGCATTGTCAAATGGATGATCTCTCCTGTTCCTGTGATGTGTCTTGATGATGATGAACTACGTTTCTGTTCCCACATTTAAAATGGGTTTGTTTTGTTGTGGTGCCATTTTCTCTCTTGCTCTTATGATGGCTGTTTGGCAAATGACTCTATGATGTACTTGTCATTAAGTACCTATTAGCTTTTATGGGGATGATGCAATGCCAAGAAAAAAGAGGAGAGAACAAAGACTGAACTTGTTTCCTCCTCCTTAGTCTCCTCTGCTGCTGCTGCTTTTTGTGTGTAGTTTCGTGTGCGAGCAAATGTCAAAGAGAGTTGGCATAAGATGGCAGAACAAGAGCGATTTTCATGCTGCAAAAGAAAGAACGGTAAAACTACTCGTTCGTCGGTCGAAACTCTCTTGAGCAACCTTTGGTACTCTTTTCTTTCTTTGCATGAGTTATTCTCTTTTCATGAGACCACAACTCTGGCATGCTCTTCTCGGTCTTTGCATTATGCCATCATCGTGGAAAAAGTTTTTCTTGTCCGTATGAAATAATTGATTCGATTGTCCAGTTGAGTTAAAGTTTGGATGTTTTGTGGCATGCTCTCGGAGCGTTTTATTTCTCAATATCCCATTCCTTCCAGCCGTTCTTCTATTCATTTAATATCCTCTTCATCAAAAATGTAGTGACATGACAGGCAGCAGCAGGCAATGGAATAGACATGACATGGCATGTAGATCGTAGTAGATCGTCCAACACTAAACAACTTTGGTCGGTCGGTTGAATGCGTTTAATCATTCGGTATACGGCAACAACTCTTATTATTAGATACCTTAATCTAATTAATTTCACAACAACAAGGTTACATGAAGGAAGCACTGTCATTGTGCATTACTCTTTCATACTTTCTCTTGGTGCATTACTTTGAAAAAAGAAGCAGCAGTAGTCTCACAAAAACTCACCGAGACAAAAGTAGTAGTAAGTTTTTTCTTCGCATCAGTCCACCCATAATTTTGTGAAGAAATAGACGACCGCCTGAGCGAGTTGATATTTGATCCGTTTCTCTCTCTAATTCTACAAGAACCGAATATAAAAAGCAAAAGAATGTTTTAATACAATATGTACGTACAAACTTACAAGGTATTTATCTCTTTAATGCTCTCTCTCTCCAACGAAATTGTACTTTTATATCGGCTAATAGTAAGAGCATTTAAGGGATACGGACAACAACAACGACAAAATGAATCAGTGAGGGCATTCGACATTGCATGCATGACAAATGAAAAGATCGGTTTCGACAAGCAAAAAAGATATATGTTTTGTTCGCTTGTTGGTTTGTTCGTGTACACGCAGGCTTATAAACAACATTTATTGGCTTCCACGGATTTTTTTTCCAGATACTTGCATTCATTGGCATTGGCATGCAAGCACTAAACAAACCGAGAAGCATGCATGATTCTTTTGCTTTCTTATTTTGGATTTGGATCTTCTTTCGTCGTACCAGTAACTTTTTTCTTCTCCTGTTGCGGCAATGTTGTTGGTGGCATTTCAAAAGGAGTAATTCTTCAAAGATTTGGTTTGAATGCGGATTATACGTTGTTGTGGATAATGTTTCTGGAATTGTTGTTGGGAGACAGGAACTTTGGTCGCCGTCACCGTCAGCAGCAGGATGCTTCTCTCTGTTGAGATGAGAGTGAATACAAGAAAAATGTGCATATAGGTAGCATGCTAAATAGATGAATACGTACTTTACTATTTTGTTAAAATACCAAAGGCAAAGCCACAAGACAAGACCTCTTATGTGCATATTTTTCATGTGGATGGTAGTGATGATGATCATCAACATTTTCATCATCGTCATCATTATTCTTACTTTTTTAACAAGCACATATAATATTGTCGCTGTTGTTGTTGTTCTCTTGTACTTGTTGTGTACAATAAGCACAATCTCTAAATTGTATCTTTCGGTTCAGTGTTCACTCACTCCCTGCACAACAGCTCGCGTCCATACGTCATTCCATCTCCAACCAGCAAACATTCCCATACGAGTATTATTAGAAGCAAAATGGTACTGCATCTACACGTGTAACAATGAGGAATGCCACATATATTATTACTTTGCATCTTCATCCATCCATCCTCGTCGTCATCATCACATCTTTCTCCGTTTCGTATAGTCTGCTGCCTGAGCAGCCCAACTATGGCAAATAATAGCACTATAGCATGCCACAGGAGCTTCGTACAAACGTTATATCCTTTTGTGTCTTTAAATCTTGGTTTTTTCAATCTTCTCATATGAAAAACGAGACTTTTTCAACTTACTGAGAGTGAGTGAATGAATGAATGAAAAGAAGACAATAATAAGAGCCATATATATACACATAATACTGTTGCACAGTAAAACTCTAAGGATTGCGAGCGTAACAAAATGTAAGGAGTGACAATAGAAGAAAAAATTGTATAATATCTTCTTGTTTTGCTTTTGGCTTTATGTAAATGACAGAAACAGCAGCGCCATAGTCAGCAGTAATGTAGCATGTAGAAATTGTTCGCATACCAAATCTAATCTCCTCTGCTGCTTGCTGGCTGAATTTTTCTCTTTTCTTCCTGTTCTTTCATTCCAATCCAGTTACATATTATCATCCTCTCTCCATGTCTCCATTGCAAGTATAATACTATGTTTCGTTAGGTTGGTGCGGCTCTGGGTGCTAATGCATAAAAAAGGGATTTTTCTGTTGTTGTAATCATCCTCATGATCATGCTCGCAAGTAAAATGCCAACGAAGGAACAAACACCACGATGACTTTACCCAAATGCCTTGACTAAAAACAAAGAGAAAAGACCCCAAAAAAGTATTGTGGATGTTGGTAATTCATTCAGCGTATGAATTCTCCAAGGTTTGTCTATTTTTGCTGCAAATAATCATATGCATATGTGTTCATACTTCATACATACATTCCATACAAAGGAACATTACATTTCCTGTTGGTCATACGACATGATAGTCGACTACTGCCGACGCCAGCAAGTACGTTCCATTTTTTATGATTTTCACAAAAATATGTACATTGAAAGTGTTACTGTTATTATTACCGCCTTTATTTAGAGCATATTTAATGTCAGTTGCCGACATGGACTTCCTCGTGATGAGAATCACAATTGATGCTTTTACTTTATCTTAAGTGGTATAAATGGTGGCGGTGTTGCTGACTACGTGGGTGGATACTTTCTTCTTATTGTTCCGCTCTTTTCTCTCTCTCTTTGATGGTGTCGAGTGGTTTTAGGTTGTTCATGAATGACAAGATGATGAAAATCAAGTTAAGTTGGTGGTGTTGGTAAAGTGGAGAGGCAATGTGAAGGTATTGGTCGTGGTGGTGTTGTTTCTCTCCACTTGACTTGATGATGTTGCTGGTGATGGTGATAGCATTTTAACAGAATTGACTTTATATCCGGCAGCTTTGACAGAGTTAGTGCTTCTCTGAATTCTATGGGCACATAATTTTCTAGCACAAACTATCGTCAATATAGACGCTCTTTTCGTACACACGTACCCATGTGCATGTTTTGCTGGCGGTGCTGAAGACGCAGTAAAGTGCTCTAGAGAGAATGGCAATGCATAGCATAAAATGGCAAATATGATGATGATTATTGGGTATTTTTCTCTGGAAGCAAAAAGAGTGAGTCACTTTATTTTGACTCACTCGACCCTACCAGCTCAAACTCTGCAAAAAAAACTCCGCCAGAGAGTTTTCACCAAAGTCGCTGGAAAAAAAATCTAGGAGGACATCACGTTTTCTGCTTTTGGAATATAAAAAAGAGTGGGCGAGCAATACCACAGACAGAGAGCAGAGAATAGAGCTTTTTACTGTTTGGCAAACGGTGTTTTTGGGTTTAATCAGTGTAAAAGCGTGGTCTACTTTGCTTGCGGACGTAACAACGTGTATGCCTATTCACTTACGTAGTTTCAACCGCACACCTACTCGATTTTGTTTTGTAGGATTGTGCGAGCAGTAGTGTGCATACATTTTGTTCAAACTCGCAGATCTATACACAGATTTTTTGCCATTTTCCTTCGGTTTTACTTTCGCAATCCCATATAATAGAGCAAACTACCACCACACGACGTGCATTCAACTTGTCAGTTTAGACTGTCTTGAACAGAGGGAAATCGTACAAAATACGTAGACATTGAACACGGACGCGGGGAGCACAATACGAGCCCTGTAAAAAACCAAAAACTTTTTCTGTTGTGCAAAAAAGGCTGTAGCAAAAGATACAAACGTAAATAGGAAAAAAAGTACGAGCAGAAAAAATAATAAATTACGTTATAGCAAAATGCTTAAAAGGTCCTCTTGTAATATGATGTTTTTTTTCGGTCTTTTCGTTTATCATCGTCCTTCTTTTTCTCCTCCTCCTCCTAAGAGACCAATTTACATCCCATTTTGTGTTATATGAAATTACAGCAGAGCACAGCCTCATTTTTTCTCCTATTCCTTGTTCTCCATTCTTTTCAAAATGGTCATAATAACCCATTATAACAAGAAAAAAAAAGTAAAAATGAACAAGTTTGAAGAAAAAAAGATGGAGAAAATAATAACTTTTTTCGTCTCAATATTTTTTTGCTACAGCTACATTGCACTCTGCTCTGCACAATCTTGTTCATGTTCGTGCTCTTCTCAAATTTACATTACAAACTTTCTTATCGTCCTTCTCCCATCAGCGTCATGAAGTTACGAAAAAATGCAAGAAAAAAGTATGGTCTTTTGAGTTGGAATAACTTCCTGTTTCGTTTGCACTTATGGAGCCGAACAGGCGATGGAGGTGGCGGTGGCGGAGTCAACTAGACCAGCAGCTTTTTGGGCTGCCACACAATCACCACGACCGCGTTGGCCCAATATAACTTTTTTTCCACTATTTTTTGCCAAGACAGAGGAAAATGGATAAGAAATGGCATTCATTCATATAATAAACCATAATAAAGTCTCTCTCTCTCGGGCTCGTTCCTTCTAAAATGTTCCTCTTGAGCAGGCTTTGGCTTTGCTTTTACAACTTGACGGTGGTAAGTCTTTGTAGAGGAAGGAGGAAGAAGGGTGCTGACGTTTTCAGACTAGTAGATCAGCATGAGCACCCTACATAATACATTAGTTTAGAGCCAAGGCACCACTATCTCTACCTACTTACATGAAACAGTACAAATAGCAAAATAACAAAGCCAAGAAAACTGGAAGATGAAGAGAAGAAGAAAGAGTGAAATGGAGTATTATAAAAGCCAGCTGCCAAGCAAACTGCTGAAAGTATATGACAGTGCCAGTTTTTTTACTGTGTTGCACTTGCGTCTTGTCTGCATTTTCATCGAGCCAACAGTAGTAGGGCAAAAATGACTCGAAACCTAAAACATCCATCTATCCAGTCACACTCTGGAAATTGTTTTTAGTAGTACGTAGATTGCTACTATTATTATTATGACGAATATTAGTTCAAGTTGTAGTTGCAAACTGTTGTCCTTTCTTTGCCCCCAAAGTATAATATACTTATATATTTCATAGATATGTATATATGCTTTTAGATATAATATCAACTCTGGTCTTTAAATATCCGCTTGCCAGGAATGGTTTCCTTTTTCGTTTCGTTCGCACACTTTGTTTTCTGCTTGTTCTTTGGCTCTGGCTCTTGTGGCTGCATGTGATGTTGATGACGATAAAGAGCAGCAGCATACACACAGCAAATGCAGTGAACGTAAAACAGCCAAGTAAAGCCAAACTGATAATTTTACCTTTTCTCCTTTCCCCCATCATTTTCATTTTTACTTGCTCTTCCGCTCACTGTGATGTTGATGTCGTCTAGATATAGTAATGGCTGTTGTGTACCTACACAAGTTTCTACTGTAATATCTTCCTACATAATACAATGTACAGTAGTTCAAGTCAGAAGCTCAACGAAAAAGTGAATCTTGTTAAACAATATGCATACATACCTAGGTGTAGCATGTACATATTATTATATTAAAAATGCGATTCGATTAGTGCATACAAAACAGGATACAGCTTTCTTATAATATAATATTCAATATATTACACACAGGAGCTTTTGTTTTGAATTTGGTCGCTGACTCTCTAGTACTTCCATTTCCATCCAGTCATCCATTCTTCATGACTTTAGTAAAAGTAAGGTGGATATAACGAGAAGGGAAGTGAACTCTCCTTTAGCTTTAAACTATTTTACTTTTCGTGTGCTCTCTGCTATATATATATGCTTAGTTAGGTATACATGTTTACTTGAAAAGCAAAATGCCCAAGTAAGCGCATATTACATGTATCAGCTCCCTCCCTCTCTTTTTTCACTTGCTGCTGCATGGCTGCCTGCCGTCTCCTTCCGTGTGGTTTCTCCACTCTCCACCGAAAAAGACTCGCTCTTCTTTCTATGTATTATATTTTCCTTCGATGTATGGTTCGCCCTGACTTTGGTGTATGCTAGAGCTGAGCTTTGGCAAAAACACCCGGACAAAACTTTTTCAGAGCGCAGCAAAAGCAACCAGCAGCAGAGCAATAAGCAAGAGAGCTGGTGAGGGTGTATGTTAATGTTAATCTACTGGTTATAGTGGTAGACGCAGCAGGAGTACTATAAAAACTCCTACTACGGTGATGATGATGATGATGGAGACAATCCATAAGAAGCAACGACTATACTAAATAGGAGCTAGACAGAGAGAAGGAAATAACATGGAATGTATTTACGAGAACGTGTAATATTTTGTAATGGAGCTTGTGAACCAAACCAACAGTCAGAGCAAGCAAGCCAACCATCCATGCTTACTTGCATGCCGTGCTGGGTTCCAGAGCTCCCCTTTTCCTCTTCTTTCTTGATGGCCTCTCTCTCTCTCTCTCTCTCTCTTCTTTCTCTTCCTTCTCCATCGCCAGTTTTTACTTTCATTTCACTATAGCGTATCGTAAAGACTATAATGTGGCATTATATATTTGAACCCATTTACGGCTGGAGAAGTTATAATATTGGCAGGCATATACATCTAAATAAAAATATATATACCTACATATGTATACATATATATACGGAAAATATATAGGAAGTCTGCTATAGCCATTTGTACAGAGTTTCTTTCTCCGTGTACATTCTTCCATCACCCTTGCATTGCAACGTAACCCATCACATCGACACCACACAACAGTGTCACTGTTACCCTCGTCTTGGTCTTCTAAAACAGTCACTTTTTTATCATTGTTTATATACGTTTTTTCACTTGTTCTTCATCTTCTGCTTCCTCTGGGTGCATGCATCTTTCCTGCTACCACACTCATACTCCACTTCTTTACTCCAAAAGAGAGTGGTACTTCCTTAGCATTGTGGCGTGGTCACTTGCTGTTTGTTTGTCTTTGTGAAAAAGCAAAAGTGAAAGAAAACGAGAGTGTGAGAGGCGGTTAGGAAGAAGACGAAGAAGGATATAGCCTTTATTTTCTTTTCACTCCTTTCTACTGAACAAGCAAACGGAAAAAGCTACTAGTCACCCACTCACTTGTTCTTCTTCCCGTCAAATTCGTCTTCTTGTTCTTCTTACTACAACTACTACTCCTACGTAAGTATGTTGGTGTAAGTGAAAAGTAGCATCATCTTTATCACCATCGTCGTCTTCTCCAGAGAATGGAGTTGTGACTCAGAGAAGGAAAAGCAGGAGAACTCACTCAGTCACAATAAGTTTTGCTCTTAAAACTACAACTACTACTACACCACTGCTGCTGCTGCTGCTCATTCTTTACTTTTTCTTCCTGTAATAAAAAAATGCGTTCTTGTGCCTGTTGTTTGTTCATCACCAATCACAGTGCAATTTTAATTAACTAATTAAGAACAATAAGGTTCATCTCACGCACAACTACCACTCAATCCTCATTGCTCATTTTTTAGTAAATTTTATACCTCGACAAAAGAGTTGGCAATTCCCATTGTTTTGTTATGGCTCTAAATGACAAAAACACAAAGTGAAAGTTAAGCACACAGCAGACAGGCATTAGAAAAGAAAATGAGCATGATTTTGTGACAACGAGCAGCAGCGAGTGAGTCTGGTATAATGACACACGATATTATCAGTGTATAATTTTCTTTTCGTTTGCAAAGATAACACTCTACAGTGCTCAATCATTATTCATCTTTATCTCTTCTCATCTCCTTTCTTTACATTAGCTATTACGCAAGAAAAAAACAGTTTGCCGCACAATTGGAAATGCTACATATGTCTATTATCCTGTCTTCATCTTCGAATGAGTAAATAGAGAGCATAAATTACTTTCGATTGTGGCATTATTGTAGTGAATTTGTTGTTGTTAGAAAAAAGAAGGTTTCTTGTCTGATGAGTTTTTGTGTCCATTTGTGCACATATATTGAAGTTGATTGTGTGAATAAGAAAACAAAATTACACAACGACAATAAGTTTCGGTTGGATTCTTCACGTAGAAAAATAAATTCTTAACGTTTTCACCATTAGCGCAATCACAGAAGGGTAAGATGGGAAAAGATTTTTTCACGTAATTGTAAATATGTAATAGTGTAATGAATAAAGATACGCATATTACGTACAATATATCTACTTAAGTACTACATGGTTTGCTTTCATCATTGTTTGTTCTTTTTTGCTTCCTATTTTCCTTTGCTCGCCTCATTGTTGCTCATTTTTTGGTCTTTTTGGCTTCTGTTGTTATCCTTTTTCTACGGTTTTTCTCAATGAATAGAGTTTTGTAATGAAAATGAAAACGGGTTGAATGTTTCTACTTTGTAGGTAAGTAGAAACACATTTCGCATAAAGTACATTTATGGGTACTTGATGTACCAAAGAACACTTTCATATTTTATTGTCGTAATAGAAAAGGAGAGGAAAAAACGCAATTCACGTCATGAAAGTAAGTCTTGTCATCATGAATGAATGGAATAATGAAGTTGAAGTGGGAGATGTAATGTAGGCTGTTGTAGGTATGTATGTTGCGTTGTGGAGGTAGAAGCTATCATCATCATCGTAGTCATCATAAGGATTAGCCACGCTGTCATTCAGCAAGCCAGGCTATAACTATAACATAATGCTATTTTCTACGGATCAAGGAATCCTGAGGTTTTTCCTCATTTTCTAACAAAAAGGTCAGTAGATTGGATTGGTAGAGAAATACAATGTCTCTCTTTCATAATGGGCATTCTAGCAAGCGATATTGCTTCTCCAGGAGGAGGAGAAGGGTTTTGTTGTCGGATGAGTTTGGAGATAAAGGGTTCATTCCTTTTAGTCCAATAAATATCATGTGCATGTGTGAGAGTCCCAATTCACAATTCTTCATCATCATGAAATTAATGTGCGATGTGAGAAACGCTAAACCTAAACGCAAAAAGACTGTCAGTTGTGTTCTTAATCCTCAGCTTCATGTTTCTCCATTTTTTTCCTCTCTCTCTAGTTGAGTGGAGAATCACTCTGATTTTTATTGCTTTGGGCCCCTTCCCATTTGGGAAAAAGGGTCTCCAATGCTCCTTCCCAGTTTTCCACCTTCTTGTCGTCATTTATAAGTATAGTCATCATCAACGACTCCCTGATTTTTTTTTCTGGAACAAGAGAGATAGAGAGCAACAAACAAAGCACTCACACATACGTATCGCCCTTCAACTCAAGTCAATAAACAATAATTTAAACCGAAACGGATTTTTTCGCTATAAGCGAGTAAAAACTAGAGGAATTTTTCCTACTACTACACACAGTAAAAAAATAAGAAGGAAAGTATTTAGTTCTCCCATACTTCTCAGCCAGATTTTGGAAGAGATTGATGATGAAATACTAGTGATCATGTCCAGAAGCATATCACCCGCCCGATGATGATGATGACGATCTTCGTGTGTGGTTTCATGTGAGGTCTTCTTAAATACTGGCCCAACAAAGCTGTTAGGAGGAGATGAACATCATAAGGAGTCAAAAATCTGAAAATCCCTTTTATTATATAACTAAATGGTTTAGAGACATTGATGTCTGCTGTGGTAGGGACAGATCAAGGCCTACTATGCAGTAACTTTACAGTTGTTAAAGATGATTTTCGGTGAGGCGGCGGTGGTATTATGATAATAATGATGATCATCATGCTGGTGTTTAGTTCATGTGAGGTCTTGCCTTTCCGCATTTATAATGGTGTTGATTTCTGTCGATGATAACTTCTGTCCAAGCAGGATCTCTCCGTGTGCGTCTATGTATGTGTCCGCTCCTGCCGTTGTTGTTCTTCAGTGGTATCCGTAATATAAGTCCACTCGCGTTTTACTACCTGATAATAATAATAGACGGATAGACAGGTACACTTGTCATTGTTGTGGTAGTAAAAAAATGTAAAGTGAACTTCAACTTTGCTATGTTGATTATGTTGGTACTACTCGGTCGTGGTGGTAGTCAGTGAGCAAGCATATTTTTGGGCAGTTTGTATTATTGCAAGTTTAAATTGCATGTAAAATAAATTAAGCATTTTATAAGATGACGTCAACCGGCATTAATGAATGGTATGTTCGTGAGCTAATATTACATGAAATTGACGATGAAGCAGTAATGGTGGTGGTGGACGAAGAGGTAGATGAGGATCAAACAGTGGCAAAGGCTATGTCAGTGTTGGCGGTGCACCACCACCATCATCAGCACCAGCAGGAGATCAGGCAAAAAAATAATTTTTCCTTTTCATATTTTTAACTCAATAAAAACATGATTTTATTATTAGATGATGATGATGACATGTGAAGGCTGAGTTTTCTCAATTATTGGCAAAAATCTTGGCAAAACTTTTACAAGCAGAATTAGAATGCACTGCACTCGTTGGAATGTTTTATGGTGGGTGCCTAACGGCAATGCATACAGCAAACTGGCATTAAAATGCACTAAAGTCTGCTCCTCTGATCAAGGGAGGAGTCCGTTTCATGAATCATGAGCAAAGTGGTGTGCAGTATCTAATCCATCAAAAGAGAGAGGAAACTATTTTGATCATTTTTTATATTATATATCAAGAGTCATTATATTTTGATTTGGTATGATCGCTGATTTATGCTAATTTGATGTTTAACTGACTGTTTATTTATTTCTTGTGTTTGCAGCACGTACTCAAGTTCGGAGATGACACGACTCTCGTCGTCCTCCTCGTCTTCGTCATCAGCCTCCTCATCCCCTGTCCTATTCACAACCGCAGCTCAAAGTCAGAACAATAATTCAGCTAGTAATAATGGTAGCAGTAACGGGAGCAGCCACAACAATCAAGGATCAATAGGTCACCATCATAATAATCATCATCACCAGTTCCATCACCACCACAATGGCAGACGTCAACAGCAACATGTGGACTCTGTTGAGGTAAGAATACTTACTACTACTTTACTTGCGAAAAACTAATTAGCCAAACACAATCTAGAGCAACTCTGAAAGACAAGTAGAAAAATATTGGCAAACACAATAGGAAAAAGAGTTTGCTTGTTTTTCCGTTATGCAAATGCCACGTGTGTCTCTCTACCATCACGTAATTAGATTATTATATTAAATATTATGATAATATGCGCAACGAAGTAGTAGAATTTACTTTTTAAAAAAATATTTGGACAAGCCAAAACCACAAATTATTTGAAGGCTCGAGAAAATTACTAAATTACTATTATATAATTATCTCACCGCAATAGAAGCGGTCGCCACACTATTTTGATTACAGCACACACGCCACGACGACAGAACAAGCGGCAGCAGCCACTATTCTGATCTGATATACGATATCCAACTTCCGTCTATTGACATAATATCTTTATACGTGCATTCTTCTTGGATTGCTTTTCTATTGAATATTTATTGACACATTGAAGAAATAGGTTGGAGCCATTCTCCTTCTCGATTTACGTCTTGGCTGTTGGCTGTGGTTTCCCTTTTTTAAATTTAGATTAGGCTGCATTGCAAAAATGCATAAGGAAAATTAGTATGAGATCCATTTTTCAATCACGCGCAAATTACCAACTCGTCATACTTTACTTGTTTAATCTGATGAAAGAGGAAAAAATCTGCATAAAACCGCATCCATAACTAATGAACTGGAGCAATACTAACACACCAACAATGCTATTCATAAAAGTAAATTGATGATTATGATTATTATTACGCTGATGTGATCACAATCAGCAACAGCAATAAAATCGAATAGTGTTTGCTTTTCCCTTTCGTTTGCCATCTTTGGGTACTTTTCTTGCCTACGACTGGTCTGCGGTTGGACTACATTTTCCACCTATTAAATATACAAAACGCTCTCTTGGGAATTTTAGATTCAGACGCAGACTTCAGACTTGGTTGCGCATAAAACATGAAAAAAATGTGACAAGATCACATTAAAATGTATGCACGCCTTGTTTTTTTTAAACAGCGGTAGCAGCAGCAGCAGCAACACTGTAGTTTCTAGTCACTAGTCTCTTGCGTCGATTTTTTGGCAATAATCTCAATATTCCCAATCCCTTGCTCGATTTAATGTATGTATCTGGTTTTTTCTTTCGGCAACGGCAACTCGATCCACTGCTATTGCTGCTACTGAACCCTCCCACAAAAACTACGATTGAGTGAGAAATTTTTGCTGAATAATGCATAAAAAATAAGAGAAGGAGGAAGTGTGTATGCAAATATTGTGCCTGAAAAATTGCCCACCAGAAGAGCAGAATAAAAATAAGCCTGCAAACTCATGTGCCTCTCCCTCTCAATCTCCCTCCACCTCAAATAACAACATATTATATTTTCTTGTAACTTTACCTTATCAACATCCTGAATTTTAAAAGCGTCTCTTGTCGTTTCTGGTGCTATGTCTCTGAGCGTTCTGCTGCAGTAGTCAAGTTTGCGGTTGACAAGATGAGAATCGAATTTGCTGGTTGTTAGGATGGCGTGTTTGATTGAAAAGGTGCATACGATATGGTGAGAGGAGGATGGTAATATGACATGATATGGGGTTTTGTTTGCTGATTGTGCCTGACACTACCATCACAATTGCATCGTTTACTTTGTCGTTTCTAAACAAGAATATCACATCACATGGATCAGTTGCACACACGCACACGCAGAAAAAAAGCCAGTAATTTTACATTTATAGATTAGATAAAAATATAACAAAAGAACACACTGTCAGCATTATATCGTGATCATCACTTTATGATTCTATCGTTTTTAAATTTTGATCATGCTCTGTAAAACCTGAGCAGCGTCATTCAGTCATTCTCTGTCTCTCTCTCTGATCATTATCATGATGACACTGGCAAAAGAAATAAGAGCGCAATGAAAAGATCTTTTATATTGAAAGCGTGAAGAAAATAAGAGCGAGAGTGAAAATGGAGGTCTTCTTGTTATCTTGTGTGTGTAGTATTTTTAAACGAGGAAAAGTGCAAGTAAAGCAGCATCAGCAGCAAAAGTAAGCCAAAGCCGGATGCTGCACGGAAGTTGACAATTGAATCCTCTCTCGCTCTCAACGTAAGCAAAAGATGGCCACGATAAAAGAAGAACTGCAACAACTTCTACATGACCATCATAATGACGATGATGTATGCATACACAAACATCAGGTTGTTAAAATACTTACATGCATTAAATTTACGTTTTTTATAGTTTATGATATGTACACAGTAAGTTATTATAGAGTAGGATGGATTGTATGACATGATGCAAAAAAGTAGGCTTCACACATGCACAAATTTATTTGGAGAGTGTACTGCAGCAGCACCTTATCCTCGTCAACAGGATCGAGTCGCTTTTTATATATTTTTTGACTCTGAGCGAATGAATGAATGAAAGAAAGATGATAAGGAAAAGTCTGATCAGTGATTCAAAATATCACATCACACATGATGGCACGGCACACGGTGTGTGATGGCCGTTATTATTATTATGGCGATAATGATGATAAAGTAACCAGCCGAGCTTATATAGCTTCAAAGAAGAGGAGTGAGGAGAGAGAGAGAGAAGGAAAAAACATCCAACATTCAGCATGACATAGAAACACAGAAAAACCTGCTTTTATTACGCCTGTCTTGTACTTCCACTCGCACTTATCTTTGACTCGTACACGCAGCAGCAGTACGCACATATGCTTTATTATATGCATATGTATGTACAATTTTAGTGAAGAAGCTCGCTAATCACTTCTTCTTTCTTTTCTCTGCATCACAAGCAGCGTGATAGCTAAAGGTTTTTGCCTTTTTACCTGTGCGATGATGCTATGATGGACATGTAGCCAAACAGTTTACACTTTTCATTTTATTTAGGCTTCCGATCCCAAGTGACCAATATAATACGCAAAATGCGTTGTCTTTAGCAAATAGTAATAAAAATATAAACGGTACATACATTATTATGAATTGAAGGACGGTTATGAGCGAGGTATTATAGTTAATCGTACATGTCGATGGATGAAAACGTGTTTAAGGTTTAAAGCGGCACAAGACAAATAATTTTTCGTCTAAACGATTTTGGCTTTGGCTATTGAATTTGGAGCAATACGATAATAATAAATGATTGTCGTGTCGTGTCGTTAGCAAAATCGTTAAAAACGATAAAATACGATTGAAAGCTTGTCATGTGGTGTTTATTATACAGACGCATGATGATTATGGCGATGATGGAGATGGAAGTGAACGTAGGGGAAAAAGTTTTTTATTGCGATTATTTCTCCTTTTTTAATGTGTGTGTGCTCCTTTTTAATTGTTTGTTGATATAAAGTGGACAGGGCACGCACTTGAGTTGAAAACTTGAGTACGACGAAGAAAGTGTCCCCCTCTCATTTGACTATACCTGTGTCCTCGTAAAAGCAGCTGTGAAAAAAATGATGATTGTGATAACACACACACGAGGAAAAAAATAATAATGTTGAGTCTACCTCCTCCTGTCTGCCTACGCATGATAACAAAGTCTGTTTTTCGCCAGTTTGCTCAGAAGAAAGAAAAAGAGATTGAGCGGAGGAGATACAAGAAAAACAAAACAAAAGTTGTTGTTGTATGAATTATAAATATGAAATAAGCTTTTTTATATAAAAGCTTTATGCGTAGGTATGGCATATAGGCATTTCTCCTTCTTTTAAAACTGTCAATAAACTATATAAATTGAAATGAATGAAAGGTAGACCAAGTTTACGACATGGCAATGTCAAAACTGCCATATGAAAAAATGATGATTATATGAAATACATTGATCATTATTGAGATTGAGAGAATTTTTCTTTTCTTGCTTTTATGCACCTTTTTGCAAGTCATTGTCAAATCATTTTCTGTCATACTTTTTGTCTTCCTTTTTTTCTACATTTTACATGCTCATAATTCACAATCAGTTCCACTCTAAAGAAGGAACTCACTATCTAATCTAGTAGCCTACTAAATACAAGGGTTTTGCTGCAAGTAAAATAAATGTGGAGGAAAATTTGGAGGCTTTTATGATTGCAACAAAATGCATGCGTATTTATGTAGCAAGTAAACCGTGACAAGACAATGCAAGGGAGTTAAATACACGTCATTGTCGTCGTCAGCATGATCATCATCATCTCATAATAGAGTCTGTGTAATGGAAAAAGATTTTACGAAAAGAAATGAAGGTAGTAAAGATACTGTGATGATCAACAAGACAGACAGAAGGAGAAGCAGTAACAAGTGTAATGGTAATAATGATGATAATGACGGCAATGGCATTATGGCCTTCCCACTTCATCCTCTTTAAGTTTCTTCTCTGTTTGCTGCTGCTTCTCTGAAACGACAAAACGCATTGAAAATTTGTCCCTGAAAAATATAAAATAAAATAAGGTGTGAAGACGACAAGAAGAAGAAAAGGGATTTCGCAGCGAAAATGCTTAAGTTTGTCTGTCTACCTTTGCGTAAGATTTTCTTGAAGTTATTGAAATGGATTAGAGTACAAATCTGTTTCAAAAGACACATTTATTTAGGTGCTGCCAGTTACAAGACAAGAAGGCAGGGCCCAAAAAATATCACAATATTATTCTTGTTGAAACCAATACAATATAATATCCAAGAATAATTATTATTGCCTCTGCCATTTTGACAAGGTGTAATGTGTACCTGTTCGAGCAGGATTCACTTACCTACCTAAGCGTAATAATGACGCTTCCTTGTCACTGCTCAGCTTGTTAACAGTTTTGCTCTGTCCATTTATCATTTATCATAATGTTTCTACCTGCCCACTTTGCATTACAAGTTGAAACTGTTTAAAATGCAATTTTCATGTTGATAAATACCGTGCTCCATCATGATCATCAACCGTTTTTATTACTGCTTACACACTTTTGCCCTTTGCATTTAAAGTGGACAAAGTGCAACAAGCAGAAGCAGACACGCCAATGCGTTTTTAATTTATCAATGTTTTTTCTCTCTCGATTTTACAGTTTTCTTCAATTATTATTGCTATTTGATATTCGATACAATACCTGTTTTTTTTTCTTCTTCAGCAGGTGCAATAATGTGCAATATAATTTCAATGCAAATAAACCACGGGCATTGCCACTGCTTCTACCATCATCATCATCACAACAACCACAACTTGTACAGCATCAGTTTTCATTTTTTCCATGAGTGAATGGTGGTTTCGTAGTAGCAGTGATCATTTGATCGACGATGATAATATGATGGTGATCAGTGATCATGATGTCGTTCTGCAAGTTTTTCCTTTTAAAGTGTGTTTTTGCAATGTAATTTACAATGTAATATGGACTGCAGTAGTGGAGAGGGGGAGATTATTGTTATTGTTGCCATTTTGATTATTGCTACTTGGATTTTTCACTCTACCTACCGAACAAGAAAAAACGGTATGGTTGCGGCAGAAAAGTTTGTTTATATTCTTATCAGTTATTGTAAATAAGTGCTTATTACACGATGCAAATGCAATCAAATCATACATGCATTCATACCAGTCAACAATTTCAAGTTCTCAACGTTTACATTTTAAATATTGCAATAATGTTGATATGGACTAATATAACGATCTACTGATAAAAAAGACAGTGTCAGTGTGCATGTAGGTAGGTATCTATGAATCTACTTGCAAGCGCCATCAGCAGTTCAGCATTAAAAATGTTGCATTACCACCATCACCGCCGCCGTCATTACTGAGTAACTGACTCATTGTCAGTCTGTTTATAAAAATTTCGAAACGTAGTAATAGTACCCGTCTTGCTCTTGTCTGTTGCAAACTGCAAATCTAAAGAAATGCAGAGTAAAAATTGTCTTTTTTGTTTACAAATGTGCAGGTTTACAACAAGGCTTGGTTAATAATAATCATGTATGCATATGCAATGCAGTGGTGGTGGTAATACACAGATTGCATGGTTAATGTTTTACTATAGATTGACTATTTTACTCTCTCTTTTTTTCTTCTTGCTTTGAGGAGGATCATCTTGATGATCATCATCATCATGATCATGATGACGACTCACAAGTCGCCTCGCCGCTAAAGGTTGTTTCTTCTTGTCTTCTTGAGAAAAGATCACTATATAGTGGGAGAATGAATAGAGAACTTTGCCTTTTTACCAACCTTGCCATTTCATAGTGACTACACAACAACTTGCAAATAAAAATGTTTTCAAGTCACCTTGCTGCTGGTGGTGGTTATATCTGTATTGCCCCTACTAACTTGATTCTGATTCTTGCCACATATCCATGATAATAGTGTAATGTTCACTTTTTCATTATTATTATAAAAGTTAAATGTACTGCACAGTGAACACACATCACAATATATGCACTTATTACCGTTTATAATAAGTACCACTACAGCAACTACTACCACCAGCATATCAACTTGATTAGCAAGCAAATTACCACGTTGTCGTAGTAGTAGTGACGGTGGTGGTGGTTGTAGAGTGGAGTGCTCACTGGTTATTAGTTGTACTTGTACAGTGTTCATGGTGGTGGCTGCTCCTAAGATAGTTTCTCTTTTTTCGTATTCTTCTCTTTGCCATCATGATGATCGTCATCACATCATGCTGATGATCAGTGATCACCCTTTTTTCTCATCATCAACAACAAACAACAACAGGAGGCGCAATATAAAGTTGTATATTGTATATGGGGGACTTGTTAAATTGTGCAGTATATTATATTACATTGTATTTAACATTTAACTGGCAATTGAATGGTGATGGTGGTAGCAGTGTCTGGCGTGTAGGGTAGGATATGGTGTTACTGCTGAAGGGTGACTCTTTTCTGGCTACTTGGTTTGTTGCTTGTGTGTGGTGAAAATGGTGTAATGTATGCATGAAGAACGTGCAATGCAACAAAGGAGAGATGATGGCTTGACTAGATGATGTTTTGTCACAAGATCATACAACAATCAGCAATCAGTCCTAATCCAGTTGTCTTTGATGGTGGAAGGTAGATAGGTGACATCATGGGTACAGTGCGATGTTAGTTGATCTGCATGTGAAGTAAAGGAGCAAGTGCAATAGTACATAATAGTAGTGACGATGATCTTTTGAAAAGAAGTACAATTAAATTGATTGTTTGCTATCATCATTATTGTAACGGTTATTGCTGTTTGGATTATTTTGATCTCGTAGCAGCAATATAAGTGATCTGATTTGTTTGCGAAATAACATCATCATGAAACTCAAGGCGAAAAAGGATTTCCTTCGTTTTTCCTTTTAGTGTTTTTTGTCGTTGTCAGTTAATAAAATTCAGCTAATCAGGATTACAGCAGACGCTAGTAGTTCTTATAAAGCATTATGGCCATTGATCACTACAAGTAAAGTGAGTATAATGAAATCATAACGTGAGCCAACAGCCAACCTTTGACCGTTTGGAGTTTGTGCAAAACAAAATTGATCGGATAAAAGTTACGCGTGGAGATTTATAATTGGAAAAGAAACAAAGAAAAGTAGTGTCCAAGTAGAACTATTTTTCCAGACGAAAAGAAGGAGGAAAAAATTATCGACTATTAGACCCAGTGGTCGTGAATATTAATTCGGTACCACACTCATTTCATTACACGTTTATTATTCAGATGGATCAGAAGACGCAGTTGAGTGGAGTGCCTATGTGTAATGTACACCAACTCATTCGTGATCAAATAAAAAAATCGTTGGTGGCAGTAACAAGAACTGAAAGAAGTCAATCGAGTTAGGCCGTTTGTGCAGTTCACTGAAGGAAAAAGTGGTATTGGCTGACTGAAAGATTTAAGAACTGAAACAAGTACATTAGTAGCAAACTATGTGCGCATTAGTATATGTATTTTCAGTTTGATCTGTTCGTGCTGAATGCTGATCGTGCCGAAAGTGGATAATGTTCTTTCCCTGTCTCGTGATGATGTAATGATGACGATGCAGCTGAAAAACGGAGAGTAAATATTGTAACGTTTCTCTCCTCTTTCTGCTGACTGCAAAGTGTTGTGTAATCCTCTTTGGAATTTAGCATTCTCCATTTTCTGAATCTGTAAGGAATCCCGTCATACTAGAAGGCTTACTGCTTTCAGTACACCTTTAGATACAGAGTGGCTGGCTATTGGCTATGTGTGTTCTTCTTCTTGAGTTGTTTGTCTTTGTACCCGAAAAATTCGGATAATGTTGCTATTGATTCCTGGAAGTGGAGCACCTACTTACCGATGCTCCTTTCATGGAATTGGATTCATAAGGCCGCCATCGGCGGCACAAGTGCAGATACAACAACAAAGAAATAGTGCCATTGGCAATGGAGGTAACAAAGCACCTGTCCCTCCACAATCCCAACTTCCTCCTCCATCTTCTCACTCCAGTCATGGTAGAAGCGCCCGGCATCACAGTAATCATCATCATCACCACCACCACCAACAACACCATCGTCATTCTTCCTCACTTCTCTATCATTCATGTCGGTTCTCGCCAAGTCGACGCGTGTACTTTGCTACGTCTCGGGTAAAGTAAACCGAAGAAAATAATATATAGTATATACACTTTCTTCAGCAGACACATGCAAATAATTTATGGGAAAAGCTGGCGGAGAGGGAGAAAAAGATCCATTTATAGACTAGTTGCGTTGCATACAAAATATCTCAAAAGAAAATGGAAAGAGTGATGCGAGAGGACACGTGTGGCATAGTAATCGTGTCGTAGCCCAAAAATAATACATTATTCTGCATTTTTTCGATAAATTTTTTCTTACGTAGCCTTTAAGGCTATAAAAATTGTTATGATGTCAGATGCCGCGTAGCTAATATTTCTGTAAAAAATATGGCCAAACTCTATTAACTCGTAACCTTCTTTTCATATTTTATAGGAAAATGGTGACCCCACCGTGGAGCGAAGGTATGGAGGACCACCAGCCCGTGATGCGGCCCTTGTTATCCAAAGGGCTTACAGAAGGTATGATTATGATGATCCAATATCCCAAAAGCCAACTAGCATTATTTTGTTATTATGAGGGGAAAATGACAGTATTTTTTATTATCACTATTAAATTGTGAGTTATTATTATGCACATTTCATAGTTAATTAACTAGCCTCCACATTGCCTATTATATTATTATTATTACTGATCATCGTGATCATGCATACTCAATATTGCCGAAAGTGTGTATTAACTTTTTTTTCAAAGACGTGACAAACTTTTTCTTTTAATGTCATAGCATATTAGACGAACAACGAAGAATATTAGGTATCTTCTTACACAACCCCATCTAAAAGTAATTTAATAGTTAAATACTAACTAGGCAGAAAAAAATCGAGGTTCGTGGTCACAGACGTATATTAGCAGAGTGGAAACGATAATCCTGCATTTTTCGCAACATTAGTAAAAAAATGAACATGATAATCGTAAAAAGAGGCACATGGCACATTATTACTATTCGTTTTAAATTATATGATTATTTATGATTTAGTAATAATCTGTCTAGCAGATTATGATGCTGAGGTTGACTGCAATGTTGAGGGAAGGAGGAGAAAAAAAGACAGGACAGGAGACGCAAGGTGTAATAAAAATATTCATCTTTCATCTCCTCCTTCACTTCCAAATGAGTCATGAGTCATGCTCAAACATTCAAATATCCAAATAAAAAAATGAAATGCCACATTGACTGACTTTGCCTGTACTAATAACTGCTGAGCAGGACTACACTGCGTTTTGCGTTAAATTACGTAGAAAAAAAGTCATGATTATTAACAACTGTAAATAATGTTCAATGCTCATTTTACATCAATTTTAGCAGTCATTACCACCACTCCACTCTCCATTAAATAAATACCAGTTACACAATGACAACGAGACCTCCCCCTGTTCCTATGTTTTATGCTAAAGTCCATAGATATCTTGTACTAACGTTACAAGTAGTAACTTTCAGCCAGCGATACGATATATAGTTATTACTTATTATCACCGCTTTTACCATAAAATCAAATGAAAATTACCAAAAAATAACAAACGACAAGGTGGTGTTAGATGACAGATATTACCAGAAAATTCGTGCTCCGTCGGGTGGAATGTTGTACGGGCCATTTAATTTCTCGCAAGCAGGAAAAATGGTTAAAAACGACAAACAGTTTGGCCGTCATCATATTAAATGCATATTATAAGCGTGTGTACCTATTTTTACGTTGAACACAACAACAAAATAGACGCCCAAAAGGTAGCTAACAGCAAAAGTATTTACAAGAAAATGGTAGACACACACGAGACACCGCAGTTACAGTTAGAATATAGCCATATAGCCAACTCACTTTTTGCAATCTGCAATTGAATTGATTGAGATAATGCTGAGCATTCCAATTTATTTATTTTTTCTCTGTCTCGCTGTGCTACTAATGAGTCTGTTTAGTGATGGCGAGTTAATGTCATTCATTTATAACTTGCACATTAGTTTTTCCACTTTGCCAGTTTGTTTTGCTATTTAAATGAAATGGAACGAATGGGAGGATGAAAAGTACAAAAAATGGCCACCAACAAATAATAACAAGCACCTAACTTCATTATTGCTTCCAATCTGCAAAATCCTTCCACTTTGACTTTTCATGAGACCATGATTTTTTTATAAACTACAGCTATAATGGATATACAGTAGGTACGTCTTACTATTTGACTATTGATATTACTATCGGCTCGGCTATAGAATGAAATATGGTATCGAGAATAGAATTGAGTGAAGTGCAAAAAGGATAAAATGGAATTTCATACCAAAGCGAATAAACGAGAAAAATGACCACGCAGTCGTAAGATGCATGTGGTAGTTAGTTTTTCTCCTTGCATTGCATTGTCAAATATAACGACCTAAAATAATGCTGGATCAGCAGAAGAGGAAAAAATTGCGTTGGTCAGCATTGCATATTGCACTTTGAGAGTAGTAAGCAATATATCATACTTTTTTGTTTCTGATGATTCTTGCAAGTTGCAACTAATTTTGTCGCTTCCTCTTTTTTTACTCCCATCACTCACTCACCATAATAATAATAATATTTTACGTCTCTTTTTTTGCTGATCAAAGCACATAATGTACTTGGCTGATTTGGCATTTGTTGACTGCAGTCATCAGCACCTCTTCCCATAAACCAATATAGGATTATGTAGGGTAGGCGAATAATATAGATAGGTAATTGTGATACCTTTTTCTTCTTATGATGTGAGTACGATGATGATGCTGCATGAGAAAAATTGCATCTGATTTTAGCCAGATGAAGGGTGCTCATTAAAATGTCATCCCAAAAGTAATAAATGAGATATCTGAAAAAGGACCAAAAGGATGGACGCTTGATGATGATGATGTACTAAAATGATAATTTTCATTTGCAATTTGTTGAGTGTATTTATTTCTAATAGATTATATGGCACATGCATAGCAATTTAGTTATGTTTTAACTATGTATGTTACATATTATGCCGATAGCATTGGTAATATATTGGGATTGAGATGAAAAGGTTTTGAGAGATTGAGGGTGCAAATTAGGTACATGCGCTGCGCACTACACACACAAACTCAATGCATGTTTCACAACAATTCCCTTTCGTTTTGTCCGTTGGGTACGTTGAGAGTGTGCAAGAATAATTTACAAAGAAAAGTGGCTGCCCTTGAAGAAGATGTTGATAATGATGCCGATGATGAACTGTTTAACGGCAACAACAACAAACCGTCAACGTCATCGTTTTTGTTATCGTTTAAAAAGTAAAATGCTCATGGTACTTGAGAGAGTGCTATTTTTTGAATGGGTGAACTGAGCTGAAACAGAGAACCTATATCTGCGAATGAATGACATGAAATGTGCCTAGTAATGATGATTATGATAAATAAAACACTGTCACAAAAGAAAAAAAAGTGGTTAAGGTTAAAATGAAACTTTTTTTAAAATGTATTTAAGATGCAAAATAAATGACTTATGAATGAGTTAATTAACATTTTTTCCTTTGTTTTTGATTTATTGCCAACAACTAATAGGTATAGCATGGTGAAGGAATTTCAGAGGATAAAGACGGAACGACGGCTATCCAGACGGATAAATAATAATGCAGCTGTACCCGCCGGAAGCAATGCGTAAGTTTGCCTACAAGAAGATTAAAAATTCTTTTGCATAATGTGATTTTTTCTAGCATGAGACAATTATAAATTATAATTAATGTTGCATTCGTTTCTCCCTTGAATAGTTGCTCAATTTGCATCGATCTTCACGAGCCGCACTCCTCACATCCAACAAATGCAGATGTGGATGGTCTCGAGGATGAGTTTATCGAGGATGCCTCTCTTACCAGCTCGTGCAATGAGCTGCCCCCAATGCCCATTTCCGACTGCGCTGAGGTGACCGAGGTGGATGTTGAGGTTGATCATGCCATACTTTCCTCTGCTTCTTCCAGTAGTCATCATCATCATTCATCGGCGGCCCCAACGGTAGTAGCGGATGATGCATCTTCCACAACAACCACCTCGCACGCTCACCACCACCAGCAGCATCACTACCACCAACAACAGCAACAACAACAACACCACCATTTTCATCAGCAACACCACTCCAGTAGCAATAGTCGGCTTCAACAGCAGCAACAGCTTCATTACGCGAGTAACAGTGTTGTTGGCCAAATTAGTAGTAGTAGCGTTAGCAGTGCCACTGTTTCTTCTAGTCGATTAGCCCAACAGCAGCAACATCTGCATCATCATCTTCAAGAAAGACGCTTCAGTCAGCAATCCCACCCTCATCCCCTTACCCACCACCATCAGCACATTCCGCAATCCCAGTCACAGACGCAATTGTCGCAACTAGCCAGCAACAAGCATCATCCTCATCATCAGTCGTCCACCACAACTGCGCCGGATTTGATAGTCACTTCATCGGTCACATCAATAATTCCTCCACCCATTCATCATCATCAAGTATCACCCAACATCTCATCGTCGTCAGTATCCTCTTCCCAATCAAGTCCAGCTGCAGGCGGTCAAGCAGCCGTTCATGAGAAGCAACCGCAGAGGACACCAAAGAATAGTAATTTGTCGGATGGAGAGGCAGAGATTTTAAGGAAAAGACTGTATCGTGTAGGATTGAATTTGTTCAATAAGAAGCCAGAGGTGGGAGTTGCATATCTGGTGAAAAAGAAGTTTCTTGAGGGAAGCCCGCCTGGTGTAGCAAGATTTCTTATTTCAAGGAAGGGATTGAGCAAGCAAATGATTGGAGAATATTTAGCAAATCTTCAGAGTCCGTTTTCAATGTCCTGCTTAGAGTGAGTTGATTAATCATAATATTATGACTATTACAAAAGTTATTTTGATGATCGAGGACATGTATGTAATAATTTATGGCTTGTCTATTTTTATAGGCATTTCGCAAGTGAGATTGACCTCGCCACAATGCCCGTCGATGTGGCCCTTAGGAGGTTTCAAACTTTCCTGAGAATGCCTGGAGAGGCACAAAAAATTGAAAGAATTATGGAATCTTTCAGTAGGCGATATGCTGCTTGCAATCCACATCTTGTGTAAGTCCCTTTTGGATTGAACACCATAAAAAATTCAAGTTATCTTTTAAATGAAAAGTCTTTAATTTTGAATTTGATGCTTTAATTTCGTGCAGCTCGCAATTCCGAAACGGAGCTGATACCGTCTTTGTCCTAGCATTTGCCATTGTCATGTTGAACACCGATTTGCATACTCCTCACCTAAAGCAAGATCGGCGCATGAAGGTGGAAGACTTTATTAAGAATCTAAGGGGAATTGATGACGGTGGGGATATTGACCGTGAGATTCTCGTCGGGATTTATGAGAGGATTAAACAATCCGAGTTCAAAACAGGCTCTGATCATGTCACGCAAGTGATGAAAGTTCAGCAAACAATTGTTGGGAAGAAGCCGGTAAGTACCTAAAAACCAGTTTGAAAGGAGCAACCTCGTGCCAAAATTGTGTGAAATATTAGCTAATATTGGGAAATTTTACTATGATTTTTATAGAACTTGGCATTGCCACACCGAAGACTAGTCTGCTACTGTCGACTCTACGAAGTAAATGACATAAACAAGCGAGAAAAGGTGGGCTCCCATCAACGCGAGGTGTTTTTGTTCAATGACCTATTGGTCCTCACAAAAATATTCCACAAGAAGCGCAATTCAGTCACATACTCCTTCCGTCAGAGCTACCCTTTGGCTGGGATCACATTGGCCATGTTCTCTAACCAGTATTTTGATCATGGACTCAGTCTAAAGAGAGGAGACGCTGTTCTCCTGAATCTCAACGCACGCAATGAACATGACCGCGCCAAGTTTACAGAAGATTTAAGAGAAGCCATTGCAGAGTCCGATGAAATGGCCAGGATTGAGAGCATCTCCAAAGAAAATAGAGACAGGGACTCGGGCGTGGATGTGGGGAAGATCAAGAGATTTAGCAATTCACTACTTGACATTAGTGATCAATGTAAGTAAACTTTACTTGTGCGTAGCATTGTCTCGTGTCGCCCCAAAAGATGTACAATGAGATGAACAAGATGTCTAAAGTTTTACGACTATTTTTTTCATCAGGTAAACCAATTCGACGGGGAAGCTGTGGATCCTTGGATTCTGGCATGTCAGTCTCATTCCATTCCGATGAAATTCACCAACAACAGCAACAGCAACACCATCCTCACCACCACCAGCAACCGTTGGGCGCTTCCAACGGGGGAGGAAACGCTAATACAACCAGTCAGACAGCGCTAAGTCAATCACATTCTTCCTCTCATCATCATCCCCATCCCCACTATCGTCATCAGCCAACTAGCAGCAGTAACTGTTCAGCTACTTCCAGTCAACTTAGCCATAGTTAAATCATTCGACTAACAACAACTATTGTACTGCGCAACTAAATACAATACAAAACTTACCGAAACCAAATGAATAGATATACTAAAACACAACTTTTATATGTCTATACTGACAAAACTGGGCAGCTACACTCACAATAAAACTCAGAAATAACTACAAAACTAACCAAAAAAAAGTTTTTCTAAAATAAATAAGAAAAAGTATTATTACAGAAAATTCGTACGTGATTGCAAGTAGCCTATGTTTTTTTCATTGAGTTTTGCGGGATTCCTGTTGAGAAATGATGTGGTTTTGATTTAAACCTAATTTAATGCTTTACACGTGGTATAATAATTATACATTATTGAAAAATGTTCTCTCCGGTTTAGTTTATGTTTATGATAAACCAATTTATCGGATGACGCATCACAGTACGGAATGTAAGAAATAATAATAAATTAAAGTAATAATCCAGCTTACTAAAAAGCTATTATCTTGTCAGTCTACTATATTCAATTTACTACTAAAACGTAACAGTTAAACAGTTGCTTATTATTATGTAACATAAACAAAGTATGTAGGTAGCTCAGTAAGATTTCGTAGGTAGATCAACAGATAATAAGAAACGGTAAATCGTATTCCCGATCCTTATATATATTAAGTATCAGTAGTAGTATCGTAATTAAAGTATCCTATTGCGATGATAATAATAATTAGATAAACAATTAACACCCTTTTTGATGACTACTATTTATACCATTTTTCAAGTCAGCCTCTTCTGTAAAAAAATAAGTAGAGAATCTACGAACACGACGCATAATATTATTATGCAAAAGAGTAAATTATTAATTAACCAAAAATGTATTGGTGAATGATGATATGATAATAATAACAAGTTATCAAAGTTGATTTTTAAAATTTATCAGTTATCCCAATAATGTGGGACTTGAAATTATAATTGACCATTGGAAAAAGCAGTCACAGTGACAGTCCAGCAGGACAGCAAATTAAATTTTTGAATTAAAAGAAATGTCTCGTGAGTGAATGTGGTATTTAATACGTACGTAGACGCTTCCTTGTGATTCGTTATGGTCTCGTTGTCGTTGCATTCGTGTGCATTTAAAATTATCAATAAAAATATTTAAGGAACATTACAATTCTGAAGGAACATTTTAAATTAGGCCAATAGTTTTATCAGAATGAAACGATGAAAATATTATGCGAAAGCGAGAGATTGATTTTCAAAGAAAAATTATCCAGTTTATGAAGCTCTATTTACAGTACTAGATACAACATACTGGTTTCGAAATCAGAATTGACTTGAAAATTTTTAAAGCGAAAAATAGTTTGAAAAAATGATGTCGTGTATTTATTAAAAATTAACAAAAAACATATTATTATTATTACGGACTTGATTGATAATTGATGATATTTGAATATTATTATTATTATTTGATACGCGTGTTGTGCTTTTATGCATCCCGTATACAATAATAGTAATGTTTTCGTGCATCTTTCAGATATAAACATGAGTCATTATTTAAAAAAGTATAAACATAATTGTTAAGTGAAAATGATCATAATATAATGATGAAAACGCATTTGAAAAAGAAAGAGTTCATTAAAATAAATAAATAATAAAAAAAAGAATTCAAAATAATACAAAATGTTGTGTCTTGTTTGTTCTCTTTTATTTTTTCACATAAACAACAAAGCAAAAAGCATCATAATAATGAAATGATAAGCACATACCTAAATATATTTATCGTCATCTGATTACCATTTTCATCCAATATTCAAAACTAATAATTTTGTTTCGTCAATTTTGTCGGGGCAATTTTGTCACAGAATGAGCAAAGCATAATAAAACAATAGTTAAAGTAAAAGTACATATTACAACAACAAAGATAGTAGAAACTAAATGAAAAAAGTAAAAGTATTATTTATGGTTTAAAAGTTGATCTTGATAGCCGTAGTCATTATCAGCAGCTATTTGTGACGATGATCTTGAATGACGAGAAAAACATACTGCTTCTCTCTCTTGGTTTTATGACTGTTTGTGGAAGCTGTGCTGTTGCTGCTCTCATGGTGTTTCGAAATCCGTAAGACCGATAACATTCTTGTGGGCAAATTCGTTGCTCTCCTTCTTCGCCTTTTTCACAAGGAAGTGGAGCATTACACGCTGGAAAGTGTCGTAGTCAACAGCCTCTGTAAAGAAAAAAAAAACAAGACAAAACGGTTAACAAAAAACATGTATCTTGGGATATTTTTAACTGTCTACGTGTTGCGTGTTGTATGGATTCTTGGTTAGTTGGCTGGCGGAGATTATTGAACAAAAACGCATTTTAACAACTACACGCATGAATCCATACGCACAATATTACGCATGCACTCTACCGTCTTTGTCCCCTCCTATAAGTGAATCTCTTTATATTCTTAACAGAGACATGTTACATGCGTTCATGATACTGTTTGAATTTGTTGTTCTTGTCTTGAAGCAGTCTATATAGTTTTGTATCTTAATTTCTTCCAAGATAGATATAATACTCCTATTTATCATCGATACAGGCTTACACTTCTAGAAGAGGGGGCTTAGAGAAGCGTTATAGGTATGGTTTCCAGTACGCGATATTATACACAGGGATTTAAAGGAAAGCCACAATGTTAAATGATTTTTTATGTTTTACAAGAGAAACTATTTTTAGTTGGCTAAAGAGCAGATGGATTGATACAAAACGTGAGAACCAATCGATAATATTACATAAACTCCATCATGGTTAATGACTTATAATAAACGTAATATATTGGTTTGTTGTGTGCAGCCTAGTAATATATCGGATATCTAAAAAGTATTTGCGTATCAATGTCTACCACAACAGATCCTGATTCTTCATATTATGAACAAAGTATTATACGTTATCTCTTTGATTTACAAACCTTGAAATTCGTGTCCAGGAATTTGGGCTTGGATTTCTGTTCCATTGACGTTCAAGTCTCCACTCAGCTCTCGAAGGAGCGTCGGCATCAGTTCACTCTTGAGTTGACCCGATCGAGCATGGACTGCGAACAATTTCTCCAAAACTGATCAACAAATTAAATTGAAGAATAATTAATGTACGTGCCAACACTTTTGAAATGCTTTTCGTGGTACACTATCCAAACATGACAGCTTTACTGGAGAAAATCCAAGAAAATGATACAATATGAACTTAATGCGTTCGCTTACGTGTTTCTGACTCTTTCTTCACTTTGAACTCCTGAAATTGACAAAAAAGAGAAGAAATTCGAATGAATCGTCCAGTGTTATCTTTCATATCAACTTTTGAACAGCCATTTATTTAAGATATAATTGAAAGTTAGCCACAGTCAACTTACCATTTTGATAATTTGTTAATTTCCAACTCCAGCAAAACACGCAACGTTTACTATCTGCCGCAGCAGCAAACTCTGCCGTCTTCACCTTGTCAGGAAGAAGAGGAACAAAGTCGGCGCTTCGTTTTCTGGCTTGTTCTCACAGATCAACTCGGTGCCGCACTGTAAAGGCAACTACTTCCGGCCATCCAGTCAGCTCTCTCTTTTTAGTTGAAGCTTTTAGTAATCATCGTCTGTAGGCTTTACCACTCCACATACCGTTGCGTTGTGCATCATCGTCTCCATCTCGTTTCTCCTTATTTCCAGAACTAAAATGATAATAAAAATCTCTAGATCCTGGCTAAACAACGAAAGATTTACTTACGCACTCAGCGTTTCTAATTTTAGACAACTCCCCTTCCCTAGAATCTAGTGGGACTTTTCTGAGAATACCAACAGCCAACATCATGGAATGGAGCATTATAATCGTACATACAGACAGACAGATAGGTTTAGTAGATCATCGTCGTTAGCTATCTATCTTGGCTGTACGCTAGAAAAAGAACTGTGAAATTCACCAGTTCTGGAATGCCGGGTCCTTGCATGAGCTTGCATCCGGGGCTCGGGACTAGGAAATGTACATACTCATCTCTCGTGTAACTGATGATATGTCAAGGCTGATAAGTAAAAGTAATTTGCAGATTAATTAAAAACTTACTAAATACTTTCATGCTACAAACAGGTTTGTTCCCTTTAATATACACATATTCACAGTGTGGGCGTATTGCGTATTATTGTTCCAAGGCAAATGCAAACATTATAATGTGAAGCTAGCGCTGGCAAATTTTGGCATACGAATTGTAGGATATGTTGATAAAAGCGGATTCCAAAATTCCATCCTCATGAAGTCTATCATCGTTATCGTCATCAGACAAGTGCGTGGCGCATTGCGTTGCTGATGAAATATATTTCTCCGCCCTCCCACAACTTTAACAACATTATAGTCATGCACTTTAAGTAACTGCCAAGTATTTTCTTCATTTTTTGTGAGCCTCCATTTCCTTCCACTTCTTGCCTTTTCTGACACTGCTGCGTCATACAACCATTTATTTTGCCAATGTGTGTATGTTGTCGGATGTTAAAAAATGACAGTGTGTAGCTAAATGTCTGCGTATCCATTTATAATAATATGCGTAAGATTAGATACATTTTTTATAGCTGATTGCGTATATGTGTGTAGCAGCTTGCTATGAAGTGCGCCAGGAGAGACGAATCCCGAAATTTATAGGAAGAGGCGACAACAATTTCTCATTCCATTAAACTTTAAACTTTTTATTGCAAAATACAAGGTGAAAAAAACATTGGCAATTATCAAACATAGTTAAAACATTTACAAAACGTATAAATCACAAAACTGAAGATATTATTGTACACAAATGCGTAATTTCACATAAATGATACATATTATTCTGAATAATATCAACAACAACAGATTTACAATATAAAAGCTAAAAAAATGTGTGCATTATACCCCTCCCAAAAATAGCTTTACGCTAAAAGCATGGATCTAATTATAAATACTGATTTTAAGAACATTTTGCGGTCTTAAAAATAAACGTAAAGTAAGATCATTAAAACATGTTTAAAGCCCCGCCTGCTTATTTATACTTTTCCAGTCTTCCTTCAGCAAAATCATTTGTCATGTGTGTGCAAACCTATTTCGCATCGCACATAACTTCCTTCTGAAGATTGCCAACATCACAAAAAACGTATAGTCACTTGAACTCACTGTCGTCATTTCGTGTAACGAATTTAACAAATCACAGTCTTACTGGCAATTACTACGAAGAACTTTTTTGTACAGTTTTAAATTGTTCTGCCAGCAGAATACAAACACAAAAGAAAAGTACTTGAAACAAAGACATTTTCAGTCAGATCGTCGTTTGCTTATGCTTTGCAGTTGCATTTTTTGTATCGTCACAGAGTATTATTTTTACCACGGACGCCACATATCCTTGTTTGGAGGCATGCCGCTCTCATCAGGACTCGGTGTTGGAATACTAGGCATTGGCTCAACTTTCACTACTCTCACGGGGGTGGAGCTGATATTCACTCCTGAGCGAGCATTATTTTCCTGGCCTTCAGGGCAGGTCAAAACTTTGCCAATTGAAAAATCAATAGGATCTCCAGTTCCACTGGTGCGATTTGATGAAGAGGAAGATCTGGAAGCGGAAGATGAGCAAATGTCGGAATGATCTGACAGACCGCTATCATTTCGGGAGGACGGAGTGGACAGTTGGAAAAGGGAGGAAGGAGTACTGGAGGACTCATGTGAGGAAGACGACATGTTTAATGATGGTGGAGGAGATGCTGGAGGACTTGGAGGTCTTAGTGTACGCGGTAACGTGGACGCTACAGCAAAGGCTGACATGAGTCTGGCGCTGGTTTCATGCGGATGTGGTTGGCCAGCAGCACGAACAAAGTTGTTATTGAGATCATCTGAAGAAAAGTTTGGATGTTGAGCTGTGGCTGCTGAAGGTGGCATATGAGTCGTACTGGCTGGGTGTCTCAAGTTGGCAATGGTCGCAGCAGCAGAATGAATGCCAAGCGCTGTTGCCGCAGGCATTGTGGCTCCTGGGAATGATGCTGCTGGTGCACCCACCACTGCCGCAGGGTATGCTGCTGCTGAAACTGGTCCGGTGGACCCAAAAGGAGCTGGACCCACTTGTTGAAGACCATTCACACAGTTGCCGAGATGATCCAAGAGTCTTTGACGAACGCCTTGATCCGCCCCATCCAATCTTCCCATATAGCGATTTACCTATGAAAAGGGTAAAGAGAAAAAAGAATCAAGTTAATTACCAGAAAAAATCGATTTTTTTTGTGAAACGAGATTATGTGCCCACAAAAAAGTCTACATGACTCCAGCAAGCAGCCAAACCAAAGTCGTTTGGTTTATTGGTAGACGTGAGGGCAATTTTCTTTTCAGTTGATACGATAATACGATTTTTGAGCAGGTATAATTTACTATAATAATGAAAAGTGCACTGCACTGTAAGCTGAGCTGAGAGTGAGTACGTACCTCTGTAACACATTCGGAAAATCCATTTTTGAAACGATGAAGCACAGTCGGATCTGTCGCCATTGCAATCGCTAGCTGATTTCTTTGGATGTTTTGTAAGTGACGGACTGTGAGCTCTGGGATATTAAATAATAAATACACATGAAGTTATGTACGAAAGTAAAGCGTCGGATTTTTGGTACAGCCAAAGTATGTATGTACATCAAATAGAGCAAACACTAACCTAGAATATCTGCTTTCTCCAGCTTGGAATGGCGTGCGGGATCTTTCTTCATGGCCTCCAGAAGTATATTCTTTAGTTCATTCAGACAGTTGTTGATCCTGGCCCTGCGACGTTTTTCCATAATTGGCTTGTTGCTCTGTATCACAAGGAAAAAGTAGAATAAAATTAACAGAAATCTCATAATTTCTCACTTTGCCCCAACCAACACAAAATACTACTTCCCATGTATTATAGCAGGGAGTGGGATCGATTCACTTTCATGAAGAATTCGCTGTTTCATGGAGCTCTTGGCTCAGTATGCGTGCATTCACATACATAACAACACACTATACAACATCTTATTTCGAGATTAAAATGTGTGCTTACCTTTCGCATTTCATTTCGACTTCCAGAATGTTGGGAGGAATCATCCCCTCCAAGACCCAGGCCTACACCTGCCATTGTCAACAGATCGTCATCGGCGTCCATAATCGCAGAGTATGAAAACTTGCTCGTTGTGGAATCCACCTTCATCTTTCCTATGTATTTTTATCAAGGCACTTTCACCCTTCACTTCCGTTAGCAGCACTAACAACAGAAAACTGCTAACTCGAATGTTGCTTAAAACAAGTAAACACATTAGTAGAAATTAAATCACTAATAAATGTGCGTTGATTATAAACTTATAAAACTCTTGTTGACGTAACTCGCATAACGCCGAATGTACGATGAACACATAGTAGCAGCCAGCAAATACAACTTAATCAAATCACTATAAAACTCAATAAAAAACGTATGAAAAAAACAAGTTTTGATTGAATGGCCACAAAACTCTAGCCACTACCGTTCAGTGTGGGAGCTAGCCAAAGAATGAACGATGACGACTAGTTTTTTGGACGACGACGATGAAGGACGATGTAAAGGAGCAGCAGCAGTACCTCTCCTTATTACTAAAACAACATCAACAAGTTATGTGATGGTGATCAGCGTGATCACATTATAGTGGGGAGAGATGAAAGATGATGAGAAAATTTTTTCAGCCGCATGCATTCCCATACATACGCCGTAAAACGTGATGTAAAGGCAATTGCAGGCATACATGTGGAAAAACGCCTCTGTCGATGATGTTGTTGCTGATGCATAAGTCGATATTGTTGTTGTGCATGGGTATTTTAATTGTTGATGTTTTGATATGGTGGTGCGGTGGTGGTGCAAAGATGTTGCCTGGCCCTTGGGAAAGATGCTGCCTGGCTTGTGTGCTGCAGCAGTAGTACAAAGTTTGCCCTTTGCTTGCGTTGAAAAAAGGTATTGGTGGATTATGCATAGGATGTTATATTATGGAGGGTGGAATACCGATACATACATCATCATCATCCCCTTTCGTATCGCTGTTGATTATGATCGTCGTAGAGAGAGAGAGAGAGAGAGGAGTGGTAATGGTGGGACTAGTGGTACGTACGTACGTCGCCCAAAGGCATGCAAGACGAACACAAAATTCACGTTTTTTTCTTCCCTGCTTCATGCTTCACGCATTCCCCTACTGACTGGTGGTGGTAGTAACAACAATAAAAGACCGAGAGAGTCGATGAGACCGTGGGAAAACTATTTTTTGTGAGTAGTTTTTGTGATGATGATGGTGTGGTGTGTGTGCTGGCTTGGCTGATGATTATGATAGCGGTGGTGGTGGTGAGTGGTGATGATGATGACGATGCTGTGTTGTTTTACAATTCTGATCTTGAACTCAACTGACTTGTTGGGTGAATATGTGTTTTGTTCTGGTGAAGAAGAAGTGAAGATGAGGAGGATGATACGATATGACCCTATATCATATTAAATCCTTCCCCTTTTTCTTTGCCAGCTTTTCGGTTCCTATTATCATGAGTTGTTTTACCTGGTTTTGTTTTTTTGAGCTAGGAGTTAGCGCTAGCTATTTTTTGGGATCAATTGCACCTTCTGTCCGTCTAACCACTGAACTGATCGTATTCAAATTTTTCAAAAGTCCTAACAACAACATACCTAACATAAAATAGAAAATTAAGGGACATTTTCACCAAAACAAGTCAAACCCCAGGGGAAATATTAATCAAACGTTCCTAATTCTTTTGCAGACCTTTATGTATTTGACTCAAACTTGATGTACAGAACATAAAGGAAAGATGTACTGGAGTAGTAATACTCCAATAGGTTGCTGGGGCCGAAGAGGTTGCTGGGGCCGTAGAGGTTGCTGGGGCCGTAGAGGTTGCTGGGGCCGTAGAGGTTGCTGGGGCCGTAGAGGTTGCTGGGGCCGTAGAGGTTGCTGGGGCCGAAGAGGTTGCTGGGGCCGTAGAGGTTGCTGGGGCCGTAGAGGTTGCTGGGGCCGTAGAGGTTGCTGGGGCCGAAGAGGTTGCTGGGGCCGTAGAGGTTGCTGGGGGCCGTAGAGGTTGCTGGGGCCGTAGAGGTTGCTGGGGCCGAAGAGGTTGCTGGGGCCGTAGAGGTTGCTGGGGCCGAAAAGGTTGCTGGGGCCGAGAGGTTGCTGGGCCGAATAGGTTGCTAATTATGCATAGGGTAAATTATAAGATATCTTGATAATAATATAGGTTATACGGAGAAATGTGTGTGCGCTGCTGTAGGGATGACTTTTTTATAATTCGATTGAACAAGAAGATTGTTAAAATTTCCTGTTCGCTTTTTATCAGGATTGTGCTGCCAGCCAGCAGAAGACCCTTGCTAAACAGCTCATTAGATTGTGGGCATTTACTTAACAACACGGGAATAAATAGCGGGCTTCACCTTTACTCCCTTTTATTCCTAAATTGCACCAGTCCAGTTCAGTATAATTAATTAGAATGCAAGTCATCCTTTTAGTGTAGATGCTTCCTACCTGTTCTTTATGATTTTTTCGGCGCCCTTGGTTTTTTCATAGCTCATGTTCATCATTTTACTTTTCTCCACTCCTGTGGTGAGGTGTAAATTCTTGTAAAATACGGTGCAAGACCTATTCTGATGAACATTAACCGTTTTGACTTTGTTTATCTGTTTCGTGACTATGACCTTTATTTTCTAACACAAAAAATGCCTCTTTCGAGTTTACTTCATATTATGTACACACACTTGTGCGTACAAAAATGGTAATAATTCTTTGCAAAAATCTGTGCAACTCATTTGTTACTCATAGGCTAATAATGCCATGTTTGTATTTTTAACAACATTATTCATTAAATTTTGCATGTTTGGGGTTCAGATAGTGAGTTGTTATCAATTAAGGCAGAGGCACTAGGCACACCTACATTTTTTATGTATAATTGAATTGACTTTCCCTCTATTGTCCGCATTGTTACACGATGGTGACATTTGCAATCGTTCCATTAAAACTCTATTTTTATTACTTTTATGAAGCAACTTTCAAAGGTGAAACCTGAGCAGATGCAGACTTTTCGATTTAAAAGGCTTTCCTGCAAACTTGTTCTTTCTGATTCCCCTGATCCATGAATATACGCTGTGCAGCTACACGCAGAGGGTGATGTTTATAATGATAATGCAGGGATGTGATGGCATGCCCGGTTGCTTGCTCATTGTTGTAATTGCAGTGGTGTATCGGAATGAATGAACGCAACACAACAACGAGAGCACATAAGCATGTCGTCGCGAGCACTGAGCTGAGCACACACATACAATAACGCAATGTCTTTTTGTGGGAACAAATCGGACCTTCAGTTCCCAGGAAGAAGAGATGGATACGGAATACGGATACAGATCCTTATAACCACCAACATCACCATCATCGTGTTACAGCTGAAAATTACGCTTGCCAAAGAGACAAAAAGGAAGGATGAAGGAGAAGAGCATATCTTCTTGTCTTGCGAGTTACAAGCTTTAAGCTTGTACCAAAATGCACAGTTACCATTTTACTACTTAGGCTTACAATCATTTTCTTAAAAGCACACGTACACCTGCTTTAGGATCTCCTTTTACTATAGTGTTTTGTTTTGCTTTCTTTTTACTTCACATGATTACTACTACCGGGGAAAAATAGGACGTCTCTTTCATATACTATTTATAATTTTTATTTTATTTATACAGCAAAGCATGAGCAAAGAAAAAGAAGCATCTGTATCCTTCTTCTGGTCTTTGTTATTTTACCCTACCTGATTTTAGATCAAAGATGACTCGTACATGTAGTAACATGCGAAAACGAAACATAAAAAGTGTGGAAACTGGTGATTGTCAGCAGATTAGATGTAAATACGTAAGGATGTTTACAACTTAACGTTAAAAATATACGGCCACTACTGTATATTCATATATTCTTGGGATGGTTGGTATGTAAAAAATAGGAACTTATGAGGATTTTGATATTTAAGTTTTTGACGACTAACGGTTAGCTATTCAATTCTACTGCCAGTGCCAGCTTTAAGATTACGAGTTTGTTATGTCCAACCTAGTTACAAGAATTAGCTTTAAAATGAAACATCCTCAATATTTACGAGGAGACACACAACTGTGTGATTCGTTAACAGTTTCGAGTCATTCACTGTACTGCAAATGAAAATGTACGACGTGTCAAGTCAAAATCGGGAAAAATAATTTGTTACAATGAAAAACGACAGCACAAAGCAAACCGTAAACGACCCAGATCCCAAAGAACAAGCTGAAAACATCACATTCTTATACATTTCAATGTAAATAATTTCCATTCATAGTTTCAAAAAAAAATTAAAATATATATTAGTGCAGGAATCCATGCAGTAAGCTTTGCCGTAATAATGAGCTGATGAAGTCGAGAGAAAAGAGGAGCAAAAATATATGGCCCGTGAGGGGATCGAACCCGCGACCTTGGCGTTATTAGCACCACGCTCTAACCAACTGAGCTAACGGGCCACTCTTAGAAGCAGAGGGAAAAAAGTAAAGTCTTCAAGCAGATCATAACATACAAAACTTGCTCAGTTTCGCTTCTCCGCTATGCGCAGTGCATAAAGACAAAGTTGAATCCAAAAAGCATCACATCATCCAAAACCTCATTCATCCAGCAAAGCAAAACGGAGTCTTACAGTGTGGAGTAGTGTCTAATTTGTGATCCTGGTTGGTGGCTATTTGCAGAATCGTATATTGGACTGCGTAAATTGGCATTGGAAAATTAGTACAACAAAGGCAGTATGTACAGTACATGCTTAAAAAGTAGACTTATATGCTATGGTGTATCAGAGTAGCAGGAAATTGTTGATCTGATCAACGTTACTCACTCACAATTACAATTACTTCATGATTTTATTATGCACGATGACCAAATGTGACCAGCACATTCCGAGACATATGCAACATGGAACTCTTAGGAAATATTGTGTACTATAACTTGACTTGATTTTTAATTAAAGCACACGATACGCAAAACGCAAGCTACATATTAGTATTATTTTATTATTATTGTACATACTCCTTAACGGCCTTGCATACCTAGGGATTAATTGCTAACACTGTTTTGTTAATAATCATAATCATAATGGTCAATTAATGAGTTATAATTGCGAACAGTTCAGGAAAAACTGAGTTTCTCATTGATATATAAATTTTTATTCGCTTACTCCACAGAAGTGTACAAAATAAATACTCTTAAACTGATGCAATGAAAGTGATCAAATCGTCGCTTCTTATTGTCTAAGCGTTTTACAAAAAAAATCATGCACGTTGTTGTGCACAAAACCAAAGTAGGTATGTAATAATAATTCTTCCGTCCCACTGCAAACATAGTCAAGTAAGACAAGCGATTAATGAATCAAATGCATCAATGTTTCATTTGAAAAATATACCCTATATTCGGAACTTTTCCATTGTACACTTTCATTAACGGTAACGGTACGCAGATACTGGTACGGTCATGCCACTTTTTCAATTAGAAATGTTCTAGATTTAAATAACTTCATATCACCTTTTATTATATTTGGGGTATTGTGTGATATACATGAAATCAACCTCGGTACTTATCAATATCATAAAGCTAAAGTCCAAATCCACACAAAATGGTATACTGCAACATGTATTGTTTATTTCATCCAACTAACCGTGATCGTAATTTTATCAGCAGACAACGATAACTTGTCCTTGCTTGACTCAATGATAAGTATCTGTTAAACAACCATACGCAATATGTACCTATCCGATTTTGACAGTCGATCATTACAACATAATATTTTGCTGATATTTCGCACGGCACCACTGTCACCTTTATCACTGTCCTAATCATTTTTTACGAGAAAGACGAATCCATGAAAAAAAGAAAACTAATCTTCATCAGACCCGGAAATGTTGAAAATGGTCATTTATATACTATAACTGTGATTTACTAATAAATTCCTGCATTAGATATAGATTACAATACCCAAATATTTAATGTATTTCCACATTTCAAATCCAACAGTAAAGTACCATTTTGAATAGGATAGGATTCACGGTTTTGTTGCACGGAATCTCTTGTTTTAATGGTGAATTCAAGGTAAACTACGCATCACTTCCAAGGTTTAAAAATGAATTGGGACCAGGGCCAGGTTGGATCTTCCAATATTCCAACAACCCCAAAGTACAAAGGAATGGTTAAAGTTTTACCAACCGCCGCTCTGCCAACATCCCCTCGCCAGAACGTTCCCCCAAGACCGAGTACTGCCACCGTTAATTCTACAGCTCTTACCGGGCCAAGACCCATTAATATTTACCCGGAATACCAACACCAGCCAGTGCAAAATACAATGACGATTTCCAGGGGCCAGGGTAATAATGCAGTCCCTAGACTCCCACCCCCACCAGAACCATTGAGGGTCAATAATAGCCAACGAATGGAGCGACTCGATAATCAAATTAGACTTAACCTGGCTAAAAGTATTCCGGATCTCCGATATGTGGACAACAACGTCCCCGCTGCTGCCTTTAAACCACAAGAATCAATAGGAATACCGTCAAACAGTGTTTATGACAGACGCAGTCTAAATTTAAATGGCCACACTCACAGCGTTCTAGACGTTGGAAACATGCTAAGTACGAAAAATCAGCAACCTTTGATGTTACCATTTCCAGTGAGCCAAACTAATAGACCAAACTTGCAAGCCGGAGAATTCCCGAGTTTCCCTACAACGCAAATGCAGCAGCAGCAAATGATAATAAAGCCTCCATTAACTATCACCCATACAACCCAAGAGCTCCCTCCTCCTACACCCATTACTCCTACGATAAGGCAACCGAAAAGTGAAATGAGTTCACTTCATGATCAAATGGCTCAATTGAAACTCGAACTGGCTGCTATGAAAGATCCAATGAAGGAACACGAAGAATGGTTAAAGAGTCAAGCTGAACAAGTGAGGGAACTGGAAGAACTGTTGCAGTCGAACATGGTGAATAACAAAACGGAAGAGAAGGGTAGGCCACCACATAATCTCTCCACCGCACCTTCAGTGCCCCCAATTATACCAAAGACCTCAATTAAACCTCTTCCACCAAAATCTCCTAAACCATTTGAAGTAGCACCAGCGAAGGCATTTCGGCCGCCTATAACTTCACCAAAACCAACCCAGCAAAAAAGTAGCTTCTTCAAAAATACCCATCGAACGGAACATGACAATGTTGTTCCAAAACCGGAAGTGATACGAAACCCTGCACAAGATATTAGTAAACACAATCTGGCAGACCAAAGTACAACTCCTATGGTTAAACCAGCCAAAGAAACAAATGAATCAACTGATACTTCATCAAAGAAAGTGAAACGCTTATCGCAGCTCTTTGAAGGGAATACGAGCAAGAAAGAAATGCATGCTAGCCAAAACAGTACAAACGTAAAATCTAGAAATGGGACCATAAAGAAACTTTCTCCTGCGTTGCTACAAACAATACAAGCTTCGGAAGATGCAAAATCATCTTCAACGCTACCCTTAACAAAGCTTTCAAATTCAAATGAGTTACATTCTAATACAGTTTCAACGACCGCATCCTTTCATACACACCAACCTTCAACACTGTCAAGTGCCCTTCCATCATTCTCAAAACCAACTGTACTCGCCAGCATATCGTCACCAACTTCAAAACCAATAGCACCTGCCCCGTCATCCCCCAAACCAACACTTCCAAAATCTTCAGCTGCTGTTCCAAATCAATCTCCATTGTCCTCAAAGCCATCAGTGCTCTCCAATCTACCTCCACCTTCGTCAAAATCACCTGTAATTTCCACAGGACTCCCAACCACTCCAAAACCATCAGTGGTTCCCACCCTACACCAATCAACTTGGAAACTATCAGCGGTTTCCAGCGTATCCCCACCAACCTCGAAACCATCAGTATCAGTTCTTTCCAGCGAGCTACCATCAACCCCGAAACCGTCAGTGGTTTCCAGTGTATCCCCACCAATCCCGAAACCGTCAGTGGTTTCCAGCGTATCCCCACCAATCCCGAAACCGTCAGTGGTTTCCAGCGAGCTTCCACCAACCACGAAACCATCGGCACCACCTTTACCTTCAGATGTTAGGAAATTTACCCATACTAACAATGAGCCAGAGTTTCTGTATTCATCACAGTTTCCGCCTACATCTGCTACAATCATTGCCATTCAAAATGAACACAGGTATGAAAACATTCCGAGCGAATTTGAATCCCTACCTCCCTCAAGCACCGACGAATCTGAACCATTTCCTTCAGTTCAATTCATCGAGTCCAACAGTATCTATTCAGATGACGAATTGGAGCTTCAACATGAGACGCCTTCAGATTTGACTTTAGTGTCACAACTTCCCCCAAACGACTCTACATCACATGGACCACTTTCACCATTTACCGTTAACACCAGTACTAATGCCCCTAATCATGAACCAGAATACAATTCCCATTTAAATGCTCCTAGTGTTCACGAAATGACCTATATGACAAATACATCTTCAGCACTAGACCCTTCCCCCGCAACAATTTCTTCGAGGCATTCTTCTCCACACCTATCTCCTCAACTCCAACGCCCAACCACACGACCACCACCTCCTCCAAATGTTTCTTCGGATAATCCCCCTACCATGCATAATTTTTCGCCACCTCTCCCACAACCTGTAGTATTAAACGAGGTGCAAATACCAACAGCACCATCGCCGCCAACATCTCGGAACTGTTCTGACATTCTATCAGCAGCACCATCTCCAACTTCAGTTCTGAAAAGCTCAAGACCAACATCTCTTGATATGATAGAGCACGGCAGCGCAAGGTCATCCTTGTCGTCTCTCCCTGGCACTCCTTCTTCAGAAACTGCTTCAAAAGCCGACTTAATGGAGCAAATCAGACAGTTCAAGCAATCGGGAAAACTGAAAAGAGCATCGTCTGATATGGTAGAGAAACGAGTTTTAATTATAAATTATTATTATTCGACGACATGAATTGAATGGGGCTTTAAATTTAAAACATTTTGCTTTAGGACGAATCCTCTGGAACTCCAACCAGAGTTCGTAAAAACTCAATGCATGACGCGCTGCAGACAAGGTTTCAAGCATTTTGTGGAAACGGAAGTGAGTCAAGTGATGACGAAGACGATGAAGTTTATGATGATTGGGATGACTAGACGAAGGAAAATTATAACATACCTACCTATATATATGCCATACAGAGATAATATGTTATGCATTCGTCCAACAAATAATCTTTAAGTTTTACTCCAAAATAAAATTTATTTTCATTATAATAACAGGTTCTTATTTTTATCAACGACATAACAATATTTTATCTTGCGTTACTTGCTTTGTTGTCAATTAAAAATGTCATATACTAAACACGCACTGGTTAAAACTACGTAACAATACATTTACTTCAAATATTAATGAATAAATAATTATTAATAAACTTATGGATTATTGATTATATTTTTCGATTGAGCAAATATTGACATTAAAAGTTACAACAATGTTGAGTGAATAGCTTTTCCTCTTGTTCAACCTCATTCATAAAATTTACAAAGAATTCTACGCAGTCTACTAAACTCTAGATTTCTGAAATAAAAAATCACAAATTATCATCGTCTCGGTAATTCACTATCAACGGTTAACCATCAAGACCAGTATGCCAATCCACCTGGTAAACGTTGCATTTTCTTGTGAGCACAACAATAGCAGCATTCACTGTTTTCATAGCTTTTATTAGAACCTTTCAATCCGCCAATTCTCTTCTCTGTAGCAGCTTCTTCCAAAATTTGAAGCTTCTCAAAGCGTTTAAACCAATGCCTCCTTCTTTTAGGACTGATGCCCTTAACGCCACGAACTTCCGTAGCGTTCGGAAATGCTTTCGCCAGCACTGAAATATCTTCTGTGGAGAAAGTCATTCCATGATGCGTGATTGCCGAGTCATCCCAAAATACCTGAAACAGGTCCAAACCAATACTCAATGCACCATTGTCACTTGAACGATAATGAGTCAAGTCCAAGTGTATCTGTGACAAATAGTCTCGAATGTCCGAATCGCAAAAGCTAAGAGTTCTCAGAGATTTCCACTCGGGTAAAAAGAGAAAACTGCCCGCATATCTTTTCAAAAATAGATGCTGTAACTTTTCCATTTTTGGAAAATGAAAATTTCCGTGTGAAATTCTCGCGTTGGAAGTGGAGGCGGAAGAAGACGGAGGATACGTTGGCCCCCAGCCATCATGAAAGCTGGGATAAAACTCAATTTTCAATGATTTTAAAGTTCCAGACAGACTTTCTAATAGCGTTATGAGACTGGACACGAATACGTCTCGAACCAGCGTAACGTCCAAATACTTCAAGGGAAAATGACGCTCTCGAAGTGCCACCACGGAAGAATTGCTAAGTCTCATACTTGACTCAATGTTGGATAACTTTGTAATGTCCAATGGGGGATGATGTATGGCCACGTCATAAATTGTGTCACGAATTGTGAGTCCGCTCGAAGAGCGCTGTGCAGACCAAGCCATTTCCAAATCCAATTGAAAGTTCCTATCATAGCTGACCTCATCGTGTGCTAATCTGATCCAGGATATAGTTTCCAGATTGGGAGCGACGCTGAGAAGGTCTATCATGAAATCTGTGTTCCGAACCAAGTCACTGGATCTGACATTGACTCGAAGGCACTTGAGATTCGGAAGATTTTGTTTTGGGATATTATCTGAAATTTCATCATTTTCCTCCTCCCCGTTCTGTCGGCTCCTTGCTGCTACCATTTCTTGTGCTTCTGCTACTTCTTCTTCAGCAGGAAATAGTCTTCCTGTTATGACGGCGATAAAGCGTAACGTTTGTAAGTTTGGACATCCATGATACAAAATCGCTTTCAAATCATCCGTGGAACAAATACAGTTATTGATCGACAGTGACTTTACGTTGGGCCCATACAATTGAAAGAATCGTTTCAAGATTTGGTTTTGCTCTTGAAGGTAATTTTGAAGATGAACTCCTGGACCAAAGGAGAAATCTGTGAATAGATTTGGATCAGAGGGTGGTGGACAGTTTACTAAATTGTCTAGCTGCTTTTCCCCACGAGCTTCAATTCTCACGCGTGTCAGTTTTCGGATAGATTTTGTGATTTCCTCGTTCCAAGTGAGACAAACGAGACGACAAACCTTCTGGTCGTTATAGGGCAGGAAACTGACGACATGACTGAGAATCTGAAATATGAAAAATATATTTGAAATGTGAAAAAATATAGTAAAGGGGTGAACAATTTCGTTAATTTTTTACATTATTTTACTCTTGTACTCACCAGAGAATTGAGCAACGGGTTTTGTTGATCGTCTTCCATTGTATCTCTCCAGATAACGAGACTAACTAAATACTAACTTTATATATTATACCCTAGCATATATGAGAACATAATTTCTAATTATAATGTATTATCAGAATAGTTAGTAAAAATGTAAATTGAAAGAAACGAGTATACATTTCGCCGTTTTTTCCTGGATTTAGCGCTGTTTCTCAATCAAATATTTTCAGAATTGGAGTGACAGGAGAGATTTGCTTGTTACCAACTCCCTGATTAAAATGAAAGTTGTACTTCTTAACAGAAACTAATTAAGAAAATGCGTGCTATTTAGGATGGCATTAAGTATTTTAATGCGTATACACACATCAACAGTTGTGCTTTTAATTTTGGTTTTACTCACTCCACTCCACCTACATGTGCAAGATATATCTCAACCAAGCCAGTAAGCAGTAAGTAAGCCAAAAAGTATACTCGGTGCCCATTGTGGTAACGTAACGCAGTACTCCAAAGCAAGGGTTGAAAACGCTGTACAGTGTAGTTGTTGAGTAGATGAAGTAAGTTATAAGCTATTTCATGTGGGTTGTAGTTTTCTGATATGAAAATGTTTATGTATAAAGTAGAAAAGTGGTAAACATATCATATAGATTGGTTATATCTATGTAAATACCTCTATTACTTTCACACCTTTATAGCATGATCAATTCTAAGAAAATCATTATAGAAGGAGTTTTGCTCTATATTCAATATTATACGACGTATGTGTTGACTGATACCTAACAAAGTCAAAGGGTTACAAAAGGTTGAAGCAATATAAAAAGGCTTGATAATTGCATACATGATTCCATGAAAATGAATTTTGCGCATCGAACCTGGTGAAGCGAAAATTCTGGGAAAGAATTAGAATCAATCAAAATTTACTATTGGAAAAGTCTTATTGTTTTTATAATAAACGGTATTGCTTCAAGAATAAGTTAGTGTTTCTTAAAATTAGTTTACTAAAAGACTAGTAAAAAGATTTTCACTTTCATCCATCCACATGACTTGTTAAGTTGAAATCCTGGTCTTGTTGAGTAGCTGACCAAGAGTAACAGAGTTTCAGATTTATCATTCCATCGAAATTTCAGTGTGGGCGTGGTTCCGTTCTTTCAATGACTCCAAAAATTAAAGAATGTGAAATGAATTTTTATAGTACACTAAAGTAATTTAATATAGTAGTATTTTTCAAAGGACAGAGCAGAAAGCTACAAATGAAGTGCATAATATACACCTAAACATACTCGGACATAATTATTTCTTATACTGTATGTAGTTAGAAGGAAAATGAAAATAATGTTAATGTCACGAAAAATGTGAAAAGATTTATCAGTTTACCCTTTATCATTCTTCGTTCTCTTTTATTGGTTTATTTAGTGCAAAAGTACTTTATAATCGTCCATTTATACACCTACACCATTGATGCTGCTGTTACAATTTAAATGTCACTATTTATCATTATGGAAGATGCATTATATCTCCCATACTCATCATCACTATAAGACTATCCATCGTGAGGCTGAGGTGGGATTGGAACATTGGGCATCATAGCCACGGAAAATACAATGGATTGGCCTAAAATACAAAAAATCCATTTTGGCTGAATAATAGAAAATTAAATACTAAAAGCTTCAGTCTAGCCCACTATATTATCTCTTCCAGCATTATTTTCATCTGGTAAATCTAGGTCAAAATAGGCGTGTCGGAGAACCCATCAAAAACCTGGAATTACACGCTACATTATAACAAACTTGCAACAATGATGGAGAAGATTTTGCATCCTTTTCATGCGTACTTATCTGTTTCTACTTGGCTTCTATGCACACAACCAGCTTGTGCCATAAAAATCCGTTCTCTTCAGATATATCCGATCAGTCTGGATACAATATTTTGTCATTCATTATCATCACACATGCGATCATATTACTATTTCATATCACTATTTCCGGTAAAAGCAACAGCATGCAACCAAAATGCCCAATAAACTTGCATGATTACACTAAAGTCTGTTGCATACATTACATGGACGCCCAGATGGCATCCTCTGGTTTCAAAGCTATCATGTATGCATACATATATGCATACATCAAACTACTGTAGTGCACATCTTAGATTAAAGAAGTTAATTGATGATGCTATGATTCACATTGCTTGCTTAAGACTTTCATTTTATCCAGCGCAAAATAAAAGTGGAGAAAATCTTGTCAATTAGCAGTGAAAGTTAATCGCTTTATTTACAATGCGTTACTATTGCATCTGCCGTCCAAAGTTTACTTCCGGTTGACATGTGTCTTCAGTTTCCCTACATAGCTGGTAATATCCAAGTAATATGAACAGTGTGTCTTCTAATGTTTATTTATTGTAGAAAGTTGAAGCCCTAAAATCCCTGCCATTATAATCCTCTTCTATGGTATCACCCAGATTATTATTCAGCCTTCTGACCAATGTTTGTAAATAAATGAAACCGCTGCTGACTTGCGTTATCTTTCTCCTCCGAATTAGCGCAACTGATACGATGACGCTGATGATAATAATGACTTGACTCGTAGATAATATGCTCATCATTACACTGACGGCCATCTCATCATGATCATCCACAGAAAATTCACCGGAAAGACTTTTGACGGATTTTCATTCGTCGTTCCCGTTTGCGTTGTTGGCTGCGGTTTTCCTACCTCCGAATGGATGACTGATGCTGAAAAAATGCGTTCGTTTTTGGGGAGGTCCTATACACGTATATTATTCGATAGGATGATGATGCGTCCGTTTGTTTAATGGCCTTTCTTACCAGCAACTTCCATTACTACTGCTTTCTATACTACTTACCTATCCAGGTTCGCATTATGCATGTGTGTGTCTACTACTTCCTCCTCAAGTTTGAGTTAATAAGCTGAGATAAAAAGGAAATGCTGTTAACGTTCCTTCCACATCGGCATTATCATATCATCAATTGTTGTATACACGATGCCTTTTCCCTTTATCTATTCCGAGGATATGCATCCATCGCATCTATCTTTCTTTCCCTCATAAGCTCGATTAAAACTTGTACATCATGAGCATGTTGATGATAATAATGTATTTATCTGTGAACCAGTTAGTGGATGACGAGGATGATGGTCATGCCTAGTGGTTTTAGACGGCTTTCTCATTTCACACAGCTCCGCTTTCATCATCATAATATGATCAACATTCGACAATGTCCGCATCAAAAGACGACACAGATCAACTTTCACACAAGAGCAAACATCACTAGTATTAAAACACGAAATGATGAAATGAACAACTTGTTCCATCTCAATACGAACAAGTCACATGGGCTGAAACTGTTGAAACCAAGTTAATTGTAAAAAATACATAATAAGTAATTGAATTTTTCTTCAGGTGAAAGTCCCAAACTATTTTGCGTGTAGTGGTGGGTTGACCGGGTGGCAGTGGTGGTGAGCGTATCAAGTGTCATTTTTATTGAGAGCTTATAAAAAGGTGAAAATCAGAGGAGAAAAGAATTATGGAAAGTCGGGAGAAAGTGGCTGGCAGCAGCACCAGTGGTGGTGGTGGCGGCGGCGGAGGGAGTAATAAAGGCTCACAAGGAATACTTCGTGTGGATGCTTCCAAAAGTCATAGAATTGCAGTACAGGTGAGTATACTACCTTTCACTATGATCTTTACTAAATTTTCCGTTTTTTCTTTATCTATATAAGAATGGTAATGGTGCTCAGTATTGTAGCATCTTTTGATGTGGCATATTAGCGTGTTGTTGAGTATTGACTGTTGGGTTGCATACGTGATGATAAGTGCTATATGTCTACCAATAACGGTGTTGACTAGAACGAATTGAAAAGAAATTTATGTGTCGGCGGCGGGCGTGCTTATGTAATTTAGTTGGCTCTATGTGGAGGCATTAACCTTTGTTTGGTTTTCACTTTTTCACACCATTTCCCCGACAGATTTGTATACCTACCTGTTTCTTTCGTCGAGTGAGTTAGCGTACCAAAGGAATATTTTTGATCGAGCTGTATAGACTTTCGGTTACTCTCTCATTGCACATTCTGCATATAATGTAGAATGTATCTCCATTTCCCGCTGTCCAGTTTTTTCAGTATATATTATTCGTGTATTGTTGTATTGAAAGCGCAAGTACAACATAAAAGTACGACACCTCACCTTGATTAGAACTAATTGAATAATTTGATCAGAAAGCCAATCAGCCAAAGATACTGTATCATTATCTTGTTCACATAATACGATTAATTGTAGCAATTACTCTTCATTTGGCTCAATTTTGACGAGAATTTGGGTTATGAAACCTGCTGTTTTCTCCCCCAAATTAATTTTCCCTGGTAAAAGAACACTACTACTGGGGAGTTTGCACTTATTTAGTAGGGTGTGTACCATGCTTTTAGCAATCGCTATATAAGCTATATGATGATAATTATTAATGTATCTGACTGTGAGTCAAGCATAATTTATGACTTCTTGTTTCGCACGTTTTCCAGCTAATATTTCCAGTCAGCCAACAGTCAGATTGAGAGCAATAGCCGACAATATAAATAATAAGTAGACACAACTACTTCACCAAATAGTATCACTTACCTCAACTTTTACGACCTCGCTGTTAATATCACAATTTTGTTGAGTGGACAAAATACAATATTAATCTGCAATAAAATGTCTGTTTTCCTGTAACTGTTAATAATAACTGTATATAATACCTATACAACAATTATTCTTCTTCATCGACTACTACAAATACTACACACTACGACCACAATGAATTATATATTGAATAACAAGGAAAAATGCGGATATACGCAGATACATACGTCTCGTTAACGCAGTTTAATATCTCAAAAGTTCCAGATCAAGGGTCCACAGGAAGATTGAGAATTTAGATGACAAGTTGACATGATGCATGATCTGTCCGCGTGCGAGAAGAGAAATAATGGCACACATTCTAAAAAATCGTAGCAGCTCACGCACTTAGGTCTGGTCTGCTGCCGCGGCGGTGGTGGTGAAAGCCAAAAAACGACATGAAGCATATTATACGTATTATGAAGCTCTAAAAATGTTACGGTTTAGACTCTTTTTATGGACTTGTAATAAAAAGTAGGGATAATAATAGTACACATCTTTGCTGTCCACAATAAAACATACATTATGGCTACACAAATATATACAACCATACTTTTTTCCAATATAAGGAGCTACCTGAAAAGTGCATGCACTTCTTTCAGGCAGTCGTAAAATTTCCAGCTAAATGTCATTCATTTACGTACATGACATCATTAGACAAACTAAATGTCGCATTGTAATCTAAATACCTATTAATGTAGCTTACATTTATTAATTCAAAGTGATAAATACCTTTCAAAGCTAGTAGTACAGTTACTTTCTAGCCACCCTTTAAATTCATTGCATTCACAATTCAGTTGGAGGAAAAGTGTGTCAGGAATCTCGTAAAATGAATGGATGATGGGCGAGGTCCAAACTTTTCATAATATTATCTTTTATGTCTGGAACCATGATATGCCCATCGTGAATCCAGACGAACATACCAATACACCAGCTATTATTATGTAATATATCAGCACTCAGCAAGGTAAAAGTTGAGCATGCATGCAAAATCCTGTATGTATGTCTATTTAACTATATGCCATATTTTTGTACCTGAGTTCCGATGCTTTTATAGAGAAACACTCTGTTGAAGTTGATGAGTGAGGGCATAAAAAGACAGAGATATATTATTAGGATGACCTGCTGCTACTCACACTCCTTTCTCGGGTAATATTGGCTAATAACAAAGCATGCGGAAGAAAGCTTTTTTGACCACCACTCACTCGTGCCAGTGGTCTGGCCTGACTTTGTCCATCATCATCAAGATAACAAGGGAATTCCCTTTTGCTATACAAATACCTGGATAGAAAGATATTGAAGGGATGTAGAATATAGTCAATAGTACAGACAGATATTATAGCGTTACGATGTGCGAAAGATGATTGTTAGCGATTTAGATGCTGTAGCCAGTATCCTACTACTCTTCGCGATAGATTCATAATAACATTCCACATTCAGAGAGCACTGAACACACACGCAACAAACGATGACTTCACGTTTCAAATTCACGGAACCGTGTATGCTTCAGAGAGTGTGTTCACGCGTGGGCAGTTTCAGTATCTTTTTCATCTTGATGATGACTTGCGGAATATGAGGATATGTGAGGACAAAACAGCAAACTGACTTTCCCTGTCTGCCAGGTAGGTAGTCTTTTAGTTAGTCTAGTACAAGCAGACAGTATTACAGCAGGAGAACTTTCACCACCAGTTAAATGTTTATGTGAGCGTTTAGATGTTGATAATAATATGGACTTCCATGGATTATTATGATTCGATCACGCGAATTTGGACAATATCCACTGCTCCTGCCACAGTAGTCCCAAGAACTTCCTCTAAGCGCAAAGCAAAAAAATACACACTGGCGGTGGTGGTGGTAGCGTCATCGTCTTCATATTTTATTTATATTTTACAAACTGAACTTGTTCCAGTTACTGGTTTTTTGACTCTGCTAACACACCGTCTGTATATAATATTATTAGTTTGGCTTTGCGATATGATACGAGGGAGAAAGATGATCGTGCAAAAACACGCATCCGTCTAACACTCTACGGGATATGAGCATGATGGGGATGCTATATATATTTAGGATGCTGATGCCAATGATTTTGATGATGTGTTGATAATACTGGCTATAACATTATATCCTATCACAATATCATAACTCCTGCGATTTCACAAGTTTTTCACAGAAACTGGGAGAAATGGCTTTACTAGTTTTTTTATCGTTTGCTTCAGTAGTTCGTATGCAGTAGTCTAGTAGAATGGGTCATAAAGAGGACTACTAGCTTACAGCGACCTTTTGATTTTTATGGACTGCATCTTTCCAAAAAAAGGAAACTTTTATGATATACGCATCCATAATTTATTTAATTAAAGAGTGAACTTTTAAAGATTTTGTGTGTGTGTGTGAAAAGTTGGAATTCTGAAAGCAGCGTCAGCAAACACTTGTCAAGGTGTCAATCACATTTAGATAAGTAGTCTGTGAAATGAAAGGCTGTTGGAAAAGTATTCGTATGACAGCAGCAACAGCACAGGGGTCTGATTATTGGTCTCTCTTTCATTCTGGACGCGAAACCTTGCGTAATGCTGCTGGCAGTCAATAAGAGAGTGAAAGTCGCTTTCATGTTGCGTGTGACGCGACGTACGTACAAAGGAAGAAAGCGAGTTATGGAGTGTCACTCCCTGTTTACATGTAAAAAGTTTGTGCTTTGTGTGTGCTGTTGCTGCATTGGCTTCCTTCCTTCCGCTCTCTTGGGAATGTAATCATTGTTTATTAGCTGTAGCTTTCGTGCCACTGTATTAGCATGCAATTTATCAGCATTAGCAATTGTCACTCGTTCCAGAAATACTTACATGCATTACCTATTATGGTTGTTGTGAATAATTATGAATAATTGATCATATTTTCACGTGTGTGTCCGTGTGTATGTGTAAAAATTGGGACAAATTTTTTACGAGATGTGTTCTGAGAACTTGATTTTCTCTGTGTGCTTTGTTCTGTGCTGAATAGAAAAAATTGTGGTGGTCGGTTTTTTTTGTGTGAAATGGTGTAGGAACTTATTTTTAGAGAAATGTATTGTAATTATGGAACATACTAACAGGCAGTAGGAGAACCTAGTTCACCCCAACCATCCGTAGACAGGTTATCTGTGTCCTTTGCCCCTGATGATAAGTCTTGGACGGGCTCTTCTGCTGATCCACAGCAGCATGGAGAAAATGGTGGCGGTGATGCTGATGGTAGTAGACCTTGTTCTGATGTCTCAGTGAAAGGAAATATATTTAATATGAGTGCCATTGATGGAAGTGGACTTCCATCCCCAGGTGGGGCCACGTCCCCACCTGCTGCAGCGACATTGGGTGCAGGTCCAACAAGACTCTCGGCTAATCTCACAGGTAGGTACAATGAAACATTTTGATTTTCCTTTAAAAAAAATTGTTACATGTGAGTGTATTCATTCTTCCTTAAAAAGACGAGGAGGATGATTACTCCACATCGATGAATGTGATCCTCCAAAGAAGAGCGTCCCAAAGAAAGGTGAAAGGCATAGGGAAGAGGAGAACATCCTCCCCTTATGATAGCGACAGAAGACGCTCTTCCGTCTTCACCACAAGTTCTGGAGAGTAAGTTACATTCTCAATGCAAATGTACGCTAGTTGAGTCAAATTGAGCCAAAGTGGTGAAAAGTATGATTATTTTTGGGCCATAGAACTGCAATAACAATGGAAGGGGGTGATGCTGCGACACAAGAGCAAATATTTGAAAATATCCGACTTCACAAGGAACTCCTTGATAGCGTTAAGCAACAGCCTTGGGATATGCGGAGAAAGCTAAAATTAATTCAACAGGCAAAGGAATACGTAAAACGGCACGAGGGACAATTGCAAGAACGACTTGCTCAGTCAAAAAGCACAAAGGATGTGATTGCACGGTTTAAATTGCTTATGATTCGTGTATGTAATTAAACCTTTGTAAATTTTTATTGAAATTCAAGAATTCGGAAATCATATTATAAATCATTGCATACGCGTCTGTTGGTCTGTTCGCTATTACAGTTTTGGCAGCACTTTAAAAGAGAGCTTTCCAATCTGATAGCTAATATGGTCCCGTGGGAGCAGCGGATCAAAGACATTGAATCTCATTTCGGATCGGTGGTAGCCTCATATTTTACATTTTTGCGATGGGTGTTTTGGGTTAATATCGTCATCTCCGCCATACTCATTTGTTTCGTAATGGTTCCTGAGGTATTTTAGATATTTTCATATCGTTACACAACATCAAAATAAACTATATTATTGCAATTGATGTAAAAGCCAACACATTCGTTACAATAGATTCTGGCGGCAGACAAAAGTAAAGCAGGCCAAAGGAAAATCCTGCTTCCTTCTGAGGAGAGTACTGCAGGCAACTTGGGTACTCTTTGGGAGTTTGAAGGTCTTTTGAAACATTCCCCGTTGTTTTATGGCTATTATACGGATCAGAAAAAAACCAAGGAAGGGTATCCTTTGCCACTCTTTTACTTTATAACCGGCATGGGCGTTTACATTTATAGTTTTGTAGCAATTCTTCGCAGGTAATATAAACATTTCAGAAGTATCTTGTACAATTCATAATGGTTATATCCTAAATCTATTTAGGTATACATATGTATCAACCAACCTGAAAATTAATTATATATGAATATTTTAAATTCACGTCGTATATCAGAATGGCTGCCAATTCGCGACAATCAAAATTATCTGACAAAGAGGATGAGTGCGCATTTTCTTGGCGTTTGTTCACTGCCTGGGATTACATGATAGGCAATCCGGAAACGGCGCTTAATCGTTTTGCTTCCATTATAATGGGCTTTAAAGAAGCTCTCCTTGAAGAGAAGGAGAAAACCAAAGATGAGAGAAAGTAAATACGTAGCACTTATATTTTTTTAATCGCGTATTAAATAATATGTTGACCGTTCCGCATTTTGTAATGATATTATTTTTTAATTTAGTTGGAAAGTCATCAGTTTGCGTGTACTCGCCAACTTTCTCATTCTGCTCCTTCTCATGTTTTCTGCATTTGCTGTTATCAAAGTCGTAGAGCGTTCTGAAAATGTGAAACCAGGTGACTCATGGTGGCGTGAGAATGAGATTACATTGACCTTGTCATTGATCACAACTATTTTTCCAAATATTTTTGAACTGATTGGAATGCTGGAGAATTATCATCCAAGAAAGCAACTACGATGGCAGCTTGCAAGGTTCGTTCATTGCACATACAAAAGATCCTGATGAAGAGCCCTAATCACGTGTGTCTAATCCAATGCATGCCTTCATATTTCTTTTCAATAGAATTATGGTCCTTAACTTTCTCAACTTGTACACACTCATCTTTGCCCTTTTTGGCAAGGTCAATTCGATGGCGATGGAACTGCAGGGTATAAGGGATAATCAAACCATTATCTCAACAACACCCACGTACTATTCCACAACAGAGCCTCCTCCATGCACCGACGTTGTTGTCAATTGTACCCTCCTCGATGAATATGCGAAATACGAAGCCATCAAAGAAACCAGAGCTGTTCTCGTCTTTGTCGCAAATCTCACTACACTACTGCCATCATCGCCTGGCGATTTTCAAACAACCTCTGCAAACTTTCCCTTTCTTAATGGAACTTCCACAGCTTCCGGAAAATTTAACATGACAGAATGGTGGACAATGGTGCATAACCTCACTCCAAGAACGGATCTTGCTCAGATATTCACCACAAATGGCACTACCACCTCAGGAGGATCCTCATCGTCCGCAGATTTTTCGTCGGAAACTTGGTCGGAATACTTGGAAAATGAAAACTACACCTTTTGGACAAATCAATCTTCCATAGATCTGAATGACACGCAGGGTTTGTGGGTTCCAGAAAATAGAACAGCTTTAGTCTCTGCATTCCCCATAATTATCAAGCTTATCAACGCTTATCTTGCAACACTCATTCCAACCCTTGCTAAAACAACTCCATTTGTGGGAGACTTTTCATCTTCCACAGGTGGTGGTTTCATGAACGTTACAAGTGATCCTCAAGGACATTCAACACCGACTGGACAGAGCAGTAGAACCACCTTACTCCCTGGAGATTTTACTTCATTTCTGGGTAATTTTACAATGAAGCCAACAAAGAAACCACGTTTGGGGCGAAAAAAGGCAAAGAAAAAGGCACAGGAGACGTTATCCCGTTCAAAACGCCAGTTTGTTCCTTGGGATTTACGGCCTCGGAGCAGTAAAACAGGTCAAAGTGAGTCAGTTACAAGCTCAAGCAGTGGAACTACAACCACTTCAGCAGCCACCACCTCGGCGGAAACTACTTCATCATCTTCGTCCACAACGACCACTACAACAGACCCTCCCGATGAAGATTACACGCAACCGGACTGGTCCAAGTATCCTGTAGTAAGTGGTGAAGTGGAACCAGTTGATTCTAACCAGTCTGGCGAAGGTCCTTTGGTTGTAATGGAAGGAGAGGAAACCACCACAGAAGATGACGGATCTGACATAAATAATGCAATCACTCCAATGGAAGGTGGTGTCTTGATAATTGGGGGCAATGGGAATAGAAAATATTGGATAACCAAGCAGACCACAAGAGGAGACATTCCAAGTGAACTGGATGAAGAAATAACGACATCCACCACAACCGAAATGGCATCAACTAGCACGACAACAATGGCTCCGACAACCATGGAGCCAACGCCGGAGAGCTTGGAAAGATTTCTAACAAATGTGATGACAATGGTCACACTCATTTTCAGTCATAACTCCACAAAAACAGATGAGATTGACTTGTCTCGAATAAAAGATTTTTCAAAGTGGATCACGACACTGGAAAGTGTGGTGGAGACAAAAAAGGTAACGCAAGCATACTTGAACTCCACATTTGGAACAACGGTCAAGGTCAATGTGGACGAAAAGGAAATTAGAACTTGCTATGTGACTGTTTGCGAGGATGGTACCACTGTTCCAAAGGATATTAATGAGTTTTTAAATTGTAGCGATATTATGTGTACGCTAGAGAGTTTGATAGGACCGAGAATGGACAATTGTTGGATCCCACGGAGTCGCATGTGCATAAGTAAGCCAAGCAAGAATAAAACAATTCAATGTCAGGTACCCCAAACTTTAAAATAATTTGTTGTTTACTTTTTAGCGACAACGGAGCCTGCACCAACGATGGATCCTGACATAAGCAAACGTTTAAGAAAGTTATGCTGGGAAACCATGTTTGGCCAAGAAATTGTCAAATTGACTGTTATGGACCTGGTATGTTAAATATCCAACAATGGAAGCCATAACCTCCTGTAGTCATTTATAGCCAATTTCATTTTTTATTCGCAGATTATCACTGTGGTTTTCATCCTCGTTCTCGACTTCATCCGAGCCATTCTTGTTCGCATTTTAAATCCCTGTTGGTGTTGGGATCTTGAGAAAACTTTTCCCCAATATGGCGACTTCAAAATCGCCGAAAACATTCTTCACTTGGTCAATAATCAGGGAATGATTTGGATGGGCATGTTTTTCTCTCCAGGTCTTCCCACCTTGAATCTCGTCAAACTCGTAATACTCTTATATATCCGCAGCTGGGCTGTGATGACATGTAACGTACCCCACGAGACCGTATTCCGAGCTTCTCGATCCAACAATTTCTACTTTGCCTTATTGCTTTTCATGTTGTTCCTTTGCACCTTACCTGTGGCCTACGCCGTTGTATGGCTGGAGCCTTCCTGGCACTGTGGCCCCTTCTCCCATTATGAACGGATATATCATATTCTCACCCAAGCCATATTGAGTGCACTGCCAGTTTCGATGCACAAGGTTTTGGATTACATTGCTTCCCCGGGTATTGTCATTCCCTTACTTTTGCTCCTTGTTCTAATCATCTACTATCTGCTTTCCTTGACTAATGCGCTGCGTGAGGCGAACAATGATTTGAAAACTCAACTGCGTCGCGAGAGAACTGAAGAACGAAGGAAAATGTTTAAGCTGGCAGGAGGTAAAAAGAAGGACGAAACGCCACTGGCAAAATGGGCAATGCTTATACCAATGGCGGCAAAAGATAAGGATCCTAGTAAAGCGAGTAGTGGTGGTGGTGGGGGAGCAGGTGGTAGTGGGCAAGAGAAAAGGTCATCAATTTTGACCACCGGTAAAATGACTGGCTTTGCTGGGGCTGCAAAACGGGCAGCGTTGAAGGCCAGACAGCAACAGCAACCCAATTCCAGCGGCGGTGGGGAAGATGACGGGAACGCTACAGATGTTGACCAGGCATCATTGCCCGAAGATCATCAAGGTGGAGCGGTAAAACAGAGTGCAGGTGGTTCTGCCCCTGTCGTAAAGCAGAAACCTACTGTTGCTACAAGAAAGCCGTCATGTACAGATTCCGTTGCGTCGACAAGATCCGAAATTCCGGTAATTAAAATTAGTGCAGAAGGAGAGTCATCTATTGGTGGAAAGGGTGGGAATGGGGCTGCATCTGGGACGCCTATTACAAAACAACCCATTTCAAAGCAGGACGCAGGGTCAACATCAACTTTGCCTTCGCAGGCAGTAATTCCGGAAGGAGCGCGTAGCCCAAGTATTGAGCCAGAAAAAAGGAAGCGTGTTATGAAAGCATTAATCAAAGCATCCAAGGTAAACATTGGCCAAATCTTCCTCTCATTGAGGAAATAATCGAGTAATAACAGTAAATACTAAATTTGATATGAAATGAAAAAATGAGCATTACAAATTGCATTTGCTGTGTTTTGCAGGAACAAGAAACCACGGCAGAACAAGGTCCATCATCGTCTACAGATGCATCCAAACCCGATGCAAAAACTGCTGCGTCTGGTGTAGGAGAACAAGGCAGTAAAAAATAAGGAAACAATCATTTGACAATGTCTCCTCCAACTTTTTCAACACTTTACATTTTTACAGAATATGATGTAGTTATTAGGTATGTTTAGTACATACGTGAAAAAATGGTGTAAGAGTGAATGTTGTAAAGGAAAAGTGATTGATTGGTTTCTCTGAAAGTTGTTGAACAGATAAATGCAAATATTTAAAGATGATTCGTTTGGTTTTTAAAAATATTTATTATTTACTATGCTACCAAACTTTGACTTTCCTACAATTTGTATTTCCGCCTGTTTAAAGTTTATTTGCTGGCGTCGTATGTACATATATTATTGAATGGATGTCCAAAGTGCATCTATTATTTATATTGAAATACAAACATACATATTTATGTACTCTCTAATATTAGACTATACATAGAATGAGTGTAACGGTTGACTATCTGAGTCTTAAAAATTAAGTTTGAAATTTAATGTGTCATGTAGGTCAGGTAAATCAAGATTCAAGCAATGGCATGGCTTAATATTATGTAAATAAAAAACATAAGCATTACGGTGGTGGATCCATTAAGGTAAAATAGCAGCAGTTACATATTATGTACAATAATATTAATCATTTGTGTGCGAAAAAGCGCATGCTTGTGGCTTTTACATAATAATATATGGCATGTATATTACTGTAGTAGGTTTGCTAAAAATATGCTGTACTCACCTGTATGTAACGGCAAAGGTGCCTATAATGTGAAGTTTTCAGGTTTTTTCACGATAACTTAATTATTAATGTCCTACAAGTTGACTTGGTTCATTATAGCATAGTTTCCAATTTTATAGCGGAGTATTACTGTGAGAATAGATTAGTCATTACCTACTAAAGTTTGGAAGAGGCTAAAATGTTTAAAAAATGGTAGTAAAGCGCAAAAAAATATTACTTAAGTGTTTATGCTTGTCCTTTAGTGTGATTTCAAGATTAAAATGACTATCTACTCATAAGTCACAAATAATAACTATTGTATTGTATTAAAGTGAGGATGATAAAAAGTTATGCTTATGTGAAAATAAAAATTGCTTTGCAAGCTTTTTTTGATTCAAAATTCTTTGCTTATTTTTTTCTTTATATTTGAATTATTGTCCATCACGAACATAAGAATACTTAATTCCACACTTACAACTTACAAGAGCAAACGCATTTGCCGTAAGATTCATTAAACTGAAAGGTATGATGAGATTATCTAGCAGACCAAGGTCCACTCCTAAAAACTGATATGTCATTGTTGATATAAGGCATTGAGGTGGTGGTGAAGGGCCTGACTGATGAAATTCGCTGCAAGGGCGGAGGCGGAGAACACAAAATGTCTGTTTGTAGTAGTCTTGTACTACATATCAATATTTTATCAGCATCGTTAACAGCAATGTTACAATCCACTCCATATCCACATTAAATAGTGAGTACATCTATGACATCGATAAGAATAGGATACTAGCAATGAGCTTACAATGACCTATGTGCGTGGTCGGTTGTCAAAATAATTTATTTCAGAAAGAAAATCATAAAATATTCGACACTTTCTAGAAGAATAAAATTGTACATAATTCCAATTGTGATAACGCCTGAATTTTTAAGCAATGGCACCAGCAGCAACTACAGCAGTGTCTTTACCATTAGTGCTACGTGCAAGTTTTCTATTCTCAGGAATGTTTGGAATTCGACTGGAGGGGATAAATGACCGTAACTTATCATGAAATTATATTACATATTCTCATAATGCCCCAACATAAAATAAGAATTCTAAATTTTTACGTTTTTAGAGAATGGACAACCCGTAATTGTTCAAAGCGCAATGCCACTCAACTTCACGGTGCCTGCAGTGATCATGAACCAAACGTCACAACAATTTGCTCTTCTTCCAACCAGTTCGTTTAAAAATTACTGTGTTCAAATACTAATTACCTATTTCCTATATTGTTTGCCTTGCTCAGAGCTAATAGCTAATGCATTTTTTTTGCATCCATCGAAAGATTATATACGAAGCTGAAACCTGATTCATTGTGTTATGTAATACACAGGAGCAGACAGTTCAAGATGCCTTGATAAATGCAAGACCAGCAACAATAACAACGCAATTATCCCTTCTGCAAACTTGGAATTCATTTCTTCGGTGAATAACAACAATGAACTTGATGCAACGTCTCCAATACTATCTGTACAAAAGCAAAAACCGACTACAGGAAAGCCTGTTTTGGGAAAACCCTGTGGACCAGGTAGATGCTCTCATGGGGAAATTTGTGTTTCGTGGATGAAGCAAAGGCAGACCAGCGATCAGCAGAAAAGTCTCCTCATCTCTCGAAGAGAGTCACCAATGATGGTTCATGAATGTCTTCCAAATGATGTACGATTATCGTACTGTACTATATGATAATATGTATATTTGACCTACCATAATATAACTATAAAAACTCGACAGGGCATAACACAGAATGAGACGTTCAAGGATATTCTTGAATGAATATTTATCCAGTTATATACAGGATGAAAATTCAGAGTACCAACAATAAATTAAGAAAAACCTGAAACTATTATCATTATTTTTATCCTGGTTACAGGGAATCCACTGGACAAAAATGAATCCAACAGGAGCAAAACTTTGTGAAAATGGAAAAACTCACTCCATTCTTGCCAAGCAGAGCTACATAAACTGCGCCAGAAAGCCAGAAGTGGACGAGGATGAGTTGGAACCGTGTGAACTTATCTGGAATTATGCATGCGTTGATGAGAAAAGTGAGTGCGATAACCATAAATTTATATAATCTCGCTTGAGTTGACTGAAGCGCAGTTGTGGGCATGATCGGATGTTGATGAGTAAGGTTTTCCAGTGCTTTTAAAAATGCTGTTCATTTTTATTCCAAAACTTTTGACACAGTTTCGCCGCATAGTTGCTCCCTTCGTGAGTGTCCTTTCAAGGGAGCGTGCGTTGAAGTGAAGCATTGTGACCTCAAACGGCTGTGCTACGTGGAAGCTGTATGTACACCAGAATTCCTCATTCCTGACAAACTTCGTCAGAGTTTGCGTAGACACTCCGAGAAATAGTCCATATTTCAGAGGAAAGCATACATACCTAGATAGATCTGTTCTGTAATAAAGAAGGCTAAATCTATAGCTTACTCACACGCCTTTGTTTGTAGCTCTGTGTTGTTTTTTATCATTTACATTTATCGATTGCGAAATGGACAGGCAACAGTGAACGTCTGAATGGAACCCGAGCAGTCATACTCATTATCAGAGATAATGATGGTCCGAATCACTTTGCTCACAAATCAACCACAAAATCCCATGTTGGTTATAATGCAATATACCTACTCAATCTCGTCCAGCGAATTGCAAACAAAAGATAAGTTATTTCGTAGGAAAATATTGTGCTCATAGCACATTATGACTGAATGCTCGTAGTAAAGTGGGAGTAAAATGTGGAAGAACAAGCAGTGGACTAACCTAAATATTAAGAGCTCATATTCACATCGTCATCTCATTAATGATTGCATATTACAGTGAAATGCGTAGAAATAAATTATATGCACACAACTTGAAAAGCTGGTAGTTATATTCATAACCATCATTACAATTGCATTATTGACCTCAGACAAACGACGACGACCCTTTCCACGTGACTGACGCAAGGTATTTCATTGAGTTGAAAACGAGTATATTTACTGAATAAGTCTTGAAAACAGTCATTCACCGTTTGTCTGTGAAAAACTTTGGTTTGAAAATAAGGGCTAAAAAATTAAGACAGTGAAAATGCCGCTATCAACGTCTCCAGCTGTGACCGAGCGTGATCTTGAACACACTTTCCACTTTGACCCCACATTTCGAAATGTACATCTTCCATCCGATTGCGAGCTCAGATTTTTCAGTGAAATGTTGAGTCTCGTGGACTCCATGCGAAATGTGGATCTTCTACATAGTTTCTCGGGAAGGATAAGGAAAACCAAAGGTAGCCATTCCTAAATCTTTTGTCAACAAGTTGTTTGATCGGATGCATGGTAGAAAATACAAGACACTTAATATGTAATGTTTTCTTTATTATCAATCTAAGGTGTTCTGACTTGCAAGGACTTGATTGAAATGTTCAGAGAAGAGAACTTTATAGAATCTTCGTCAAATTCACTAAGTTCAAACAAAGATGAAGGACTTCAATTTCTTCTGGACAACATCTATCGCATCGTCAACAGGATAGTGATGGACAGGTTTGTTTCGTGTATGGCCACCAGTACTCTTGGGTGCATTGCATTTGAGGTTGGGCAATTATACCTGGACCAAACCAACAACAACGATGACGATCCAAAAACTACCACCTCAAATCCCGCAGCGTGCAGCTACTTGAAAGAGAAGAGTAAAGCATGGTTTGAGCTGGCACAAAGATTCCATGACCTTTCCAAATACCAGCACATTAGCATGAAAATTCATCATGACTTCCAAAAGAGCAACTACGCTCCTGATCCTAGGTCAAAATATGCTTATGGATCCACCATAGCTGTGTTATTTATAGGATTTTTGTATCTGATACTGAAAAATGTTAAAATAGCTGAAGCAAAAGAGTTGGTGCATCTGTTGAGAAAATAAAGATATTGTACAAAAATGCTGTAATTTACTATAATTTCAAGAGTTTAATTTTTCATTGTAGCGAATCAGGACAACTTTAGGCACTCTTGTATCTAAACAAGGAACTCAATCATTCCATGGCCATGGCACGTATCAGACATGTACCCTATATCATGTACCTAGATATAAAATATGATACGCTACGGAGGTGCGTGTGACGTGCTTCTTATACTTGCACCTGCACGCACAGGTAACTGAACTTCCTCCTGAACGATTTCTTTCACCATCATGTATCCTGTATCAGATACCATTTGCGATATCACCAAAAGTTATTTTTAACTGTCAGCATAACCTAAAAGTTATTTATTGCTGCATCGACAGGGCATTGCTCCTATATAAAATACTCACAAAATCCTTTCGTCATTCAGTTTACTGGATCTCATATGTATACTGTATACTACTCTTTTGTCGTAAATGATTAAAGAATAATTATTATAATATTCTTCTGCCAATAGTTTATTTAATAAACAAATTAAAGTTGACATGGACAGAACATGTTTTTTAACACAAGTTGTATTTTTATGGATTCTCGGGGCATCGATCTTGTTTATTGGGGTGTCTTGTGATGACGGTAACATACGTAGTACGATTATTTCGATCTATCTAGCGGATTTTAGTTTTACTGAAAGATTTATTAGAAATAATTAATTTATGATAGGCATTCCGACGAACCCTTGCGCTGCAGTTTTATGCATAGTCAACACAACTTGCATTGCTGTGCCGGATCCAGAGAATTGTCAACCGTCCCCATACACGGACGCGTCCTCTTGTCCGTTACAAGCAATGTGTGTTCCAAGTGGAGTACAAGTACATTGTAAGCAATTACTTTTACTGGTCATTTTGTATGATTTTTAATAAAAGTGAAACTGATATTCAATTTTATATTTTTTTATATCTGTACAATTCAGACGGAGGAACGCCAGGAGTATACTGCGGAACCAGCGAAGAAAAATGTCCACCTCACTACAAGTGCGATTTCGTATATCCGTTTTGTCCAATTAGCGCAAACCCTTGTCTCCCTATGCTAGCTTGTGTCCCTATTTCTGGTAGACCCAATGTTTGAAAACGCGTATGAATTTTAGTGGAGAATTAGTAATATTACAATAATGCAATACTTTATAATGATGGATGTGTAAATGTGTGCGAAAGGAATGGTAATTAATGCGTCATTGTTGGGACAATTTTTCACGTTTTCAATAAATTACATTATGTATTGATGGACGTGAGAGTTGAATCTTTTTTAAATATGGGAAACGACCTTTGAAAACAATTTGTAACATTTTCTCCATAATAACTCATGTGTATGCGACTGGAAAAATATTTTGTACTCGTTAAAGAATAAAGTTTAACAAAACTGTACGTCATCGACTTACCAAAAACAAACTATTAACTACTTGCACACAGTACAATGCAAGTTATCGCTGTAGCTATTAATCGTAAACACAATGATTATATAGCCCCAATTGCAGTTTACATTACGTATGCGTTTGTTACTGCTGTTTAATTAAAGCAAGGTATACCTATTACTGGTACTACGTACGGCAAATTCCTGATACAATCTTTAGTCATTAAATCTACAGGAAATATGAAACTTCACTACGTCATGTCTATGAAATGGAAAATCAAAGCGCACTAGAGGAAAATAGTGCGCTTTGGGAAAATACATACTTATTAGCATGTTTTTACTGTTCATATGATTGACTGCTAAACATAACTCAATTCATAAAATCACGAGTTAGCTTTTTCATTCACAAACCAGGCCAGTGATGTTAACCAACAATGTTCATTGAATTTTAGACAGATCATACTAAAGAATCCATAATCTACCAAACTATAAAGCGACAGCTATAAATCTTAAAATGCACATCACGTCTAACGTTCTACGGAACAATAATCAATTTAGGTATGTCCATACAAACTGCATAATATATCATGTTGGTAACTAAAAACGAAGTCGGCAATCGGACACGACAATATCACATATTTATTAATTATCACTAGAGCGTATTAGACATCATCATTAATTAATTTCTTGGTACGACTGAGGGTGGTATGAATTTGCTTAATACTGATTCAATTGCTCACCGCAGTACTGCTCATTATAGCGTAAAATATTCAAGGTTAGACTTTTTATATACCTTTGAGTGAGGAGCTATATACTGTTCCACAGTACAAACACGCTGCTGCATCTTATATGCACCTCGTACAGATACAAGTGTATTTAAATCAAAAAGTCTTAGCAACTTTATAGTCAGATCAGCCAGTGACATGTTCGGTGAACATTCATTAATTCAATCATAAAACCATTCCGCTAATTTTCATTACTATTAATCGTACAACAGTTCAGGTCAGAGTAAACATGCAGAAGACTGTGCTATTTTTTATAGTCACACTCCAGTTAATGATTTTGTTTTCATGGAATAACGGTGCACTTGGAAGTCCCATAAGTGGTATGATTTATAAATTTTATTAAAGCTCATGTCTATTTATTATTGCTCTTAACTGATTTATATCTTTGCTTCTCCGACAGAAAACTCAAAGGGCCGTTGTTCACGAACTTGTCCTGAGGGACAGCATTGTGAACTTCAACAAGTCCAATGCATTAGAGCTCCGTGTCCACCGATACAACAATGTTCCGATAACACGGCTCCAGGACCACGTATTACCTGTGCAAACGTACGCTGCCGCGAAAAGTGCGTCATGCGAAGATCTTGCACCGGCCCAGGCTCATCAAAGTGTCGCGATGAACCTGTTTGCGTATCCGCGAATGAGAATCAGTAGAGTTTAACTTCAATTCGAGGATCAACGTACTGTTCATGATTTCAGTCTTGAACTGTCGTAATAAGCATGCAGTTTGCAAAGGCAATTTACAATATAAAACTGTAATTATACCGAATAAAATTAGATTAAAAATCGTAAAATTGTTATCTTAAAAGTGGGCAGTTTCTTTTTTGAGCAAATCATCATATACATACATTCTCAAATACTCAAACGCCTTAAAACCTCGCCCCAAGTCAAATCTAATGCAATATAAAATAAATATTTTAGTACATCATGCATTGATAATTAAAAGTGCTAGGTAAGATATTTTGATATGATCGATTGGATAGATAATATTTTATTAAGCGTTAAAAAGGTTTCAAACAATATTAAATAGTTTGGTCTACATCCAACAACATTCCATTGCCTGTTCCATTAAACATTTTCATTCAAAAACCAGGGAAGGCAAATAAAATAATGTTCACCTCAGAGCTCTGCAGAGCATAAATAAATCCGAACTTACAGCTACATGAAAAGCAATAAAAATAAAAACAAATTACGTCCTATGTGACAATAATAGGCAGTAATACTGCCGCAGTTGATTAATATATGCTAAAAAGATTCCCATAAATCCCATACTTAAAAATGTTGACGCACAGCTATTCATTCACTAGTATTAGTGAATCAAATACTTTTTTCTAGCTACTGTGTACTGGGGGCGTATAGATTTGCTTAATACTGGTTCATTGGCTCACGTCACAGTATTTGCTCACATTACAGCATAAAGTAAAAATATTCAAGGATAAGAGCTACCTGAGATATTTAGAGTTCCATTGCAAACAAAACTCAGGCTGGTGGAACTGCTCAAATTTTCTCCCTCTCCCATGTATTTAAATAAAAATCTTTGCAAATTTATACACATATCATTCCAAGACGTGTTCCATGAACATTCATTACTTTTATCACAAAACCATTTGCTAATTTTCCTACAGTGCATCATATCATAAGCGGTCAAGTGTGAACCCAACATCCAAAGATGCATACGAAATCTCTACTTTTTGTAGCCACAGTGCAGTTGCTGATTTTGTGTATTTCGAGCAACGGGGTTCTTACAGGTTCCCTTCGTTCAACTGGTAAGATCAAATTTTTGAAATTGAATATTATACGTAGTTACTCATTCATTTCTTTTCATTTCTCGAACAGAAAAGCCGGACCCCTACACTTGTTCTCGACAATGTCCAGAAGGGCAACACTGCGAACTTAAGCTGGTCCAGTGTTTTGCACCACCGTGCCCACCTCTTCAACAATGTTACAATAATAATGGCAACTCCTGTTGGACCGTACGATGCGCTGGAAAGTGTTTTATGCAAGCATCGTGCACTGGCTCCGATTGTCACGACTCCCCTGTTTGCATAGCCCAGGGGCAATAACGGTAATTAATTATCATTTAACGGAAACAGTTTATTTCACTTGTGTATAGAACAGGACGGACTTTATACATTGATCGGAATATTTTGCAAGGAAAATGCAATGCAAATCAATTTGAAAATAAATTATTTATTAACGTAAAATGTATAGCAAATAAACGGAACATTATTAAAAATGTTAAAACAGTTTTATTTAATTGGCAGTGTCTCTAATAAAGCTTTACAAATCACCAAAAGATTTCACAATTCTCATTTGCTTTCCCAAGTTTTCCAGCCCCTTCTGTATCATCTGCGCCCTTTCCTCCGGGCACACCACCACCGTAGCGTAATTACTTTTTGGAGAGTGAAATAAAACGTCCAGATACTTTTTCGTCATTTTCTTCACATGTTTCATTTTTACTTTTGCAATTTTGACAACCAAGTCCCGAATATAGGTCCCAGGGACATTTCGATAATAGTCTAAACACGAATTAGCAGCCCTTGACAATGGCGTCTTTTCTGTTTCTAAACATTCGAAAATGAGTGAATTCCGGGCGGAGACTAAAAGATCGGCGCACCAAATCTTTGAATTTTTTCGCTTGAGGAGATGATCACTTATTATTCCCAGACAGGCAGAATAAGCACCCACGAGATCCGCGCAACGATAAAGATGAAAATAGATAAGACCTTCATTGACTTTGGTCACGACGTTATATGAGTAGGCAAACCCTTCCCCACGTATTTTCTGGAAGAGCGGTCCCTCCATTTGAGTAAAATATTGGAGGGTAGTCAATAGAGCGGGGAGATCTGGATCCAAAAAGGTTTTTGGACCTGGTGATATCATTGCCAAATACGAGGAGTCTTCCGAGCCCGAGGCAAAAATTATTTGGTTTTTCATGGGGTTCGCCTTGACGCTGATTCTTGACGCATCAATTATTTGCGCAGTTGGAATCATCCAATCCGTGTCAGGAAAATTGGCAAATTCTCTTTGTCTAGGCCCCGCTTCTTGAAAGGGAAGACACGTTTTCAGCAAATTTCCCAGATTTCCACATGGTAGCCTCTCCAAATCACTTCGAAGCTTTTGTACGTTTGCCGCAATGTGAAGGGAAACGTTATTGGGATTCGTGATTACTCTCAAAATGGCATCAAATGCCTTTCTTATCTCCTTTTCATGTTTTGACAGCTTATCGTCGTCATCCGCGCCCAAATCTTGCAAAAATTTTGATTGGGTTATCAGGCTGCAATTCACGACATTACTACTTTTCTTGTAAATTAAGTGCTTCAAAATGGTTTGGCACATTCGACTTCCATCCCTTTTCAAATTGTAGACATCCCCCATCATTTTGTTCACTCCGACTTTTATCCTATCCGTTGTCCAGCGCGTTGTCCAAAGGATTTTCTTTATCCAAAGCATTCCCTCCTCCACCTTATTTGTCTCCATTTGCAGGCCCAATGCCAAAATGTGGGAGTAGCTACCGCAAGAAAATCTGGACGCCCCTTCCCCTTTAAAATCCTGTTCCAAGCCAAAGTCCAACTCGCAAACTTGCAAAGCCCTGTCTCGGCTTGCACAAACTTCCTCGAAAGGAATCAAGTCGTGATGACTTTTGGTAGCATTCGCGTTTCCAAGAATGGGCGAATTTAAGAGCATCTCTTTGAACAAAGGCAAAAACTCCCGGAATTCACTTCCCAATTTCGAAGTGTCCATGAGCAATCCCACGTATATAAAACTTGTGGAGATATCATCCAAACACAAAGTTGCGAAAAAATCGGTGGTGGGAACCCAGACTGGATTTTTTATTCGATTGATGTGATGATACTGAATGCACTTCATGGACGGCACTTTCACCTTCCTCAGTACTTTTTTCGGGATTGGTCGGGCGTTTTGAAGAATAGCGTTATCCAATTGATGCATGTAATTAGCCAAGCCACTTTCCCCCAACAACATCTTTCTTTGAGAAATCCGAGCCTCCTCTCTGGAAGCCAGCTCCTTCATCAGACTTTTACTCGGCTCTGCAAATATAGCTACCCAATTTGAAGATAGTATTTGACTTTTAATTATTCCTGTCCAGAATGAGCCTGGCTCCTGGAGGAGATTCTCAAATGCAGCTATTCTATTCAAACGCTTCTCTAATCTGGAGTTGTCATTGTCGCCATAAAGGAAGTCTCTTATGACCGCTTCGGCAACCGTGCCATGTGGCGCATTTTCGACAAGACTTAGCTCAGCTTGTATAGTGGTCTTGATTACATCTTCCATTCTTGACATGTCAAAGTTTTTTAGCGCAATTTCCAAACTTTTCCTAAGTAGGCCTACAATCTTGCTCTTGTCTTCAACGGCAACGCCGTCCAGCTCAAAAATAAACGCTGTTCGGCTGTACTCCACAGCGTTGAAGTCTAAAGAGTTTGCTAAAAAATCCGTGTTCTTTTCCACGAAATCTTGTTGCAACGGAGCGCACGCACTCTTGGTCAGATATTTGAAGAGGAGGAGGAGTGCGTATGTGTCCTTCAGATCTTCCGATAGGACTGATGGACCAAGAAACCCCACAGTAACCAGACATCCCCCTTCCTCATCAAATGAAGGGAACTGAACAGTTTTCTCAACTGGGGAAGATACGTCAGGAATTACTTCCCTCTCTTCCGATAACCACGGATTTGTAACTCTGACATTGGCCTCTTCGTCATCGAGTGTTTTCCGAATGACAGGGTACAGGGAGCGGAAGATGCGTTTTAGGTCAACTTTACCACAAATTATCACGCAAATGTTTTGGGGATGGTAGAATTTCTTGTGAAATGCTTTCACCTAAAATATTTACAGCATAATGACTAAATTGTTAATTGTCCTGGAATAACTACGCGCTGTTTTATATTGCACTTTGTGCAACCGCCACACCTTTTCATTGCAGCACGTCTCCCTCAAATTGATTAACGCACCCCCAACATTCCACCGGTAGCCCGAGTCCAGCGGATACAATTCTTTAAAAAGAGCGTCAGTAGCCCGGCTATAACTGGTGTTTTCCAGTGCCATGATTTCCGAATAGATAACACCAGCATCATTTCCCAGGCCTCCCACATGATAAACTTCCGTTTTGAACGCAGAGTCGGTCAAAAGTGGGAAGAGAATGTGGTCCATGAAAATGGGCAAGAGCTGATAGAATCCCTCGTTTCCTGCAGTGCTCAGGGTAAACGACGTATGGTCCACATCCGTCCACGCATTTGTTCCAGAGGCCAAGCACTTGTTAGCGGCTCTGTCCAGAATGCCCGAGTAAGGATAACCTTCACTGCCAAGGAAAACCAAGTGTTCGAGAGTATGTGGAAGTCCATCATCGTCTGAAGCGCGAGTGGCCACGCAAACATAGCCGGAAACAATGGGACCTTCAATATCCGCATGGACCACTGTCAATCCAGTGGATTTGGAAATATACTTTGTGACTGGAATAATTCCGTTTGCTGTGCTCGAGTGGATCTGCTCAAAGTCGGACACGCCGTAGGAGCCAGTGCAATCACAACATGAACTAGACATCTCATCCTTTATTTAATTGCTCAATTTCTTAGTAAACTAAGCTACAATTTTTATTTGCACTTTTCTTCAAAAGCCATTTTACAAAACAAACTAGTTCTATCAACGTAACTCACTCCAGAAATATGTCTAGAAAAAAATTATTATTATTAATTATTTATATTTTTATTTATTTTTATAGTTTTTTTTACAAAAAAAAAACAATTTACATCGCCAACATCTCGTCCAAGGGAACTGCAACTTGAGTGGACGTGAAGTGAAGGTGGTCTAACCGTTTGCATGCGGCGAGTTTAAAACAACTAACGGCAGAGTTTTAATGCTACTCTAAGCATGTCTAGTATTAATTATTGTTTCAATTTTTAATGGGTAGTTAAACGGAAAATTGCAAAAGCTGCTTTCATGATTTCAACTCGGCATCATTTTTTTCATAGCATTTTATGCATTGTTTCTCATGCGCAGCCTTGTACACACTCATGGGTAACCATAAGTTGTTCTCAAGTTGTGAATCGATGATGGGATTGTAGCGCGATCGATGTGTGTTCTCTCACTCAAAGCATGTGCTTGTCTTGTAAATGAGGAGATTGTTTGTGATTTTCAGTTCTCATGTCATTTTTTAAACAATGTGTTAACAAGGATTTATAGAAGTACAATTAAAGTGTGCTAATTAATACTCGCCTGAACCTTCATCCAGTTGTTTTTATCGTGTTGGAGTTGGAATTATAGTATATCGTCAGTGACCACTGTCCATCCAGTGTCTGGCTTAAAGTGCAAAATGGACAAAGAGAAAAAGTATTCTCGGGGCTCTGCCTTGGCTCCCGGGTTAAAGGGCAAGAAAGGGGCCATCATTAGCAAAATTAAGCGCAAGAAATTGATCCAGAAGGACAAGAAAATTGAAGAGGGACTCAAGAAGGCTGCCAAGGCGGAGGTTTTACTTACAGAAGAACACGGGTAAGGTGTAAAATTACGTGCTGTTAAATGTTGTGTTTTTATCTTTGTGTGCACTAATTGTTTGAAAAAGTTTGCAATTACGTCCGATGTCCATGATCCTGATTTTTGATTGTTGTTGTTTGCAGGCAAATTGAAGTGGAACAGGGGGAGCATACTCTTCAGTTAAAACAATGTGACATTGTCAAGCACGTTGACATTGCATCAGCGACGAAAAACTTTCATTTGGATCTTCACCAGTTTGGCCCATATAAGATAAGCTACAGTTTAAATGGACGACAGTTATTGCTCGGGGGAAGGAAGGGACATGTTGCAGCCTTTGATTGGGTTACAAAAAAGTTGCTGTGTGAAATGGGAGTTCAGGAAAGTGTACATGATGTAGTGTAAGTATTTAAGTAGCATTAAAGTATTTAATTATTGAATTCTAGGTTTTAATATCGTGTACGTGTCCGTTTAATATCATTATGTATATTTTAATTGAAATTTCCAGGTGGCTCCACAATGAAAACATGTTTGCTGCTGCGCAAAAGAGGTGGACGTACATTTACGATAATCAAGGGATCGAAATTCATTGTTTGAAAGCACTGGACAAAATTGCCTCTTTGAATTTCCTTCCATATCACTTTCTCCTGAATGCTGGACATGAAACGGGCTTCATTAGTTGGGTGGATGTCTCTATTGGAAAAATTGTTTCTCAGTTTGGCTCCTACAAAGGACCTTTGAACATTACCACAGCGAATCCTAATAACGCGGTAGTACATTGTGGGCATGCTAACGGTACTGTAACTTTGTGGACACCGTCTGTAAGAAAACCTGTAGCATCCGTTTTATGCCATGGAACTCCCATCTCAGCTCTTGCAATTGATAACGTTGGAAGACTGATGGCTACTGGAGGAAAGGACGGACTGTTGAGACTTTGGGACTTAAGAAATACATTTGCTCCGTTGGCGTCAGTCAGGGTCGGCGTTCCATCTTCATTAAACTTTAGTCAACGTGGTTTACTTGCAGTCGCTAACGGAAATCAGACAATGGTAAGTTTGGTTCGACTCAATTAAGACAATCAAGAGCAATTTATTATGGTAAATTAAGAGCGTTGGTTTATTTTTTAATACTAATTAAATACCCAATTTGATTTGCACCAGATATTTTCTGAAGTCGGTCAAAAACAAAAACCGTATCTCAAACATGTAACCGCTGGATTTGTCGAAAGTGCTAAATTTTGCCCCTTTGAAGACATTTTGGGAATAGGCACAGAAAGAGGGTTTGACTCCATCCTGGTCCCTGGTGCTGGTGAGGCTAATTTCGATGCATTGGAAAGGAACCCATTCCAAACGAAGAAGCAAAAGAAGGAAACTGAAGTTCGGTCACTTCTGGAAAAGGTTGGCCATTTACCTTTTGATATATTCATTCAACTTCCTTTTTCTCATAAGTTTCTGCTAACTCATAATTTGTTTTAAAATGCTTGCAGATTCCATCAGAACTTATTTCAATGGACAACAGTATTCTCGGAGACATTGACACCGAAACTCTGCAGAAAGCCAGGGACCAGAAGCCCAAGTACGTCAAGAAGGCGGATATCGAGCTCAAGCATAGAATACGAAGGAAGAATGCAAAAATTCCAAAAATTAAAGAAGCTCTTAGGACGGAGAGGAATCGCCAGCTTGCTAAAAGCAATTCCTCACAAGAAGACGACGACGACGATAATGAAAGCGGAGATGAAGATATGGAACAAGAGCATCGTGACCCTGAATCTGCTCCAGTTACACCGGACGATCCTTTAGCTCGATTTGTGAAGAAGAAAAAGAGCACAAAATAATGAGTGCATGTTCATTATATAATTTTATATCTATTCATATTACAATTCGCTGATTCATTAAAATACATATACCTACTCGATATTTTATAAGAAAAAATAAAAACTGAAGTTATTATTTGTTACTTTTATCACGACGGCTAACTGACATTGATCATCATTTTTTAAACTGTCGTGGAGTACAAACATGTACAATAATTTACGTCGTTACTCCGATAAGACAAACGGTATAGGATAAGATGATTCATTCATTCACATTAATTTCGTATGCATGTGTGTGGCGTGGATAACCTAAAAGCATGGTTTTCTGGCATTCTGGGGCATCGTGCATCGTCGTGCTTGTCAAAGCAGCTGAATGCACCAAACAAACACGCTGCATAACATCCACATGTTTGTGTCTTGTGTTCGGTGCTCCTTGTGAAGATGTGCATTTGACGAGTATAAATTAAAACTATTGATTAATTAAGTGTTTTGAAGCCGCATTGGAATCAACAGTGATAACAGATCATTTGGAATGAGAGAATTAGTGGCATTCTTTTCATTGGTGTAACAATTAAGTATAATGGAGGAAATTGTGGCGAAAACGAGAAAGGAGGAGAGGAGCAGGCAACTGAAGGAAGCTCGAAAGAAGCAGTTTGAGGAGGAACTGGAAAGGGACAGGGCCCGAGCAGACGCTGAGGAACAATGCATTCCGCACACCAAAAGCAGGATATTTCGAGGACTGAAAATACTGGGGCATGTCAGCAATCAGGTGCCTTGTGTGTTGCGTTATGTGCACCGGAGAAGGGAAAATTTTATCATCACTTGTATTGGAAAATCAATCAACACTTATGCGGTAATTACTCAGTCAAATTTAACTCCCTCTATGATTGTTGGCAAAAGAATTTAATTATGTTGGCTCTGTGGTTCATTGATTCATTTGTGTTTTCCATTTTACCGGTTACAGTCGAATCAACTATCAATGCTTTCCCAAAGTGGAGCCCTCAACACGGAAATCAGTTGTATGGCAGGGGATACTTATCATGTTTATGCGGGGGCTGAAAATATTATTTATGCGTTCAGAAGAGGTGTCGAGGTAAATATGCAAATGAATATAGACATAAGTGGGCGATTTCTTCGTTGTTAATAAGAAAAGTTAAGTTTATACTTTATTTTATTGTTACAGATCACCCATGAATATAAAACTGGACATGACTCGACGATTCAGTTTATACTTCCGTTTGGAGAGCATCTCATTTCGGTGGATGAAAGTGGCCGCTTATGTATGAGAGATATAAAGACTGAAGGTAGTTTGACAAAATTATGAAAAATTATCAAGTTTGTGTTTGTAGCATGTATGTATTTTAGAATATTTTAGATTGAACATTATTTTTATTGACCTTGCTTATTGTTTTTATTTCTTTATTTCTCCTGTAATAGAGCTAATATCTACAATTCAGCTGGATCCCACTTCGTTCAAAGTCACAGCCTTGATGCATCCAGCTACATACATTAACAAAATACTTTTGGCCAGCCACCAAGGTTCACTGCAACTTTGGAATGTGAAGAAAATGAAAATGGTGCACATGTTTCCAAACTGGTCAGGTTCCACGATTTTAACCGTTGTTCAAGCTCCTGCTGTTGATTGTGTGGCGTTGGCTCTATCAAAGAAACGAGTTGTTATCCATAATTTACGGTATGATGTGACCATTATGACACTAACGTGTGAGGACCAACCTGTTACAATCGGCTTCCGAACTGACAATGTGGAAACAATGGTCACCGGTAACTCCAGCGGTTCCATAACATTGTGGGACTTGAACAATCAGGAAGTATTACAGCATGTTGTACAGTGTCATGCCGAACCCGTAACTGGCCTTCAGTGTCTTCACCAGGAGCCCCTTTTCTTTACATCATCTCCCGATAACAGCGTCAAGTTGTGGATTTTTGATGGTCCCGGTGGCACCTTCCGTGAATTATGCTCTAGAACTGGACATTCACAACCTCCTGGAAGACTTCGATTCTTTGCCAATTCCGGGTACGAAATATTAACTGCTGGACGTGATGGTCGGCTACGTCAGTTTCATCTTCACAATGAAACGATAAATCGTGCGTGGGGTGAAAATAAGATACCTGCTGACGTTTGTCGCAGAAGGAACGAGAAAGCCAGTTCAATTGTGGACTTCACTGCCCCCAGCATAGCCCAAATGACACACCACGACGATCTAGCAATTCTCACTGAAGACGAGGCAGCAGTAACCACTTGGTCTTCTCATACGTTCAAACAAGGCTCGTCTGTCCTCTTTCCACTTAGGAAAAGGATTCCACATCCGGGATTCATTGCATCGTGTGTATTTCTCTCGTCCTGTGGACAATTTGTTGTTGTGGGCTATGACTCTGGGGCCCTTCATAGGTACAACATTCAGTCTGGTCTGCACCGAATTGAGTACTGTAGATCTCTGGGTAAAAAGGCACATGAAGGGACGGTGAGAGGTGTTGCAGTAGACGCATACAATACTTGCGTTGCATCCGGTGGAGCTGATAATATTTTGAAGTTGTGGAAATTTGGTGTATCTGAGATTTACGAGGAGTTCACATTTGTTGGCGGAATTGCGTCCATGTTCCGTCACAAGCAAACCAGCCTTTTGGGAGTGATTCTCGACAACTTTGAAATTGTAGTGGTATGTCTGGCGTCAAGGGCTATTTTGAGAGAATTGAAAAATGTGAGTAGCCCTGTGCAAGACGCGTTATTCTCTCCAGACAGTAGATGGTTGACGGCATCATCAGCAGATTGTCTCGTCAGAACATGGGATCTACCAACGAGCAACATGATTGATATTTTCCGACTGGAATCTATCATCACCTTTATGGACTACTCACCAAACGGTCAAATCCTTGCAACCGCGCTCAATGACAATGTTGGAATCCTATTGTGGTCAAATAAAACTTTGTTCACGTTTGTCTCACTTTTGCCAATTCCGTTGGACTATGAACCACCAATGCTGGAAAGTAGCAAGAAAGAGGATATGCCTTCGTTACAGAATGCCAAGCTGCAATTTACTGGATACAATTATGAGTCTCCAGAATTCCTCGACAATGAGTTGGTCACATTCAGTACAGTTCCTGAAAGCAAATGGAAGACATTAATGCATTTAGACGTAATTCGGGAGAGAAACAAACCGAAACAACCAGCAAAGCAGCACGTGGCTCCTTTCTTCCTCCCTTCAGAACTCAAGCTACCAAGTGGGGATGACCCATTTGGCAACAGTAGGGATTCTGGACCACTTCAGGACAAGAGTGAAAATCCATCCACTCAGTCAAAAATCTTAAGCATTAACTTCACTCTATCTCCATTTGCCACGACATTACTGGAGAATCCAAAAAATCCCGATTACGGTACGACAACTCGTGTTGTTCTTTCAATGTATTTTCGCCGTGTTATAATTTTTTTCCAATTCCTTCAAAACGTATTTATTTTCTGCTTTCAGAACATCGGTTATGTAAAATGCTGGAAAGTATGAGTCCATTCCAAATAGAAGCTGAAATTCTCGGACTGGGACCTGAGGCAGGTGGATCATTGGAGTTATTGGAGGCATTCATTCAGTTCATTTGCGATGTTTTTGAAAGCAAAAGGCATTTTGATACCAGCCAAGCTATACTTAATTTATTCTTAAAGGTTAGTAACCCGTTGCATTCTATTAAAATTACAATATTTAAAGGTAAATGGTCATATTTTATTCAAGTTTTTGTATTTGTGTCCTTTTTCAGACCCATATGGATTCGGTAGTAAATGATCAACGTTTCGAAGGACCACGAAAGAAATTACGCCAATCACTGTTGAACTCGGCAGAGTCTTTCCTCAGCTTGGTATATGAAATTAATGGATACAGTGACATGATATTGGGCACTGCATTCTAATGGTGTAAATTAAATTAATAATGCAATTATCGACCATTTGTACCTATATGCATATTTGAATTTCCTAAACGTATGTATGTTTGACGAAAATTAGCAATTAGTTGTTCTAGTTAAGTGTATAAATAGACATTAAAGCTTACTTTTATATTGATTGAACGGATCATTATAGCTATTCAGCTATTAAAGTGGCTGCAAGTCGTTAATTTTAATTGTTAATTAAAAGCCTTTAATTAGCCTGTTCATATCAGCATTATGCACATCTACAGACAAACCATCCGATGCAACTCATTTTCTGTCATTTCGACCCATCAGATATATCAAGATTAGCGGCTAGCATGGCACTTTCTCCCCTTTTACTTCTGATTTTCACTCTGCACCTGTCGTCTAATTTCGACAGCGTGCATAGCAGCTCTGCGCCATATCTGACGAATGAAGAGCATAAGATATACGCGAAATTTCTGCAAGATGAAGTCGCGAATAATTTTCCATCTGAAGCTGAAGAAGGCGCAGACGTCCTCACTCAAGAGACCATTAACGGAGTGACTTATTACAGACTAGCCAACGGAGAGTCGAAGCGCCCCATTTTTACGACTTCTGCAAAGCAAAATATGGGCAAAGATGTGGTGGTTCTTCGGCGCGGTGAAGACTACTTGAGTCCGGTAAACAAAGAACGCTTTGTGATTTTGAAGAAGCGGAGCGCAGGCAATGACTACAGCGCACATATGGCTACCATAATGCGAGATATCAATGAACAGTTAGCTGTGGAATGGCAAACCGTTGGAATAACGATGACACCGGAAGCAACTCCCTTGATTGAATTGTCATCTCAGCCGTTCTTTCTCGTGAAGACTGCAAAGGACAAGAAGCCCAAGTGCGGGTGGGCTGGTGACGTTTTGATGTGTGAATCTCTGGACAAAACGCCAAATAGAGGCTCAAAGCGGCTAAGAGGGAGGAAGGATCAAATTAAAAAACCGCACTCAAACAGACCCAAGAACGTGGGAAAACTTTCATCGCCAATGCCTCGGAGACCCCAACCACCAAAGGTTCCAGCACCTCCAAAGCAGCCAAAAAATCCTTACGGGGGAGATTCAGTTGGCGAGTTATCTCATGAAAACCCTATTGGCACATTATCCGGACGTCGTTCTGGGGCAATGCCGGCTGGCAAACCTCCTGGAAACGCATATGGGTCACAAGGAGGTAATCAAGTTGCACCTTCCGGTACACAGGCACCTACTGGAGGAGCCGTAAAATCCGGCCCGTCTCCAGGATCCCCGACACCCACAGGAGGTGTGAAGCCAAATATACTGCCTGGATCTTCTGGCGGTGGAGGAGGAAAGCCCGGTACATCTGGAACCTCAGCCGGTGGCGATACGAAGCCAGGTACATCTGGATCTGCTGGTGCTGCAGGTGGAAAGCCCGGTACATCTGGATCTTCTGGGGGTGGAGGTGGACAGCCAGGTACATCTGGATTTTCTGGCGCTGGAGGTGGACAGCCAGGTACATCTGGATCCTCAGCCAGTGGAGGTGGAAAACCAGGCACATCTGGATCCTCAGCCAGTGGAGGTGGAAAACCAGGCACATCTGGATCCTCAGCCAGTGGAGGTGGAAAACCAGGCACATCTGGATCCTCAGCCAGTGGAGGTGGAAAACCAGGCACATCTGGATCTTCTGGCGGCTCAGGTGGAAAGCCAGGTACATCTGGGGCTTCTGGCGGTGGAGGTGGAAAGCCAGGTACATCTGGATCTTCTGGTGGTGCAGGGGGAAAGCCAGGTACATCTGGAACCTCAGCCAGTGGAGGTACACCTGGAACTTCTGGCGGCTCAGGTGGAAAGCCAGGTACCGCTGGGGCTTCTGGCGGTGGAGGAGGAAAGCCAGGTACATCTGGATCTTCTGGCGGTGGAGGAGGAAAGCCAGGTACATCTGGATCTTCTGGCGGTGGAGGAGGAAAGCCAGGTACATCTGGATCTTCTGGTGGTGGGGGTGGAAAGCCAGGTTCATCTGGATCTTCTGGCGGTGGGGGTGGAAAGCCAGGTACATCTGGATCTTCTGGTGGTGGAGGTGGACAGCCAGGTACATCTGGATCTTCTGGCGGTGGAGGTGGAAAGACAGGTACATCTGGATCTTCTGGCGGTGGGGGTGGAAAGCCAGGTACATCTGGATATTCTGGCGGTGCAGGTGGAAAGCCAGGTACATCTGGATCTTCTGGTGGTGGAGGTGGACAGCCAGGTTCATCTGGATCTTCCGCCGGTGATGGGGGAAAGCCAGGTACACCCTCAGGAATCCATGGACGTGGAGAATCAAGACCATCCGCATCTCCGGCTCTAGGCGGAGGGGAAAAGTCAGGCACACCCTCAGAAATACAAGGGCGTGGAGAAACGAGACCAGGTGGAGCTACTGCACCAAAACCAGGAACTAAACCAGGTGGAGCACCTGCGCCAAAACCCGGAACTAATCCAGGTGTAGCTACTGCACCAAATACCGGAACTAAACCAGGTGGAACTCCTACGCGTCCAACCGGAACTAAACCAGGTGCAACTACTGCACCAAAAACCGTGACTAAACCAGGTGGGGCCACTGCACCTGGAGGTTCTAAAGCAGTGAAACCACCAGCAACCGCAGGATCTGTGAAATCCCCCGGAAATTCAGCGGCCGGTGGAGCTGATGACAGCAGCGAAGAAAAACATTTCGTCGTTCACAAAGGTGAGCAACCAAAAGGAAAGCTGGTAAAAAAGACTAAGGACAAAGGAAAATGAAAACCATCTCAATTACTGGTTGTTTTCTCTTGAACAAATTTTATTTTTGTACCCTGTAAATTAATCCTGCCAATCTACTGGTAATGAATACGTATGTAAAATAGTATTAGTAATATTAAAATAAATAACGTTCATAAAATCAGAAAGCGAAATAACTCCATGTCCAACAAGAAGGGCAACAATTTAGAATGTCAGACAGAAAAGTTTACCAATGCATATATAGCCAATTAGCCAATAGCCGTTAAAAGATAATTCTATATATTGCTTGAATAGATCATTAAACTATTAAAGTCGTCATTTAGTCGTTAATTTTAATGGTTAATTATGCTGGTTATTTGGCTTGTTCATATAAGCAATGTGCATAACATCTACATATAAACCATGCATTACAACACATTTTCTGTCATTTCCATCCCACCCATATACAAAGATTAGCGGCTAGAATGTCACTTTCTCCCCTTTTACTTCTTACTTTCACTCTGCACCTGTCATCTTATTTCGACAGAGTGCATGGCAGCTCTGTGCCATATCTTACGAATGAAGAACATAAGATATACGCGAAATTTCTGCAGGATGAAGTCGCGAATAATTTTCCATCTGAAGCTGAAGAAGGTGCAGACGTTCTCACTCAAGAGACCATTAACGGAGTGACTTATTATAGATTAGCCAACGGACAGTCAAATCGGCCCATTTTTACCACTTCTGCAAAGCAAAATATGGGCCAGGATGTGGTGGTTCTTCGGCGCGGTGAAGACTACTTGAGTCCGGTGAACAAAGAACGATTTGTGATTTTGAAGAAGCGGAGCGCAGGCAATGATTTCAGCGCACATTTGGCTACCGTAATGCGAGATATCAATGAGCAGTTGACTGTGGAATGGCAAACCGTTGGGATTACGATGACACCAGAAGCAACTCCCTTGATTAACTTGTCGTCTCAACCCTTCCTTCGTTTGAAGGTGGCGAAGGAAACGAATCCAAGTTGTGGGTGGATTGGCGATATTTTGATGTGCGAATCTCTTGATAAGCTGCCTAATAGAGACCCAAAGCGGCTAAGAGGAAGGAAGGATAAATTTCAAAAACCGCACTCAAACAGACCCAAGAACGTGGGAAAACTTGCATCTCCAATGCCTCCGAGACCCCAACCACCAAAGGTTCCAGCACCTCCAAAGCAGCCAAAAAATCCTTTTAGGGGAAATGCAGCTAACCCTTTTCCGAAACAGTGGAAACGAATTCCTCCATCAAAGTCGTTGGGACCACCCAAACCATTTCGATCTGGCTAGTCGCCCTGTATGAAAAACTCATCTACAGCACTTGAGACAAACAAAGGAAGGGGAAGCTTGTAAAAGCGACTAAAGATAAATGAAAATGAAAGTCGTGTTAATTAGGTTGTTGATAATAATTTTCTCTTAATAAAATTTTTATTTTTACACCTTTCCAAATAATACTGGTAACAAATGTGTATAATATTAAATAAATCATAAAAATCTCGTTCAATAAAATAATTCGTCTTTTCAACAATAACTCCACTTCCAACAAAAGGGGAACGTCTGATAGTCAGACAAGTTTGTCTATGCAATTTCTACAAAACTAAATAGCTAGTAACAAGAACTCATACCACTTTTTGATCGATTAACTTGCTGAAGCTCAAACAAAATTCGACAAAAAATAAAATAATAATATTCCGAAAATATATTATTTCATAAAGTCCTCTAAATAGGATTCATTTAAATAATTTTAACTACGCAAACAAATAACAGAACACAACAGGTGCATTGCAAAGTAGGCTAAAGAAAATGTACATGGAATTAACGGAAATGTACTATTTTACCTTTCCAATTATTTTCGGGGTAAAGCTGGACTCTCAGTGAAAGCATGATTCGCTGGACTGGAAACCGAAACGAGAGAAAATGCCCTTCTGGCACAAAAGAAAAGTAGGGCATTATTGTCAGTTGGATTTGCCAGTTTTAAATTGAGAAAAAGTTATCGAGACTGTTTGAATTGATTGGATTGATTTTGAGTTTTGAAACATTTTATTTGACGCATACGTATAATTGAATATATTTTTGACTACACACTACGTATAATTTAATGCACATGTGGTGTTTTTCATATCTCTGAAATGTCTTTCTTCAAGTTTACACAAATTGTTTCATTTTTTAAGCCTTTCTTACCCAAAGAGACACGTAGAAGAGTACACACGTAATATATGTATAATTAATTAAACAGGTATTGTATTTGTATTCCGTATTCCATGAATGCCTTAACACTAATTAACCATGTAATCTTTATAATCATATTGCGTATTAAATATTAAGGTTAAATATTATAATAGTTATAGATATGGTATATAATTCTTTCTGATATGCATATATTTTCATCATCATAATTGCAGGTTGGATGTTTTATCTCTTTTGTTCTTTTGTTAATTAGGGTAATATTACCAGCGATTTTCTTCATCTTAAATAGCAAAATCATTAAAAATTATTATTATTGCTCTAGTGGGAGGTATGTGTGAATCGCTTTATTAAAATTAAGGTGTGTAATATTTAAGTACTTAATTACACTACACACTATTAATCTTCTCCGCTACATTCTGGTTTACTAATCTATTGGCATGTATATGTATTTAAGATTATATAATATATTATTCGTAATTGGGTATTTAGGTAGCTGAGCTGTCTAAAAATTAAAAATGTAATTACTTTAATAGAATATTCTATATAATATTTTGTATTATTCATAATAATGTTTTATTTCTTTCCTTAAATGGTAATACCATGCATAGTTATAATATGTACATATGTATGTATATGTTTACAATATTCATATATATTTTTAAAATAAATTTTTATCACTTTTTGAAGATGTACATTATTACGGTATTAATAGTTATTTTTTATTATTATCGGTTTTTTTGTTATTAAACTTAGTTGGTGAATATTTATCAGCGAATCCGCACGTAATGTTGTATGTAAGTAGTACGATAATTATAAATAGTTTGTATATATTTTTGTTGTATGTGTATTAAATCAACGTGAGCATTCTCTGAGTAGTAGTGGATGATCAAAAAGAAAACATTACGAAGGTGAAAGGCCAATCTATTTAGGCATTTACTCTTTGGTTGAATATTTCCTTAAAAATTGTTTGTTTTTAGTTGTTTGCAATAAATTATTTACAGTTAATCAAGGAGCACTTTCCAGTAAGGCTTGCCGTTTTCCTAAAAACCCTTTTTGCAGTTTGCATGCGCAAGCATTTGTTTTGTGCTTCATTCATTCCACCCATTTTGATACATAAAATTAGTAGTTTTAAATATAGTTTATATTGTAATCATAATAATATGTTTGCAGTTGCAGTTTGATAGACCGTGTCAGTTAATTGTCTTCGAAGTACGCTGGGTTAATTTGAGTACAATATAATATCATGGTAATTTTTTTACGTTGGCGGCGGTGGTGGGTGATGGTGAGCATAGTAAGATGACGATGGTGATAGAAAAGGACTAGGTGGTGGTGATGGCATATTTTCATCGTAATATTGTTTGGGGTAGTTATTATAATGGTAATTATTGTAATAAATGTTCTTACAGTATTGGAAGTAGTAGTAATTGCTCCCTAGCATGATCAGTAGTAGAAACGGTAGTAGGAGTTGAAGTAGTTGTATTGGTTTTGGTATCGGTAGAAGAAGAGAAGGACCAGGAGTAATAAGAGAAGGTAGAAGAAGTATGATATTTGGAGGAACTGGAAGTTGTTCGAAAACACCCGGTACCGGAGGAGGAAGTGGACGGCTCATCGTCATCATCATCACCATCATCAACATGATCGTAAGACGGACATTGGATTCACTACAAAACTCAAAACTATGATAATAATGACGAGAAGTTTTACAAAAATGAGGAAGTGAGAGGGAGACAGGGCTATGAAGATATGAGGATAAGATGGTGTTATTGGATGATAAGGATAGGAAAATGATGAGGAAAGTGTGATGGGAATGGGAATCTGAATGAGAGTTAATGAATGCATGATTTTTGTCATTTTCATCAGCATGCCTTACTGCCAGTGACTGTGCCAGCAGTGCCATCCCCAATTCCAGTGGAATCGGATTCCAGCTCGATGTCAAGCTCATAAGCGTAGTATTGGACGACCCAAACGTAGTAGATCTGGTAGATGGCCACAACGCAGATGACAAAAATCTCAAGCACGCCATAGTGAATGTATGCGTGAAGGCAGACGATTGGTGCGATAAAGAGAAGGACGACCACACGGATTTTAACCCAGTGACGGAATTCTGTTGCGTTATCACTCTACACGGCACACAAAATCATTACGACATATTAATATCATCAACCTCTGTAAACCCGTTACAATTGCATGGCTCCAAACAAATATGGTAATCATTAATGTCTTACACGATTGACAGCGGAGAGAAGATGCGAACCTAAGAATGTTTCGATTGCAAAATAGATCACAAATGTGATCCATATCACTAAATTAACTGCTCGGTAACCTGCAAGAAAAAGTTACAGACTTTGCATTACTTTCTGTCAAATTAAAATTAATTATTTTTCAATTCATGCATCTGCACCATCATTCTCAGAAGAACATTCATTATCTCATTGGACTATCAGTGTCAGCTTGTTTTCATACAGTTGCTACTGCTATCAGCATGCCACCCATCATGAGACCAAGTTAAAATGTGCATATTTCAACGAAATAAAGCACATGCATCATGAGCTTGAATTGTTGAATTGCTTTATCGGATCAAAGGAGACGAGAGGAGAAACAAAGCATGACAGCGAAAATATTTTTGGCAGTGACGTAGAAATAGCATGCTGCTTTTTCAGCTCCTCTATCTTTCCCCATTTTCTTTCCGATCTCTCTCTCTCCTTCTCATCGAGCAGCCCAAAATGAGCGAGAGCAGCAAAGCCAAGCCAAAGGAGATTTTTTTTCGAACAAAACCATTAAAGAAAAAAGGCAACGACCTTCATTTGATATCGTATTGGTTCGAAACTCACTACATTTCTAGTGATTTGAAAGAGATGAAAACGTGCAGTAGGCAATACGCAACAACTGGACTACGACCACAAGAGAGAGAAAAAAAACTTCGTATATCATCTTATCCCTCTTTTTAAAATCTCTATAATCTATACTCTATATACTGGCTACTGACGATGTCGTGCCAATTCAAGACAATATGCCAAAAAATCTTCCCGTAAATTCTGCTTTCTGCAAAGCAATTTATTACATTGTACCTTGATGTAAAAAGCAAACGTATCATGCAAAACGTATTGAATAATTGGTCGAGAGCATAATATATAGAGGCCTATGAAAAATTCTAGTTTTTTCCCACGGTTTTCATTGCTTACCTAATGGATATGATTCTTCTAAGGCGACAGTAATGGTCCAAGCGGAAAATATAATACCAAATATGACGCATCCGGCAAAATATAACTGTAAAAACATTACAAACAATCAATCAGATTTTGCATGAAAAAGGTCTACTTTTACCAAAATGCATACATTAACTGTGTATAGGTGATAAACTTACAAGATTAAAAAAGAGTAGAATATAAACGCCTGCTTCAGCGGAGCAGCAAAAGCACGGATTAATCATCAGTTATAATCTCCTATCACGATCCGGTGCCCTTTTGCTCCAAAAATTGATATAATGACCACTGTGTTGCTGCGGCCGGCACTTTTCTCTTTTCCCCGTCACCTCGAGTCGCGTGGTGGCACGCACAAGACCACCACACAGAAAACTTTATCCACCTCCAACACCTACACACTGCTTCTTGTGTATCAGCTACTGCAAGAGTAGCGTGAGGACGCCACCATAATTTGGAGGAAGGCTATTATGACACCACTCAAAATCATTACTACGAAGATCACCACTGCGTAATCTGCGGTGCTTGTTTTCACTACTCCACCGTACCATTTTCACCTTCACCTTTCAATTCCCTTACATTTTTCTCCCAAAAATCCATCACATTTCAAACGATTTTTTATTTTTAAAAAAATACTAAAACCGCAACAAATATTTTTTTGCACAAAAATTCAGCCGAATCCGTTCATGATGACGATGTAGCTCCAAATGAAATTCCAAAAGTTACAATAATTTATTTTTTCAGCAAAACTCTCCAATTTCACTTTTCTCTTTGTTTTAAGGCACCACTTATGTGTTGGAATTCCCAAAAAGAGAAATATCCTTGTCTCAGTCTCTCTCAGCTTTTTGCAGACATGAATCCTTTCGTGTTCTTCATTTCTCCTGCATCTATCCTTCGTTTCATGCAATTTTTTTCTGCATAGAATCCATTATTATGTGTGGCAGTGGTGTCTACTACTACTACTCTATAATAATAACCATATTTCTTCTCTCTGGCAGTGATCAACACACACAACGACCATCACCACCACACCACTGCCACTAAGCACACAATGCAATGTTGTTGTGTACTGCTTTCTTCTTCCGCTTCATGCATACGACCAAAGTAAGTGAAACCGACTTGAAACAAGTAAAAAAAGAGTGAAGTCTGAATTGAATGAGAAGAATGAGAAAAGAAAGGCGAAAATTTCCTTGACTTTTACTTTAACTCGCTTTACTTCCCTCTCTTTCCTTTTAACTTGCTTTTTTTCAAGTCTCTCTTTTCCCTATATTGTTTTTCGCCTTCAACCATCAACCATGAATCGCCGTGGTCGTCATATCATACACAACATATCACGGTCGTCTTTTTTTCGTGTGATCGTTACTTTTTTCAAGGACTCGTTTCCTTCAGTACATGTATTTAGTAAAAGCGGCAGTAGTAGTGCAGCAGCAGCAGCATTTTCCTAGTATTAACTTTTGCCGTCGTCTTATATCGTGATGATATGTTTTGCTGGTGTACTTTTTCACTGCATCAATTTTCCACAATCACGCTAGCACCAACACCACCACCACCACACACACCACTTTTCATATAACATTATTTAAGTAAGTAGCACCACCACCAGCAAGCACCATTGTCCTTGTACTCCCACTGGCTATTGTTCTTCTCTCCTTAGGAAAGCTCATTCATGTACCGCTTTTCCCCTGCCAAAGCCAAACCAACACGATTCCGCGACGATGCCGACTCGCTTTCCTTTTGCTGCTTCTCTAAAGACCACCAAAGTACCTATGCACAAAGGAAAAATAAACTACACCTTTAAAAATGGCTTTGATCGTGATGATCATGGTGATCGACAAACGACACCAATAATAACTGTTTAGTTTAGCGATTTATTACGCTGATGAAAGCAGTTTCGCATGCAAAAGTGTTGCATTTGCATATTATGTTGTCTGTCTGTCCATGTGACCCAGATTTACTCAAAATGTGTGTACGTGTCTCAAATGAAGCCAGGAAGAGCAGGGATTCTAGAGAGATGACAGAGTTTCAGCCCAAAAGTGTACCAGTAACGCAAAATTGTAAGTTGACTATTTTGGAGGCGTACCTTTCCCTCTGACACCTGAGGTTAGTTTATTGAAATGTTGCATATTATGAAAGCCAACACGTTAACCGATCTGTGAGATCAAATCTTTTATGAAGCTGCTTTAATGTAAATAAATACTCATCCTTTTGACTTTGATATTATTCCTCCAATTAACAAGTTTGGCAGTATTGACTATTCTTATCGCTTCAGCGGCGAGCTTAAGATAGTTTTTCGTGAAGGTCTGTTTACAGTTTACGTACGCGTAGGCAAGGAAAGCCAAACACGACAGTCATGCTTTCGTTTAATTTTTTTGCTATTGCCTATTTATGATTCATGATACTTCAGATCTGCTATTCTTGTATAGATTTTTTTGCAAATAAGTATGATATATACACGCCTTCTTTCCTATCTATATCTCTTAATCGATTTGAATAGAACGGACGTTTCACGTTGGTAAAGGAAAGATGATACATAGTGCAAAAAATAGACACACTCACTCGTTAACTACAATACGGGCATGATATTTGACTGACGAGACTGAGCTTTTTTTGTTGTTCCCTTGATCTTGATCGTCGACGCCGTCATCATTATCGTCATCATCATCAGAGCACCGTCGTTTTTCATGATGTCGTGTCGTATTACCGGTGCTGCTGGCTGAGCTTGGTCCTACAACTGCAACCGTTACACTTTCTACTACACTAAGCTTTCTTTCTTTTCCGTTTACTTTTCGGCACAACCACTGTAAGCTTCCGGTTCTTCCTGTTTTCTATAGACACATTTTTGCATGTCTATTGCTATTATTACTTTTTTAGCATGTTTTACCATGATCTGGCTGATAATATTGTGACAATGATGATGATAATGATAAATTGCTTCATAAATAGGCTATAGAAAAAAGTGCTGCTTTTGTTTTGTGTGTCCCCGTGTCGCTTTCATACAACTTTTTGTTTGCTTTTTTCCTTCTCACTTTACAACTTGTAAATTACAAGATTGGCGTTTGGCCTTCTGTAAAAATAGGGTTCTCAAGTTTCTTGTGTTTTTCCTTTGTATTGTCCCCAGCAGCAGGAGCAGTAGATATTTATTATGATGGTAAGTGTGTGATAATGTATGACTATCAGCATGCCGGGGGATGCCAGATGAGAATAATAATTCGGTTGAGGAAGCACTAGATTACTATCAAACTGTATGATAATAATATTTTTTTACAAGTTGCGAATCTCCTCATCTGATCTCTGTTCTATTCTCTTGCTTCACTGACTGTCAAATGAGTCACTTTTTTTCTTTAGGGACAGCACACGATGAAATTTTGCATTTGTTTGGAACGAATGGGGAACTATATCTAGCAATCTATAGTCTAATGCTGGCAAATGTCGGATGTCCAAAACATGCATGCATACTTACTTTTTTTATTATGAGATGATAATATGTATACGATCAACATCAGTACAGTATCAGACAAAGAGAGAGAGAGAGAGATTTTCTGGGTGTCAACTAACTAAAAATATAATGTCGAGAAGGAAAACCTGTTTCAAATGACTTACAAAAGAAGAGCGTGCATGGGTGGAAGTAAAAATGAATAGATGGGTTGGTTGGATGCATATCGGCTAGGTCTCTCTGGTCGACATACAGAAAAACGGCGTTACGGATCTCATCGATGAGATAGTGCGAAGCGGTGCAAAGGACAAGCTTGTGTTTATCTTGGAGGAGGTAACACTACTTAACGCTGCTGATGTTGATAATAATGACGAGCATGATATGCTGTATAGTCAATATTATGGAGGTAGTCGTTCTCTACAGCCTGACTAAATAAACAAACTTATATTAATTTACATAATACAGTTTATAGAAAACTGATGGTGGTGGTAACCGTATCCTAATCTAATAGTGGTAATAACAAGTTGAAAGCATGCAACGTGTGCGTCGTCTTATTCGCTGTACCATGCGAAAGTGTGTATTTATGTCACAACAAGAATAAAACCGATTTGAGTAAATGCTTCGGAGCGGAGGACAGAAATAGCCTGAGCAGTTTTTCAGCACTGCTACTGAGGATGATGATGGCGAGGGATATTTAGGTATTTATGTGCAAAAACATAGTTTATAGCCAGACAAGATAGACATGTATTTTTTGCATCAAAAGTGTAAATAAAGTCTATGCGCGACTTATCAAGACAACCAGCAAAACGTAGTGCAGTGGTGATTAAAGATTTGCACAAAAAAATCTGCTGCTGCAACAACAAAAAATGTCAAAATAATAATAGCTGTGCAAAAAGCGATATGCACTTGAAAGAGAAAAGCCACATTAATTCTCGTCACAAAACGGCTTTGTGGTTGTGTTGTCATTTGCAATAATCCCTTTTCTTTGTAACTCACTTTTCATTTTCGTTTGATGTTTGAAGCAAAAGTAAACTTACACTACTGTTGTGAGTTCCCTTTCTTTTGATTCATTCAAAAGAAGAATATTTTTTTTTATTTGATGATAATCATGTCGAAAAATTGTCTGCGTTAAATTAAAGGCAATTAAGATGAAAGATAATATTTATAATGCATAGCATTATCTTGTTATGTAAATAGCTTAATACTTATGTGTAGTTTTTACCAAGTAGTTTTTTTATGTTCCTTGGCTGCTCACTGAACAAACAGGCGATAAAAAGTAGCGTAAAAGGGCCAATAATAGAGATTTGTGGAAAATGATAGCGACACTTTTCACACAGGGGCGTACACTCACGCTGCTTCTGCTTCTACTTGTTTCTTCTTTTCTTAATATGCAATTTGTATTGGTGATCTGTGCCAAAACCAAACACAATAGTCACTGCCTGTTCTACTAGGTTCACAACGGTGACGAGAAGAAATGAGACTGAAAATTTGAATGGAAAGGGATAAAAAACTGTGACCAACCGTTTGTTTCTTTATTTTCCGAGTTATTCACTCGTAGTAATCCATATTAACCTTCTTTTAGTGTGCATTTCACTTGGTTCGTACATTTCATTACATTATTATTATTATTATTTTGCCACGAAGCGAAAAAAAAATACTCCCCACTGCTGTGTACCTTTGGAATGCTGACTACTACTATATCAGATGTGTATACTAGTGCTTATGTAGAAGCAAAAAAAGCCGAGTGCAACCTAACAAGCTTTACTACACGTTGTTTCAGTTAGAGCGTAAGTAGTAGTGGAACAAAGCGTTTTGCAAAGTTGTTTGATGTTGATGATGGCGATGACGATGACCATGTTCTCTGTGTAGTAAATAGGTAAAAATGGTTTTGCTTTCATGGTGGTAATGGGAAGCTCGGAGAAAACTACTATTAGGTAATGTGTGTAATATCAGCACATAAGCGCACTTTATACCTACTTCCATTTCAAGAGCATTGAAGCAAATTCGCTTTTTTCTGCATAATCTGCATCCAAAATGCGTTCATTATTCCAAGTGTAGTAACAACTTTGCTTTAGTTTTTGAACTAAAATTGGATGCATAAATGGTCCGACTATTATTATACAGCCATGTACTTTCTCTGCCCTGTACACACAAGCATACATACATACACGATATATGTGTACATATACCTATGCACTACTGCATAATAAGTGGGTTTTCTTTCTCTCTTCTCGTATGTGTGCATACATACACTACCCAACACTGGAGAAAAGTAGAGAGAGTTGAGGAGAATGGCGATGCGATCATAGTGTAATCACGCTGATGATGGGACTGACACGAAAAAAATTGTTCAATTTTTATGCGTTTATTACAATGTTGGATGTAATATTGTTGCACCTACCTACACAGGACCAGCAAACAAAGGAATTATGGCTACTAGTGCCGCCACACTTTCAGTAAAGCCATGTGCATTCCAGAGAACTTTCTACGAAATTTTTTCATGAAAAGTAGTGGGCTGCATGGATGAATAGATATAAGTGGTGCTGGTGCTGATGATGATTACTATATTATGTTCACAAGGTATTTTGCTATGTAAATGTGCAGCGTGTGCTCTATACCTGTTTTCCCTTTTTTGTGACCGAGAAAATTGGGTGAAAGCACACGGTCTGTGTGGTACAACCTTTGTAGAAAATGTTTAGTGACTATCGTGGTGGTGGTGGTTTGTATGGGAGGGCGGATGTGGTAGGTAGGCCAGTTGGTAGGGATTTGTTTTCTTTTTTCGAGTGAGTGTTGCCTGCCACTGCCTCCTTTGTTCATTTTAATTATGATGATGAAATGAAATGAAATGCACTTTATGGCTCTGTTTCACGAGCTCGCATGCCATCATTTTCATGGTTCTAGGAGGCCGTATACGGCTAATAAAATAAATCCATCTATGCAATCATCCGACCATAAAGGAAATATAGCAAATCCGCGTTTTTGTGTGTGTGGATATATATATAAGCCAGAGAAGGTGTTTCATACACTTTCTCCTTTGAGATCTATTTTGCACCATTCCCAGATCCGTCCGTTTGACCTCCCCGACTAAAGCTTATGGTGTATTGTAATGTCCCTGTCGTGATACCATGATTAAATAATTATTCATGAGCAAAATTCTGACCAAAATTTAATTTTCCATAATTTAATTTTCTCTCCTTTCCGCAATTAAAAGCCCATCGACTGTGCATATATATTTTTTATACTACCACCACATCTATACATCTTTTCTTTTTTTAAATTGTATTATGTTCCGTATAGGTATATGTTTACATGACCCCGAGAAACGCCATTATCATCAAAGTATCAACCGACCTCTTTGGTGTCGAATCCAAGCCTAAACACAGTAATGATTTGGAATTAATGCCTACTGCCTTTTCGTTTCCTGGCTGGGTCCTTAGTCTTTCCAGCCCCACAACAACAAAATGTCAATCTCACTCATTTCGCCATACACATAATATATGCCTCTCTGCTTAACACTACATCTATTTTTCCTATTTTACATGTGCTCTATATTTTTCGAGAAAAAAGTATGTAAATAAGTGATTTTTTATTAAGGAACGGAAAGAGCAAAAAGCCGGTGGTTGACCTTGCATCGACATTTCATGAAGGTATACTTTGTAAGCATGATGCTTATTATATGGTAGTGTGTTAGTGTAACAAGATATATACATATATATGCACCCTTTTTCGGTGTGAATAGTATGTCTCGTGAAAATTTGTACTACCTACTGGTTAACTTTTTTAACACAATGAAACGCAAACTTTGGTTTGTTCTACATACTTTCTTTTCCTTGCTTTCTTTCTCTGTCAAGACGCGAGGAGTCAATTCAATATAGGTATTGTACTACACTATATTATACCATCATCGGGTGTGGTAATTTGAAACTTGCGTGTCATACGTATATTTTCCCTTCACGGGGAGTATAAAATCATCATATTATCATTTGCATCTTTTTCTCTCCAGCACCACTACCGGCTTCACCTCTGTATTCTTGTTATTAGCGAAAGGGGCAGAGGAAGAGGAATAAGAGCAGAAGAGAGGAACACTCAATACATCACAATACAGTCGGTGGTGGTATCGGCGACAAAAAGTAAATGGATCATTATTTCAACTACCACACCACCACTACTAAACACCCTCATAATATTTATTTAGCATACCTACTTTTATTGTCACAGGGAAATATTTTTTTTATTTCTCTGATAAATAAAAGTACATACATAATACACAATATCTTCGCATAAATAGTACATTCAGTAGCAAAAGAACTTTCTCCGGTGGATATTTTCTTTCTTTCTTTTTTCTTCGGGCATCAGTCCAGCCAGACTAAACATCCAAAGAGAAACTAGGCATGCATGTGTATGCTATGCAGGAACAAAAATCTGAACAAAGCAATTTTTTCATGCATCATGCATATTGACAACGATTTTTGTTTTCTTGCTTTCTTTTGACTGGAACAAGTGCTGCGGTAAAGGGTTTCACTAAAGCTTAAAGGCTATCATGCGGCATTTAGTTTACTTACGATTATAGTTTACAAGGTTTTTTCATGCATTTTATTATATGGTATTCTTGACTGAACATATTTGCCAATGAAAAACTTTTTTTCTCTGTATATGCGGTTCAGCTTTCTTGGCTGCTTTTTTTCTTTGATTCGATGAAGACGATGATGTGCAAATATGTTGTGTACTTTAACGTTTGTTCTACGTGCTAACAACACGCCTTTTCACCGTGTGTAATTGGTACCTACAAAACTGTACACATTTACAACCACATGTATATATTTCCCCATACTGCTGTTCTGGCTGCCTTTTCCCTTACATACTTTCTTCCTTGACATTTTCTTCATAAAGAGCGAGAGAAAGAATGATAGAGGAGAAAATATAGGTTCATATGCATTTACAACCAATACACTGACTGAATTATAGGTATACCTTACCTGCAACGCTCTCTATATATGTACGTTTTACCATCCTTACCTGAATATTTTGACACAATACACAACTACTACAAATCTACATAAATGACGACGGTGACTATAAAGAGGGTGTAAGGTATAAGTAGGCACTAACATGAAATATGATACATAAGAGAGCAATTTAAAGGAGTGATGAAAAACGTAAATAATGCATAATATTTATGATACTTACACTATAAGCTATGTAATTGTAGCATGATGTTGGACAATTGATTTTTTATAGGGAAAGTAGGAAACGTTTTTTTTCTCTGCTGATGATGATGGTTAATGTGTGACCGGGATTAGGTTTGGTGGACTTTCTCCTCTCGTCGGATGTACGTACTAAATTATTTACATGAACACATGCATCTAATCGCGCTCTCTGAGAAACTACATTACAATTGAAAGTATTGAATATTTAGCAATGGACATTGGAAGTTATTAATGTATTGTCCTTTAACTTATAATAGAGTGTGGGTACAGGGGATAGATATGTATTTATTTTTATATATTCTAAATCTGATCGTACAAGATTTTTCCCTTTCAATAAGGAGCCTACATGCCACTGACTGTAACCCACCTAGCTTATTTCTGGTGGGATATAAATAGAAAAGAATTCAATCATTCAAACATGGCATCAAAATATATAAATAAATTATGATGTATCGCGTAACGAAAATAGCGAAACACAAGAGCAGAAGAGAGAATTCTTCTGTAGTACCCTCTTGTGTTGTTTATATAACTTAACCTATTGGTGGGTCGGGTTAGTTGACAATAAATCATTCATACATTTTTCATTAACACAGAATATTCGCTCCTACTGAAAATGAGTGTCTAGATTGCTCCTGAAGTGTCTCATTCTTTGGAGAAAATTGGTTTTCTCACGGCACTGCATCGTTACGTTTCTTCCACTTCGCCAACACTTTGCGCATATGCCTTTTGCATTGCAACTATTGGCGTATCTCACGCTGCCCCACAACAAAACATGATGCTACAACGACGCTGTAATTTACAACTACCGATTCCAATTTAGCCTGACCTCTATTTTGCACGGTACAAACTCGTTTGTTTTTTCATCAACTAAATGACATGTCATGATGATGTAGCTGTATTGTTTGGCTTACAGAGAATGTGTATTGTAGCTAGACCTTTTTAATTTGGTCGTGACAAAGCGAATGTCATGTAACCTGTCAAATGGACATGAGACTTGTTACTGTGTAAGGTTCCACATAGGTCATCATGTCATTCATCAGTATAATTTCAGATCTGACATTGACACAAAACCCGACTCGGGTGGTATTGGATAGTACCTATATGAAAAGTGGTCATGGGAATTCGCACCCTCCTCATTCTCCTCACTTTTCACATGAATGAGGAATAGAGGGATCCCACCTTCCCTGTCCCTCCAATTCTAAATTCTATAGTAAGCGTAGAAAGACCACAGTTTTTTCATTTCAGTACGCATTTTCCTTCCGGTTCCGCCATACCCAGCAGGCAACCTCTATCATCATTTTATGTAATTTAGAACTACCGTAATATTTTTGTAAGGAATTAATTAATCAAGCATTACCCATACCACCTAATTTTGTTAATATCCACTAAAATGAGCAATCATAGTCGTTTAAAACAACAACGGCAATCACAAGCACGCCGTAGTCAGACGGACAAAAGTAATCGCCAAAGCAAAAGCCGATATTCGACTGTGCCTGATCTCAATCCAGACCGGGATGAGGAAACCGGACTTCTTGACAACTTTCAATTGGACTCTGAAGTGGAAGAAAAGCTTGCCAACTCACAAGGACAGCAAAAAATAGCCTTCCTCTCTGGATGTGAGCGTGAATACTATCCCGAACAACCCGGCCACACAAAATTTGCTTTAGAGTTCCAAGCCGCTCTTCCCGATCCCACGTTACCAGCACCTGAATACTATACAAATCCCTTCGATGACCGTCTAAAAGGTAAACCTGTGAGCAAGAAAGGGTATGGAATCGGGGGTCTCTCAGCACCAAGGTTTGGGCACCTGCACGCTGAGAAAGTGCCTGCGCCGAATCAATACCAGGTTAGGATAGCCTTACCTAACTTTATTTATTTAAATAGAATTATTATATAGTGAAATATGTATTTAAAATGAAATTTTTATTATAAAGACACAATTGAAGGAACTTCTCACCAGGCAGCACAGATTTCCTCCCATGGTTTGGACAAATTATGGGCTCCTCGGACCAGAGGATAAAATTTGGGATGACAAGGTAGCAAGAAAACTTTATACTTTATGGGGAAAGTGTCATCAAATCAATGTGGCATTTGGGACGTCTACAAAAGAACCGAGATTTGGGAAGGTTCCAAAATGGAATTTAGTGGGGTACGAAAACATTTCAGAAATTTTGAATTTATGAATTGATCTGTCCCAAAAATATGTATCCTACATATGTATAATAACAACCTAAAAATTTGCATTTAGCCCAGGTAATTATGCAGTTCCAAAGTTACAAGCACAACCGCCCAGAGTATTCAACGGTTTTCTAAGAGGACCAACGGTTTTTAATGCATCAACAAAGCTTCATTGTGCGTACGGGCCGAAAGAGAACTGCATTGAATGTGGCGTGCAGCTAATGGGCGAACGGGATTACTATCGAAGTCGCTTCCGGGTGAATCCCACTCCATTAAGGCCCATCATTGAAGACACAGACGAGCATATCATTCAGGCGATGAATGCCAACAAGAAAACGGAGGATAAACCAAAGACCAAAGCAAGTCGTGCAGTTCTCTGTAGACATTGCTACTGCAAAGCCCTTCGTGGAGAGAGCCGATACTGGAAAACGAGGGCGGAAGTGCTATGGCTTTTTGAGAAAACTCGACACTGCGGTTATATTCATGATCATAACGGCATACCTGAGTTCACAATGAAGGCATCTTGTTACTGGACAAGGAGATTAGGCCGGAAAGAGGCCATTCTCAGTCAACATTATCCAGACAAGTGTGAAAAGAGGATAGTGGAAAGGAAGCAGAAATATCAGGCGTGATTGAATGAGCAGTAAAATATATTTTGTAATTATATAAGCACCTATGTATAATCTCATTATAATATTTTCAGAAAAAAATACAATTAGTAAATGGAACAATGTTATTTAATATTCAGTAGAGATTGAAAAAAGTGAAAATGTGATAATGATGAGGATACAATAGGTAAAACAAAGAAAAAATAAAACGCTAACGCTATAGATTTTGTCAACAATGCATCAAATAAATGTGTTTGTATCTAATTTCTTGGGAAAACGTTAAGGCCACAGTAGCCCCAAGATTTGCCATCTTCTCCAGTGTAGCACCATTTATATTTGTACCCATGATTTCCGCAGGCATGCTCGTGGTAGCAGCGTTTTCCTCTGTAGTCATGTTCTTGCTTCTTTGAACAGTAGTCCCAATATGCTGCATGATAATTTGTACGAAATGAAATTGAATTTCGCTTAAAATGTAATATGAGTAATAAAAATATTAGTTTTTGGGAAAAATGCTCACTGATTCCAGGTAGATCTGACGTGGGGTGCTTTGCTTCACACCAGTTGTAGCTGTAGCCACGCTTGCGACATTCATTGGTACAAATGTACCCTAAAAACGTTAATTTGTTAAAATTGAAACCATTTCCAGTGTTCTCACAGAATGAATATTTGGCTATTTTTTTCTCACACAATGTTTTGAGACATTATGAAACTTACCATAAGAGCCTAGATGTATTTGTCCTTCCTCCAAATCTTCTTGCGCCAACACTGACACTGTCATAAACGTAAGTGTGAAGGTCAGAAGTGTAAGTGTAATTAGCAAGTTTGCTTTAGACAAAGACGAGAATAAAGCTAACATTTTGAAGGAGTTTGCGTACACTTCTTTGTCCGGAAATTTATGACTTTTTAATTAAAGTAATATTCTGTTAAGGCAAAGGTAGATAATAAAATTTATGGTATCGTAAATGTTGAATTTTGTTCTAATAATCTCGATCACTGGAAAGTTGGCAGATGAAAACTAAGGCGAATACTGCCATAAAATTGCCGTAAAACATTGGCCAACAGATTAAGAGCATCAATGTATATGATCGTCCAATCGTCATTAATTGCTGATAAACAAGCTAAAATAAAGCAAAAATTAATTAGGTCGTACGTACATTAAATAGAATGTTTCATGGTCTTGAACGTGACCTGTCCTCCATTAAAATGTCACATAATCTGCTTACACCCCTGAACACAAGTAATTACTATAAAAGTTAAAGATTATTATATGCCAAGCAAAGGATAAGACCTGGATAAGCAAAACAGACTCAAGATCAGTTTGTATGTATGTATCGAACTGCCCCGACGTCTTATAGGTATACCTAGTCATGTCATATCTCATCATCTCTGCTAGTACATCCGCAGTCGCAGTGATGCTTGTTTTTAATTCTTTAAATTAAACAGCACAAGGAATTGAATTGGCAGGCAGATCTTAGGCTAAATCAGATTATGATTGATTATGTCAATACCAACTATCTTAATCATTATTTTGAAGGTAACATTCACTATGATTTTCAATAAGAATGTAGAATGAGGTTTTATTTTGCTATACACTGAAAAGAATTCAGGCACATGCGTTGTTATTTATGATGGTCTATGCACAGATTACACTAGAGCTAATTTTTGGCGATGACGACCTTAATCATGGCCTTAATATTACAAATACTTGCCCATCATCATCAATATTATATATAAACACATCGTAAATTGTCATTTTAGTAATTTGTTAATTTGCCTGCAGCTCTTTTCGTTTCAAATTAATCCTTAATTTCTCATCATGTCAACTAGTGCAAAAAGTGCTAAATGTTTCACGATGGTGTCATTGTCACTTAAAGATACGTGCCCAGAAGCAAAAAAATGTGTCAACCAAGCCATCAACTTTATTTGCAAAGCAGCATGAAATTACTCTTTGAGATATTGCACGATGCGGTGCAATTGAAATTCTGCAACTGTTTGGACAACAATGAACAATCATCAGACATGTCAATAATACAAAAAAGAGGCAGCAAGCACCATCATCACTAATGCCTTTTTGAAAACCTGACCATTTTGAATAGGAATTTCAATGAAATTATTACCGTAATGGTACATGTATGACACTATATTGAATTGGATGTGTGGAGTGTGGAATTATGAATGAATTCATATTCGGAACAGTTGACCTTCAACAATACTGAATTCATTTATAACAATGTGCTAAAAAAGCACAATGTCATACATTCCTTACTTAGACAGATACAGGTATACATAGGGTAATGCAATTGTGAACAAAGAAGTCCGAGTGTAGAAAGGGAGAGGGAGTGAGAGAGCGTGGTAGCACCTTAATTCATTAATAACAATCATTTCCAAGTGTATTTCTATGAATCTTTGCTGCAGAATAATTTAAATAAAAAATCTATTATGGTATAAAATGTACTATTCAAAATACAGGCACGCATATGAGTTCGTCTTCAATAAAGCCAATCAATAGTAGATTACAAGGTCCATTATTGTATGGAGATGCAATTAGCGAGCTCATTATTTAAACTCACAGGTAAAGAATGAAATGTACATCCAATCCATAAGACTGCTTGCGTAAAAAAGCCAACAATGTGCGTTCTGTACATGATGATTAATGATACTGGGATTCATGTCGTGAACTACTGGTCACAATAAGGAAGTTTTGAATCTTTCTTGTGGTAAGCAAATTCCAGCTTAAGCACCTCTGCTCATTATGCAATTACAGCGCAAACAAGTTACTCAATCTTTTCAGTTGCCAGCTACATTCGAAATAATCTTTAGCACTCACCGCAGGCTAGTAGCTTTGAGTTAGGAAACCCAATTCCAGAAGAAACACTCATAACCTCAAGTCAATATGATTAAATTGGTTAGCGTGATTCACATTTATTATCAAGATATAATATTCTTTATAAGATATTATTAGCCTATCGAAGAAAATTTATAATTTTCTCAATTTTAAAACTGAGATCCCTTTTTACTTTAAAAGGGACAACATACAAATGATACAAAACATTTTTGGAAATTATTTGCAGGCACTAGCTGCAGGGATAACCCTTTCAGCAATCCTTTGCGGAATGATGACACTCCGTTCCAACGGCTTATTTCAGAGCAACAGCAACAAAAATCTTGGGTTCCTCAGTGACATCAAGGAAATATTCGGATTGCGTCCGATTGGTGCATCCAATTCCCTATCCTCCAACTCTGGCGGAAGTTCTTCCTTTTCTTATGCAGGAGATGGAGGCTATCTCCCCCCAAAACAGTCTGATGAACCTGAAGAAAGCTCAACACCTGCAACATTTCGAATACATATTTTGCCAACTTCTACAACCACTGACACTCCATCATCTTCATCCTCATCTTCGCCAACGACATCTCCCACCTCTTCTTCATCGACAGCCAACGTTACAAATACTCCACCCTCCACGACAACTTCTTCCCCTAGTTCCCCAAAAGAACCTCAAGTTAAGGAAGAATCGTTAACGGAAGCCACAACCGTAGTCTCCGCATCATCATCCTCACCACCCATAACGCCATATCCATTTCAAGGGAATCCCAGCCCTGCATTCAAGATTGACCTCATTTGGACCACCCTATCTCCTCCCTCCGAAACTAATGAAGTAGCCAAGCCTGCAAATGGCCAGGCAGCCGGGTCCGGTGAAGGCTTGCCCAACAATGGACTCTATCTTCCTCCAAATAAGGAGTATCTCCCTCCAGCCGTACAGTGATTCTCTACACCTCCACAAAAAATTCAATGCTACTTACATAAAATATAATTCATTCATGTAAAAGTATTCCGTCCGGAAGTAGGTACATAATTTCTCATTCCTCGTCCACATTTAGTTTTTATGCAAAATTCTCAAATAATTTCTTTTAACAATTCCCTTCTGGACAATGCCGTTTATGGTCATTCATGAAGAATATACAATGCTTGAGATACCGGAAACGGTTAGCAAGACAAGTGGTCAAGTGGTCTTTTCTATTATAACACATCATACGAATGAATGGGCAGCAGGAGGGTAATGTGAGAATCCTTCGTGTTGAATGAACCTGCTGATTTCTTTTTAGAGTATACGCCTATTAGAGTATCAATGTCAGCAAAAGTGCATCTGTTCTTCATTTTCTGTACAACTGTTTGTGTGTGTACGTGTGTGGTGTGTAGGTGTATGTACTCTTGCATTGAAAGTGTTTGTTTTTTTGATAAGTCAACTTTTTCTTCGAAGCAGAGATGAACAATAACAATAAGCACCATAAACCTCCACCATCAACTATTTCAAAAGACAATCTCTCTTAATTAAATATTATAAGAAATTATACTAATAAGACGTGTTACATTTTTTACTGCTACTTCTCAAGTTACTTGGCATTGAATCAAACGAGCCTGTATAGAAGACAACAGTAGGATATTTTCATCTGATTAGTTTTATTTTTTTCCTTATTAGTGACTACTGCTCTTATTAAACTACACACTATGTACTACTAGCAGTTAGCTAATGGTTAAGCTAATGCAAAATGTTATAAGCTGTAGTAGTGATATATCAGTGATTTTGTAGTAACGGGTGCTTTTTAATTAAGGATAGCATTTTTTATAAAAGTTCCGTTAACATTGTTTTTTATAACGAGCACTAAAAAATAATCAGAGCCAATATAAATTTGCGAAGGAGGTATATATCCACCACCGCCGCCATTAAAAAAGGAGGTGGTGGTTCTTTACCTGTTGTGTGATTTGTAGCGAACACAGTAGTGGAAGGAATTATATTTTGTAGAGAATAATAATGATGATGAAAAATATTCTAGTCTAGTTAACTATACGATGTTGGGTATTAGAGAAGTTACTAGTGAATTTTATTTGTAAAAAATATAACTAAAGAATCTTTAAATGAAATCATGGTCAACTTTCTAAATAGCTTAATAAGCTAAAAAATTTGAGGTAGCTTTCCACAAGCATATTGACAGTTTCTTGTTAAAATGCTGATTTGATAGTAAAATGAAGGTTTTATGGAACTGAACAGTTTAAAAAAGATTGTCAATTTATTTTTAAATATTAACTATTCTATAGAGTGTATAGACATATAGTACATAGCAGGCCTTACGTTGTTCTTTGAATATGCACCAAAGAGTTATGCAACAATTAAATAGTTTGAGATAAAAGACACGTTATTGTTATATCCAACCAAAGCTAAAGAATAATTTATAGTCATTATATTGTTGTGCGCAATTGTAATCAGCGATAAAAATGTCCGAATTGAAGAAGACGCAACAAGCAATTCATGAAGGTTTCATTTGTTCAAAATGCATGCGATCCTTCTCCGGAGTTCCTGAACTGATAACGCACTACGAGAAGTGTCAGCAAAAGCCTCTCGGCTACGAGGATGGGGGGAGTAAAGAAAGCAACTCTTTCAAAGGGTTTCTGGGGAAAGCTAAGCAGAAGCTGCTGAATGATTCGGGTCGCTTTCTCGACTCGCAAGTTCTCAGCCAACAACTTCTCCAGCATCAACAGCAGCAGCAGAATCAGAGAGGCGGTTCCCAGGAGAAAGGCTCCCCAACTGGAACTGCGGTCTACTTCAATACATTCCAAAATGTTGAGGTTAGCGGAGTGGCCAGGAGTCACTTTGATGAGTTCCGGAGAATCCGATCTGGTCGTTTGGAACGATACGCGTCGGAGGCAAATAAGCTCAAAATAAGACTTTCAAAACTGGTGCGAGGGTTGGAGAAGTTTCCTAATTTATTAGCAAAGTCACCGGGAGGACGTAAGTCTATGAGAAATAAGTTTATCTAAATGCAACACTTGAACATTTTCCTTTAAGTTTGCATACTAAGTATGTTAATCTCTGTTTTAAATTTTTTAGTTCAAGATTCCGTTGAATGGAAGTCTCACGAAAAGTCCGTTGTTTCGTGGCTAGACGAGAAGCCAGTTACCCGATGTCCAGACTGCACTCAAAATTTCAACATTCTGAAAAGAAAACATCACTGTCGACTCTGTGGTTCGATAATTTGCCAAGACTGCTCGTTATTTATTCCATTAAGCGACGCAATCGACATGTATGAAATAGACACATCCCTCAACCGCGACTGCGTTGCAGCCTCTTCCGTAACATTCCGCGCGTGCTACTATTGTTCCCACCTCATAAAGTACGATACTGGCGACGGGGGTTCTGGAACAGGAGGTGGATCCACCACATCATCTCAAGATGCCTCTAGCTCTCAAGCAAAGCTGATAAGTTTGTATGACAGTTTAAAGGAGAAAATGGAGGAAATCAATCAACTCCAACCACAACTAGTCACAATCGTTTACTCCATCCGGAGTGGAGAAGCGCTGTACAGCCGTGAGGAAGCCAATGTATTACGATCAAAACTTTTACGCATCAGCGAACAAATCGACATAATTAGCAAGCAAGTCAGTGCCCTTAAGAATGACACCCTGTCCCGTTCTCAGCTCACCCTTCAGCAGAGAATCCGTCAGAATTCTATCGCTTTCATCCGGGAGTTCATTTCAAAGTTACCATCTATTCCGGACGAGTCAGAGCTCTCCGAGAGTGCCTCGCTCAGTTCCAGCTGCAGTACCCCACGTCTACAAATGGAGGTTTTGGATGATGGGTGGTGCATCGTGGCACCAAGTCACGATGGACCAGAGTCGGAGAAAGCGGACGAAAATCCTATTCAACTACAAATTCGAAATGTCAAATTTTACATTGAACAAGCGAGGGCAGCAGGGAAACACGATGAAGTGGAAATGTTGGAGGCGTCGCTGGCCGATTTACTGATTTGGGAACAAGATTCTAGAAAAAAGTGATACTGGTGTACGATTAGGTTGTTGTCGCCAATTCTTACTGTTATCTTTGGAATTGTAATGCTTCAAGTTGTAGTATTTGCTCGAGTATTAAATGTTAGGAAATTTTTATACATGTTTACTCAAATCAACAACTCTTCTTTTCCTCCTAAATGAAAGCTAGTGTATTTAGCAATGATTATATTCAAATCTTTAAAAGCTGCAGCTAGATGTATGTATTTAAAAGGTGGCATATTATTAGCTACCTAGTAAATGCTGGAAGTTCCTGAACAATACGTGGTTTCTTGTCGTAATATGCTTTATTATCATATTTGTAAAACTACTCCAATAAATGCAATAAAATAAAACCTTGCTGTTAGAGTGCTCTTACTTTTTCTTTTGATATGTGCTCGTCATTTACATTTCAGCAGATCAGACTCTCTGTCTCCATTTATTATTATTTTTTTGGTATCAACTTACACCTGCCATTTTATAATATTGCGTATTTACATAATATATAATCGATAAAATCAAAAATAAAATGAGATAAACGATCTTTTTTATAAATAAATATTAAATGCATCAAGCATGATAATATCAATAAGATCTCCTATTATCCTCCATTATTATTATTAGTTGCTAAAAGGATGCGGATCGTGATATAAATTAATGATGAGCTAGGTATATGTTGTAATAAAAATTATCAAGTTTAAAATATACTTTTTAAATTTAGAAATGTGTTGCTTAAATTGATAGTAACTAACTCCCTCCACAAGGGTCAAGCAGCCGACGCCGCTGAGGACGAAGCGGCATGTTGATTTTGATTACTTTGTTCATGTTGCTCGTAATGATTGTTCTTTTTACTATTCCCAATGACTTGTTGTAGCTTTTCCTCTCCATCCAGTGGTGAGGTAGATGATGAGGAAGATGAAGGTTGACTTTGTTGTTGTTTCTGTTGCTCAATGGCTTTGGCTTCTTCTTCCAACTCCAAAATCTGATAAAAATGTTCCCTGGTGGCCCATAAGTATACATCAACCGTCTTTTCCGTACAATCAGCAATAAATCTAATGAATGGTCGAACGTCACCCCTGTTGGCAGTATTTAGGTGATCATAGTAAAGTTGTCGGTCTTGTTTTCGGATGATCACTGCAGGATAATCGGCCTGCATAAGAATCCAATTCATGAGGAGCCTTGATGTGCGACCGTTTCCATCAAGGAATGGGTGGATATATACAAGTTTGTAGTGAGCTATAGCTGCGTAGTGTATCGGATGCAGGGATAGTGCCTCTTCAGAATTCAGCCACTCAATAAACTGATCCATTTGCACTGTAATTTCATCCGGTTTGGGGGGAACGTGATTTCCAACGAAAACCTGTGTTCTTCGAAACTTTCCTGCTTCTTCAGGATCCACGAACCCCATCAGGTGGCGATGAATTGTCAGAATGTCGTCGACGCATATTCTCCCTATGCGATTGACTAGACTCATGTTGATGAATCGCATGGCTGCGTCCAATCCGAGAATTTCATTGTGTTCCATAATGCTCTTGCCACCAACGGCCAACCGGGTCTCCACAATTTGTCGAGTCTGAGAGAGCGTCATTGTGTTTCCTTCTATTCCAGCGCTGTGATAAATATGCTGGAAGTAGGCCTCCTTACGAATTCGTCGGAGAGCGTAGCTTTTTTCAGGTAGCTGTAGAAGCTGCTCCCGTTTTCCGTCAATGCGCTTGAGACGACGTTCGTCCAGTTCCTCCACGACAGGAAGTGTCCGCTTACGGTTGACAAGCGCCTTGGTATGATGTGGAGCGAAGGTGAGAGCTTGAACGTAGAGATGATCAGCCATCATGAAATCCTGGGATTTCTCGTAGAATTCACCATAGTTTGTCAGAATGTCGGGATGACGCGGACACAAAGCCATTGCGTGCTGGAACAGTTTCTTAGCTTTGGCAAGCTTTCCCATTTCCTTCATTTCCATTGCGAGGTGCAACGAGCTAATTGCTTCCAATTCGAAACCTATTTTAGAGAAACAAGTAAGGAATTATACTTCATGTATATTTTATATGAACTATTAACTACGTAAATAAAGTGATTAATTCAAAGGCATAATCAATTCAAGTACCCAAAGGGTTGTCGGGATCACATTCATTCTCTGCCTCTTTCATGGGATGACCATTGCTCAATGGATTATGAGGATCTAAAAACCCTTCATCGATCAACTGAAGATCTACGACGTGGGGGAGGGGCTGAAACGTAGCCTTTTTCTGATCATGCCCCCCACTCCCATTAAAAGTCCACAAAATAGTAAAAAAGACTGCGCTGAGAACACCCAGGAAGAACACACTGGACAATACTATCGCATTCATTGTTCTTGTTCTACTGTACAAATCTCTTGCTAAAATATCGTAAATGGTACTAATGTCTGCAGGTAGCGTCGGGGGAGGTGGGGCTTGCTGATTCTGGAGACCATTATTGTTATTAAGATTATGATTGATAATGTCCGCATTGTGATAATTTCTCTGGTTTTCATTATTGTTATTATTCAAGTTTTGTTGGCAACCTCGATCATGACAGGTTGTGTTTGGAGCATTGTTATTGTTTAAACTCTGCGTCCGAGTCCTTCTCCGATTCGTAATGTTGCCATTATTGTTATTGTTCGGGTTTGCACTAGTTCTTTGCTGAATCGGGACTATCGACTCGACAATATTTGCACTAATACTGGTAAACTTTTGAAGAACATCACTCAAGCTTTGACGGCACCATCCCAAGCTTCCCATTTTTACAACTTATTATATTATATCCACGCCTCTCTCAAATCTCCCAAAAATATATTTAACTAACCCTCTTTCCTCCTCATATAACGAAACCAAAATTAGTTCTTAAATATCCCGTTTTTACAAAATGTTCTACATTAACGCAACTTATCTGGCTGAAAGGGAAATCAGTAGTACAAATAGCGAGGCTCTTCATTTTATCTTCGTGCACACTTCCTTATCACACTGATGATGATGATGGTGTACAGCAATTAGTTATATAACCACCTCATCAATCAAATTTGTAACTATAAAATTCTCTCAACATTTTACTTAACAATGGACGATTAAAAAAACTATTGCAGCGCGATTGATTGATTCTGTGAGACTAATCTGCAGTGCTTCCTGTGCTCATTTTCTTCGCTTGAGTTGTTGGTAGATAACTGTACTCAACCTCATCTTAAATGCGCTCACACTTCACACCAGGTGCACTAAAAAGACTGTTAAGTGTATTAAGGAATGCGAGAGAGCAGAACAGAGTATAACAGACAGACAGAGAGACACACGTCATGCTATCTGAATCTCTCTGCAATTAAGTGTCTTGATCATCATCATTATCGTCATCTCATTTTCTAGAAAGTCTGTGTCATAAACTGGTATTTGTGGTTGTGTGAAACATCTGATGGGTGGGCAAATACCAGACTCAAGCGAGAAAGGAGATACATGACATGTTTATGAGGAAGATGCATTGACGGAGTAACGTAAGCAGAGCAGATACCTTGAAGATGAGATACGCCACTCTACTGGGCCACTAGGCACCTCGGCTCTTTTCACACGTGGAATAAGAGTCCAATTGAGAGAGGCAGCGGGTCATTTGACGCCTCTGCTCCTGTACCACTTTGTGAATGGCTTTGATGAGAGAGAAGCACATGAATGACATGTGGTCAAGTGTGTTATTGTGGACAAACAAACGCTTGCATTTACATTAAAAAAGCATGACTGCATAATAAGTGCATTAAAAGTAAACAACAAGAGTGTTTGTTGGGAAACGGAGAAATTAGTGGTTAAGTTAGTTGGATTGCATAAGGGTTCGGTGGATTAATAAGAATCATGGTGAAAGAAGAGGTGGATTCGCAAATGGAGGTGGATGGTGAAGTGTCGAAGAAGGGAGATGAGGGGAAGAAGGAGGATGGAGGAAGTGGGAAAAAGGAGGTTGTTAAAGGGAAAGGTCCTGGTGCAGGTCCCGGGTCTGGTGTGAGTGGGAAAGGGAAGAAGAGGAAGCGGAACAAGAAGAAAGCGGTGAAGGAGAAAGTGGAGGAGGATGGGACTGTGGGAGGCTTCACAGTTCTTGGAGATGCTAATGCCGCGCTAAATCAGAATGTAAGATTAAAAGTTACGAGTTTAATTAAATATCATTTATGAAGGTCTCGTAGTCATTTAAATTAAATGATTGTATTTTGCTGGACCACAGGTAAAACGTGTGCTTCCAAATTGGCTGGCGAATCCGTCGATAATTTCGTGCAATTTGACTGACACTACCGTACCGATTACAGGACTTGGGTTGGACAGTGAGCTGGTGTCCCTGTTGGAAGCAAATTTCATTCCATATTTCTTTCCAGTTCAATCTCAAGTGATTCCCTCTCTGATAGGAAGTTACACGCCCACGAAATTGTACAGACCCTCAGATTTGTGTGTATCAGCGCCCACCGGAAGTGGGAAAACTCTGGCTTATGTTCTTCCAGTTATTCAGATTTTGAAAAATCGGAGTCTCGTTCCATGTGTTCGTGCAATTGTCGTTCTACCCACGGAAGTTTTAGCGACACAGGTTTACAGTGTTTTTCAAAAGTTTTCAAAAGGCAGCGGTCTTAGAATTTTTGCCATGTCGAAACGGCTAACGTTTTCTGCAGAAAGAGATGCGCTGATTCATAAAAGTAAATAGCAAACAATTGATGAATATAGTATACTTAGGAATATTGTAGTACATTAAAATACTAAATACATATTTCCTTTTCCAAATTGACAGGTGTTACGGGAAAACTCAGCTCACCCCACGATATCATCATCGCCACTCCAGGAAGATTGGTGGATCACTTGGAGAAAACTGAAGGATTTGACATTTCCCAGCTTCAATTGCTCGTGGTGGACGAGGCAGATAGAACATTAGATGATCAAGAAGGAGACTGGTTGAATAGACTGGAAAGCAAATTTTGGTCCTATCATCCAGTTTCTGGTATTGCTAATCCTTGGAAATCCATTCCCCTGACGCTTCGTTGGAACAGTGTTCATATGAAAGCATACCAGAAGTTGCTGTTTTCTGCAACGTTATCGCAAAATCCAGAGACGCTGGAGAAACTTCACTTGTTCCAGCCTAAACTATTGACGTCTATTGTAGAAAAGCGAGGCGATGAAGACAATACAAAGAAGAAAGTGGAGTCAGACGGACCTGTACAGATTTCAGATTCCTTTGTAGGCAAATTCACGACGCCCTTAGAATTAAAGGAGTCTTTCGTCCTTTGTCATAAGGATACCAAGCCCTTGATCCTCTCGTATTTAATATCCCACTACAATTGGAAACGTGTCCTCTGTTTTACTAATACCAAGGAGGGAACTCACCGATTGTGCCTTTTGCTAAAATACATGGGAAACTTGAACGTGAAAGAGATTTCTGCCAAGTGGACGCCTAAAGCAAGGGATGTAGCACTGAAGAAATTTGCTGCCGGGTCGATAGACATGTAAGCTTTTAACAAATATCAAGCAATTAATTATACTATCGTAGTTTACTTAGTTAAAAATGAAGACTAAACCATAAAATACATTAATTATTTTAGATTAGTTACATCGGATCAAATGGCGAGAGGAATCGACATTCCAACAGTGGACTATGTGATCTCGTATGATTTGCCAGGATATACAAAAACGTACATTCATAGAGTTGGAAGATGTGCCCGAGCTGGTCGTAAGGGTCATGCCTTATCACTTGTCACAGAGAAGCAGGTACGTTTGGAACTTACGATTCTTAATCAGCACAACCATTTTTAGCAACCATTAACAGTTTTTTTATTTTGGTCTTTCTTCTATAGATTGGAATTTATAAGAAGACGATGAAAAGTGCTGGAAAAACAGACTTTGAGAGGATCCAAGTAAAAAATTCAGATTTGAAGGAACTCGAAGAAAAATTCACAAGTGCATTGGCTCAAGTGAAAGCCACTGTCACAGAAGAGGTATTGTTTCTAATACATAATATCATCTTGCAATCTGACAAAATTTTAATTGCATACCTGCCGTTTATATGCAAATTATCTTATCTTTATACATATTTATGATATGCTTATAGGAGACTGTTACGCGTAGACCTTTAAAGTCGAAGGTGCAGGCTGGCAAAATCAAAAAGAAGGAGAAGACGAATTCTTTAAAAAAGAAGAAGAAAGACGCTTCGTAATGTTTTAGTGTCATATTATTTTAATTAACAAAATCAAACCGACAAATAAAATATACTCTATTTGGAACCACAACAAATTTTCTTTCTCTGCAAGCCATACATAATGCATAATGATATCTACAAGCATACATTAAAATTAATTAATTAATAAGATCTTTTATTCCGTTCATAAAAGCCATAAAAGAAAACTAGAGCTTTTTCGATCACACAAAACCGAGTACCCCAGCCCAGCATTTCATTCATTCAGCTAGCCATACGCGTCGTTGTTGTGGGATGTGGGGCAAAGAAATACTTCGCAAAAGTCGCCGGAGATTTCAACTCCATGTCTTTGGACTTGTTTGGCAAAGCAAAGCCGAACTCTTGACGAAAATTTCTCTGAATTCTGGTTTTAATTAGACAATTAATTAAAAAGTGTTTTAATATTAGTAGTAGTAGTTTTTAAAGCATCTCATGACATACAACTTTCCATTTAATAAAGTATAGTGTTGATAATAGCAGAGGTTTTCGGTACATTACAAGTTCTGACCGCTCTTGACACTTGACACCGGTTCTTATTACAGAACAATTAAAAATAATTGAGTTTTAGCAACACATTTAGTCTGTTCGTGAAAGTGAAACCATTTTGCACTTACTAGCAGTGAGTTCCAAACTCAATCAGGCAAAATGTCACAAGAATTGAAGCCTGCCAAACGACTTAAAGTGGAGCATGTTGGGGACGAGGAACCGGAGAACGGCCACTCTGTCGTCGTTAAAAAGGAAATAGACATTTCCAAGTCACGTAAGTAGAGACATACTGCTTATCAATCATGGTGATTGCCATTGCTCCATTCTCCAATGTGCGCTATGTGTAAAAGTTAATTATTACTTTAAATGTACTTATCCACGCTTACTAATTTATCTTTATAATTTCTTAGGAATGTGCCCATATTTGGACACAATTGACAGGGCTGTTCTGGATTTCGATTTTGAGAAGTTGTGTTCAGTTTCCCTTTCGCGAGTGAATGTGTACGCTTGCTTGGTTTGCGGAAAGTATTTTCAGGTAGTTAACTTTTTTATCTGTATGTAAGTTGTACCGGGAAATTTGTGGTAGTTAGTGGTTAATAATGATCTCTAATTGATAGTATTAATATGTATTTTATTTCAGGGTCGTGGCACTGCAACGCATGCATATTTGCATAGTGTGGGGGAATTTCATCATGTCTATTTGAATTTGCACACACTAAAATTCTACTGCCTTCCAGACAACTATGAAATTATTGGTGAGTTTCATCCCATGTTACATAATGATTCAGAATTCATAGATAGAAAAACTTTGAATTTGATGTTGATTTTGGCGACTTTACATTATATTTTCCAGATTCTTCTCTGGATGATATAAAGTACGTCGTTAACCCGACTTATCTACCAGATTATATCAATAAAGTTGACCAAAATTCAAGGGTAAGTCAAAGAATTTATCTATAATATTTTGTGGTTCAATAATAGTAACATTATGAGTACCACAAAATTGTTGAATTCATTGTATGTTCTTAGGAATCACGAGCAATTGATGGAACAATGTACCTTCCTGGAGTTATTGGACTGAATAACATTAAAGCTAATGATTACTGTAACGTTGTGCTTCAGGCATTGTGCCACGTGAAACCTATTCGTGATTACTTTTTACGTGAGGAAAACTACAGGGATATCAAACGACCTCCTGGAGACATTAGGTACATCAACTTATCTACATACTCTTCGTCTTCCTTTCGAGAAAATATAGTCATTCGTATGCTCAAGTATCTTTTTTTTATGTTTACAGTTGCTTACTAGTACAACGTTTCGGAGAGTTAATGCGCAAAGTGTGGAATCCAAGGAACTTTAAGGCTCACGTCAGTCCTCACGAAATGCTGCAGTCTGTTGTGCTGTGTTCAAAGAAGCAGTTTCAAATCACTGAGCAAGGTGATCCGATTGTATTTCTCAGTTGGTTTATAAATGGTCTCCACAAGGCACTGAATGGAAACAAGTATGTTATAGTTTGATTCTAAATCAACTGTAATTCTGTATTTTTACTGAAATGGAATTTACAATTTTTTATTCATTGTGATGTACAGGAAAGTTAACAGCTCTATCATCAACAAATCGTTCATGGGGAAAATGAAAATTTACACACGAAAAATTGAAAACGATATTGCCGGCGGTGAAGAAGTTGAAGACACAACTTTCCTCTACCTCACTTGTGATCTACCTCCTACTCCACTCTTCAAAAATGAAATGATGGAAAACATTATTCCACAGGTATTTTCATTAAAATAGCACCCTTATTGCCACAAGCGCATAATTATATTTCAGTAACAGAGTCTAAAAATACTTTTATGATGATGTCTATTCACAGGTAAATCTGTATACTCTCCTCTCCAAATTCAATGGTGTTCAGGAGAAAGAGTACAAAACGTACAAGGACAACTTCCTCAAGCGTTTCCAAATCAGTTCACTGCCACCCTACCTCATCTTGTACATTCGAAGGTTTACCAAGAACACATTTTTCATTGAGAAGAATCCAACGATCGTCAATTTTCCAGTGACATCAATCGATTTCGGAGAAGCATTTGGAGTGGGACCCGTTTACTACGATTTAATTGCTAATATTGTTCATGAAGGGCAGCATAAGGGTGGTACCTGGAGAATGCACATGTTCCACAAGGCAAATAAGACCTGGTATGAGCTTCAGGATTTGCACGTGAAAGAAATTCTTCCTCAAATGTTGACGTTAACGGAACCATACATTCAAATTTACGAACGACAAAAATGATAAAATTATATTTACATAATATCATTTATTGGAACTGGATTTAATGTACAGAGACATAATATTATTCATTAAGAAATATTTGTAAGATTTTTTATGTTTAGCTAAAATGATTACCTAATTGCATTTATAAATTAATAAAAGTTAAGTTTTACCGACTACCGACACTGGTTGGCATTTAAAAATTAAATTAAGCATTTCATGAAGATTTAAAGAATTCCATCTACTATGCATAAAAATAGTAATTGAAGCTGTTCCAAAGATCGTCCTCTTCCCAGCGTGTATCACTCTGGGATCGTGACTCCACAGCTTATGCATTCATTTTATCCATCGGTTGGCACTCTGCATCAAATTTGGACCCGCGAATGTTTTTCCAGTCTGTTTTTTCTTTCATGTACGCTGCAGATTATAGATCGATCTGGATTATTGCGGCGTATTTACAAAGATTGGGTGACCTAAGACCTTTCACCAATAACTAACAAGTTATCAGTGTATTGTTAAATTTCATATTCTTTTCACCCAAACAATGGGCGTCGCTGCGAGTGCAGCAGGAAAGCGAGCTGCGAGACCCCTTAAAAATTACAATGTTGAGGAACGTGCCATGAAAGTGATTTCAAAGGATAAGCCTACTCCAGCTCCTCCACATCCGTCAATGAAGAAAGTAATGGAGGATATTATGCGAGGTATGTAATGGTTATCTTATCTTTTCAATCTCTCTTTTAAAAAGTTTTATTTTGAAAAAGTGAGAGAAGCAAGATGTAAACTGCGTTTTTGTCTAATTTTCGCACAGATCCTTCTCAGCTAAAGTCGTCCAGAACAGACCCTCAACTCATTAAAAATTTGTCGAATGTGTACATTACTTCCAAAGGTGAGAATCCAGTGGTAAGACCGAGAACGTTGCCGGTGGATCGTGAACCTCCGGATGCACTCACGTTTGGGTACGAGGAACCGAAAGAAGTGCCACCTGGAAAAGCGAGTTTGCGTCAAGTACTTGAGTTCCTTGCGAATAATTCAAAGGAACCTGAAACCTACACAGCCGAGAGGATTGCTAAGGATTATAATTTAGATATAGTTGATGTAATGAATATTTTGCAGTATATGAGGACGCTGATAGTTTTTAATCCACCGCCAAAACCAAAGGCACCAAAAGATCCGAATCCACTGAGAAGGCTTCAAGATAAAATAGATAACCTCAAACATTAAACGTTTTAGTCATATTAGTTGTTTGTGAATGAAAAGTTAAATTAGTCACTACTAATGATGTCATTGAATCGTAAATAAATCTTTTGTTTATTAACGACAATTTTTGTTTATCCCCCACTCTCTATTTAAGCCCCACCCCCTAATAATCCCCCACCCTTAGAGGTCGATTTTTAATAATCCCCCATGGGGGATAAATAGCGAGAATACGGTACTTATATTATACGTATTTAAATGTCTCACGAAGAGATACTGCGTAATAATGATTAGTTTAAATACAGTTATATAAATATAATAAATAAAAAACATTTTATAGTAGATTGCTTATATGCAAAGTTATTTATTCGCTGTAAAACATCTACATTTGAGATGCACCACCTGCGACGGGGGTGACGCCATCAATGGCGTCCAAAATTGATTTATTTTGCTTTTCTCTGCTGCGAGAGTCAGAAAATTTACCAAAATGACCACCCATACAGTCAGATTCCCATTTTAGGCCTTCTGATATGCCCATGAACGGACAAGGAAAAGTACTTTGTCAGTTTTTTCTGATTCTGAAAATACGTCATGCGTATTAAATGAATTATCTCAAGGTGCCCCGTACTTTCGCGATTGTCATATTCCATTCCTCGATATTATTGTCATCTTTCCCGTTTGTACTGGAATTTCGTCAGTAGTATAATACCGAACCGACTGATGATATTGAACATCGATCATGATGATGGACTGCGCAAAAGAATGGATAAGGAAAGGGAACCAGTTCCAGATTACTAAAATGCATAAATGGGGACCCACCACGGTTGAGCTGTGGTCGTCTTGTGTTCATGCCTTTTATTGGCAGATCACTGAAAAACTCATCTTCATCATATTATGTAAATTTTATACTTGGTACGTGTTTTAATGTTAAGAACATGTACCTGTCGTAATGCCGATAAGATAGCGACGGACGGACGACTGCAAACAACTGAAGCAACTTAACTTCTATCCGTACATACTACGACAACATGAATTGAAAAGTAAACTGACACTGCAATTCAAGCGCTGACGATTCAATGTAGTTGCAAAAAAGCTCATAGTAAATCGTAGGTAATGAGTATGAGTACTACTCTATAATTATACCGTCTTCAAGAAAGATAACCAACCGTCCAACCAAGTTTTCTAGGCGTCTCCAGATCCAGGTCCAGAGACGTCTAAATATTCAATATACCTAAAAGTAGACCACTTTGCCAATTATCATGAATATGAAATTATTATTCCGTAGCGCAAACTAGTACACAGTTACAGGTTTTCTCATGAATGTTTGTATGTCTGTCTCTAGTCTCCTTAATTTCCGAGGCCCTTAAAAAGATAAAATTGAAATAAATTGTGTGCTTCAGGAATGAACAATTTAATTGAATTCTTTAATTCGCATATCCTTTATTTTTTGCTGCATAGACAGGCGTGTAGCAAGCCACTTCATCATTCAGGTCATCATAAAATCTCACGTTTTATGGAGTCAGTTATATCTCTAAAGCGTGGAAACACATATTCTTATGAAAACTAAAAAATGTGTTGTAATCATATAATTTTCCGAATAGAAAAAGATAATTACTTAATCTGTACATTTTGTCTTCTACTCCCTTGATTTTGAAACCCTGTTATGATGTAAATCTTATATGTGAAGTGGTTTGCAGCAAATAAATAAATAAAAATATTAGAAAATATAGTTGCATCAACGTGTTTATCGAACGTGTGAAAACCTTTTAATCCGCATGATGAAGGGCTCAGCCCTACACATACTTGTGTGTAGTACCAAGTGTCGTTAGAATATTTTATGTCTTTGAAAGCCTTTTTATCAAACCTTTTTATCAAACCTTTCTTATGAGCTTTCGCATCTTTACTACAAGCTACTTGAATTACCTGTTTTATACATTAATCACATACTACCTAACTGACACTACAATTTTTATGCTAGAGAACAGAATTTTTCACCTATTAAAACGCTACAATATAATACATGCAATCGAATGGTATATAAATTATGCCGCATAATACATCTTTTTGAACATTGAGTGAGGTGATCACCGCAGTCCACTGATTATTTAATTAGCTTCTGTATGCTCTACTAGATTTACGTCGATTCAACTACATTTTTTGCTCCAGTTTGTCCCTCATCCATATCTAATATGCATACAATTATGCAAACGACACTTATTCCAGTTGTATTTGCGTTGCAATGCTGCAACGTTGCAGGTCGTTCGTAGATAGGTAGCAACATTACCTGTGTTTCTGTTTAAAATTAGAAGTAATATTTTATTACGATGGGGGAAACAGTTTCCGTTCCGTTTTTGCTATTCCTTTTATTCATACATTTTGCGGTGGAGGAGGGCCAGCCTTTTATTTTACATGGAAATGTCAGATTAGGTGAGTCGTCTCAATGTACCCCAAAGTGAACCTTTAATTTGAGTTAGAAATCTCTTGGTTCTGCTGCTACAAACAATTACCTATAATATTTTTGTCTACTTATCCTATTGAGGTTCCTATCGTGTAAAAGAGGCGTTTATAACGCTCTCCGGATTTTCCAGTGGTGGATCCTTTGCTCAACAAATGTTCGTATCGCATTCCTCATTAATTCACGGAATCGCCGTATTTTCTCACAGTTAAGCAATGCTACCTTTTACGAAACTGAAATACATGTTCTTATTGTGTAGTTGCTGTTTAATCCTAAATAAATCTTCTCTTACAGCGTATTATAGATGTGGTCCGATAACTGGAAGACAAGAGGACTACGACAATGCGTGTACAACATTAGGAAGGAATGTAACCACTTCACGGGAATACGATTACAACAATGTCTTCCGTGACATTGACTACTATTCATCCAGAGGTCTCATAGATGATCCCGAGAATCTGTATAATAAGCCACTGTATGTCTTCGCGGGTACAAGGAATTGGCTTTTCACTCCTGAAATGAGCCTTCGAACTGTTAAGGTTTTCGAGCCGTACATTAACAGTAAACAATCGATTCGAACAGTGGTCCAAGAGGCCAACCTGACCTTCCCAACCAATCGTCCAGATTATCCTGCATGTATCGCCCCTCCAAATAAACTGTCTCTCAGTAATTGTGGCTTTTCAGGAGCATTGGACGCACTTCAATTCCTTCTTGGAAGTGACCACCTTCGACAGCCCTCCTTTTCCTTTTTGGGAATAAAATATCTTGAGCCACTGCTAACATTCGATCAAACTGAGTTCTTCTATGACACTGACCGAGGCACTCACATTCGCCGTCCAGACATGGACAATGTGGGTTTTCTTTACATTCCACGGATTTGTCAAAATGGTCATGAAGAATGCCTGCTTCATTTCTATTTCCACGGATGCGAAGTAGGACGCGAATTTGTTGGGGCCGAGCATATTCGAAATAGTGGTTTTCTGGAGGTAGCTGAAGCAAATGGTATCATTATGGTATTCCCACAGGCGTTGTCCAGTCCAGAAAATGATATCGGATGTTGGGATACTTATGGATTCACTGGACCATTGTATGCAACCAAGGCTGGATCACAAGTTACTGTTGTACGGAATATGATTGCAAGAATTCTTCATCAAGATCACAAGAAAACTGATAATGGATGGGTACCAGTAGTAGGAACTGGAGATCATGGAGCATTACAACAATCCTCTGAACCATTCGAAACAATTTTCTCATGGCCACCACTTCCCCTGTTTATTTCAAGATTTTTTGAACAAAGTGCCGAAATACATAGACGCTTAGAGTTAACGACAAAGTAGTTTAAATAGTCTCGTGATAATTTTTGTACCAAAAGGTTTGTTTTTTATTTTATGATTGTTCGCTGTAATTCTTTTACAAAATATAATTTTTACTTCAAAATTTTAGATGTATATAGAATTTAAAACATGGCTAATTATTGAAATGATCATAAAATGGAAAGGGCATTTAAAGAAACAGTTAAGAAAACTTGAAAATTTAGATGGTGAGGACGGCAGAACCTTCCAGTTGACCCTGATACTTTTTAACAATTGGATCAACCTCTTCCTCCAAAAACTCATCAACTTGTTCGGGAGCCCTGCCAATGAAAGTGGAAGGATCCAACAGACCTTCTAACTCTCCTTTAATGGGTTCAAAATATTTGTTCTTTTTAATCCTCTCCACCAGATCGTTATCCTTTCCCCGTTGCTTTACCTCTGCACCCGCTTCATGTGACAAGACACGAATTTCCTCATGACACACTTGACGATCTCCGCCCTTCTTGACCATAGCCATAATTACGTTTTCAGTCGCCATGAATGGAAGCTCAGCGTTGATGTGTCTCTTGATAATCTCCGGATACACCACCAAACCTTCAAAGACATTCTGCATTGTTTCTAAAATGGCATCGGCGGTAAGGAAAGCTTCACTCAAGGTCAATCTCCTATTGGCAGAGTCGTCCAGAGTTCGCTCCATCCACTGAACAGCGGCAGTTTGATAAGCGTTACCGACCAAAGTCATCAAGTGCCTTGCAAGGGAGCATACCCTCTCGCTTCTCATGGGATTCCGTTTATAGGCCATTGCAGAAGAGCCAATTTGTGTGCTTTCAAAGGGCTCCTCCAGTTCCTTCATATGCGCAAGTAAACGAATGTCAGTGCAGATTTTGTGTGTGGAAGCGCCCAACGCGGCAAGGGCTCCGACAACATCAACATCCACTCGCCTACTGTATGTTTGGCCAGTGACTCCATAAGCTTTGGCGAATCCGCAGGCTTGCGTAACAAGACGATCTAATTTCTTGACCTTTTCGTGATCACCTTCAAAAAGTTGCAAGAAGGAAGCTTGTGTTCCAGTAGTTCCCTTCACACCACGGAATCTCAAATCTTCTCGCGCACGAACAAGATTTCGTTCGTCGAAAAGAAGATCTTGGAGCCAGAGGCATCCACGTTTGCCGACTGTGGTCAGTTGTGCTGGTCTAAATACATAATTAAGAACGTGTTTTAAAAACAGTTGGGAAAATCATTCAAATTCAATTTTCATTCAATGTATTTTGAATCTTACTGCATGTGTGTAAATCCTAACGTAGGGACAGCACGGTGTTCTTTGGCAAACTTGGCGAGTCTGTGGATACATCTGGCTACTTTTGGGATTATAATGTCCAGACCATCACGAATAATGATAAGATCCTATAAGACAAATCAACCACATAATATCTAGACTTAGGGTAATATTCTGAAAATAAAGACTACTATTTTCATTTGTTTTAATAATACTTATTAGTCATACCGTGTTGTCACCAACAAAGCAGGACGTGGCTCCCAAATGAATGATTGGTGCTGCTTTTGGAGCAATCACTGCGAATGTGTGTACATGAGCCATTACATCATGACGAACTTTTTTCTCTTCCTCGGCTGCCAATTTGAAGTCAATGTTGAAAGTGTTACTTTTCATCTCTTGCAGTTGTTCATCAGTGATGTCAAGGCCAAGTTCCTAAAGAATGTGTTTAACATGTGAATATAATGTCCCAATCAAATTTATGTTTAATGTGGTTGACTTTCCAATACCTTTTCAGACTTTGCCAAAATATACCACAATTTTCTCCATGTGGAAAATTTCTTCAAATCACTGAAAGTGTACAGCATGTCCTTGGAAGCATATCGGGTGGACAGAGGAGACCGGTAATTTGCCAGTGCTGCTTGCTCCTGACGAGCGATATCCTCGTCAGGGAAATTTGTAAGCTCACTTTGAGACATTTTTAAAATTGTTTAAGAATTTCGTGCAAGACACAACTGAGCTGCCAATTTTTACTTCCTTTCACGACGACCGTGCGGGCTAAAGTGGACCTGGAAAGTTTAGAGCACACACCTCTTTACGAATACCGCATGTGACTAGTTAAATGGTTATGTCAATCCGACTGATAGAGGAGAAGGAAGAGGTTGACATTGAGATAAGAGGAGTAGTAAAGAAGACGCTCTTATATCCTATCCTGTGGGACCAGTAGTATGGCCTGTTTCTGTGATAAGGAGGATTAAGATAATGTTTCTCAAGACAAGATAACGATACGATGAGATAGGTAATGTGGGCTTGGTAACTTTTACATAGTAATGTGACGTGTGTGTGTAGTATGCACTGTGCACGTTGCGAATAACTAGATTAGCCAAGATCAGATGGAACCATACAACCAGAAACAAAAATGTCCATAATGTTCCATTCTATGGGATGATATCACAAGACAAGGTAATAATATATTATGACAGAAAGAATGAGAGCTCTTGGTTATTCACAATTGTACTTGTACTAGATTCCGATTCTCCTGCACGTGGTCTGATGGTCTGTGAGTAAGGAAGCATCTTCTTATGTAATCCGTTTTATATCATCTTCATCATTTTGGTGGTGTATGAAATAGAACTACCAAAATGAAATAATGCCTATGCAGACATATTCTCTGTCCACCGGCATTTTTTCCTAGGTCTTCTGTAAGCTCTATTGCTTTGCTTACCATCTTCATTCCATATTATCCATATTTGTCCAGTTCATATTTTAGCTGTGCTTGATGCCTGTTGGATTCGATACATAGAGGCACCACTGTACATGATGCATAAATATCATTCTTTCATTAGTTAAGCAATACTCATTTCTCAAATTCATTTGTAGCAAAATAACTTTTGCGATGATAAAATGGCAAAATTCTGTATCTTATTGCACAACTATTCACGATGAGATAACCACTGCAAAACATAATGCGCCATACAAATCAGCAATTATCATTCTTGTCACGTCAATTCCTCTAGGGACAGGATACGGGAAAAAGCTTTTGATGCAGTTCTTCGGATTCAGTTATGGGGAATTCTAGACAAATTAATTTCTTCATGTCATTGTTAATTATGCATGTGTGCAAGATGATGATGATCCTGTGTGCATTTGAAAATGGCTTACCGATGAGTACTACATAGAATGTTCAATATTGGGTAGGGATCTAGCGATGACGTCATGCCTTTAGTAGAAGGGACTTTCCCTTTTCAAGCAATTTCATTTACCTTCCTATGTCAGCTCATGTCTTGAGTCGCTTGTCCTCATTTTCCATTTTGCAGCTCAAATCATAATTGTTTGCTTTTTGTGAATGAATGAGTCAACCATTAGTGCTATGCAATGCAAGGTGACGAGAGTGCATTGTTGCGTATTGACGGTGCGAACACTGCACTCGTGGTGTGGTTGGACGTTTTGCAGTATGGCATGCGTATGGCGTTGAGTTAGTTTGCAACAATAGCCACTGATGTGCATCTCATTAAGATTTTGTGGGATTTCCTATCTCGTTTTCAGTGAAACGAAATCTAATAAAATTTTAGTACCTCTCAAACTGAAGCCTTTTTTGTTCAACTTGATGATTAGCTATGATAAGATATTAAGGGTTTATTGTACAATGTGTATGCACCAAATGGACTTTTTATGTACTTTTGAGCCGGATTTCAAATGTGCAAATACAAATATATTGAGGGAACAAATGAGCTTGCTCTATCAGTCAATGTATGACTCTTGTGACATTCAGTTCAGTGACCAGTGACAGCTACTGTACTGCACTACAATCTGAGGCTTATGCAAATACATATTTTCTGCAAGTAACATCTCTAAAGAAAATGTCGAGCTTTTGTAAAACTATTTGTTCCTTAAGGCCCGCTAACGGCGTTGCCTTTCTCGCGGTGTTAGTGATACTAAATTGTGCCATGGGTGGAGTGGAAGCTAGATCCGTTGAAGATCTCAGGGTATATTAAGTACTTACTTCGTTAATCAATTATATTTCAAATGGGACAAATAAACTCATTGTATACCTAATCATTAAATCATTATTCTACTTTGTAATTAGGTAATGCGTCCATCACGATCCAATGAAGGAGATCCCGGCGTTTCAGTAATTTCCAAGCACACATGGCTCGAACAGGGACTCAAGCCAATGCCAACATCATACTATCGTAAAAAGACAAAGAAAGTCGACACCCAAAAGTTTCGTCAATGCATTTTCTTCCAACTTTGCTCAAAATCGGAATGCTTCCACTATGGGAGATACAGCAAATGCTCTTGAATGTAAAAAGTAGCATGCTAGCAAACATGTCCGTGTTTTGGGCTCATAGTGTATTTTCTTTTTGTTATTAACCATGACTGACCATTTTAATGGAATACAATTTGTTTTGTTTTATTTTATATTTATTTCTTTGAAGACAGAGACAAGCCAGTTTAATAAAATTTGTTGATACAGTTTGTTAGAAATTTGCTGGTAACAAATTTATTTTCTTTGCAGCATAAATAGATATAAATCATCACACTGTTCATTCACATCATACACACATGCACTCCCAATGATAATTCATAAGATTAGCTAAGTACTATGACTGGATTCACTATTTAAGATACTAAATTTATTTTTAATATTATGGTGTTAGTGCGCGTGTGTGTGCGTTGTTTTTTCTCAGTTTTTATTGCTCAAAACTAGATGCGGTTCCGACATTAACTTCCTGTACAAGGTGATGTACTTTGCGGCAGAAGCTGTTTTGGGCAGGATGTATTTCTCACAAAACATGCGCCTATCACGGGCAAAGGAGCTCAGTTCTGGAACTTGAAGCGCTTTCAGAAATGCCAAAACAAAAGAGTAGCAGTTGTGGCGATCCTCGTCGTATCTGAAATTACAAAATATACGACATATCCAATAAAAATCCCACTTGATAATTAGTTAAAAGTAATCAACTTGTCACAATAATTGTGAGGCTTGCCTTGTTCTCGCCCACTGCTCCTGATGACCAGATACCACATCAAGCGTAAAGTCCCAGTACTGACTCCATGAGCCAAAATCTTTGTCCTTGTTGAAATCTTTGATGGCTAGGCATCGCTTCCAGTTGGTCGTCTTTTGAAAACTGAGACCATTGCTATCGTATTCGTACACGACGCCGGAAGAGTTGGTCACCCCGATATGCAAGTTGTCTGCATTTTTATAGTCCCTGTACGCACATACCAATATATCATTGATTTTTATATACTCGTTAACAAATTATCTCATCCACGAAAGAAATGCAGACCTGGTCGAAAAAATCACTTACGTCAGAAAATCTCCTTTTGTGGGCTTCAGTACAATTGCGCATGGACATTTCTGTGCATCTCGGAAAGGTGATGGAAGTCTAGAAAACAATAAATTAATAACACATTCCCATTTGCAGTTCGCCAAGTTTTGATCGCTCATCAATTTCATCATCCGCTTATTTCAATTTACCTAAATGGTGGAATGCGAAGGACGCAATCGTTTAAGCCAGTGCCACAGAAAGTACAACACGGAGGAATACGAAATGAAAATATTTTCTGTCCTTTGCAGTGCTCCAGACAGAATATCGGTTTCTCTTCAGCCAACGCCATTTTATTCGATGAAATGGTCAGGACCAAACTTGAGACAGATTCAAACCCTGCAATAATTTTAAAATTCATCATAAATTTAAATGTATGAACATCAATATACTGACACCAGTGAAGTGATGGGTTGAGCAATTCAGCATTGAGAAATTTTTTTAGAAACAAGAGAGAAGCGATGAAGCTGCAATCCCTTAATAAAAATTTAATTTAAATTATAAAGCCATAAAGAAAAGTGGTGCGCAAGCCATTGTTTATATATATTGCATGAGAAAGTTATAAATATCCATGTCTGTATGTAAGTTCATAAGTTGTCTATTTCTTGATTGCTTCACTCTATTTTATTGCATCATCATTCTCAGCCGAACATCATGCTATAAATGAATCACCCCATCATTCATCTCATCACGTTTGTAGGCTGTAAGTCAATTTCACGTCATGACTTTCCCCCTTCTTTCATGCCAAACAACAAGCCTTCCATTGCAACGTTTATCCACTACATTTCAGCTTTCCCTTTTGACAATGCCTCCCTTACCAACTCGACCTTTTTAATAAAAGTCGTTGCCAATCTACTGTACTAAATACACTGACTTTCTGCAGAAACAACGTACGACAACGACAGTTCCGGGCTTCATAAATGCTTTATACCGCTGTCGCTGGTTGACCCAATTTCTCCAGTAGTGTTTTGCTCACCTGGACTTCCGTCTCCATGACAATCTCTTCTCACTGACTCTACTCCATAGGGTTGAAGTAGACTAGACAGGAACCTTTCTTTGTACACCTGAGTAATATGTAGATACGCGTTCTAGTCAATCATGGCAAGTTGAGTGCACTCGAAATCATAACAATCCATTTTTCTCCTTTTCTCCATTTTGTCGATGTATGTATTTACTGTACATACTCTTGAATAATGATGTGGGTGTTTGCTACAAGTACTCCATGCATGACTATAAATGTGGCACCCTATTCTCCAATCTCTTCTTAAGTATCAATTTTCACGTTGAGAAACATGTATTTTGTATGAGTCGGGAGAATTTACTCCTTTGCATTCATGTTATTAGTCCTGGTGTTTGTGTACATATGTACGCAAGATGCATGAATAAGTAATACACTTTGCTCCCTTTTCCATTTTGCCTGTCAAAACATTTTTTCTCCATTTTCGGTTTGCATCACTATATCAAACCCCTGCTAACCGCTGTGTATGTACTATTAAATTTGGTAAATACTTCCAATCAAGTGAAAGCCAATATCAAAACGAGTAGGCAAAATTGTAGTTTAGCACGACGAGAGCACCTATATTTTTGCGGGGTTCCATTGCCTATGATCATTCTCGCGAAATTGATTGCAAGCGTTTGCTCTATCAGGTATCCAATTTGGCAATATGTTCGTTCTAGCAGCAAAATATTTAATAGCCGGTTTTCTTTCCCATTCTATTTTCCTACTCTCTGGCAAATTTGCTTTCATGATGACATAATGTCATCAGGGTTATGGACACGGAGTGAGAGTGGATTGACGAAAGAAAAGGGAAAGGAGGTTAAACCAAAAATAAATATGCCTTATCAACCTAAATAATCTCAGAAGAAGGACAATTTCCATTGTGCTATCCAAATATTAGCAAAAAAATTCCTAATATTTTCGTTATTTGCTCCCAATTGTTTTTGAAGCAGGTAATTTTACTACTTTCATCAATATTCCATTTAACGTGCATTGGTATGCATGGCTATTTTTTCCATACACTTGTGTCGCTGTTGTACGTGAATGGGACTCTTCAAATAGGCTGTATGAACCATAAATAGTTGCTTTTCTTCGTGTTGCAGAGTTTTGTCAACTTTCTCTTTTCTCCACTGTCTGTCTTGATGATCCTTTGAAGCAAGGAGCACGTGAAAGTGGAGTTTTTGCATAGTACTTTCCATTCAGTAGGCAGGTTCGTCAAGTCCTAGAGAAAGCTGCTTCAACGGTGGTGCCGTGTGTGTGCGTCCCGGAAATAGTTTTCCAGAGCTTCTTCTTTCTCCAGACTAGATTTTGTCTTTTTCTACTGAGAAAAAAATGTGCTTGTTTGTGTGTGGCTGCCTTGATTGGTGACTGATACAACCTTGCACTGCATGACTGCTCGATATGTTGGAAGAAAACAAGCAAGGATTACTTTCCCTGTGATTGCTGCTTCTGTACTGCACGTTAAATATTTTTCACAAAAACAACTTTTACTGTTGTGTTCTTGTGGTGCTTTAGTGTATTTACTTTCTCCGTAAACATCATTTTCTTTGAGACGAATAAAGAAAAGGAAACATGAAAGTTTTATTTTGGTTTTTAGCTTGTTTCTAGTTTCGGTGCTAAAGGCTTGTGCTTTCTTGGCGGCGGAAACAGTGCAAAGGATATTGAATTTGACAGGAAGTCATGATTTTTTAAAGTTCGAATACACACGCGAATTTGTAATAGCAAAAAAACAATCAAGAGACAATAAGTACAGTTTAATTTACGAATTCTTTGAATATTAAAAAGTGTCTCTGTGGGAAGATGCGTGTGCATTTGAAATATCAAAAGACAAAATGAAACACAGATTGAGTTTTTACGTGTTTTCGTGCTGTTGTACAGGAAATTAAAAACCGAAATGTTCATGTAATTCCTGTGATCATAAAAATGTGAGCTTTCAACATTCTCCCCGTTTTTTTGTTGTCGTTCAGGGGGAAGAAGAATGGACTTCCACAACAATGAAAAATCAACAACAGCCACTGCTACTTAATAACAATGGTATACAGTTTCCTGTGTTCTCCACGTTATTGTTGTTATATTTTGCGAGTACAATCATCCCATGTGCATGGACTGGATTCGCTTGCATGGAAAATCCCTGCATGCATGGGATCTGCATCGACTCTCTTCAAAGCAACAGGTAATGATGGTTAAGTAATCACAGTACAATCGCACGCAATTTACGCATCTCTTTCTCTTTGTCGGCCAGTTTTAAATTAGCTTTAAAACGGGCTAATCAATGGATAGAAACAAACATACGCATAGGCAAAGGCAATGAACCCATTATTAGCTCGTCTGTCAGCACGTGTTCCCGTTCAGTTTTGAGTCAATAGATGAAAATAACATGGTATGGATTTTGTGAACAACGAGAATATACGCATCGCATGACACGGATCCCACCAATTTTATTTAATAAATAGAAATAAAACCAATCTGTTTTAGCAAACATGATCGTGTTGTGCAGGTGGAGGTGCTAGGGAGTTAACCCTCCATTCTAACTTTGTAACCTGTAATAAATGAGCTTTGCATGCCATTCTTCTCTGCTCCCTTATAGTCTTGTTCGCGTTGTTGTTTGACTGACGTGGTTAACTAAAAATCTAAAATGTGTATACAGAATGCGTGTACACATAAAGCGGTTTTCTATTTGTATGTCACCAGAGCATAACTACTAGGTGCTTTTGTCAGACAATGAAATCTCTTGTTAGATTGGTTAGGGGAGGCATGTCATGAAATAATAAAAAGGACAGATGATTTCATTCTCTCTTCATTTTAACCATTCATCTTCATTATAACAAACATTTTATAGGGGGAGAGAAAGAAGAGCTCATGATTCTTTAATGAGGAGGTCGACATTGTGAGAATTAGTTATGTGCAGGTACACTTGCTGCGTATATTATGCGGGAGGAAAATGTACAACGTGGGGATGTAATGTTTTATTACGGTGAACACAAAAAGTAGTAATGTTGAATCGATTTTACTAGAGTGGAGCCACCCCCGCATCGTAATCCATTATCTAGCAAAAACGTCGAAAAGCATTTGAATAGTCAGATTGTTTGTTTAAAAGATCGATGCAATGGGAAGGATGATGATGATGATGATGACTGGACGTAAATACACATGTATGTTTTTTCCAACCATTTATCATAGCTCACATCAATGTTACTGCCGGAATGGATTCACAGGATATTCATGTCAAATCAACTGGGATGAGTGTCGTTCGAACCCTTGCCTTAATGGAGGTAGCTGTGTGGATGGAATCGCTTCTTTCAATTGCTCTTGTCCGGAAAACTTTGCAGGTATATCAATCGAGAAAATTATCAATGTATATGCGCCCACCTACCTGGAAGGCCACTTCCATTTTTACGATTATTACCATACTCATAAGTTATAAGAGTCGTGTCTGTTACAGTATTCTCAGGTAATCTAATAATAATTGCTAATGTTAATGTAAAAAACAATAGGGAAAAAGAGAAAGCTATAAAAGGAGAAAAAATGTCTAACTTCTTCTGCGATGGACAACACGCGACAGTAATGGAGCCCATTAAGTTTGATCAATTTTCTGGATAGTATATTCTGTTGGCAGACAAATCGTGCCTTCTGTGCAATTTCCTTTCTTCATTATATTTCATTTTCGTTACTTGAATTTGCAAGATAGAACCTTTTCTTGACGAGTATACAATATATGTCATATTTCATTTGTGAACTGGCTCGTACAATTGTATACACAAATCCACCCTAAGAATTAATCTGAAGAATGTTAATAGACATTATACAAACTGCACAATCATTTTACAGAAGCAATATCAAGGAAAGAACACGTTTGCGAAGATTAAGGAAACGTAATAGTTTGGAAGAATGACTGTGGATATAAAATGTAATGATGAAGAAGAGTGGCCTAATGTCTAATGAATATACCTACTACCTACATAATATTATGAAGAAAACGTATTATATTGTAGACGACCCCAATGTAGCCAATAACCAAGGATGAGGCATAGCGTGGAATAATAAATAAAAGTAGGAAGTGTTGCTGCTGTGACTTTACCCCGGAAAATGTACATGAATATTTTCTATCCCTCCACTTGTGTAAGAAAACGAACGTAATAATATACATACTAACAAGTAACAACGACTAGTTTGGCGCTGGCACGACGATCCATCGACCTTTTTTCTCCTCATAGCAGCAGCTCATCACAATTACAATGTTACATTGTAGCTAAATGGCACAATGAATCAAGCAAGCTTCTCCAGAAAACAGTAAAGTAATGAAGAAATCCTCTATCGTTGGCTATAATATCATGCTGATATACCGGTGGCATGACATACCGGTACGGATATTAAATTGCCAAAAAAGCAATACTAAAATATACATATTAGCATGCTGGCTAACCGTAACTGTGCAGGTTTTCATTTTATTTTCCAATAATATTTTCCCTCTGTTGTTCCTTGCAACTCTGGCAAGCAAGCTCACATGCTGATTACCTAATTCACTTTAACATGACTCCATTTTCTTGCTTTTCTCACCAGTATATACTTACGGAGGAGAAATTTTCATTATTTAACGAATATTACAAAAGAGAAAGAAAGCCGCTGTCTGTGTTGTAGTATTTTGGCCTTTGTTACTCCACAGAAAAAAAACACAGACTACACACTTTGTATTCATTCGCAACTGCACCCTTCCTGGAAATGAAGCACAGGTAGATAGATAGTGGCCAAGTCGAAGAGACAACCCTTCTTCTCCCCCTCTAATCATCATAACAATCAAAAACGTATACGTTTATCATACGGCAAAGCAAACTTGCAATTACCAGAAACTCAACTGTGTTCCCAGTACCAAGTCTCAAAGTAATTCCATGATACAAGTATATACGTAATACGTAAATCATTCTTGTAAATACTGGGGGAAACGGAAGGAACAAGTTTGGTGTGCGTAGGAGACACACGAGTCACAACAGAAAAGTTGCTGCAAACAATATTCACCCCCACCTTACTCATTCTCCACAAAACTCCACAGCAATAATAATATATTTATCTACTCATTTATTTCCAGACAGCATACCTGACAGTCTAACTCCACTCGTGCAATCATGATTTCATACCCGATCCAATACACTGAAACAGCTAATCGAACAACATAACACCGGCTTTCTACTAACATTCGCTGCTACTCAATACGACATAACGTAATCAGTGCTGCTGAATCAGGAAAAGAATTTATCACGACTGCATGTTGTAGTAAAAAATATAAACATATCTACACACAGCAAATTCTCCATTTCCTCTCTATTCATTTCTCTCTAGGGATAGCATTTTCTGTTGACTTTTGTCTAAATAATCAGGATCGCTTCATGAAACAAAAAAACTGTGGGTCACTCAACCCCATTTACTCTAGTCCAAACAATTGTACATATATGAAAGAGTAGAAAGCATTATTTTTACTACAGTTGTACCTCCATCCAGTTTATTGTTTCGATGAATTTTTGGAGCATGGCATACGCAAAGTAGCATGGAATGCGTAGGTACTCTACTATTGTTAGTCGCCTATTTACGGTCAAGGTGAAAAAGTCCCAAATTCCTTTTATGGTGACAATGCCCCAAAAACTCGTGGAAAATGGTGATCACCCCCCAAAACTACAATAGCAATATTAAAGTACCATAGTAGATTAGGTCATTAATCTACTTTTGGAAACCTAAATATAGAAAATGTAGAAATAGTTAGGTACTCAATGTGTAAAAGTCCAACAATTATGACCAGTTTTTGTAATTTGGAATATCAGATAAATGTAGTGACTATTGTGTTTGTGCTACTCATCAAGGTTTATATTTATAACGGTACGGACGGCACGGGAAATAAAAAGTTATCCATGCAATTAATCTACATATTTGAATCATTTAAAGTTATATTGTTTGTGTGCTTTGTTGTGATGCGTAGGCGTACTTTGTGAAGTGGACTTGTCAGTTTGTGAAGAAGCTTTTCCGTGTCAAAACAACGGGACGTGTGCATTGGACACCTACAATGTTACCGGCACTGGCTTTATTTGCCAGTGTTCACCGGGCTTCACAGGTAAAATGTACATAAAGTTTGTCATTTCTATTGTGATTGTCACGCTATTAATTTAAAGGCGGACACTGTCATTTTCTATATGTATTTTTATGATCTTATCTCAAACTCTGACACGACAACAAAGGACATCAATGCGAAATTGACATTTCCGTTTGCAACTCGACGGAAAATGTTTGCCAAAATGGAGGCAAGTGTGTAGACGGCATTGGGACGAGATTTTACTGCGAGTGTGAGCCAGGCTGGTCTGGAGAAACGTGTCATATTGACATTGACGAATGCACGTCTCAGCCTTGTCTAAATGGAGGGATTTGTGTGAACAAAGTTAATGATTTCAGCTGTGCTTGCCCATTCGGTATGATAAATCAATCACAGTCAGTCATTTCGGATTTTCGAATAACAAGCCATTTTCTAATTTGCACGCATTCATTTTGATTGTAGGTTTCACTGGAAGAGCATGTGAAAGGAAATTAAGAATATGCAAGGAAAATCCATGCTTAAACGGAGCTTTTTGTCTGAATGAGGATGATGATGAGAGCAAAAAGACCTGTTATTGCGTTCCAGACTATCACGGGAGTCTTTGCGAGCTCAGATACGATGACTGCAGTCCTCCTCCAAAGTAAGTTATTACAAACAAAAGTTTCAACTAGAGCTGATCGAAGCTTATAAAGCAGAGATAAGAAACTAATGAATCAAAATAATATAATACTTCCATAATAAGGATATACCTAAATATTATATTAACCGTTACGCCCACCAATTTAGTGTCCATCTAGCCAAAAAACATGAAAAATTGACTTTGCTTTTCCTTTTATTGCAATCGATCCAACTTGATCGATATATGAAATGACGCTAGAAACATGAACAACATGCAAGCTGGTCTTAACAAAGCAAACCTCGACATAAATGCTGAAACTCCTAATAATTTATGTACATTTTTATAGATGTTTCAACGGAGGTACTTGTATCGACGGGGTGGGTGAATTTACGTGTTCATGCCCAGGTGAGTTTTTCGGCCCCACCTGCCAGTGTACTGCAGACAATGCGACTGAGCCTGAATGCATAGATTACGCAAATGGTACTGCAATACCACCCACCATGTCACCTTCGCCGTCATCCGTATGGCCAGGTATACCGTCAGAATCTGTACTACTTCTCTCGTCACTTTTTCCGGGGACAAGTGACATCATACCTGCTCCTACAACCACAATGCAATATCCGTCACCAGACGACACTGCGACAACACCACTGCCAAGTGACTTGAATTCATGGGCTGACTTACAGACATCTCCAATAAAAGACATTGTAGCATCCTCCCCATCTATTCCCTCCCCATCGCCGTATGACCCTGGAGGGGGAACCGGCAGAGATGACTTGGAAACTACAGGTCTAGTAGCTCCTCCAGACTCATCAGTAGTACCAGCAGAGGATTCCTCTTATAATGCCCTTCCACAAACGCCAATCTACATATCACCATCACCCTCTTTACTCATTACCACAGCACTCTACGAATCTCCTGGAATAATGGTCTCACCAACCGTAATTCTTCCACCGGAAGGAGGGGGTGAAAGTGAATCTCTAATTGTATATGAACCATCTTCCACAATGAAACTGGATGGTTCTGAAGACTTGGATAGCCTTCTACTGTCATCCGCTTCCGGTTCGACCCTAGTAGCGCACACACCTTTAATGACTCCTCTGTTTTCTTCAGATATAATCACAGCACCTGACTCCAGCTCTACACCAGACGAAAGTACAACCATCGCAAAATCTCCATTTTCTTCATTGCTAATTCCAATAGTTGACTCTGAAAGCGGTATGTTGATTCCAGGCGACACAACGAAAGTTGAGGTAGACGCAAGTCCAACTGTCGAAATAATCTCCACTGCTACCGTACCACCTGGATTGAATACTGTAGACCTAACTGCCGATTTCCCACCAACAACAACCACAATACCAGGTAGTGTTGCGGAACAAACTGACGAGATACTTTCACCGGTCATGCCGAATCTTACACCAACACCATCATTACCATATCCATCGACTCCTGTGGAGTCTGATATTCAATCTCAATCCCAGGGAGAGCCTGTACAAAGTCTGACACCAACACTGCCGCCAAGTGCATCATTAACACCAATAGTATCGTTACTACCATCTCCCTCGGAGAGTGTATTATTAGTAGACTCGGTAGACATAATGACGAGCTCACTTTTCCCCGATTTGCAGTCAATACCACCGCCGTTATCCGCAAGTCCAGTGACAGATGAGCAATCATCTACAATTACTGGTCCCCTAGTGGTAACCCTCACACCCGTCATAGGTAGATCCTCGGACGAGGTAATGATTCCAGAGCCAACATCAGCTCTCAACGTAGCCTCTCCGTATCCACAACCTTCATCTTCCATAACATTGGTTGACGGTGATTACGACACCGTATCAATTACCACTACGTCTATACTAGTCGTCGCAACACCCACTCCTGAGTCATCAACACCGCCCTCCGATATCACAACAGATACACCACCACCTTCTTCAACTCCTACAGTTCAACAGCCAAATTTAACAGATCCTTGCAACAACTACTGCCAGAACAATGCCCGGTGCATTGCTCAATCTATAGAGCCAATCTGTCTGTGTTCCTTTAAATACGCAGGGAATCAGTGTGAAATTCCCCGGGAAAAGTTTCGGGCTGCTTCCTTCACTGGAAACTCTTTTCTCTCCTTTCGTGTTCCCAATGACAGTGTGATAAGCAAAGTGGACATAAGATCGAAGCTAGTGACAATAGTCCCAGAAGGTGTTTTGCTTTACACCGGAGTGGGGAGAATGTACGCTCTCATTTTCACTCAAAATGGTCATGTCACACTTCACTTCTCATGCGGTTCCCAGAGCATGCACTTTGTGGAAACAAGGACCCGGGTAGACAATGGGTTTAACTTCACGCTAGACTTCCGCATGGAGATGATTGTGCAGGGGGTAAGCCAACTGAGATGCTCAGCGGAGGTGAGTGTGAATCAAAGCTATATTATGAAAGGAGAGCAAGTTGTGGGGCGAGATGGGGCCATTGTGTCAGTGGAACGTCCCATTGAAACCGTGTTCCTAGGAGGCATCCCACCGTTTCACGCTGATGCAGGAATGAATGACGATTTGGTTGGGATTCTGCCTGGCTTTCGAGGATGTCTTCATAGCTTGAGGGTAAATCAAGAACAAAAGGATATCTACGATGATGCTCTGGATGGGAATGAGGTGGCCGAATGTAGTTCATTTGGATGTGTGGCGAATCCTTGTCACGGCTCTGCGAAATGTGTGACCAAGCATGCGTATCCATTTTGGGAGTGTATTTGTCCTCAAGGGTAATTAAATTCACACCTTTTTGATTTAATATGAACAGTCGATTTCTTGAGTCCACCTATGTATCTATTAAACTTGTTTATTGTTGTTGTTTAATATTGTTTTCAACAGGTATAAAGGTCACCGTTGCCAAATCATAGTTTGTAGCACAAATCCTTGTCAAAATGGAGCCACGTGTACATACTCCCAAGATTCTTTAGATTTATACATGGCAAATAGCAGCAGTACGTCTGTATCAACAGAAGACATGGACGACCCTGAACAAATGGAATCTACTACACTTTCTCCTTTTGTGAGACAGCAGCTGCAGCCGATCTGTCTTTGTCCTTTAGGTTTCAGCGGCTTGATGTGCCAACAGAGAATCAACGTGACAAAGCCTGCCTTTCGACCTCTCTCAGGATATTCCGCATTTATTGCGTACGACCCCATTCCCAGATTCATAGACTGGTTCCAGCTAAAATTTCATTTTGTCACCAAAAATATTTCCCAAATTTCGCTACTCCTTTACTCAGGAAATGACAGGGGTCCACAGCCCCTTACCTTGCTACTAAACCACAACAATTACCAGAATAACAATAATAAACATCACAATGATCATGATTCCCCACCTTCTCTAACCACGCCACAAAATCAGCAGCTAAGACAAGCAGAGAGCAATCAAATGATGTCCACTGGCTTTGACCAGTCAATGGCCGATGCTCATCCTGAACCAGTTTCCGACTTTTTTGCCATCACCTTTCTCCAAGGCTTTGTGGCGCTCACTTGGAATCTTGGTTCTGGCACGCAAAGAATTACCACGCCCAGTAGAATAGATAATCGTCTCAATATTCACACCTTGTTTGCGGGAAGGAGTGGAAGGCAAGCTTGGCTCAAAGTAGATGGGATGAGGAATGTCACAGGCAAAACGCCTGGACCACTATACAGACTTAATTCAGATTCGAATGAGTTGTACATCGGAGGATACAAATCGTACAAGTTTGAAGGGCTATCTCATGACCTGCCACTGCATCAAGGATTCCAAGGGTGCATTTTCGACTTGGGATTTAGAGTAAAAAATAGGCTGTACTTGCCTAGACCGATTAGAGGGAGAAACGTCAAGAATTGCTTTGAGGAAGACTGTTGATATTCTTAATTAACCAATTCAATTTACTGATCATGCATTTTTATCGTAAGATTATCCATTCAAAATCCCAAAATGAAATTTATACTACATATACCTAAATGCAAATACCTATGCACAGTTAACCTATACAATTCTCAATACGCACATCCAATGCACCTTCTGCCCTCTTCCTAAGCAATAATGCCCAATCCAGTATTCAAAAAGAATAATATCAGTATGTACTGTGCATCCTTTCAAACGATTATCCGTCCACCTTTATGTCTTGTGTCGTGTCTTGACTTCTCTGGTCATCAAAAATACAGATGCGTCCGACTGCGTGATTATTATTATACCTTAATTGAATTATGATTATTATTATGAACTTCATTATGTTTCAATAATCAATAATAAAAAACTATGGGATAATAAAGAAAAAATAATTAACATTTAAACGATGATAATCAAGGAGGATGAAATGACTTTTTAATGCCATCATTAACATTCCGTAAACTTTACATTGATAATTACATAACTGTGGATGTCATTTAATAAGTAACAAATTTCTATCTAGCAATATCATTTAATGGATGATTAAAGTAGATTTTGGAACAAACAAAAACAAGTATACAAACGACTACAACGCAACAATGACCAACTGAGACTTAAGAGTCATACGGATTTATGACTATGGTTTGTTGTAAAGTGACTAGAAGTAAATGCATGAGGCTTGCTTAATGAACACTTTTTTAGGCACACGACCTTTTCGAGTGGCTAATATACGTTTATGTGATGTTCCCATAAGCATTTTTTTATTGCTTATGACATAATCGTAATCATCATTGTACTGACACCATTTTTTAGTATTTTAGTTGAAATGGTGGATAGAGGGTGGTATTAGTTCATTTTTAGTAGCCTCTTCATAATTGAAATGTAATGGCAGTAGTTGTGTTTTAATTTAACAATTTTCTCTCACACCAACTACTAAAAACTGCAATCAAGGACACGCTACTTAAAGAAAAATTACTCTACGATAAATTATTACGCATTTTTTCTTCTTGTCTGTATAAAAATCTTCACAAACATTCAACAACACTCATTTTAGTGTATTTTTATAAGTATGGCAAGTGGCAATGAGAACCGTAGTAGTGGTGGCAAATGAAAACGAAATGAAACATTATAAATGGAAGGGTAAAAATAAATAAAAAATGCTGATAAATTGATGAAGAAACATCACCACGGTGGTGTGAAAACAGGGTATGGCAAACATAACACTTGCATTAAAACTCCACGAGCATTCATGATGCTTCCGGCTGTGGTTACAATCACAATTTCACATGCGTGCAATCTCATATTGCTCATCTTCATCTCATCAGCAGGTAACTTTTAACATTTTACAAATAAAAGGATATGGATCATCATCACACTACTCCCAAGCTGCTTCATTAACAAAGCAACCAAACTGTTTTCTCACACACGAGAAAAAAACGTCAATATAATTATTCTACTGAGATGAGAGAATGAGATGAGTAAATGATACTAAAGGATTACGTGCATTATTTTAGTGATACTTCTGAATTGCACAAACCATATTTGGTAGGATTGAAACTAATTGTTTTATGTGTACTACGCTCACACACGAATTTAACAAATAATAATTCATCATGCAAGTCAGTTAGGAATATAAAAGATGCAGATTTTCCAACAATTGTGTCATTCAGAACCAATTAGGCAAGTTGCTAAATGCACAGTGGCTTAAATTGAAATGAAAAATGAAAGGGGAGCCCATAATCAATCATCTCAAAAGAAGACTTTTTAAATGGATATGATTACAAAAGTGTAAAGGAGGTGATTTATCGTAAACTGCATTTAAACAAGAAAAATTATGATATGCGTATACATGCAAAGCAAACATGCAACATACCAGAGAGAGGAATTGCTACTGAGCAATAAATGCGATTTCAAATCAATTTGCTGGCATGTGGTAGTAGAGATAGAAAAAAGTTTGTCAAGGAGGGATTAATGAACGGCGACAATGATAATTATTATGCATTTTTATAATAATTGAATATAAAAGAAAACCCGATTACTCATTACATCGTTATTCAGTTTCTTTGATGGTGATAAATCTCGAAGCGACTATAGCTGCAATGATGGTAACAAGCGTAAAGCAAGCAGCAAAAATGTAAAATGTTTCCTCGTCAAAGATATCAGTGAAAGCTGGGAACTGGTCATAGATATTGTTGACGGCCTGTAAGGCCGCATTCGTTCGTTTGTTGGTCATTGTGGCAATGTAGCAGAGTACAGTACCGATATAACAAGTTTTATAAAGTGAGAGAGAGAGAATTGATTAATGAGCTGAAGAGTTAGCTTATTTACACAGCAAGTTTTACAACCACCACAACTGCTGAATTGAAATAAAGTAATAAAAATAATGAAATAATAAAATAAAAACTGACTGACCTATGAATTGAATGGGAAATTTAAGTGATTGGCTCTCCTACACGCACACACTCGACACTCACTCCGCAGACAAACACAAACAGAGACAGAAGCTGTAATAGGAGAACGTTACCAAACGAACGTAAAAGTTAGAAATGGATAAATACAAAAGGACGACAAGGCCGGAGGAAGACGTTGATGATAAGATTGAAGATTTATTAACAGTGTGAGTGATGTAGTAGCTTTTGCTGCTGCTGCTGCAGAAACTACAACTTGTTTACGATGATGATGACGAACAACTTGACTACTATAAAAATTCTTGTTGACTGTTGACTGCTCCTCCTGTCTCTTGCGTTGACGCTGTTTGAGTAGGTAACGTCTACTTCTTCTTCTTTTGACTTTTTGTTTGAGGGATCGAAGCGGAAAGATCCTGCGGAGGCGGAACCAATGGCAGAACGACCTTGTTCAGTTGTTGAACGATTTCTAGTATCGTCAAATTACCAGCTTTAAACAAGAGCGTTTTCCCGTTCTCTGCAAAACAAACCAAACAAATAGACACCTTTGTTTAACTTTGTTTCTTTTTTTATTACACAAATGTTTAAGAATCAAAAGTCAACTACTGAAACCAAACTGTTAATGGCACTGACACAATAGCAAAATATGAAAATTATAACAAGAGCATTATTATTCTCTTTCCACCTTACCCAATTTACACTCAATCTCAGGCTCACTCTGATCGCACACCACGTTTGTTTTGAAAATGGTCTTGTAGTTCGTCTCACGAATCTTTGGAGTAGACAGGATATGCATCAAATCTCGAACAGTATTTGCATTCGCATGAAATGGGTCGAATTTGTAAGTGACTCGTTGAACTGGCGTAAGATTAACTTCTTTCACTGCACAAATGAGTGCATGGTATACCCCCGATGGCTTACTCACAAGCCCTGATCTTCGAAACACCGACATGAATGATAAGGATTAACTTCACTGCACAAGTCGGACAACCATATACAAAGAAAATATATATATAGATTTGTATTCCTCTCCACGAAAAAAACTGCTTATCCTGTGGATATACACCCAACTAAATAACTCTCTCTGTCTATTTAACTTTAATATGTATACCTATTATAATAACGTAACGTTTTGAATATTACGACTGCTTTTTTTAATGATTATTGCTATTATTATCCCTATTACGATTATTATAATTGTTCAGCAGCCAGCACAGGTCTCAGCAACAATGAGCCAGCAAAACTGCAGTCAAAGGAAAACTTCTCGAGAAAGAACTTTATTTTTTATTGTGGGTGCTGCTGCTGCTGGGTCTCTGGGTGCTTTTTTCTCTGAATAATTCAGTCAAGTCAAAATGGATGATGAATATTGATAATGAAAATAGTGTACTACATAATATAACAGTTTTCGCTAATTGTTCGAACGAAAATTACATGCAGAAAAAAAAACAGCATGCTTTTTTGGCTTCGTTTGCTGCACACTCACAACAACAGGGCGGGTGGGTGCTCAGCTCAGCGTTCGCTCACACAGGTAGGTAAATTAATGTGCAATGAAGCTGTACAAAAAAACAAAACTAAAAACTATTTTTTCTTCAAAATTTACAACGAAAAGGGGCACTGCACTCTTTCTCTCTAAATCTTTCTATTTTTTACAATAGTTTTCTGTCTCTTTGCTGATGAGTTTTTTTCTTTAGTAGTTATACATAGTCAGGGAGTCGGTCCACCAAGGAAAAAGGAACACAAAAAACTGCAAACACAAATTAAAAAGAAGAAAATAATAATTAAGGAGAAAAAACAAGTCAAATACACTTCACTGCACTTATCCTCATTGTTATGCAAAATACAAATATATTTCAAGTGCATGTGCACCTCCACCTCACTTTACTAACCGAGAGTCTACATTTTTAACCTATCATTACTCTGAATATCATTACTACTATTATTCAACAATCCGCCACCCAAATTACTATATTCCCTAGAAAATTGACGGTGATCATGATGATGATGAGATGAGCACTTATATGCGCACTCATCCGTTCGTGCGCTAAGAGTAAGTATTTAAAATTGCTAGATGAAATGAAGATGAAAGAGCAAACAACAACAATAATAATAATCGCAGCAACAATGAATGAATGAATGCATAAATAAGCATGAACAATAATGAAAGCTGAGATTTCATACGCTGCTGCTAATATGTAGTAAAGTAAACGTTACATATTTGCTTACAACAATTTAACTACTCGAGTGAGAGGCTTGCTGTGTGCCTTATAGCCTGCCTACTGCACTCGCTTTTTTCAAGATCATTTTACTACCATTACAGTTACGTGTACGACGACGACGAGTCTATCTGTTGTGTATATGCACTGCATAATCTTATGGTGACCGACAAGTAAACTGGCGAGAAGAAATAACTACCTACCTAAATACATTTTAATGCAACATAATATCCCATTTCATTACTACACACGCTTTTGTACCTACCATAACCCTTTTACATTCACTGTTCACCTTTTTTGCGGTTAAATGCGTTATTACCTTTACTGCTAGAAGAACAACTAACTACGAGACTTCCATAAGTATATGATCTTCAACTTGTGTAACAATGTCGATCATCACGATGATGGTCACATTGAGCAGTCATTACGCGTGCTTGGTATCAATCCATTTATCAGTACTCATCCACCCACATCATCCGTACATTATATGCCATCATCACAATAATCATGATCGGGAGGACAGAAGGCAATGGGATGGATGATGTGTGCCATTTTTAACAACGCCTTCAAGTTTAAAGTCGATGACGGAACGGTGACGGGACTGCAACTCTACCGGCAAACAAGACGTTTTTGTTGTGTGAGCAGATTTTTCGTTGTTTTTGCTTCTGCCTTTCTATTATGTTTCCTTCCTCATTACTTTCAGTGAGTACATGACTCGTCCATTATAATAATTAGCAAAGCAATCATGATGATTACTACGTTGTAAGTGCATCACCTCATCATCTCTGCTTTTGTCTGTTTTCCCAGCATTTTACGCGCACATACATGCTTATCAAAGAAGGTGGTCTAGCCTTGCCAAAAGGGTTTCTCTTCGCGTCATCATCATCAGCACAACATTAGTCTGCCCCCTGCCTACTACTCTAAATTCTACATTCATTCTACACGATCTTCCTCTGGGAAGGAAATGAGAGCATAAATTCCAAAAACTCTCTGTATGCAACTTTGTTATGAATTTCATGTATTTTTCTTGAACAAAGAGCACATAATATGCATATAAATATGGCTGAAAGCGAAGAGCTTCATTAACTTCAATGACACTCTGGTCACAGTATTGATGGATAAAAATATGTTCATACTCCACTCTCGCAGAGTTTACGACTGCTACAACCTTGGTCCCTTCACATAATCCTCCCAATAGACAACTGACATGATCATGATGATGACATGATATTGTACCCAAAAAGCTATAATATATATGTATTCCTTCTATGAGAATATTACAAGAATAAAAAGGGTAACTCGTGTAGCTTTAAACAATACTAATTTTTAGTAAACCCGTAAAGTATAGCCAGTTGCACTATCATTAAAAATTGCTGCATTTGCATACAATTACTTAACTATAATACATAGTAATAAAAAACTACCTTGTTGCATTGTCATGCAATACGTGGGCTAGCTGCATGGGATGTGGGGTACATTTAGCTGCTTGTTAATTTATAATTGTCGATAATTTGAATACGTTGTAAATGTTCCCATACTATTAAACTTTAAGGACATTTCAGCGAGTTTCCAAAAACTAAAATAATTTCCTTGATTGAGACAACAGGAGGGTCAAATACAACAACAGATGACACAGCATATGATTATTGAGAAAATTAAAATAATTATCTGCTGTCTATTGCCAAAATCTCGGAGAGCTACGTCATTTCGCTATACCCATCCCACGATTTTGTACCATATTTTGCTGTTAGAATTTAAAATTGCGTGGTAGCAATTTAAATTGGCAAGATTGGAGACTATATAATAAAGTGACCAAATAAAGAGGGATACCAATTTAACCCGTGATCTTTTAAAATAGTTTTTTAAAGAAAAAGTCTTAACAAGTCTGGGGTCTCGACTTTGCAGTTTGAAGTGGAGTGCATTTTGCAAAACCAAATCAGTTTTAATTAACAAGAATGAACAACTATTTATGTACATAAATACATCCACAGTCATCATATCTTCAATACTTTTCAAACTCACAAACAATTACTCCACTCCTCAATCAAGCACTCCAAAAAGTTTGGAGTTGAAATAAAAACACGAATGCATTTCAGAGTATGATTGGGAAGCTGACAAAATAGCAAATGAAGGCATTACAAATATAATGTTTTTTGATTCGATAAAAATAATATAGAGATAAATATTCACATCTTAAAAGATCGAACAAAGCGAAAATTGAGCACACGCCCAAAGTTAATATAAAGCCCATAAAACTAACAAGCATAGCAGATTAGATTACCTAGCTAAACAATCAATGAATCAACGAAAATGAGTACGACTTGCTAAAGTACCAGCTCAAAACCAACGGTCGTGGTTCTTTTGCCCATACACCAGCAGATCAGACGCCAACGCTCATGCGTTGCGCACTGCATCTCGAATACCTATTTTAAACAATTATTGCAGTAATAGAATGCTTTAAACTTAAATGCACTCTGGTGATTGCGTTACGCTGTTTTTGTTTAGATCAATCTTACAAGAATCTACATGTTTGTGGTTTACTCGGATGGTGTGGTAAATTGTAAATTGCCAATTTTATACAAGTATTGATATTACTTCTCTCTATTATAACCAACTTACTGACATGTTTATGCGTGGCAGACATACCTAATATTTGGTGCAAATGCATAGATAGCTTTTAAAACTCTCTGACCTTAGGATAGATTTTTTGAGGCTGTACTGCCCATCAACATGTTTATAAAAATTTGCACTTGAACAAGGTCAATAAAGGCCAAACATTTTGATTTAATGAACTAAACTTTTTGACTTCGATACGCGGTACTGTTTGGGATGAATATTGCATTTAAATTATAATATAATTACCTACCTACTTCGCAGGTAGGTATTTATAATTTTTTGGAGAACTAATATATATTCAATTTTCTCCCTTTGTAACTGATATTTTTTATTTATTAATCTTAATATATGTTTTACTCTATGAAATGAAAGCTTTTGCCATAAATTAATTGGCCACGAGAACAAAGCTAACGGTATTTCATTCTTGTTTGCAAGTGCGCATGCGCAACTAAATTGCATAAAGAGACTTTTTCCTTCTTTTTTTTGCAAAATAATCCTATTTGGTCTGGCATGTTGTGCTGAGATTCTACTAACATATATTTTGTTTCGTCATTTACTATTTTGGCAAATATGTAAGATATTTCTTTGCAATTTAAGTGAATTTTTGTTGAATACGAAGAAATATTATCAGAGAAGTTGATACGATATTAATGCCAGCTATCGCATTATAAATCAACAGTGGATAAGTGGATAGAAACCCATTATTACAGGGTATGATTTTTTAAGGGATAGTCAAGTACCTACCTATTAATTCGAGGATTGCGGCTTGAAAAACAGTCCGTATCATTTAATTATGAAGTTTGTATAGGAGCAGAATGCTTTCAATTTTTCGCGTAATGATTGACTGATTTCGAATTTGAATTCCATGATTATACATTTTATGTTAGTGTTAATTAGGTAGTTGGAGGAAAGAAAAAACTAACACAAAATCAAGCAGCTTTACTGCTTACCAAGTGTTAAAATTGCATGTAGGAACATACATAGGTACCATAACCAAGCTGCAATATATACCACACGCATCGCAAATATTTTTTTAAAATTAACCCCGGCTACATATTATTAACTCCAAAACAGAATTTTTATCTCCGCAACGTATCTTAAAGGAACTGATTAATTGATAGCAATCTTCGATTTTCATCAATAAATAAAGCGACGATGATCATTATGAATTCGAAAATACAAAACTCGCGTTAAATACCGTGAGTTACAGTCATGATTTTGTTGGTGTGCTCAAGCTTTTGAATTTTGTACCGTTCCCTAATGTGTATATTATTAATAGGAATAAGAACAGACTTTACAATACACAATAATTAATGAAAAGATAACATGTAGGCTCTCGTTAATTGATGGCTGAAAGTACTTTCACTAAATTCAGTAAATTTAAATTGCAAATATTACATTTATGCTAATTTAATAAAAGCAATCTCTATTGAACTTATTTTAATGGATGCACAGGGAAAACAAAAAATAGCGAGGAAAAGAAAGCGTATAGGAGCTTATGGCGATAAAGGAAAACGACAGTTTGTTGATGATTGCACTTTTATCATCATTGATAATTACTTAAAAGACACACGCCTCTCTTTTTCGAGAAATGGGCTTTCGCTTACCTTCCGTTAAGTTTTACTATTTACAACTTACTCATTATGCATATGATATAACGTTAAGTAACATAATCTCTATTTATACATACCTAGCTAGTAGCTACTAATGTTCCTATACATAGATGGTAATAAATCCCTTAACGTTCTGGATCCCTATCTAACTAAACAACTACGTTTTCGTATCCAATCAATATATCAGAATCATATTCAATCATATCAAGGGTAAAATTTCTTACCTCAAATGTGTTACTGGTTACACCAGTATGCTTCGAAAGACAGGAATTGAATTGACCATGAGACACTTTAAATACGGGTATGGAACCGATTTTGTCTTCCACAGGAAGCAGCCACCACACTACACGCTTTAACAAAAAGAGTTATACTTGAATGCTTGAATTTTAAAATTTATGTTAGTAGGGCTGTGTGGAATATGATTTTTTATGCGATGGAACATCTAGAAAACGGAAAATTGCTTGATTGTCAAAAGTATGTATAACATATTATATTAAACAACAGCACTGTCAACAAGAAATTTATTAACTGTAAATGTCCTAAGCCTAACGCACAATAATACAAGTACTCATAGTTAGTTAATGGCGCCGCGTGCGAGGCGAACACCATCCTCCACAGGTCTACAAATCTCAACTAAACCACAAAGGATTTTGGCACTAAAGTATGTGGACTATGGATGGACTCCAAATTAGCGAAAAAAGGAAATGCTCTGATCAGCAAAAGTTACCTCGTATAATTGTTAGCATAACTGATTGAATCAGTGCTAGTCAGTCACCAGAAATGACCGGCGTTATTTCACAAAACTACATCAAATCAATTGTACGTTTTTCTTTTAATTACATTTACATCAGCATCAAACCCATCAATGTAAACTCGATGAGCGTGTGTTGAAAAATCATACATGCTTTTGGCAATCAATCGTCATCAGTAGTAATTTTGGAGTGGAGCACGGAGCACATAATATCAAAGTACCGTACCAACCAATAACATAACCCATTAAGTTTAATCAGGTTTATTCATTCCACACATACCCAACAAAAATCCATATAACCCACATTAAATATGTTAAAAAATACAGGTTATCCATACAAAATGTAACAACTTACCTCATAAAATATTAGCTCGCGTTCTGCCAGTGAACATGTAACTGATTAAAAGCACACAAAAATGCACTTTTTTGTTTGTTTTTTGGATCAACAAGAAACACGTCAGAAGATCACCAAGTAAAGTAGGTAGATAGACACTCAGAAAGGAGACTTCCCAGAAGATCTGATTGTATTTTAATGTATTAATGATCCCACGCAAAGCAAATAAATTGACAAAATTAAGTATATCCGGTTTAGTACGATGAAGAAGGAGGACGTGGTGGTGGTATAATAATTGTTTAGTTTGTCAGAGAGAGATGCAAAATAAATGGGATTAGAGATATCGCTTGAAATACATAAACCAGCATGGTCGTTGCCAAAAACATTGGGTGGGAAACAGCTGTCCTTTCCTCATGTACACCTCTCGGCTTAGAGAGAGAAAGCCACGAAAACTGTACTCATCCATGCTATGCTCATACACAAAACATTGCACCTGCAGCAATCTCATCTTTAAAACTTGATCTTTGTTGGGTTGATGGCATCAATTGTTGTTTAGTGTTAACAATTTTTTAATAAATTTGCTTTCAAGATGGATGCAATCTTAATTTGGTGTCTTTTTTCAATCACGCTTTGTTGGTTGGTCTTGTTTCTAATGTCTCGTTTGACCAGGTATCATCGCATGCAAATAGTTTCCGAACGCCTTAATGTGTAAAAATATGCATTTTCTGACATGATAATTATTTTGTTGTGATGTATGATTTGATTTTTTGAACACACAACTTATTACCTAGATGTTGATTAGAATATTTGTTCAATGAGACTTATGAAAATACAATATCTGCGAACGAAATGCAACGGGTAAATTGAGAATATGTGTTGAACAAAGAGACTGCAGCAAAAATTCAATGCGTGCATGAATTTGCAAAATTCTTGTTAGTTTAAACAATTTTATAAATGTATTGTATAAAGGATGCATCAGCCATGAGAGTGGGTTTATAGGTATTCGCAAAAAAACTGCTTCGGGCAAACTTGGCTAATTTTGAAAGCAATACAAAGAGCGCTTTCTACAGGCACACTTTTTAACTAAGCTTGATTTCAAAACTCAGGTGCAACTGTTAAAAACATGAAGAAGAATAGCGTAACGTGTTACAATTTTCTCTGGGATCTAGGCAATTCTTTTTCGTTGTTAATACCACATTTTCAATTCTTCGCAGCTTCAAGTACTTTTCATAGATGTGAGTAGCGTTCTATTGTCTTGTTGCAGCTTTGTACAATCTACGATATATGCATTAAATATACAAGGTATTTTGTTGTTTGATTAATTAGGCGGACAAAATAGAGACTCTGAGGTAGGGTGAAAGTTTACTAGTCTAGACATACGAGAATTTTTGGCTGTCGTATTTTTTCTAGTCCAATGAACACATATTATATCATCAGTGTAGCAGTAGGAATATTAGTAATTTCACGGATCCTCCATTTTCATAGATTAAGCTCGTATGTCATACATAATATTCGCGACGCAAGCGGGTTCATTATTCTAGCTAGCCAATCAAGATCTGTTTTTATTAAGAAAAGGTGTTTGCAGTTGTAGAGGTTATTGCGATTTTAGTACGCAATGTTTGTTGATTTAGCTATTATGCTTTGCTCCTCACGTTGTGTCATACTCCCACCATATTCCACTCCTACAGATTTGGCAAACATTCATCATTATCCGTTCAGCAAAAAAAAACTCGGGAGAATTGAACTCTCCTTTCAGTTTACCTTTCCATTACGTACATCCATCATCAAACTAGTAGTTAGCTAAAAGTAGCATGTATTCCTTTTCTTGTCTCTATTGTAATGATTGTGTTGTAAGTGGCATTTTAATGGGTTATGGCTCAGCATTGCAGTGCTGCTGCTCTCTTTCTGTGTACTGGTTTATTTATTTATTGTCATAAAACTATATTGCTGATGGCCATATTCTACATACAAAAAAGTTTCCTACATTTGCTACTCCTTCGTTTCCTCAAAAAGTTTGGATTTTGGATGAGTTTGCGATTTCGTATGACTCATAGTCACACAAATGTCATGTATGCAATGTAAAAGAGTACCCCAAGTACCACAGCTAAAATTACAATAACCACACGAGTTTTACCACCGCACAGCAAGCTGCTACCCATATCGGCAGTGAATTTGCTATTACTTTACTATCATAAAATACATGCATTGCATTTTTTGCCAATCTGATTGCCACAAATATAGGAAAAGTCATACATTTTAATACCTTTAAATAGAGGGACAGAGAGAGGGTAAGAATGACACAAGAAAAAGAAAGAAATGCACCATTGTTCACGCTAAAAGCTCTGTGACTTGACTACTTACTACTACTACTGCATTGCAATACTTTCCTGTGATTTTGATAAAGGGTTAAGATATATAGCGTTTAGTATACAAACAAACCAATTTTTTGCGTACTTGATAGTTTGTTATTTCGTTACACTTTTTTTGACTGTGTGGTGTGGTCGGTATAAAAAAAATGTACATACGGAAAAGCCGGAAAGGTATTACATATTCTGTGGAAGGCGGACTACAAGTGAACTCACAACAGTGAGCACGAAACTACAATAGTTTTTTTTCTCATTAAAAATGGTGATATGATGCTGCATAGAGTGATATGCACCACGAAAACAGTCGCATGGCATACATGACCGTGTATTTTTCTTTTCTTTTTTACCAATTTTACTTTACTTTAGACTACATTTTATATACATATACCTTTTGTAGCCAGTGAAATGAATGTATAGAAAGACTGCATGGAACATCACCATTGTATGTAGTAAGTAACACCACCAACACGAGCACGCACGGTCAGAAGAGGAGTAAATTGCGGAGGAGCAATAATAAGCATTCATGTATCAATAATACATGCTGCATTCGAGAATATTCAGATATTATAAACCGTACGTGAAATGTGTGTGCTCCTTCCCTTTTCTCTACTCACTTGGTAGATGGGTTGAAAAATGCTCAAGTTGAATAATATTATGATGTGTTAGACTTGCTGCTTAGAGAGTAGTAGTATTATTGTTGAGAAAAGATACGCTTACACAAAATGCATATGTAAGAAAGGACGGGCATTATTATTATTACATACATTTCTCTCTGTCCTCTTTATCTATTCATTCATATTAGAAATACCTACATAACACACATACGTATAATACCAGCACATAACACATTAATTTTCTTCAAGTCAAAGTCATTTGTAGAGCCTGTAATAATTCTGATATCACTGTGGCCCATAATACGAACTAAATTGCATTCATACGAAATATCTTTTACGGACGCACGACCAGATAAAAAAATACAATACAAATCCACTTCTCTCTATTCTCTGTGCTCACAAAATACCAGGCTTATTACTGCTACTGTTGTGCTTACTACATACGATCTACTACGATACATCCTCTCGTTAAACTTTATCTTTTGTAGTGCTTTATGCGGTATTGCAACAGAGCAGCAGCACACAAGTAAGTCTGAAAAGTCTCGACTTTTGCTCCAAGTCATCTGCTGTTACTCTCTCTGCCTGCTGGATTTGCTGAAATCCAAAGAATTTCTTTGCGGAACAAATGTGCGCCTGGAAAGTAGATTAAAATCTCGGAAAGTAAGAAGTCAACAATTTTAAAAGAAATTTGAAGCATTGCATATTATGACAGTGCACAAGGTTTCCACAATTGGCTAAAGTGGTATACAATAAATATTTTGTGTGAAACTCTATTAAAGTAGGCAGCAGCGTCTGTCGCTGAAAAATAAAAATCATTTGGATTCCCTGTGTGTAAACGTAGAGCTGTCATAAAAGAGAGCGTTTTTCTATCACATGAATAGGTACACGCACAGCGTGAGTGAATAATAAGTTTGATGGGTTAACTCAATTTACTCTCATGACACTACACAGATTAAAGCCTTTTAATTGCTAGCAACAGCATTAGCCACAATCAGTTTAACTCATTTCTTTATTTCTCGGGATGATTCATACTATACTCCCATCATCCATGTAGGTAATCGCATAATGACACGCATCGCATCTCATGAGCATCTGCGCTGCAGTTTGAGTCATTAACGCAAGGTAAAAAAGAACCTAGGAAAACTTGACGTTGCATTAGTGAAGCCACGTAACATCTCCAAGATTATTTTTTAACTGTTCATGATTTGATAATATAATGGAATGTAGGTAGCCAAATTCCAAAAGTTATTCCAACCAAGTCTTAGTACAATATTTACTATAATTTTTTCTTGGCTTGACCAAGCAAGTAGATTTGATAAAAGGTCCAAAGTACAAAGCGAGTATCCGGTCAAAGTGCAGAGTGAAAAGCTGGAGTTTTCTCTTGAGCTGTCAAGTTATCGCTGTTAGGCTATATGATGCATTTATTATTTGTAGAGTAAACATGATACAATATTGTTTAAACACGTAAAATATACAATAATTAATCACACCGTACATTTCAGAAAATGCATTTCCATTACGTTTTAAGCCATGATAAATGATGACTAATGCATAATTCAATGTTTTCGGGAGAGCCAGCAAACTGTCACCCCACTCAATAATTTCACAGCGCTCATTGCTTTCACAACGTGTCATTAAAGTGTAAGTTATTTAAAACAAAAATATTTATTTATACTTTCAGAAAGACAAGCTTTTAATAGCTGGAAGGACTTCATCTCGGGACGACGGAACCTCGTCAGCAATAATTCATCAGATGTAGTGAAAGCTGCCACCTGTGCCCATTGTCATTTTGGCCTAAAAATTACAAAGAAGAGCGATTTTTTGTTTATTTACTTTAGTTTGAAACATTTCCAGTGCTGCTTTTTTGTATTAACCGGTAGCTGAACTTTTGAGGAAAGTCATTCATCAAACGAGCGCCGAAGAAAGCAAAACGTCTGTGTGGTCAAAGAGAGCTTTAGAAGCCGAGAAAGGAGTACAATTTGATTTATATGTCTTTTTACCAAAGTTATCCTTAAAAAAGCAAAAAATACAAAGTACTTTCATTCATGGTCCGTTGCCTTTCGGTGTTCAACCGTTTTCCTTTCCGTCAGTAATAATCGCCTGTGATTTCCATTTGTTAAGTGTTAAATAACAAGTAGAGAAACGTTTATACTTCTTTTTCTGTAAAGTCAAAAGTTTCCATCTCGAAACAACAAGCCGTCAAGATGAGCATCCAACAACCTCCAACAGGTAGGCTCAAACTTAATTTTTCTTCAGTTATCTTTTAAAAAAATTACATACCTACAAATATTTAGTGTCCTTCATCACGAAACATCGACTCGCAATAAGTTATAATGACTTTTATAAATTACTTTGTAAAATGTTGTCTATTTTATCAACCAATTTGTCGTGAAAGCCTTGTATTTGGTCATATTAGTTCATAGATTAGCAACCCAGGAATTTTTTCTCGTGGTTTTGTGAGTGTGAATGTTGGGAATCGTCAGTATTTTTCGAAGCAATATTGTAATTTCCGTTTTAAAATAATGAGGCACACACGCATTCCAAAAATTAGCTGCTTTCGTAGGTAATCTCAATAATGAAATACTGCGTTAATGAACTGGAACGTTTCTAACATTGAAACGAGTTTTGTTGAAATCATTGACATGTTCGGCTCGATTAAGTTAAGATGACATTGTTCGCATTATTCAAATTAATCGAATTGTCACAGAGAGGAATTACATATAGCAATCCTTACTTTAACTATGCATATCTGACACTTAATTCTCGTACTTTCTCATTTCATTTCTTAAATTTTCACCCGTGTCATGTACTTTTCCCTTGCTCATTTTTTAGTTTGCTCTCCTATCCTTACAGGTTACCACAAATTCCTTGCGTCACTAAATGAAATTTTATGATTATGGCATCAATTGCTGGTCTGTGCAAAAAAAACTACAAATTGAGTACGATTTTGCCCTAGATCTCTTTTTCTGTGTTTACACTTTTCATTGCGGTTAGAAAATCTAGATGTCTCCGCCAAATGTGAAATGGCCAAAGTGTGCCAAACAAGTGTTCCTCTGGGCTTACCTCTCGTTCTAAAAATTCACGAAAACCTTCACTCAAAAACCTGCGTATCACCTAAAACTAAAAAAATATATGTACCTCATTGGGTTTACGGAATAGTACACTAATTGACTGGTATCAACAAATGACGCAGTGGTAGCTGATCTGTACTATATTTATGAATCCTTCTAAATAGTTTGGCAATTCCTTATGAAATAGAAGTGCGGAGTATCTGTTGTTTTTCTAATTTTCCATTTTGTATTGTATTGTTAAACCTAATTATCCTTTTTAGAAACCGCGTAATGTATAGTATACTGAGATTTCTTTCTTCCTTTTCATTTTATTCGGTGAAACTGATTACTTCATTACATTCCTAATTGACCCTTCATCGCCACTTTTTTACATTTGAATGAACATTATGAGTATGAGTCAACTGGAAGCGCAAATTTATAATAGCAACTTTTTATGACGAACAAAATTTTGTTATAAATTTTATAGTCCCTGCAAACAGTAAAGTATTACGTCATGTCATACAGACATCCATTGTGTGCGTCATTTGTTAACAATATAAATACAGTAACAATATACTGTCTACTGAACGGTTAAGGTACATGTCTGTCCAATTCGCTGTTCGATGAAAATTTAAAGAGAGCCCTTTTATTTTTTATTACTCGCAAAATTCTTTTCAATAAAGCATTATAGTAATCCACAAAAAGCAAGGGAAAGACTAGAAGCAAAGCACCACGCTAGAAACAGCACTACGAAATTAAGAAAGGAAACAAGAAAAAAACACAACGGAATGCGGCAAATTTTTTTCGAAAGAAACGAAGCTATTTATGGCTATTATTGTCAGTCAATATGTACAGTAAAGCACACACAGTGTTCTACTTTACCCATCTTTAATGAAACTTTGTGATATACATTGCGCTACAAGAATTAAATGCGTTGTTAGAAAATAGCAATTTATTCCTCCTTCTATACCCCTTTTTTATATAGGTACAGTTTGCAATGCAATCAAGAAGCATACATTTTTCTATACATACATCTTTCTTTTTTCTTCTTAAAGTGAAGTGATATTCTGTTATCATCATCCTAATGTTTTTTCTCTCTTTTCTTGTCTAAAATACCATCATCATCATCGTGTTCAATGTTGTGTTATGGCAGGCACGAAGGCACATCATATTATGAACCTGGCGCTATAGAATAGACGAAAAGCTACAACAGTGTAGTACCGTTCACCGTTACATTTTTTTCTACAGCAGCTGAAGTTAGAACTGAACTTAAAGCGCTGTAGGCAAACTTTGAGTTTTCATTTCTTCATGCCAGCAGTCTTTTTTCAGCAGTGCTTGTAGATTAAAATGCCTTTATATAAAGGCCTGTCATCAATGTTTAATGGGTAAATATGTTGTATGTAACATGCAGTTAGTTGTAGTCGTATAGTATATACGTCTATCTCTGATACCTACATTATTCATACCTGTTCATTATTGCTGCTGCTGCTCGGTTCTCTTTTGCTGAAAAATGAGGATGAACCCAATTTACGTTACCACATCGGTAGAACCACTTCATACCTTACGACTACCTGTTTTCATTAGTATCAGGTCTATACGCTAAAACCATGCAAGTTTTAGCATAAACTTCACATAATGGTTTCACTTGTGTCATCTCGTGATGATACTTTTTTGTATTTTGTAAACAGTAAACAGGAATGTATGTAAGTATATGTATCTACATTTTATTTATGCACGCATTCCTATATATCTTCCCATGACGCGTAGTCAAGTGCATGTTTATCTTTGTTTTCTGTAATTTTAAAGTTTTTTCATTACTGCTCACTCTAACCATCCCAGAGTTAATGTTCTATATGTAGGCATGTAGATATATACCTACGTAATTTTGTATGTACATTTTATTTCACTTCCTCAATCCTCATAAATACGCTTGACTTCGTGTTATATGTATGTGGATGAATTCATATATTCATAATATTCATCATCGCATGTAAGATGACTTGTTGATGATAATGAGGATGGATTTAATGTAGTATACATGTATGTAGTACTCCTTCATGAAATGTAGTAACATCATCTGTTAAAAATCATGAAGCGTTTCATTATTATCTCACCTGTGCTTTTTAAAGAATGTAGTCGCAAGTCTTATTTTACCTTCATCAGCAGCAGATGCAAAAATTTACCATGAAGGGTATTATAGGATAACCAAGAGAAGAGTTAAAGTTAAAAGGCTGTAATGCACATGATGAGAAAAATACCACAAAACAGCAGCTTTCTCGATCTCGACCATTTCAAAATCTGGGCCGTGATTGTGTTTCTCTGTTGTCAGTTGTCCCTGATTTTATTGTAGTAGGACAGGGAACAACGAAACAAGTGCAACATTAAAAACTGCCACAAGTCAGAGCAGAAAATAAGAGAAACTCTTGCAAAAATAAGTCATAATCATAAATCGAAAGTTGTGTTGTAGTGATGGTTGAGTTGTACTGTTGCAAATTGACGTATGTAGTTCATCCGTCTTGTGAAATGGCTCGTTTTTAAAAGGCCCATCTGGGTCTCTGGTAGCTGTTGTAGGGAATGGTGAATGGAATCAATTTCAACTTTAATAAAATTTATTACTCTTGTGTTGTTGTGTAAACTTTTGATAACACAAAAATTGATTACCTATTTATTCTGTACGGTCGGTTGCATGGCTTGTGTTTTGGTGACGAAGGACGAAGGCCAAACCCACATAGACATGATAAACGTCACAAGTTAATCTGCTGTCAAAACCATTCTCTTATTAATTTACTATTTGCCACATCATTACATTTATGCTACAAAATAATCGATTTTCATTTGTATTCTACTGCTGACTGTTGTGTGCTGTGCTGCAAGATTTCTCTCTATTCCCGTGATTCTAATAGTTGGTTATTAGTACAGTATTTATTTTGAGCTGTGGCCATTATCATTTAATCATCGTGATTGTATGTATGTCGCTGTAGCTAAAAATCTGCCAAAGTGTGATGTGATGAGTGATGATGTGATCAATGAAATTTCACTGCACATTTCAGCATACGTGTATCGTGATAATTGGAATGCCGCCTACTAACGAACATTACGTTGTTGCGTGTGTTAGTGATTTAACTAGCAGCAGCATGGCAGTTCTTTATGCATTATGCATTACCCTCACCCATCATCAGACTAATGAATTAATTAGTTTTTGATTGTATGGTATTTAATACTGTCTGGATTATTCATTACCATCATCACTCTTTACTTGACACCTTTGTACTCTCGATCAGAACGTCAGATCATCTTCCAAAAACAATGGAGAAAAGTGGTTTGCCATGACTCTTCCAGCTCCAACCAATCCGCTCCATTGTTGAATGTTTGTCGTTGTTATTTTCGGCTAAAGATCTTATACTGTCAGTCAAAGCTATCATCTTTCCTCACTTGTAGGTGAGATTAGATTAATGAAATTGTAGTGGATATAGTGCTTACACGTCCATCCGTCGCACAAGGCGTCAACTGTGAGTGCGACATGGTCGACTTATATTTCATCTGCCTGTCATAATGCAATCTATAACAAAAAGAAACCACGACGCTATCTGTGCTTGTGACACATTATTATGCGTCATACTTCACTTAAGATCAAGACTTGCTGTAAACCTGTGCTAGAATGACAGAGGAAGCTCTAAAAATTGTGCTTGCTGCTGTTTCTTACCCAATTATGTGCTGTCGATGATATGTACGCACAATGCGAGCATTATCATGCTTATGACTCCTAATTACATTGCCGCATTGTACGTGCAAAACTAGTAGAAGAAGTAATCTGTGATCTCAATCTCCGAGTCTTGCTACCAAGTATTGTTCGTGAATAAAAGGGTGGTGTAGACAATTTCCTGTGATTCCCTATACCACTTCTTCTTGCCTTGATTACGATATTAGACGACTTTTTTTTAATACTCTACTTCAACTTTAATAAAACAAACAGTCTGAATAAATAATGGATTCATATGCTGTGGCATGCATAGTCCAAGTACAAAGCGCTGAAGTACTAAATAATTTCGTATAATATTGCACTGGCACGAGAGCACTCGAAAATGTGTGTTGTGAACAGGAAGGTCTTTTACTTGTCACTCTAAATCAGCTCACTTGTGTTACTTATGGTTTGTGGTGGCCTTCTTATTACCTGTCTCTTTCCTCGAGTTTACGTTATATAACCCTCTGGTTAAATTGCTACTATTGTTGCATTGTTTACGGCATTGCTGCTGCGACTTAATTTTTTAACAAAATGAGTAAGGAGGCATCTCATAGTCCTGCTGTGGAGTTGACGGAGGGGCACGTAGGAAAAGTATTATCCCAGGAGGATACAGTGAACAATAACAGCAACAGCAGCGTTAGCAATGAGGAGAGGTTGATGATGATGGAGGAAAGGAGCAGCAGAAGTGGCAGCGTTGGAAAATCGGAATCAGAATCTCCCACAAAAATGGATGAGTATATGGAAGACCCGCTGCCAGATCTTGTTGGCAATTTGAAGATTACGGAGGAGCCTGAACCGGATTTAACCGTTTTTGATCAGGAGTTTGTTTTAGAGGATTTTGAATTTCACATAAGTACCAGTGATGAGGAAGATGACGGGGAGATTGTGGATGTTCATGAGGATGATGATGATTCAGGGTCAGATTTAGAATTCTTTGATGCCACCGCTGGCGGTGGCGCCGGCAGTATTATGGGTGGCAGAGGATCAACAGATTTAGTTGATGGGTCTCTCCTGCCTGAAACGGAAAATGTTTCTCTTGATTTCGTTGATCAACAGCCTCAGTTCAGTATTAACAATAGTGATGAAGTTTCTAGTTCTAGTGGGAGCGGTGGTGCTAGTAGTTCCAATAGTAAGTTAGCTAATGTGAAAAATGCAGCTAGAAGGGTTGCTACCAGAGTGAGAATCATGGTGGGTAAAGGGAAAGGTGCTGCTAGGCAAGTCAGGGTGATTTACCATAATCTTGATAAGCCCTATGTGGCCCGAGTGAGCCCGGCTCAGCATTTTAAAAACTTTTTAACTTTGGGCGAGTCGAATGATGAAGGAGACAGTGAAAGAGGTGGATATGCCTTTTTAAAAACCTAATTTGCTCGCATTTTGAAACATTGTAAAAATAAAGTTGTACATGAATACATGTTTTTCTTTTAGATTTGAATACCAACCCCACTGGCCTGAGCCAATCCAACTCGATAGCCAGTGAACTTGGTTCCCCCATTGATCCCAACATGACAGCGGAGGAGCTCCAAGCTGCCAGAGCTGAGTGGCAAGGGGAGTTGACTCAAGTGGAGGATGAAATTGCCACTTTAAGACAAGTAAGTTTAGTATTATTTTTAAATCATGTAGGTATCTTGACGAACATTTACGAAACCGACAGGCAGGTGGACAGTTCAGGGACATTTTGTTTGTGCTCTGAATTGTGGACAGCCACTGGTCGCATTGGACAGAGTTTACTAATTCGCATGGTCTTTCCTTTCTGTCTTCTCATGAATTATTAAGGTGCTTAACTCAAAAATGAGGAGGGCTCATGAGCTCAAAAGGAAGTTGGGAATTACCGCCTGGTCCGAATTAACCTCAGACATGGGACAGGGAATCAAAAACGTCCGTGAATCTGGCGCGTAAGTTGGCATAAGCTACCATTTATATTTTTCCACTGGCTTTTATATTCCATACGAAATCCTCCTGTCTTGCCACATCATTGTATTGACGTCATTTCTCAGTACCATTAAAACGTTAAATGTAAGCAGAGATCATGACTGTAGGCGAAAAATCCTTTGATTCGCAAACTTAAAAAAGCTAAAACTGCTACAATATTAGTTTTTCCTACGAAACATGTCTACCGCATTTTGTGTTTCCGTTGAATACGTCAGTAAATCAGTTTTACGTGGGAAGGAAAAAGTTAAGTAACATCATCAATCCGAGGATGAATCGGCTTTGTAGATTATATAGATTGTAGTCTCTACTTTACTAATACTCGGAATTATTTAGAAAAAAAGTAAGCAGTAGATTTTCCCATGTAATCATTACATTCATTTGACCAAACTTACTTCTAGTATATAATATTTTGTAAATAAACTATCCGTATTGATCTAACCGTCCGTAACTTTTCTTTAACTGGAAGATACATGTTACTTTTATATTTTCATTATCGTTATTATATTTTTTCTATTATTTTTCTTTTATTCCATGAATCCATCGCATTGGTCGGATGCTCACACGTAAAAAATATAAATTCTTTGGAAATTGGGAATGATGGATAAATGCTCACGCACAAATTTGCCTGTTGATTGATGCTTATCGCTCTGTCTCGTATATTTTTGCACGCGGATAATTTTGAAATGAAAATAAAAAAGGGTTCAGAAAATTGAAGAGACTTTAGGCACCGTCACTACTGCAGTCACGAGTGCGCCTTTGTAAGTATACTTATATTTTTATTTCTTTACTTTTTTAATTTTAGTTCTTTTTACTCCTGTTCTTGTCTTTGTTTGATTGTATGTTTTGTTACTGTATGTATTTACGCATGTCGGTCGGCAAAATTTTATACTATACACGTGTACTAGGTTTTGGCTGTTTTCATAGAGTTAGCTTTAGAGCACAAAAGTGTTAACGCAATTACCGTTGACTTTTTTAAAAAACAAAGTAGATATAAGTAAAATAGAAAAGCATGTACATTTCAAATGAATGCTGCTGGCAATATATTCACTAGTGTATCTCAAGATATAAATGTATGGAGACATCTCGCTAGATTGGTTGTATTTCATTATGTCGCTTGCTTGATTACAAAAGAACGTCGATTGCTTAAGTCAACACGTTCCCTAGTGTTGCTCGTTCGTGCTTTCCCTTTTGCGTTTTTTTCTCTCTTCCTTCTTGTTTGCTTATTTAGAAAATAAAGACGTATTATAAGTACTTGTGAAGCGTCTACAACTTTGGCACAAGAGAACAATTGTATAAATAGGGAAGCTGTAGTAGTGCGGTAATGCGAGTATGCGTATAGTAATAATATGATTGTTAGTTTTTCTAAAGGTAAAATTCTCGTCTAACTTGGCTATTATTGTATAAGACTTCTTTCTCTCTGCTTTTTACTGTGTAGATGTTTTTGTGTGATGTACGATGACAGCTGCTGTGACGGTCACTAATCCAATTGATCTCGTTTGAAAATGCTACCAGTGCACAGCAGCTTTACTCAACTTCTCTCGCGTTTCGTTTATTGATCATTTTCCTTCCTCCTTTGGAATCTGCAATGAGATTGTTGAGTATTTTTAGTAGGATATAAAAAAAGAGTTGGATTTAACCAAACGGATTTTCGAGACTTCTCTCTCTCTCTCTCTTCTTTTATCCTGAAACTGACGGAATGAGTTAGCGGAAAATGTTAAAAGAGAAGCAAATCCTTTCTACGTGTCTATCCGTTACAACTCGAAAGCTAGAGAGAGAGAGCAAGGTTTTTTATATATAAGAGGAGAAATAATATGTCGCTTTTGTGCTGGCTTATTGATGGCGGACTTTTGAGTGATGTTGATGAGCAGAATATATAAAAAAGAAATGAAGAGGAAATGGTAACTGGAAACTCTTTCATTTTGGAGTTTTTTCATTGAATTCCCTTGTAAATAAACATTTGTATATGTAAATAGTATAGATAAATGTACGCACCATATCAAAGACGGCATTCCAGTTGGTTCCTTTTTTCTGTTCTCCGTTTTTAAACTTTCTTCACATGGGAAAGCATGACTGTAGAGTTTGGTTCAGTCAGATGCAGAATATAAATGTGTAAAGTTGCTAGCTCTGAATTATAACCGTATGTTGGGGAAACGCACTTATAACACACACACAAGTGTGCTTGTTTCTTGAAAAGTGGTGTAAGTAAAACATTAGTCTAATTTTCCAGTAAAATGTAGGCGTTGGCCAAAGAGTAGAAGAGAGAGCAGAGACACGCGGAGAGAAAAGGGAGTCACTCACTCTGCGTAATGTAATGTATTGTTTTAGTTTTCCATTTCATGTACGTAATTATGATGAGGCTGCTACTTCTGATGATGATGACGATCATGTTGACGACAAGATGATCACGATGATGGTCTTGGTCTGATGGTATTGGTGTTGCAACAACTTTCTCCATCATCGTCATCTCATGCCCCTGCTGCTTTCTCCCTCTCCTTTGTACTAAAAGCACCAGCTAACAAACCATGAAGAAAACAGTAGTGAGAGAGTTTCCTCTGTTACATATTATATTATCAAAAAGAAACTTTTCTGTTTGTTCACTTTTCGAGTAGATAGAGTTTTTGAGAAGTTGTAGTCTGCATTGTAAGCCAGTGAGCAGATAGTCAAACATAACAACAATAATCATGATAATGATACTAGGAAAGGCATGTTGATGATGATAAAGAAGTAAAGTGAGAAGAAAAGGAATGAAAACGGCGAGAAGACGAAAAAGAGCAAGACGAGGTTAAAGAAGAGGGATGATGAAATTGCATTAACCTTGGCATGTGTCAGTGTTAATTTAATGTGTGGACAAAAAGGGAACAATAATATAGTACAACGCACACAAACACATGCAATGCATGTGTGACGTTCGTGACTAATAACTTGCTCCTCTTCTTATTTACTACATACATATTATTAGAAAACCGCTACTGCTGCTGGAAAATACTTATAGCGACCTGTGTCCGTCCATCTTTTTATGTTTCTGAGTAGGTAGCTTTTACTTACTGACTTGCATATCCACAAAACTCATCCATTACTGCAAAGTGTTAAGGTAGTTTATAATGTCATTCTGACAGAAGACTAGTTACTATTATTATTTTCGGATATTCTGATGGCGTTGGTAATTAGAAGTATCAAAGATTCATGAGGCATCTAGAAACTAGTCCGCTTTATTTTTCTATCGTATTCAAAGCTTATATATAGCATTTTGAAGGTCAATCAAATGAATGAGGAGAACGAAGCGAACTAGAAACGTTAAGCTTTATATATTATGGATCGAGCGACGCAAATATCAATTCCCCCCTAAAATCATCATGCTTTCACCGTTGCTGTTGCTTCGTACTTTGTACTCAACTGTTCCACAAAACTCGAACGAGAGTGAGAGAGAGGGAGATAAAGAGAACGAGAAAGAATGAACACGTGGAAGTCAAAACAAAGAAAAGGCTTACCCCGCCACCATCATTATACAACGACTGAAAAAAATAATTATTGGAACATGTTAAGCCTAAAACTAATAGAAAGTAAACTTTATAGTTTTATTTTCATCTTCTTATATAGACGTATATGTAGACAGTAAAATATATGCCTTTGGGACATGTGTGTTTACCGAGCAAAAGTAAGTCTTGATGGTCATGATCCTTTTGTTTATCAATGATACATTACAAGCGACTTATTATTGGCTTGTTTAATTGGAGCATCCAAAGCTCATCAAAGTCATTATATATAATTGGGGGGAATATATAAAAAATATTGACTTCTCGGGGTTGGATGCATAATACCAAAGTGTGTCAGAATGAATGGGAATAGATAGTGAGACGAAGATGGAATGATATTAGTTGAATACAGGGAGCGAGAATGGGAACAAAGTTGAAGGATCGATACTGACATTGCTAGCAGCAGTTTATTTGGATGGAACTGCAGCATAATATATAACGAGAGAGAAACTGAAGTTTAAGTAGAATCCCTTGCGGTATGCAACTATCAACTATGATGGCAAGTATATTTTCACGGTGTATGCCCATAAAGGGAAAATGAGTTTTTGCATGAGTGAAGTGAAAATGTAATGATGATGGTGTTTGGATAGACCATTTAGCATATAAGTATAACCTTGTCTAAGGATAAAAGACTCCCTTCATTTTCACGTGGCAGTATTTTATGCTTTATGGTGAGACTGAAATGGAATGTATTCATTCACCTCTTTCTCTCTCTCCGCAGACTTCCTTTCTTCTTGTCATCAACAAAAATGTTAAACTCTTCCTTTTAAAAAAGTTGAAAGTATTAGCATTCATCCTCGAATTTCCTTTCGCATCAGTTGGTTCACATAGGGAGGTGAGAGAGAGAAAGAGGGTTCCTTCATTCATTCATTGGCCGGGGCTGCGGTGTTCATGATGACTATGATGATCATGACGATTATGTCATGTGATGGGGAAACCAGAACAAGGGAAGATGGAGAAGAATAGTCGTCTTTATTTATTTCTCCTTCTTGCTGTTTTGTTATCGTCAAAACGAAACGAACCAACGAAAGAATGTGCTTTACTTATCGTCATCTATCCACATCATCATCACAATCTAAGGACTCAATGAAAAGATTTTAGCCAATGCTGATGATGCTGCCAGCCAGTCCCTTTCTTCCTCCGTAACTCTACCTCTCCAAGAAAAAATAATAATTTTCAGAGAACGTAGACTGATTGTGAGTGAGTGGGTGAAAGGGAGTACACAAATAATAGAAATAAGGAGAAGAAAAGAACAGCACTTTGCTATTCCCCGGTCTCACATGGGATCCCTTTTATTCATTTTCGGGAGGGAGGCAAAGGGAGAGAGAGAGAAACACAACACACGCATACATTTTATATTTATTATCCCATCCATTTGAGGCAGGTACCTATACAGCGAAGGATACAAATTATGAATGTATATCCGCCGCGTTGTCTGATATGCCATACCTAATGCGTAGTACATCGCCCTGCAGCCTGTGTGAATGGTGTGAGGGAGTCAGTCTTTGGAATCCTCCAAAATAGCGTAATGGGTGTATCCTTTAAGGTTCCCTATAAAAACGGCACTCATACAAACACGTCAACCTATAATATATATAACGTGTTTGTGCGGTGCTGGTACTTGGATCGGGTGGATGGGAAAGGCTCCTTCACCATTTCACTTTCCCCTTCATTCAGAGTGCTGACGACGATGAATGCTGGGGAGCTACCAGGCTTTTCTCCTTTCCCTGAGATGGTTACACGCACTCGCTCATCCAATCGTGTATAGACGAACTATTTACCTATGTATAAGTGATAAAGTCCTTTCTTGTTCCCTTCCCCCCGTTATTCCCACCACCACTCTTTCTTTCTCTAAACATTCCAGTTGCATTGCATACTTATGGTTCTCGGGATTCTAGAATTTCTTCTTTTTTTCACTTTCCCATTGTATACGTTTGTATTGGCATGTATATATACACCTACGTCTGCGGATATACCACCACCATATAAGCACCAATGCACACTACGGGAGGGCATCAAGGTCTTTTGCTGTTGTTGCTGGTTGCTAGTTGCTTTCCCTTCTTGCTCTCTCTCTCTCGCTTTCACTCCCTCCGTTTTTTCAGTCTTGTCTCTGATGCTTCAGATTTAGGATCAGTTTTTTTGGTACTTTTGCTTCAACAAGTCTCTTGTTCTTCTTCTTCGTCTCTTTTTACTTTCCCTTCATTGGCAATAAAAACGCTCTTGTTATTTCCTTCACTACTACTACTCACTCCAAAAACTGCTTGTACTCTTCATGTTCTTCGTCTTGTTGGATATTATCTTATATAGAAAAAATAGTCTTGAGGACATACATACGAGAAGAGAGAAGGGGAAAGACGTAATATGATAAATGTTTATTGGCGTGCTTTCCGTCTTCTTCTTTGAACACGTTCAGCAGGAGCAATAGTTGGTGGGAGAAAGAGATAAGGAGAGCAAAGAGAAGAAGAGCACTTTAGCCGAAAGAATTTTTGCTTGTAGAAAGACGAGAAGAGTGAGAGTCAAGACGGGGCAGACTAGTAGTCAGGGTGTACACTTTCGTGCAGAAACATCATCATCAAACAGGAGCCGAGCAGGAGCAAAGAGCAGTAAACGTATATAAAGTCCTCTTTGTTGACGGAATTTAATAGCGTGTTTTGTGCTTTCACTCTATGCAAACATATTTTATATCTTTGTTCAGCATATCATCATCCTCATCAGCGTCACACTATCAAATCAAAAAGCAACTATAATAATAATAACACTGTACAATAATAACAATCACAATCAGTGTCAACGATTGGCATATCAATTACCGAAGATATCACAACCTGAAATTGATTTTTTTACTATTACCACAAATACTTGAACTTTGAGTGGAGTCGGGATTATTGTAGAAAAAAAGGTTAGAACATTAAAGAAAATTGATTAGAGTGAGAATTGAACTGGCAGTGATTGAAAGTAGATTGAAGTTCAAAGTGGTCGGTCGTAAGTGTCAGGGATAAGGGAAAAACCAACAAAGCTGTTCAGTTTTGTGTATCTCAGCAGCAGCATCGAGAGGCGACGTGAGCCAAGGGCAGAAATTTATTGTTGGGTAGTGCCGTCTTAAGTACATTACATTTGCAACAGAAGAAAAGGAACTGGCCGAAGGGAAAGCAAAGAACTTTCTTTAAAAAAAAGGTTATCTATCTATCTGAGCGAAAAAAGCAATAGCAACACCACCATTCAAGTATTATTGAGTACATTTTTTGTTATTTGATCTTCTCTTTTAACATTCGTTACAACTACTTATTTGGGTTTAAAAGGGTGTGCGAGTTGATTCTTCTTTTCTCAAGAAGCTCATCATCACCACCACCGGCATCAACAGGAAAAAGGTTGAAGGTCACTCGCTTCCTTTCTGAAGACTACTACGTGCACTCTCTCAGCAGTAGTATTATTGTTGTCCGCGGACTGATAAAAAAGGCTTACTTACCTCCTTCGTTTTACTTTCAATTCTCACTGTCAGTATTTTTAGACACATTTCAATTGAATCACATTTTTCTCCTCTTGTTTGTTTAAAACGTACGTCAAAGGGAATTGAATTTCCTTGCAAGTTGGTTATTGTGTTCCCAGTATAAAAAAACGTCTTCAATTTCCACCAGTGTTCATCATCTTGTTCGCACAAAGTAAACAAACAAATCTGTTTCATCTTCTTCACCCATCATCATCATCATCATCATGGATGTCGGCAAAAACTTGTAAGTACAAAAGCAATAGGAAAACTCTCTCCGTTTTTTATTTTATTATTGTTATTGAAGCTTGTCTCTTGGTTCAAGTAAGACCATTAAATTGAAATGGACGTAAGCGGATGTTAAAAACTCAATGTTATATAATAATGTTGTACCTACTCACACGTCATGCAGAGATATTATGCGTGCTGAAGAAAGGTAATAAAAGGATGGATGAAGACGAATGGACAATAGCAGGGAAGGAAATGAGTAATGAGTTTATTGTTTTCCATAAAAAAGGGAAAACAGGAGAAAAGAAAAGGGAATGTTATGAAAGGAGAGAGCGAATTCCATTAATATTTGCTGGTGTAAAGAATGGAATGGCGATGATGATAAGAATGATGGAAAGGGAGTGGCAAGGTCACCATCATCATCATCATAAGTATTACTATAAATATATAATAATATTATTATTATGCAAAATACCTATAAGCAATATGGCAATTTTTCATTTTATGCAAAGCAGCAACCAAAACACACATGCAGAGCACCAACAGATAAAAAAGTATTGACGATTCTTCACATTCGCACTCGTGCTGTGCCTGAGACACTACAATTCCCCAATCAAAATGGATGACGTACGCGTCACGTTCCTCACATGTAATTCTCACACGGGACATTTTTGACTCGACATGAAATATTGTGAAAACATGTTGGTTCGTTTGAATATTATATCATCTCTCGATGTCGCGTCGTTTTCTTCAGCTCTTATGAAAATATGAAACCGTTTATTTCCATGTTGTTCCTTAAAAATGCGTGTTTATTTCGCGCCCCGGGAAAATTTGATTTTGTCCACGACGAACAACATAAAAAAAGAACAGAAGCATGCCAAAACTTTCATGCGAGTAGTAGAGAAAGGGACGGAACGTAAAGGGACATGAAAATAAATGAAGTAAATATGAATCTTGTTATACTTGTGACACACACAAGATGATATCCATCCGTGTCTTTTCCCTCAGAAACTCAGAAACAACATCTCTTTAAAGCAACATGTTTTTATGTTTTTTTGCGAGAGAAAGAGAGAAAATGAAATGAGCTATAGTATCAACTCGACAAACACACACACAAGTCTGCTGGTACTTTAGGTGGTCCCTCCTTTCACCACCAACGGCACCATCTCCAGCTCAATTCACACCTCATCAACAACAGCATCTCTCTCTCTCTCTCATCCTCTATTCTCTTTTCTCACTCCCACTAAAAATATATATCGTAATAGAGTAATAGAAAGGAGGAGTGTGGTATTTATGCTACATAGTTTGTCTGGTATTTTGGTGTAATGTAATATTGGCGAATATTTTTTTTGCTGGGGGAAAGTATTGTGGCTTGATGATGATGAGAGGAGGAGGATATATAGTTGATAGTAAAAAAGGGGAAGGAAGGGAAAAAGGCAATTTATTTTCGCGGTGCTTTCTCCTCAATGTGTGTGCCTTTTAGTGTTTTTATTTTTTCTATTTTTCTTTCATTTTTACTCTCTTGCTTGCTTGTTGGCTGGCTGATGATGGAGAGAAAGAAACGAACAATGCACTCTAGCATGCTCGTTTGGAACAGTGGGCACCACAAGTAGCATCTCTTGTGGAGAACCAACATGTTGGAAGAGAGGAAAGGGTAAAAAATGGCAAGTTTATCCATTTTTTCCCAGTGGTGGTGGCAGCAAACTAGGAACATGGAACATTTTTTTAGTTTTTTTCCTTGGAGAATCTATCCCTCTTCATTTCGGTGATAATAAATAGGGAGAGAAAAAATAGTTTGGTATAGCATTATATGAGGGCATGTAGTAATTTTGGTTGTTGCTTTTTATCTTGTAGTGTTTTCCTATCCCACGAACATATATTTTCTCGCTTTTTTCCTCTTCGTCAGTGTACTTCATCTTGTTGTTTGTTTTTTCTCTCTGCTTGATTGTGTATGTGTTTGTCCATTTTGAAGTGCCTATTTAAACAAACGTAGAAGCTTGGTTCGACCCAAACGGTTCGTTGGTTGGTGTTTGTTGGCACTTTGCATTACTCCATGTTGATGATGCCCTTTTTCCTGTGCAAGTGAATAGATTTCCGTTGGTAAAAGAATTATAGATGGGGAGAGAAAGTACCTAGATACGCGTCAATATATGTAGCATATATGTGCGAACAAGTAGTTATAAAAAAAACTTGAGCGGATGGGTAATGGCTAATAGCCATGTCGTATGTATCCATCCTCCTCGCGCTCCCTGCCTGTCTACCGTATCCAAAAAGCCAACCAAGTCATTTTGGTAGTCTCTTAGTATCCAGCTGTTTAAGCCGAGGAAAAGTGTGGTGGATGCTGGGCAGTCACGCGAATAAATGAGATTGCATCACTACTCATGTACTTTCTCTTGTGCGACCACCACCGTACAAAACTTCTCAAGTAAAAGTAAAAAGATGTTCATTATTACATTATATGAGTCACTTTTTCTCCCAATGTGTTCGTTTGTGTATTTGGCTGTCCGTCCGACTACAATGTAGAGGGGATATATTATTTTTTGCGAGAGAAAAGAAAAGGGAAGCTGGGGAAAAGAAGAAAAAATGGAAGTTGAATCGATTTTTACTTACTGCTAAAAAAACTATAAGTCTCCAAGTAAGTTTTTTTATGTTATAAGGAAAGTAAAACTATAAGAGTAGAATAATATTTTTGGGAGTAGAGAATAGAGGGAAGATAAAATTATACAGCCCATCATTGTTATTATCATTAGCATCAACATGCATGGTGTGCATATTACCATCTTTCTCTCTCCCCGTTGGAAGCATTATAGACGGGTTATTACCTAAAGTGTGCGAGTAAAAGCATGTATAATTATGAGAGCAGCCCTTTTTCCTTAATGGAGAGAACCAGGAAAGCATTTACTCTCATTCTCGTTCATTTACACTTTTGGTTATTCTGGGCTTTCCATTCTGATGATCATGGTCGTCTTGCGGACTTGACGAGCTAGCAATCTCTCAAGACGGAACAATGGAGAAAGTGAAAATGCTTTTTGTACGTTTCGCTTGTTTTTGCGGTTTTATGCACACGACTCTCCGAGTGATTTATAAGTGCTTCTCGATGCTAGCTACCTATTTATATGCTGTGTTGTGCATTAACTGAAGCAAGTCAGTGGAGCTTGAGGATGAGAGTCAGTTTTTACAGTCGTGTTCTTGATGGAACATCTTGGAGATGGATCGGAGTCTTTTATCTTTATGAAAGCAAGGAAATAATAGAAAATGCGAATTTGGTGAGCCGTTTTAATGGCGCAGCAGTAATTTTTTGATCCTTGTTTTTCACTCACACATACACACACCGCCATCCGTGTGTATCGAGAGAGGCGACAAAAGCCAGTAGAGAAAGGTGTAAAGAATAAGAAGGGTGAAAGCGAGCCAAGACACTTTTACAACTTTGTTTAAAGACGTGCTGTAAAATTGAATGGCATATGGGGGAATAGGAAGAAAATGAATAAAAAATTTTATTCTTGGTTCGGTATGTTTTACATGCTATCACACTACACTGATCTCTATAGTTTGTTTTACTCCTTTTCCTATTTATTTTGGTGGGATTTCCAGTTCCCAAGAAAAGGAAAAGGAAATTAAGAGAGTAGAAGAAATACTATATATACAATATATATTTCACTTGGTTCCTCCCGGTGTTTCTCTCCTTGTGTCTTTTTTAAGTAAACATATATTCAGCGTAAAATTGCGAATGATTATTATTAAGGGCGCGACGGAACAGGATGGGCTTAAAATTCGCAGAGAAAAGGGGATCTTGAAGGGATGATATGATGATACCACTGTCGTGCTTGCTTGTGCATATTTTCTTACGTTCCACAGGTCCATTTAAGAAGAGGATGTTGATGAACTGATTTGTTTTTAATTTTTTATTCAGAAGAAACACGTTTATGGAATAGGGCACAAGGCGTGCATAGGTAATGGTGGTAGTTGGCATTAAATGAAAAATGTATCTATTTTCCGGGCTATTACAAAGTTATAAAAGCTGATGAGTTCGCAGAAAGCTCGGAGCACTACTTTTCTTCGTCATGCATGCAGTAAGCAAACGTTTGGGGAAATCTAATTGGGATTTTCCAGACTAGAAAAATTTGGCTGGAAAAAGCTCCTCCGATCCTGTATACCGAGTAAAGTGGAGTGGGTATGTGGAATGAAGGTAGTAGCATCGCACTTGGAAAATCTAGAGTGTCGAGTGGGCCTGGTGAGAATATAGTGGAATGATTTGGAGACACTATATATGGCAAACTTCTGCTAGGATTTCGGTACGTTGATCAATATTTCCAACGGGATAAGACAGAAGAAGGTAGAGATCCGAGTAATAGTGTCATCCTGCCAGCTATACAGCGATATATATGGTGTCTTGTAGGGTTTAGGAGATATATGTGAGATAATATTCATATATACATGCCTTCCATGCATAATTGAATTTTATTTCCCTTTCCACTACATTTTCCTTCTATTCTCAGCAAGTTGAGCTATTTATAAAAGAATGAATTATTGTAGTCACTCCCTGTGTCCCTGTGTCTCTCTCCACTCTCGTTTGGATTCTCCTCACTCTTGAATGTATGCATGCCTAATGGGATTTCACTTATTTGATCTGATTCACTTTCACTCATTCCATCCCTTACGCAAAAGAGGATGAGATTGATAAGAGTGGTGATGACGCTGACGGTTTTCGATGAGTTCACTTGACTCTCGACGAAGCAATCCTAACAAACTAATAATGCTCATTAGTATTTAGGCTTCCATATTGATGCTTTTTCAGTTTTGATGTAAAAGATTTAGTCAACGAAGCGTGTAATGCAATCCTTTAAAATAAGGACTAGCAACAACAACGTTAACGTTACTGTTGCTGCTTTACTCAATCTGCTGCTGCATTTTAAGTTTCCCCATGTTGTTTGCAAAACGAATGAAGCTAAGAGTTATGGAGCCTTGGAAAAAAATAATATTAAATTTTTAGTATCAGGAGATACTTTCCGAGAATTATTTTATCTCCGCCTTTTTCCTGACTAAATTGCTTTTAGGTTTAGTTGATGATGCCGTATGCTTTGCATCACAGAGCAAAATTTGAGCTGAAAATAGTGTTGGGGCATACACGCTACATAGCTGCAACGTGCATACCCTCACATGCTTTAGTTTATTTTTCTTCATTTCTCGATCTGCAGTCTTAAATGCAAATGAGCAGATAAGACTGCGAGACCAAAAAATCTGTCCTTTACGTCTCACACGCTTTAGTTTATTTTTCTTCTATTTTCGATCTCTAGTCTTAAATTCAAATTAGAAGATAAGACTTCGAGACCAAAAATCTTTCCTCAAAATGTTCGACATGTTCAACTAGTGAACTTGTCATCGCATGCATTCATCATTGGTAAAAATGAAACATAGAATAGAATAAAAAGGAGAAAAATGAATAGAGAGAAAAATGAAAAGAGATAAGAGAAGAAGGAAATGGAAAAGTGATAAGAGAAAAAAGGTCTGGATGACTAATTTGCATAATGTGTGAAGAGACAAAAATCTCCACACGTGTCTATATCTGTACAATGCTAAAACTAATTACTGGACTTTAACATTCATCCAGGTTTTGAGTCGAAGACAAGCATCTAAAAATAGATAAGCACTTAAAACTAATTTCATATGCAGGTAAAGCGTTTAACGTGCAAACAAAGCGAAGGTAAAGCTTAAAAGAAAAGCAAGCAAAGAAAAGCAAGCAAAGAAAAGCAAGCGAAGCAAAAGCAAGCGATTAGAATTTTAGGCCATCTTAAAGTTATTATAAGGAAGCTGGAAGGGCGAAGCAAGCGTTCAATGTCATATTCAATTCATTTATCATTTTCTTCTTGTTCAAGTAACATTACTGCTCAAACGAGCTCTACATTTAAGTTTTAGTTTTAAGTTTTTGGGAAACTTCCCATTAGAGTTTAAAGGGCTCATTTCGCCCCATCATAAGAGTAAAATAGTTTAAGTAGGGAAACATTCCCATATATATAAAAGTGTGTAGTGGCTGCTACAGCCTTAAAAAGTAACAAGTTTTTCTCGGAGTTTTTTATAAAAACATCCATCATCATCACATCATATCATCACAGTTTACTGGTAAGCACACACATATAATAAATACGCATTTTATTCTGGTTTTCATGAAGTGTGAGTGTAATAGTTTTGAGCAGCATTTAATTTCGTTTCTTTTACTCTGTGTTGGTTAATAGTGTGGTAGCGTGATCATCACCAACCGTTGTTCATCCGTAAAGGATCTGATAGTTTTGGCGTTCTATAAAAAACGGTAATTAGCCACACAAATATTTATTTCATAAAAAAGTGAATAGTTCATTGGTGAAATGTGATGAGTGTTTTATGTTGCGTTCTTGGCGACTTACACTAATCACTTTTCTTTCCATTTCTGAATTTATTTCAGCCTCCTGGAACTAGGAAAAATCACACTGGCCTGGTTTCCTGTATTCGGTTTTCACCCGTGTAGCAGCATTCCCTTGAGTCACCGCTTACCTGAGACGCTTCACCTGATCCATGCCATCATTAATTAGCTTAAGGATCGTAAGAAATTAATTTAAGTCTCAGTTGTGGCACTCATAAATAATTATAAGGGGAAGACTTGTGGTTCGGGCTGTTGCTGTCCACTTGTCTTTGCATTTCATTTTTGGGAAACATTTGGGGAAACTTGATACATGCAGTAGGTCATATAAGCCACAACTATTGCAATTAACTTATAATTATCTCGGTAGTTTGTGTAACGCTCAAGATCCACCTCGCTCATAAAGAAGCTTGGTTTTGAAAGCCTTGCGGCTTCAAACCACACAGGTCGGTAATCTTGGGGAAACTGAGAATGATAAGAGAAAAAAGGTCTGGATGACTAATTTGCATAATGTGTGAAGAGACAAAAATCTCCACACGTGTCTATATCTGTACAATGCTAAAACTAATTACTGGACTTTAACATTCATCCAGGTTTTGAGTCGAAGACAAGCATCTAAAAATAGATAAGCACTTAAAACTAATTTCATATGCAGGTAAAGCGTTTAACGTGCAAACAAAGCGAAGGTAAAGCTTAAAAGAAAAGCAAGCAAAGAAAAGCAAGCAAAGAAAAGCAAGCGAAGCAAAAGCAAGCGATTAGAATTTTAGGCCATCTTAAAGTTATTATAAGGAAGCTGGAAGGGCGAAGCAAGCGTTCAATGTCATATTCAATTCATTTATCATTTTCTTCTTGTTCAAGTAACATTACTGCTCAAACGAGCTCTACATTTAAGTTTTAGTTTTAAGTTTTTGGGAAACTTCCCATTAGAGTTTAAAGGGCTCATTTCGCCCCATCATAAGAGTAAAATAGTTTAAGTAGGGAAACATTCCCATATATATAAAAGTGTGTAGTGGCTGCTACAGCCTTAAAAAGTAACAAGTTTTTCTCGGAGTTTTTTATAAAAACATCCATCATCATCACATCATATCATCACAGTTTACTGGTAAGCACACACATATAATAAATACGCATTTTATTCTGGTTTTCATGAAGTGTGAGTGTAATAGTTTTGAGCAGCATTTAATTTCGTTTCTTTTACTCTGTGTTGGTTAATAGTGTGGTAGCGTGATCATCACCAACCGTTGTTCATCCGTAAAGGATCTGATAGTTTTGGCGTTCTATAAAAAACGGTAATTAGCCACACAAATATTTATTTCATAAAAAAGTGAATAGTTCATTGGTGAAATGTGATGAGTGTTTTATGTTGCGTTCTTGGCGACTTACACTAATCACTTTTCTTTCCATTTCTGAATTTATTTCAGCCTCCTGGAACTAGGAAAAATCACACTGGCCTGGTTTCCTGTATTCGGTTTTCACCCGTGTAGCAGCATTCCCTTGAGTCACCGCTTACCTGAGACGCTTCACCTGATCCATGCCATCATTAATTAGCTTAAGGATCGTAAGAAATTAATTTAAGTCTCAGTTGTGGCACTCATAAATAATTATAAGGGGAAGACTTGTGGTTCGGGCTGTTGCTGTCCACTTGTCTTTGCATTTCATTTTTGGGAAACATTTGGGGAAACTTGATACATGCAGTAGGTCATATAAGCCACAACTATTGCAATTAACTTATAATTATCTCGGTAGTTTGTGTAACGCTCAAGATCCACCTCGCTCATAAAGAAGCTTGGTTTTGAAAGCCTTGCGGCTTCAAACCACACAGGTCGGTAATCTTGGGGAAACTGAGAATTTCGGTAGTTCTATTTTCTATTCTATTTTCTTGTTTAATTTCTAAGAATAATTTAATTGGTAAAATTCCTAAATTCCTTCTATTGTAAGGAAAGAGCTCTTATCCAATAAGGAATAATTAATTAACGTAATTTCGAACATTTAATTACTATTTCTATCCAACTAAATTTATGGTACTAATTTATTCGTTCATTTAATTGCAAAAATTCTCTCTCTCAGAATAAATTCTTTTCTTTCGTATTACCATACTATATTATTCTACTTCATCAATTAATTTATGTGCTACTGTTGTAATTTGATTCTCATAAAATCCATCCCATCAATCGACAGCTTCCATAGGCTTCTAATTTATGAGTTTTGGCGAAATAAGGCGAACAGGTCCAACCCATGCTTTCAGTTCTCTACAAGCTGAGCATTTAAGCATTTAATAATTTAACAATCATTGCTTCTTTCTCTTTAACTCCGTTGCGCATACACTTTATTTCAACAATAGAGTGATATTTATGGAACGACATCCTGACATGATGTCCGTCTTGTCTTTTAGCTTGAAATGAAGTAAATAGAACTGCGTTTGTTGGGTGGTGGAATGGTGGTTGATTTCGTTTTGGGAGAAAATGAGAGCTAGGAATAATGTCATCATCATTGTCACTGTTTCTGATTTTGTACGTGACTTGTATTTCTGCTTGTCATGTGGTTGTGAATGTGGTCGCTTTTTGGATGTACGTGCAAGCTTGTGGCTCAGAATTCCAAATTAAACGTGTGTGGCGATGATGGGATGTGTTTCCATTGCATTTCGTCTCTCACTCTGCCGCTCTGATTGAAATTGTCAGCAAGTACTTCAAGGTAGAAAAAAATATAGTTTGCACTTTTATCCGTGCCGATCGACAATTTAAATAAAAAGGAAGCTTACGCGAAAGATTGAATTGTGTGAAGCGTGCCATATGTAAAAAATCACGTCTTCTTCGTGTCAAATATGTTTCAAGGTGAAAGTAAAAAGTACTCACATTAGTTATACTGTATAGTAGCTCCACGTGTGTTGTATATTATTATTGTGTTGAATAAGTAGAACGTATAATGCATATAGATTGGCCTTATTCCGTGTGTTATCTCTCACTCTATATAATAATAATATTATTGAAAACAGCTTGATGTTTAACGTTTCGTATTTTTCTCTCCTTTTTTTATTTAAATCCAGGTACCAGAAGACTGAGTCTGCGATCAAGGCCACAGCAGAGAAGACTACTTCTCTGTTCGGTGGGCTTGGATCAGCAGTGAGCAACAAGATTGGAGCTCTCAAGAACACAGAGTCTTTCCGATCTATGGAGGAGCGGGTTACTGGTGCGGTGTCTGCTGTTAAGGTATAAAAAAAGAATGAAACAAATACCCATCAAAGCATCACATCGCGTTACTCCAGCCACTTTCCTTTTTTATACATATATTATTATTACCATTCGATTCCTTGTCCATAAAAGTGCCAATAAAATGTATGCGTTTGACTAGTGTACATGATAGTGTGTGTGTGTGGAGTAGCCCCGTGTCCCTTTTCGCTTCCATTTATTCCGACGTGCTCTGGGTAGCAAATAGTCTTTCTCTCCTTTCCCCTCATCTCCTCTCCAAAGCAAAAGTCTGTGATGATGATGAGATTGGGAGAATGAAAGGAATCAAAATTTTCTAACACGTTTTCTTCGTATAACTTGCATTCATGTGTGTACTTATAATAATGACGTGCATGCAACCCTAAGACGTGCATAATATGTTTTACCACCACTCGGTAGCATCATTAGTATACATCGTGTCACAAGGCGATAAGGAAGCTCATTTCCCCCCATTTCCACTTTTCTACTCTTCTCTCCACGTCTACTTGAGAATATGAGAATTTAGAAGAGAATCCGAATTGGAATACTAATGATGTTAGCGCCAGCTTCCCAAACTTGTTTTCTCCTTCTTCAAGAAGTCTTCTTATTTCCTTGTTCTTGCCTGATATCTGTTTGGCCATGCCTTTTACCTATCCTATACCAAAATAGCATTAAAATATATAGAAAGTTGAGACGAGCGGTGAATGAGAGTAGTGGCTAGCATCGGTTTCCCGTTTTATTTGCTAGAACTTTTAGTTTGGTTCACCCTCCCTCACTTTTGTATGTACAAAACTTCATTGCCACGTTCAATCTGGTGTTTTTGGACAGAATTGGAGGGAATGTTGTTACAACAGGATAGAGAAAACTATAAAAAGATGTGACGAGCGTGTAAAGCCCCATGGTCCATTTTATTTACTTCAGCCCACACCAATATTTTATTTTAATAGGATACAGTTTTCTTTTCCTTTCACCGAATAGAAACCGGGTAGAAAGTGGAAATATATATACACACACAGAGTCTGAAAAGATTCATGCACGCATATAAAGAGAAAGAAAAGTTACTCATTCTTTTTGAAAGCGACAACCCATTTATATTCATTTATTCAAATTCAAAAAAAGTTATTGACTTATTGGAACTGTTTTACGTTCCGTCTCAAAGAACTAGATTGAAAACTTATTTTTTGTTCAGCAGATTGACTGCAAACTTCTCGTGGACAGCAACAGGGAATTTTCCCTTGCTGTGTTATTGTAACTGTTGAGTAGACAGAAGGCTAACAATGCAATAAAATGTACGCGAACGAAAATAATCGTAGGACACAGACCCCTATACATCCGAAATTACATAATCCTTGAAATGCAATCAAATCTACCATAAATCTACTACCATATTTTGATCCAAAAACGACCTGTCAAGCTCTTGCTCTCCCTAAGATTAACATGTAGTCCATTTTGATAAAATCTGTCAATGGGTCAGACAAACTGCATATTTAAGATCAAACTTAACTGGAACTGGCATTATGTTATAGGAGAATTCTAGGAGGGTACTTTTGATTTCCCTTTTTACAGTATTGAAGTACATTGGATACAGCGGTGTTACATTTTAAAGCATGAATTAGTGTACCCGTGTGTCTATCCAATGCTCTAACATGCCATTAGCATGTTACTCGAAATTGCTGGTTGGAAAATGTATAGCTCGTAAATAAATTCGACTGTGAAACAGAGCTAGTTCAAAAGCATCGTAAAAAAATCTTGTCCTGTTTACCGTCTTTTGATCGATCTGTAAACATCAATGATAATTGTCTGCATACATCCGTTTGTATATTATGGCAATAAAAAGTTGTGCATTGTACATACGTTGGCCTGGGGCTTTATGCAAAAGTAAAAGCTGTCATCATGCATGCGTGAGCATTTCCTTTTCCCCCCGAGCAGTTGGAGGACGTGTTTATTTATCTTTCCCGTAACGATATCGCCAATGTTTTATCAATAAATTTTAAGTTGTTTTATGTTAATTGCTTGTGTATCCACAGACAAGAATGGGTGGCTCTCGATCAGGGTCAGTGCAAAGTTTTGATGAGGCTTTGCGAGAAGCGACTGCAAATCAAGCAGCAGCAGGTGCTACTAATCCAGACGGCACGGTGAACCGACCCAATGGAACACCCACCGCCACCACTCCCAGTGTAGAAGACAAACCCATCTCATAAAATTCCACTGGAGACGCTACAGGCACGCTGCGAGAAGAGGATGGGGAAGGAAACAAGAGAAAATAATATAGAAAGATGCTTTTCATTCGTCGTTTTCAACGTCGTCGTCGTGTATTACATCTCTCAGAGGATTACAATTACAGCAACAAACAACAACAAAAAGGACATCAGGATTATATTACTAAAAATATACATCTAACATACAACCACCACCACTACAACTACTGTACTATAATGTCTTATAGAACTACACATACACACATAATAATAATATTCTTTCTAATGTCAACATTTATGTGTAATGTTTATTATGTGCTGTCATTGTAAGTAAACGAATAACAAAACACGTAAAAATCTATCTATAGTATGTATAATTACAATAGTATATAGTCGCAGGGCTCTGTCTGTGTGTTATCTTTGTCCTCTCCTCTCTCTTCCTCCTCATGTTTCATCATCATTTTTACCATCATCATCGTCATAATATTCCTCCTCTAATATACTCAAGTTATAACTATACTTTTACTATAAAAGCTCCCTCCTTAAAAAAATTCCACGGAGAGGTTTCATCAACTTTATGCGTTCGTTCCTGTCCCGATAGTAAATAATAATGTTTTTTGGGTACTAGTATCTCTCCTCGGGAAATAAAATTGAAATTGGATTACCCCAATATATACATTGTGTTTGTTGTTTGTAAGATTTATAAGGACATTTAGTATTTGGAGTCTCTCATCTTTGTATTTACCTGTTTGTTGTTGTTGTTAAGAATATTATTAGTGTAGTTTCGATTGTGTCATTTCATTCCGTGTATGCGTTGAGTAGAATTTTGTTATGATTTTTTTTCCTAGTAGCTGTTAATATGTAGTAGTTCTTTTAGGAAGAACATGAAATTTTCTCAATTACTTTGCTTTAATTGACCAATTATTGAAACAAAACAGTAATCGGAGTACTTAAACCAGATAAAAACTAAAAACGATTTAAAAAATTACCTAAACATACATATAATCTATTATGTGTACATACATGTTATACTATATTGTAGGCATATATGCCCTGAGTTACTTTCATCAATTTACATAAAATAATAAAAAGGTGTCAGTGGTGGAATAAAGTGGGAACTATATAATTTGTTTGAAATGCATACATACAATATTATTGGTAAAAATAATATGAATATGTATATATTTGGAAGAAAATCACTATTTTAAAATATTCTATAAAAAAATAGTCAGAGTACGGAATATATTATTACGTGAATAAAGAAAACTCCATTGTGTATATAAAAATAATATATAATTCTAAATACAAAGCGCAGCAGGCAGAAAAAAAGCATACAATAATGTTTGTATTCATGATGAAAAATATATATGTAGTCTGTAGGAGAACTAAAAATAATACTGCTATCTGGTTCCAAAAAAATTGATAGCCCCATTTTCTTACCTTTTCTCAGGGTAGTTAGTAGCAAACAATCAGGCATAGCTAAAATCTAATTGATGCAAATCTTCATGATGATAACCAAGCGCGTATAATTAAACTGGCTAATACATTAAATTATCAGAGTATTGTAAATCACACGGCTTTATTATTGGAAAAGGAAATCAGTATGCCCAATTTGTTGTGCCACATTTAAATAACTTGAAGCGACATCCAGCTTTTATGCGTACGTATTGTGTTTGAGGTGTTGTGAACCCCTTGAAATCATTATAAATCTTCTATGTACCGTACCTATGCTGCCTGATACCATTCTAATTAAAAATGTCTCTAGACTTCGCCTATTATCATTATCAATGAACCTGATTACGCCAACGCATACGCATAAATTATATACCTTAGTATTATTGGAAGCAAAAAATGTCTTTATTCACATCCTACACATCCATGTATATGTAGATGTTTTCCGATGGTGTTACATGACACCAAGGAAAATAACAAAGTATGCGAAAGTTTGCTCGGGTCGAATGAAATGCTCGAGGTGATTCCATCCTCTGGTAATCAGTCTTCACACGTTCAAAAAAAACTTTTGTTCTTCCACTTATAATGCTCTTTGTAATCCTGCATGTGCGTATTCAATGTTTGCATTATTGTCCATCTATAGCTTATAATTAATTTAAAGAATCACTTATCATTGCTTCCCACTTCCTGGCATAATTTTGAGATGCTTTTGAGTGAAACACGCATTGCATTGGTAATTTGGCAAGCTGAAGTGAGTAACATGCCTTAGAAATACACGACACTGGGCAAACGTCACCAAATCTAACGAAAGGAAAAAATGTTCTGATGTATTTTTTCATTGAAAATTGTGTATGTTTTAAACAATATCAAATTGTCCACTACTTTACCTGGTTTATTGTGTCTACCGTAATTATAATTGTATTACTCAGCCCTGTACTGTATTATTATTATTATTTCGAACGTACTAATATAGTTAAATGATGGGAAAGATAATAAAATAAATAAATACTATATATATTTGTGAGAGAGAAACCGTAATATTATATAATATATGTTCTATCTTTAAAGGTTGAAACGATAGGCCATGCCGCACTGATAAAAAAAGATGAAATCTGAAACGAAGACATGATGAATGTTGAATGTATTGCATCAAGCATAATATATTTACTTATTTGTTGAATTGATTTTTGAGAAAAAAAATATATTAGCTACATAACAGTATGTACTACTATTTTTAGTGATACTATATATTTATCTTTTAGTTGATTAGGCCATACTGTGTAACATCCGATGTACCGTCTTACCTGAAAAATTAAAAGAGTGCGTAAAACAGCTTTCGTGCTCGTTTTTTTTGTGTATCTCATCGTTTTGTATTTCCCAACCTTTTCTAGTTTTCAAACAATGGTTAACCAAAATGTGGGTATATTTAGCAAATTACTTTATACTTATATATTTGTAGTTTTGTATGCTAAAAAGAATGTACTGGGTTCCTTGCAAAAATGTTAATTTTTTGTTATGTTGAATATTTAATACATACGTCATAATTTGTGCAAAAATACTTTGTGGGTGAAGTACATGATTGCAGTGACGCAATAAAAACTATATTGGATAACGTTGTTTATAATGGCGGCCAAAAAATAACACTTACAGAAAAGTGCCCTCGTTTTATTATTATTTTTGCATTTCTCATCTTCACAACCCCTATTTCTAATGGGTGGAATGATGTTCTCTATAATTGCACCCTTGCATAAACTCTTTTGATGCTCAATTTGGGATACATGAGAGCTGAGAGCGATGATGCATTCATGTTGATTTGCATGTAAACGGATGGATACGAAAAATACATTTCGATGTTATAAGAAAGGTGAGATTGTTGGCTCAACGTGCATAAATAATGTGAATCTCTGTTTTCACCAAACGCGTCTGTAAAATTTCCTCGCTAGAAATTCAAGTAAAACATAAAGAAATACAAGGACGAATGTTGCTCCACATTAAAAGTCTTTCGGGAAAAGAAGTCGTCTGCTCCATGGAAAGTTGATTTGCTGGAAAAAAACCAAGTGGAAATTGGAAATGCCAATTCATCTTCATCTAGCTGGCTGACTCTGACTGTACTTGTTACTCTTTGCTTGTCTTGGAAAGCTGGATGTAAGATAATGAGGACATGTTGCGTAGGACGGGAAGGACAAAGCCAACAAAATCCGAAATGTCAAACGTGGTTGTGTGGAGCAGTGAGTAGCAGCCTGGTAGGAATTTTTTTTTGGTTTTCATCGAGTCCAAGGAAAGAGCGACATGGACATAAAGTTCAAAGTTGTTTTTCCTTGACTTGGAATACCTAATTTTAAGGCTGAGAAGTGAGCAGTGAAAACTACAATTGAAGCGAGATCTTTGCTACTTTTGATTTGCAAAAGCCAGATTTTAGATTGTCAAAGAGAATGTATGGTTGAGAGAGATAACTTGATAATGATGAAGAAGCTCGTGGGTGAAGAATGATAAAATGTAAAAAGGCCGTTGTTTTCTTGAATACGTGTTCTCCATTTGATGAACGATGATTTGTGCTTTAAGGGAAACATTTTAGAGAAAAGACTTGCTTGGATCAAGATAGGAAATGGGAATACTTTCTGTTCTTTTTGTAGGATACTTTTTTTGGTTTCGGGTCCATGTACAGACAACTCCTAAAGTTTGCTTAACATTGACCAAAGAGAAAGTGCACGGAATTGTTTGACTTTTAATGCTAAAGTTTCACTTGTTGATAAAAAGAAATAAATTAAATGAAAATGGAGCACAGCTGCGGCACTTGTTACTACTTTTCACCGCACGAGTACACTTCCGTAATTTGTTCCAAAGATATTACGTCTCTCTGCCAAACCGCATCGCATACAACAGGTTATAATATTTCAGCACTTTCCTTGTTTTCAGATTTACTGAGCAATTGTATCAACCAATTCAATTGTGGAATTTAACCACCTGATTTGTGCTAATTAAAAGGTCATAGAACGCAAGCAACATAAATATATTCATCGGAACATGATAGTGGTGAACTCGATTTGGGTTTTTTTAAGTAGAACTATATTTACTGCACTTTTTTCATTTTACCTATGTAGGTGTATGTAGGTAAGGTGTAAGGAGGTAAGACTAATCAGGTTTTATGATAGCTGTCTAATTCAACTTGTAGATAAGATATATCATATAAAAAATATTCCTTCCTAATGTAAAATACAGACTTCATAAAAAGTAATGATAACGAGTTGAAGACGAGACCATACAATATGCCATTATTTTACCCAGCTATGAACTATATAAAATATAACGGATTGAAGTAAATGAGAATACAGGAAAAAATGTTTAGCCCCTGGCCGGCTTATAATGTCAAAAGACTTTTGTTATGACATGTTCTGAAATTGTCCATTTGTGTTACAAATACCATTCATTCAATTACACAGATAATTCGACAAGAACCATTTAGCTTACGGCAGAATCTTAACGAGAGGTTATCTTTCTTCAGCGTTGAACATTACATTGTGCAGCTTCGTATAGCATTTATGTACAGAAACATATTTCGTTTGTATATATATATGTTGTATATGCTTACGTTGAATCTTTAGTCTATTTGTGAAAGGAAGCTGGAATTACTCAAGGAAGGAGAAACACGTTTTATGATTACATTACAGCAACGAGATAAAGTTGCTTCATACCAGCGCACCATCATCATTGTATAGGCAAGGGGGACAGGGAGCATCACCGATAAAACATCTTTCATAAAAAAGAACGTTCTTTTCTATCACTGCTCCACTGCCTCGACTTGTTTTCATTCTCCACCGAATCTCACACAGTAAAAATGTCAGAGGTAGGAAAACATTGTTGGATATAAAAGGAGCAGTGGAACAGAGACAAGTATATAGAGTAGCAGGTTGTAAAATTTTAGATACTTCTTTGAGACTCACGCACAGAAAACGATGATACTCAATTAACTATTAAACTTTTTATATTCCTTATACCGGATGACGGTAGACTGGACAGAAGGGAAGAACCTGTACATGTATTTCATACACTTGACTGTTCTTTCGCAAAGCTCGTTAGTTTGATTGTTACTCACTGAGAGTACTTTCTTGTTATTGCACCTGCACCTGCTGATGTTGATGAGAGATTTTTCACTTTTTTCATAAAAAATATTGTGCAATCCGGCAAAAACTACTTTGCTCTCTGAAGCTTCAAGCTTTCAAAGGCGAATATATGCTTTAAAGATGGAGAAATCATAAAGGCTTTTTGACGAGAAGTAGAATCAGCAGCATGGTTGGTAAGCATTGATTTGAGCTCTCACAGTAAAATAGGTCTGTGAAATTTCCGCTGATGATGATGGGAAGGATGATGGTATGATGGGATTAGAGGGATGCCGTCATCATCGTGTTACTTTTGTTGGTGATTTGGCATTTAACTCGCTACCGCTCAAGTGGGTTGGAAAAGAAGCTACGTGTACATCGTATGCGGCGTTTCATAGCCCGGCCAAATAGCCGAAAGAATTGCTTTTAATTATTTTTTTGGAAAGAGTGACGGGTGTCAAGTTGGACGTTGATTAAACTGACTTGAAATAATGGGGTACTGTGCACCAATAATCACGCTCGTAATTGCCGTCATAATCGGCGTCCTCGGCTTCTTCCTGCTTCAAGACGGGGAGCTACCCCCACTGGAAGAAAATCAATTTTGGGGTCCATCTTCTCTCAAAAACATCAAAGAGGACAACTCAATTCGCTCCTTCCAACTGAACATTTCAGAGAAAGTTTTGTCAGATCTCAAGACGCGTTTAAAGTTGGAAGTGACAACTTTGGACGAGCGTATAGCGGAGCCCTACGAAGGAGTCGGTTTCCAATGGGGTCTTAACAAAAAGTTTCTCAAGAAAGTTCAAGAACACTGGCTGAACAAGTATGACTGGAGAGCGAGAGAAGCGCTCCTCAACAAATATCCAAACTTTAAAACGACAATCTCTGGCATTGAAATTCATTTCCAACATGTGAAACCGTCAGCTGCACAACAGAAAAAGTACAAAAAGGGGACTAGACCACTGCTGCTCCTTCACGGATGGCCAGGCTCATTTGTTGAGTATCAGAAACTTATTCCAAAACTTGTTGAGCCCAAGGATTCCGATATTGCGTTTGAGGTTGCAAAAATAATATAAAAACTAAATCCCTAGAAATTTCTCCTTTTCTCTTTCTATCTTGTCAAAAACCAACAAAAAAACTTTCTCATGTTGTTTTTCTTGAGAATATATACATCTCTCATCGAAAATTCACCACCTCTGCCAATTCGTTTAATTTCCAGAGTAAACCAATTTTAAAACAAACTAAAATTTGTTTTTTATTTGCTTTCCTAAACTATATTGCATCTGCAGCTTGTTATTCCTTCCCTGCCCGGTTTCGGCTTTTCACAAGCAGCCCGTCGTGCAGGACTAGGAGCTCCCGAAATTGCTCAAATTATGAAAACTTTGATGAAGAGGCTGGGACATGACAAGTTTTACGTGCAGGGCGGCGATTGGGGAAGCATTATTGCTGCTGATTTGGCTACAATGTACAAAGACAAGTAAGCAGAGCAGAAATCAATGATATGTGCTTTACAGCCCGCAAACATGATCTTTTATAATGGCTCGTTGATTTTTGCAGCATTATTGGAGCCCACATGACAATGTGCAACAGTTTCCATCCACGCTCAATTCTGAAGTTCGGCCCAGCACTTGTCCTCCCTCAGCTTTTCTTGGATGAGGAAGACACGGCTCAGTTCACTCCGTTGTTTAGATTCATCACGAACCATCTCCGGGAATCCGGCTACATGCATATTCAAGGCACAAAGCCGGAAACGCTTGGAATAGCTTTGTCATATTCACCTAGCGGCTTGGCTGCTTGGATCTTGGAGAAATTCTCATTTTGGACTAACGAAGACTGGCTGAGTAAGGAGGATGGAGGGGTTTCAACATACGACTTGAATACGCTACTTGACAACATAATGGTTCATTGGTTTGGCCGATCATCTACAACGTTTATGAGAATCTACTCTGAAATGTTCAATCCTCTGACGTCTACACAAATTGCTCTGGAAAGGGTTCCAACCTACGTGCCCGTCGCATGTCGAAATTTACCTAAAGAGTTGCTGGCTCAGCCAAGATTTGTTCTCACGGACAAGTTCCCAAATCTTGTGAGATTCACAAGAGCAAAGTCTGGTGGTCATTTTAGCAGTTTTGAGGTTCCGGATGATCTGGGGGTGGATATTATTGCAGCTCTGAATCTCATTGAAAACGGCAGACAGAGAGAGCAGAAATAAACTACAGTGGAGATGATCACGATGACATTTCATTTTATTTATTGTCAGTTGTGTCAATAAGGGATTATTGATATTATTATACAACCAAAGAAATGAGTCATTATTATGGAATGATATTAACTTACTTTGTAAAATATATACTGAAAATCTATTGGGTAGAAAATACGCAAAGCTATAATATTGTGACAAATACGAATCATTATCTTGGACATTCCTCATACAACCAATATTACCTGTCATGTCACTTGAGCATACATAGATGGTTCACGTTTTTTGACACACATTCATTATTCCACCATATTGTTATAAAAAAATCATGTAGGTAGCAATAACAAATTTGTAACTGATCGAACTGACGGAAGCGAAATATTATTTAGAACGCTCCTGGCAATCTCATTTTATTCAACGCTGCTGTCAATCATGTTTTTGATATCTGAAATTATTATCGTATACGTAGGTGGGCATTCTCATCATACGTGAATATACGCACGTACATTCCAATTTTAATTAGTCCTTACTCAAACTACGTCTGTTGTTGTCAATTTGTATTCCATTTCATTGTAACATCTTCATCAGGAAGTCACCGCATACGACAGAAACAAAAAAAATACGTATGATGAACTTCCAGGGGGTCTACAATTTCTTAAGACGGAAGCCAAACCACAGTGCAGACAAGGAGACGACAGAAAATGTCATTTTACAGAACATCTACCAAGTACTCGTAAATGTACGAAATTGCAGATCTTAGTTTCTCAGTTTACAGTAGCATGTGTCACTTCCAGAGACAATCAATTAGCACCGGTTTTCCTTACATTCCACTGAAAAACTGTAACCACTCGCATTTCAGCGCTAACGAAGCAAATGGAAAATGTTTCCTGTCGTGGTGAAAGGTATATAACTTAGGTATATATATATTACCTAGAGGGTATAATAATGTTAATGTGTACGGAGTGTGAACTCTGAGATGACATTATCGTAATATGACAGGAAATTTGTAGTTGTAGGGTAAATTTGATGTATTTCGCCAGGTTTCTGTGCATATCATATCAGATTACAGTATACACATACTCTAGGTTTCATTACGCTTTGATAGAGAAGATAATGACAAAAAAAATTTCGTTCATATGCTCCATTTTACCATTATTTGTCGCGACTCTATACTTCTGTAAACAACTTTCTCCATTATCGTCACCACACCACGGGATGAGAATTGATGTCAACTATTTTCAGATTTTCATCCTATAAAAAGAAGAGTTCATCGAGCAGTGACATATCATTTGACCATTCGATTTCTACAGCTTAAGAGCCCTTTCTCTGGCCCTTTCCTCTAATAACCGCACGACATAAATTTTCATAAAGTTTCCATATAACACAAGTAATTCACATTTTGTGTTCTTTCCCTTTTCTCGCAATTTTGAAGTACAATTCTGTAAAGTAAATTACACGTTCTTTCATCCAAAATGAAGAGTTTATTGTTAATCGCTTCCGTACTGGTCGTTGTGATTGCGGTCTCTGTAAAGGTATCATCAGCAAATGGAATCCAGAACAATGGGGAAACTATTGACCCAGAGGTAGGAAAGCAAGCTAGCTTGCAATATTAGCATAAAACATTGTCTCATATTTCACTTTGCTCCATCTTTTCTTTCCAGATTGCTGAACTGATTGAACGATATATGAAGGGACACCGTATTTCACCATACGGGTATATGGGAGGTTTACCTTCCTGGGTATCAGCTCCTCAGCAGAAGCGTAATTCTGAACTTATCAACTCCATCCTCGGTCTGCCCAAAGTGATGAACGATGCTGGACGTAGGAAATAGCTAGACATTAGCCATAATGGCAATATGCTGGATACAGGCTTTACATTATGCTTGCCCCAAAGGCATTGAATGGAGGTGACGAATACTAAAATTACTAATCTATTAACTAATCATGATAAGAAAATATAATACCATCATGGCTACAAGTATCATCACAAAAGCTCATCATAAGCCAAAGTAGAGTCATCGCCACCAACCCTTTATACAATCTCAACCATAACGGCTTGTTTTCCTCCAAATGCAATTTTCGGTTTGTTTTTCCAATTTACTAATCATTAGTACAGACTATAGTAGTGTCATTAGCATTATCATTTTCTTACGTTCACTTGTCTACGTGTATGGTAAAATTTTGTGATGAATCCTCGAAACTGTCTTATGACTCACCTGTATCGTCCAGCTTTGTACAACAAAAATTCTACATAATTATCCGTCTACAAAATGCCCACTACTGTTTCCGTCTGCATTGCTTTCCAAAACATTGTAAACTATTGTGAACTATGAATAAAGTCAAATTACACTTTGTAATGTATCCATAAATTAAATTGTCATTTAAGCATTTGCACTAATTGCAATCAACATCATAACAAGATTTCAAACTGCTCATCAGAGTATAAAAGCTCATTGCATAATGTTCTGGAAGATACATTCAAACGTGGTAAGACGGGTTAAATCGTTAATAGAAATTCTAGTAGCCAAAAATGAAAAGCATTATTTTTGCCGTTGCCCTCTTGGTTGCTGCTGTACAGGCAGGTCCACTAGCTAAGGAGGGTAAGAAAAATTATTGTACTTTTGGGCTAGCTATTTGGCGCAAGAAAGTTATAACATCTTTTCAGGTAAATTATTAAGCATACCTATCTATTTATAACAGATTCAAAGAAGAACGAGACGCTTCCTGCGCCAACAGCCGAGAAAAATGTTACACATTCCCGTAAGAAATCACGTTTCAGATTACCCCACAACCGTTCAATATCCCAAATACTGTAAATAGTACAGTAAATTGAAAATAAATTATTACACTCTGGTTTCAGGCAGCAAAAGGGACTGTGGAGTAACTGACCTGGACAAAATTGAAGCTAAAATCACGGAAGCACTGGAAAAGCAGATTGAGCAACTTCTTGGCGGACACATTCACGAAAGTGGCACCAAATCTCGCCGTGCAACTTCGGAAGCTGCCGCTACTTCGAAAGTTGAACCTGACGGTACTGTAAAGTCCCTTGCAGCTTCCAAGGGTAGCAATGACCCTCCACTCCCGGAACCAGTTCTTACCAATGGTCACCAAATTCCGCCTGTGGATCCAACCAAGAAGATCCTTCCAGGAGAGCCTGGCATTATCGAAGGAGAATTACCTCCACCACCACCAGGAGGAGAACCAGTTCCTGCACTTCCCCCTCAGGCCCCTGGACCTGGAAACACCGTTCAAAAGGTCGCCTCCAAAGCCAACATGAATAGTGGAACCGCCGTAGCTTCCGCCATTGCGAAAAGAGCAGCAGTTCTTCAAACCGTCGATACTAGCGGAGGGAAAGCCATTGCCAACGCTGAAGCTCACAAAGGAGCCGATACCAATGTTCAATCTGTCTCAGCGAATGGTACTAATGTCGGTATTGCAAGTGCCCTTGTTGACAACAAGAATGCATCCCCCAATCCCATGCACACTGGACCCGAAGTCGTTCTTCAAAATGTGGCAGCGACTGGATCTAAGGCCGTGGCCACCGCCACAAATAACAAAGGGACAGGTTAGCACTCATTCATACTCCCATTGTCTTGTCTTCATTTAATTCATACATTTTGTAAGTAGAGCATTCCATAAAATCGTTTATTTTTTTATGATTTTAGGAAGTAGTGTTCAGGAGGCAGTGTCAAACGGAGACGAAATCTCGGTTGCCTCAGTTGTTGCCTCACGCATAAAGCGTGAAATAATCATAACTTCGCATGATGACGTCACCGTTCCAGCGGAAGAGGAGGATGATGGCTCATACAAGCCAAATAAAGAAGAGGACGACGGCTCGTATAAACCAGACAATGAAGATGATGCTCTTATTCGCAAACGTGTCACACGCTCCCCTTGTATTTCGACAAAAATGGATGACAATCTCCGCAAGTTGATTCACGACACCGTTGCTTCTGCTTTCGCCGATTTGAAAAAGGAATTGAAACTGTAAGAATTGTTATGATTAGTAGTTATCACAAACTTTTAACCCATAATTAATGGCACCAAGCATCAACGTTTGTACATTGGAAAATGTTTATAGTTCAAAATTAAATAAATAAAAATATATTTTTGAAAAGCAACATATAATAACAAATTAAATTGTCGATTTTACAAATCATTTCTGCACTTTCATCATCATCAGTTTGGTTATGTGCTTCCACGCTAGGTAATACTTCCATCTATAATACTTGTCGTTGATTGCAATTTAGTAATTGTTCCTTTAAAATCAATTGTATTTTATTAACTGAGTCCGCAACTGAAGTTATGTCACATTCAAACAAATCATGAGCATAACTCTCATTGCTACATATAAATTAATTCCAGTTTCCCATACAATAATTCATAGGTCTGTTAATACAGAAAGTCTATCGCAGTTTACACTAATGGTCGTTTTTCTTTATATGATTATCTGCAATCTTACTGTGGTCATTGACCAACTTTACTGTATTGTCAAACTGGCATTCGAATTAATTTTATGAATAATAGGAAATTTACAAAATAGTGTGTTATCCTGAAATGACCTTGGTTTATATAAAGTGGAAAATACTTAAAATTACATTAAGTCGATTTGCATTAGCATGCATGATTATGTTAAATGCATCCATCCTAGATTCTATGCGCAAAGTGAGATCCTTAATTGGTGTTCAGAGATTATTTAGATAAACGATGAAACGAGGATGAATGAATATTACTTGTAGAAGATGCAGCTACTGTATTACAACAAGTTGCTAGAACATTAACAAAATTGAGTTCATGCTAAAACTTTGTAGAAACTAAACTCGGAAAAGTTGGAAACATGAGTGCGGTTTTCTTCATCATATCTTTCCTCGTTTTGGCTTTTTCTGCAGCAGGTATTTTCACCTATTGAATCATTTCCAGTGATAAATTGTCACTGGCTGGTCTGCATGTACATTTATTTTACAAAAAAATAATAGCTTAGCTTCCGTTCTATTTTACTTTTTACAATCATATCACATCTAGCTGATGCTGAGAAAAACGAAACGATTATACCGTTACAACCAACAGCATCACTTCAAAATGTGACCGGAAATGAAAAGGTTGAGTCTCCCCATCACAAGACTGAAGGAACAACAATTATTCGTAAGTGGTATTCGTAGCGCAGCGTGTTGTGTGTACATGTCATTTCAATGCAGATCACTATCGTATGTTACTAATTTGCAGGTGCTCAACGTGAGTGCTCCATAATGGACTTGAACGGCCTCAAGGTTAGAATAACTACGGCATTGGAAAGGCAAGTTGAGAAAATGATACAGGAGGATTATGTTGGTACTATACCCGAATCAGCAGCATGCACCCGTTTTCATGGGCTTTCAATGAACTACCCAATTCGTTTGTTTATTCGCACAACAGTTGAAAACGCAATTTTGGATTACAAACTCGAATTACTTAAACCATAAAAAATGCAGTTGTGGTTTTACAATAAAAATATACACATTGCATCGTTTATAATGTTCAGTCCGGCTCCATGTTATTGTTTCGGTCCATTTCCTTGTTGCATACTTTGTTCTAAAATCCATTCAACATAAAAGCTGAGCTCGGTATTCTGATCGTTAGGTCCAGGAATACCACAACCTGGAAAACAAGTTCCGATTATTTAAAAAATGTATATGCATTATCTCTTAAGTAATGTACATTCGGATTTAATTTGTCCACTTATAATCTGGTAGTGGACAAGGGAAATGTGAAAGCACAGCAGTTACGACAGTATTGTTCCTCAGGTCCATAACCAAGGGGGAACCCGCATCGCCCTGACATCCGCCTCTCCCGCCTTCATCTGCCCCAGTGCACAGAAATTCCGGTCTCACGTACTGACCAACAATGTCCTCACAAGCACGGTCACTGTATGTGTCCAATGTAACCTTTTGAAGGTCTTCAAACATTGGCTCCCCATACTGGACGTTACCCCATCCAGACAAAATAACGGGTTTAGGGAATGTCTCAATGTATGCGGGTGGCAGGTGTACTGTGGAAACATTTTCATTCAAATTAAATGGTTCATCTAAGAACAAAAGGGAGAGATCGTTGTCCAGTGTGGTGCCGTTGTATCCTGGATGCACAAGAATTTGGGATACTTGCCTCACTTGCTGCCACGGGACATTTTCAGTTCTTTTAAGGGAACCAGCAACAACTTGATCAATGGAAGGACTTCTCGGATCCGTGCATGCTCCGGCGGTTACTACAATGTTGGGACTGATTATGGCTCCTCCGCAAATATGGCCGAACCCGTCATTTCGGAGACTAACTTGGAAGGGGAATTCACCTGGAAGTGCTGGTTCACCTCCAACAATTTTAGTATGCGACAACGAAGGTGTAGAGGTTATTTGGAAGGGGAAAATTGAAAACAGAAAAAGTAGGCACCCTGGAAAGATTCGGGAGTTCATTTTGGATTGGATATATGATTTTAGTAAGGCTAACTAAAATGCAAACTGCTAACTTAATTTTTTTATTGCATATACTCATGAGCAGTCGTCCGGACTTAAATGATTGTTTTGTGATTGTTGAGATAATTTGACATTTGTCAAGGTTAACTTAGATATATGAAAAGTCATATTCATATTAATGTCAAGATAAGCTATACTATAAATAAGATGCATTATTTGTTCCCAACTATCTATAATGTTCTATAATTATTCAGTTCAGTCTATGATATTTGTGTTAATGACGAGCAGAATCATTCATTCAGTTGATTTTATTGATGTACAGATTAATACAACCAAAATTGTGACCATTAGGCAGAATATATATATATTACTCCTATTGGTACAGTTTCAATTGAATTGTAGTTCCACTGTTAGACATCAGAATGGATTAGTTTCAAGTATTTACCTACAACTACATCGTATAATTTACCTATATCGTCATACCTATATTGTTTTTCACATATTTTTCCATTGAATTTGTAAACCTTTCAACAGACGAGGTTTTTGACATCAAACAGGCAGCGACGATGCCAATTACCAATTAATCCTCAAAAATGGACATAGTTGACAAGCATGTAAAAGTCATCATAATAAAGTAGTGATAAATGTGAAAATTCCCCTTGGTGCTATTCAACTGTCATAATATTATGTTTATTAAAAACTGAAGTGTTACAGATTGTATGGACAAAGCTACCAGTGAAGTAGTAAGCCATCATGGGAAGGTAGTGACAGAATACTCATGTGCTACATTTCAGTAAACAGGAAAGTGACTTCTTGAACATCTGAAAACATGTTTTCACAGATAAAACCAATTGTGATTGAATTGAAGTTGAGAAATTATGACGAATGTATTATGTAGGCAATCAATAAATCAGCATCATACACACGTCTACATGGACTTTATTACTTATTTTGTATTAAGTATTTTGAATTGATGTTTTTACAATAAATGTTTGTAGGTTGTTCGTAATATCATGTTTTCCAAGATATTCTCACAATCCCCCTCCGTGCAGATTACTTTGATCTAAAATCCATTCAACATAAAAGCTAAGCTCGGTACTCTGATCATTCGGCCCACGAATGCCACAGCCTGAAAAGTAAATATTTCCATTTTTAATATATGTGACTTATATGCATTCGATGAAATCATGAAAATTTGAAAGTAATACATATACCAACTTACAATCTGATACCGGGCAAGGAATGTGTGATAGTACGGCCGCTATTACAGTCATATTTCCCACATCCATAACCACTGGTGAGCCAGTATCCCCCTTGATGCAAAAATTATTGTTGATACATTATTATTTTCAATATTATATGAATAAGTAAACTCAAAAGATATATTATCTATTTCACAAGTAAATCATTTCCAGAAATAGCACATTATAGCATAATCTGGTTTATATTATCAGTACCTGACATCCACCTTTTCCGCCTTCGTCTGCCCCAGTACAAAGCTTTTCAGGCCTTACATACTGACCGATACTGTCCTCGCAAACACGGTCACTGTACGTCTCTAATGTAACCTTTTGGAGGTCTTCAAGCATGGGTTCCCCTCCCTGAACATTTCCCCAACCGGACAATATAACGGGTTTAGGGAATGTCTCAATGTAGGCAGGTGGCAGATGCACAGTTGACACATTTTCATTCATTATAAATGGTTTGTCCAAAAACACGAGGGCGAGGTCGTTGTCTAGTACGGTGACATTGAATTCTGGGTGCATAACGAAATGGGAAATATTTCTGACTTGCTGCCACGGGACATTTTCTGTTCTTTTAAGGGAGCCAACAACCACTTCATGAATAGGAGGTGTCCAAGGATCTACACATGATGCAGTAGTTACAACTAGGTTGGGGCTAATAAGCGCTCCTCCACAAAAATGCCCGAAGAAGGAATTTCGGAGACTGACATGATAGGGAAACTCGCCTGGAAGTGCATCTTCCCCTCCAACTATCCTTGACAATGAAGGGTTAGCTGTACTTTGAAAAGGGAAAATTGCCAACACGGCAAGTAGGCACAAGGAGAGCTGCTGGATGTTCATTTTGAATTTGTTGAAATAAAAGAGTATAGCTTTGCTGCCTAAGTAAGTAACTTGATTCTTCTTCCATTTCATTTACACACTAGCAAATTCATCGGGAATCGGGATTTCCATATTGTTTTGTGGTTGTCGAGATAAGTTTGAAGTTTGAAATGTCAAGGTTAATGATGATACAATGTTTATATAAAAACGACTCATCAAGATAAGTCATATTACAAGCATCATTACTTGCGCCGAATTGCAATTATTTATTACAATCGATAATATTGGTTGATGAGGATGAACTTGAATTCATTTTATTGGTATACCTTCAATTAAAAGTTGAATGCAATCAAAATTAATATTGTATTCGTTAGATAGGATAGTGCTCCTACTGGTACATTTTTAATGATTTTTATGCTAATGAAGCAATGGCAAAGCATAGTGGCAATATGTTCAGTATTTGCTCATAGTTTGTTTGTAGGTATCAAATTTCCAAGCGCAAAAGGAACTGAAGTGATTGGTATTGGTATATGTACCGAATATGCATCCAATACAAACTACAGCAGATTGAGGGACCCCATGATGTGAGGTAAAGTTGTGTTATCTGTCGATATGATCATCCGAGGAACATGTGTTCTATTCAAACTACTGGCTACTGACAAATGGTAAGTGTGTGCAGTAAGCCAAATGTCAAGGACGAGGCGTTGTTGCTTGAAGGGCTGGGCACTTGCATACAGGCATCATAATAACATGCATGTGGGATATGCACAGATTAATCGATGCTAAAAATACATTGCACCGCTTCTAGTTGTGTGACAATATTGTGCATATTTATTTGCATTGTACCGTTTCTTCAAATTTTTTATTGTCAAAAATACAAACAAGGTATCATTGTATCATAAAAACAAGAATAAGTCCATATATCACCGTACATATTGTATCAGTTTCCTACGAGCTACGAATATAAAAAGCGATCTTTTTATGAGTGGAAATTTTTGGTATGCCAAACCTATGAATTCACAGCATTACTTAATGAGAAAATGAATAGTCACGCAGTTTTTCGTTGTAATGATCAATGTTGTACATTACCACCTGCCTCCTGCTCCTATTTGGTTTTGCTCTTTTCTACACCAGTGAATTATTGTGAGTGTCACTGAGAACACGATGGCTGTCATAAGTCACACGGATGGACAAGACAGGTACCGAGTGACCACCTTCACATTAGCCATGTACAGCTTATCGAATGCATCTCGGTCTTGTTATTAGGCGAATTGGTTTGCCACCTCTTCTACCAAATTGGTTTTAATCTAATGGTAATTTTAAATGACTCAAAAGAAAGGAGAAAATGTTTAAGCAATGCTACTGAAGTGCAAACAAAATGCTGCGTAAATAAATGCAGTACATGGTGGTACGCTTCCATCAGTAAATTCATGATATTTTCTTCACCTAAACTCCAGTATGATTAAATAAGAAATGAAGTTAGAAGTTTAAGGTGCATAAACTCATCCTGAGAATAAAGATTTTAAATAAATCACTAGTAGTGTTCGTACACTTTTACTGGTAAGATTTATGCAAAATACGATTGATGCATTCAACCATTTATTTTTTCAGAAAACAAGTTCGTATAGTCGTTTGGTACACTGATCTACTTTCAGTCTATGCCCAAAGTATAAATTTATGCGGAAACGTGTAAATTTATGCGGTCCAAAAACGCATAAATTTATGCGGTGACCGTATAAATTTATACGCTTTTGAGGAAAAACGGTTAAATTTATGCGTTTTTTGGATAATCTTCAGAAAAATGAAAAGTAACAAAAACTGATGAGGAGTAACAATGTTTTTATTTTTTATTATTAATTTTAATAAAATTTAGAAACTTTTCATCGTGGCAAATCAAAAATTTATCGTTGCATTTTTTAGTAAAATCAATTTGTAGTGATGAGAGGAAAAGCTATTACTGATTGACATGCAATCAATATATTTTGAAACTGGCGGCATATGTTTCTATGGTAAACGTATAAATTTATACGGTCACCGCAGAAATTTATGCGTTTTTGGACCGCATAAATTTATACGTTTCCGCATAAATTTATACTTTGGGCATAGACTGACTTTAACGTACCATTTTTAATGAAATCGTATTGTATTTTGCATCATGTAAATATTTAGATCTCTTCATTCCATTATCACATTTCTTCATATTATGAAGTTCTTATCGTTGTTGTGCGTTTCTTGTTTTTTTGTTCAGTTCAACTCATTTATTAGAAGATTACAAGAGTTATTTACTGTTATTATTGCAAATTAAACTATCACAAAATACAATGAACGCATAAAGTCTCTTATCTCATCTTCTGGCTATTGATGATGATTTCTTTTTTAAAAAAATAAATGAACAAATTCAGAATGGCTATTAAACGGATAATTTGTTTATTCATGCTCATATTGCTCACTCCTTCGACCAACGACAACTGAAAAAATTCGTTAGTTCGGCAGTGCATTGGTAAATTACGTATTAAATTGAACTGAATGGCAATTCAAATCCAATTACCACGCAGTTTTCTTTTGGAGGAATAATATAAGATAATAGTGGGCGGGTTTTTATTGCTACTCACGTGCTATATATTTGAACAACTCATTCATTGTTTTGATTTGTGAGGATGAATGGACCTATGAAAAAATAAATATGTACCTACTAATCTGTTGTTACAAGGTCTATTCTTCTATTTTTCCTATCGTTTACTACTGCATACCTACTCTAAAACCAAAGGAGCAAACATAACAGTCGCAAAGCGTCGCATCCATAAAGCACTGATCAGTTGATATAATTACCTACGTTGTATTTTGTACCATATAAACGCATAATAACTCGTTGAGATGTCCGTTTGTTGAGACAGGTGAATGTCAAAAAGCTAATAAGCCGGCATAATAATAACAATAACAATAAGACGGGGCATGATCACAGTTATTTTGAATGAATGAACCACGTCATTAATTATGCAGAGCAGAATAAACAATAAATGGACCATTAAGAGAAAATGAAATGAGTAAATTAGCCAGATTATTGATTTGTATGGGTTTTATAAACCTGAAGGTAAAAAGCTTTCCTTGAAACGAGCAATAATGTTGTCAAAATTTTAGAGACATATAGGTACTTCTAGGAGTAAGGATGGATATACATCTATGTATTTATTAGATGCAGACATACAAACAGAAAGGAGAGATTTTGGCAGGAGTTGCTATTTGTTATTGACATTTTTATGTTAGTAAAATTATTGAAAATGGTTCTATGAATAGCAAAGGCAACGAGAGGATGAGTGTAGAATTTCTTGATCTTTATTCTTCTAGTAGAATCTTTTAGCACATTGAAGATGCATATAGGTACTGAAATAGAACTGTTGAATTAATACGCATTTTGTTGTAGATGTTTTGTCAACAAGTAGAATTCAGATCAAGTTGAATGAAGTGCATCACATAATAATAATTATAAGATCATATTAATTATCATCAAATCGATCAATATCTCTATTGATCTTCAAAATAATCCATGTGTGAGTCGAGTCATAAAAATAACATATTTATTTTGAGTCTGCACAGAAAATGTCAAGCACAACCAGACGTCGAAGAGGCGTCACTCATGCTGTTACTCGTCGGATGATGCACTACTTATTATTATGCAATGCCACATCCCATATTCCCACCTCCCTCGTTCCAATCCTTTGTCTGTCAAGTCAATTTCGTCTATTAGTTTGTACTGTATAAAAAGTGCATAGAAAAAGTGATTCGGTGCAGTTTGCAAGATGCATTATGTTTATATAATATCAATTTTCTATTAACTTAACTAACCATCGACACCTAATTTTGCAACGAGATATAGATTTTCTGTTTGCAAATATAACTGAATCGTAACTTTGAATCAAATGATATCAAATAAAATAAATCAGAGCAGAAGAGATCAATATCATCAAGAATCACACTGCCATGTATTTTGATAATCATGTCGTCGGAGCCGGTTACGCATTGTTTGCGTTGAGATATCAAAAAAAAATTAAATGAATTCATTCTAACGATCATAACAATAACAAAACCAATCAGAAAATGGAAGCTGTCAATTTTATGGAATGAAGGATAGGAAGGAGTGTGTGTGAACTGTAAACTGAGCCAGTGAGCCACCATCGAATCCATAAAGCTGTGAAGTGATTATTGCCCATGTCACTTTTGATTTCTTTGGGATGTTGGATGTGGTGCATTCATTCATATTAAATCTATTCTATGATTATTATTGCCAGTAATAACATGTTATATACTTTGCACATTTGCATTTCTTTAATTCAACAGCAGCCCAATTGGCTCCATTAAACCATGTATTTTTCATATTATTGGCACCACCATCGACACTCTGCGGCCTATGCCTCTGACACGCCACCGGAGCCAGTGCAAATTAAGTGCAATGAACAGAAGATGCAAACCAGCACGCATAGGAGGGGAGATGAAACCAATAATTTTATACTTTTAAAAAAATGTACATTAAATTTTTTAACCTCCTCCTGTTGTGTGAACAAGTTACATTTTTGCACAGATTGTTAGACCATCACCGTCATCATGATCATCATCGGTTATTGGCAGTTGGCCGAACGGTGGCGATCCAAAATAGGCGCAGTGTGATCTTTTTATGAGGAGGAGTGATGGGCATCCAATTCTTGTTTATGGTGATAACACAGCACACAAAAATTATTTCGGTGACTGTGGCTATCAACTCAATTTCGAACAGTGAACAGATCATAAAAGCGCATGAGAAAAAAAACAATTGTAGCAGTTGTTCATATAAATGATATGTTATTACGAGTCCTAATGTACCATTTATTGTTCTAGTTTTTATTATTGGCATTTTATGCTGATTCTAGTGCAGCCACTCACTTATACCAACCGATGAAGGGGATCAATAGAGTCTAGAGTCTATTCTATTAAAGTAGCTTGGATGTACATATGTCTGTATCAAATGAATTGATTATAGCTGATATTACTATCATCCTTTTCTGCTGCTGACCAAACGGCTTTAAAAATGCATACCGCTCTCTGTAACAAATCGTAATTACAAGCTGTCAAAACAATAATGTGTCATTTATATACGTATAGGGTATTCAAATCTTTTGTGGAGCACCGTTTAAAAGTTGACGTTGCAGACATTTTTTTGTTGCAGGTTGCCGAGCTACTTATTTCGCTACTGTTGCTGATTGCTGTTGTGATAATAAAACTGATACAGTTAATTCAACACTCTTCAATTTCATCGACGACATTGAACAATTGACCAACGAGCGACGACGCTCTGACTTGTATTCCAGGTCAAGGATCAAGGTCGTTGTTGCTGCTTCTTTAAAAAAAACGCACAGGCACAGTGACATTTTAGATAATCTTCTATTACGTTCATCAGAGAACTAGTTTTTAGAACCGTTGTTCCTACTTTTGCATCTCTTCCTTACATTTTGCAACAGCCTTCAAGACTTTTTAATTGTGACAACATAATAATTGCATTTTGAGGCTCAGTGTGGTCGCACTACGTACGTCAGCATCACAGCAGGACAAGTGACAATGGGAATGCTTGCATGACATTTTTGTTAGCAAAAAATTAGCTCTGGTTTTTCGCAATTTTCATGTTTCTGGAGTTTTTTACACTTTCATTAGCACAATTCTCATTATCCTGTTATCTCACACAGCAAAAACAAGAAATGTCAAAGAAAGATGGATGGCGTATGGTCCATAAGGGAAGGGAGTATCAAGCACGTTTTTTTATTAAATGCCTATGCTCATAGGATGACACGCTGTTGGTTGGTTTTGGGTATATCGTTACGTCTACCACCTCCTCCTCTCTGCTGCTTTGTACATACTAGGACAACATTTGTAACAAGATATTCGTCAGCCAGATCGTGATTTAAAATGACAGGTTATGAGTAGTGCAAAGTTTGTCGACCATCGTGTCTTTGTCATTAATCTCATGCTGGCATCGTTATCAACATTCTTTGAAAAATCTGCTTCGCTGCACACCAAACGCCACCGCGCACGTAACCTTGTCTGTTGAAAATTCTCTCTCGCTCTCTGCATCCCTCTCCGTGTCGTCCTCATAAATTCTTCACTTTTTAGGTGATATAAAGTTACAAATAGGTAACTTATATGCATTATTACCTTCTGCTCTACTACTACACTTATTTTTTCTGCACACTTATCATCATTGAACATTTGAACAATCGTCATCATCTTATGATCAGCAGCAACATGATGATGACTGACTGATTTTTGATTACCTTGTTTGTTACTCGTTTGTTCGATGTATTTAACCGCAAACAGTTAACACGGCTACTAGGCGTGGGTGAATCACTGTATCTTGTTGTTGCTGCTGCTGTGTTTATGCGTGAGGTGATGTAACTGAATTTAGGAGAAAGATGATTTAATCGATAGGGCATCAACATCAGAACCCAGACTAATAATGTCTGATCCCAGAATGACTGGGAGATTCCATACATTGTACATCAAGCCAAAGGGCAGCATTTAGTTAGTTTAGTTGTGAACTCCCATTGACTGTCCAATTTATCCTAACGTCCTTCTCAAACGCACAACCTGAAAAAATGTGCGTATGTAATTCTTCTTGAGCCAATCTGATTGGAATAGGAATGATAATGAAAATGTGCAATGCTGCAAGGCGAAAATACATTTCCATTTTTTAGTGACACACGCGGACGGACGGACAAAGTAGAAGGATGGCGGATGATGATTATAATTTATAATGATAAAAAATTGATGATTGAGCTAAAAAAGAGCCCGAGGTTCCCTAAATTATGATATATTTAGTCTATTATACACTTAAACTCATATCGGCATTTTTTTCTACGTTTTTTGTGTTAATCAAAAGTGATCTTTATGGATTTTGCCGATAGAAAAAAAATTGAGTGAAAAAATGCTAAATAATGAATTTATGATTAGCTAACATCAATTCCTAATACATCTGGAACTAAAATTAGTGCAGTGCGTTCTGTGCTATGTACGCTATGATAATATTTAGTGCTTTGCCTTGATATGGTTTTAGGTAGTGGGTACTTTTGCTGCTGATGATGACGGTGGATCCACGCCCATGCGACCTTTAGAATGTCAACATTTTTTCGCTATTGAAAAAAATATTACAGTGTTCTCTTGTTATATCGAACCAAAAAATGAATGAAAAAAAATTACATGTATTTCTCTATTTTAGCTACCTAAACTCAACGATTACTACAAATATTTTGTAAAAACATTTTTGTTCGTCTCTGCAGTCTACATATCAGTATTAAATGTGCAAACGAACCAAAGCAAAAATGTAACCCTTGATTCAATAAAAATTAAAGCTATATTTATTTATATTTTCGTCGTTTGCCATTTAATAAGACGAGAGACCATAGCGCATGCACTATAAAAGGATCACCACCTCACCTTCATATGTACACATTAGACAAGGTCACTTAACTAAACATGAAAATGACACTGATCCCTGATTCTGAGGGAATGAGAGATGATGATATTGGTTTCTTGGCGTGTCTTCAAAGTATACATATTTGATGTAGAAATTTTTTTGGGCTATAAGTATAAAATAAATTATAATGAATGTGTGCTGTGCTATCGTACAATTTGAAATGAAACCAGATAATATCCATTTTATTAATGAATTTACATTTTTATTAGGTATTCCACTCGTCTCTTCGATCGTCTTACGATCCCTGCGTGTCAGACTGTCATGTATGCTTTTTATGTTCCTCTTGATAAAGATCACATATCAACCTGAGAAGATTTAAGGGCTCGTTAATTTCCAAAGTCTAATAACGATAGGTGAGCTGAGATGACAAAGAAAAAACCACTGTGACATTAAGTCAAGTCGTCCGTCAGGTAAAAAGAATTTCAAATGTCGTGTGTTTCAGATGATGTGAGATTTTATGGTGTAGTTGTTAGCAAAAGTAAATTGGTGAACATACCATGAATGAACAAACAGACACACGTACGTACGTGACAAAACGCAGCCTGTGCAAAAGTACTAAAAACTGAGTTGCTCTCATTGACGGACAGAAGATCTCACAGAATACAAAAGAAGAACAAGTCATGATGAGATGACGATGAGAGAGTGTGACAAATCAAGTAGCCCTGAATGCAGAAAATTCCAAAATGTAGCTTCTGTACCATTTTGTACTTGATAAAGTAAGGAAGGAAAATTTTTGCTCCAGCGTAGACCATAGAATTTTTCAAGTACAGTTTGATTGAATCCAGTAAAATCCAAGAAAAAGAATGAGCAGTAAAAATGTAATTTTATATGGCATGACACACGTTCTTCAAAAGACACTGAGATAAAAATGTATTTTACGACGACGACGAGGGACTTCAATCAAAATTCCAATAAAAGAAAAAATGAGTTGTTCTTCGTGTTTGCATTGCATCAAAAAGGCTCCTGTTGCTGCACACGTTATTGATGTTCGTCTGAGTTGTGAGATAATTGACAAGAGGTAAAGTTATAGTTAGCCACTCATTGTCAATCACTGCTCGCATCATGTCGTTTTCTTAGAAGCAACAACACGCGCAAGAGTAAGCATATAAATAGCTACAACATCTTATAAGTTCATTTCAGAAAACATTTGGATGGTAATGAATGAGGAATGCACTTGAAAATTGAACAACAAAACATGTACAATGAAAATCCTTGAAAGGGAGTACGACTGACGGACTAGCGTAATTCCTACTCTCTCAAGCAATCTGATCTCTCACAGGACAGGACATACGGTAAAAATGTGATGTCAACTAGACCAAGAAAAAATCACAAGCGCAAATAATATCGCTTCCCATCAAGACCGTCAACCAGAAGTCAAGTTCAACTTTTATTGAATTGGAAACATTGAAAACTATATGTACGCGAGTGATAAAATAGGCAATTTAGATAGGTAGGTATTTATTTTATAGGTTTCTTGGGTTAAAATTAAAATTAGTATCTATATTAAGAAGTAATGGATACTATTGATTTTCGATATGAAGGTGTGCATTCCATTGTCTTTCTCATTGTCACCTCATTTCATGGTGAATTGGTTGGCTGCTCTAAAGAATGTACATTGTTAATAATTTTAAAGTGGCTTTATCACGGACGATTGAGAGTATTTTTGGACATGCGGCAAATTCCACTCCAGAAATTATTGACATATGTCACTAAGCCCTTTTGTTCCTGCAACTTATTACGACAGCATAAAAATGCCAAAAATACGAGCCCAAATAACAAGCTTTAATTACTCATTAAAAATCGTCTTTTAGTCAACTTATTATTTTGGAGAGAAAAACCTATTTAAATATGCAAATTATGTAAAACGAACAAAGAGTATTTGAGCATTTGTTGTGTACCTAGCTATCATACAACTCATGTCAAGTGTCAGTGTTAATCTCGTCATTGTTTTTCCCTTGGTTTGCAGTAATTATAGGTTTTAGTGCCACAGTGGCTTGTACTATACAAGGGAAAAAATTAACTTACCGTTAGTCATTTTTTTCTACTGTACAGGCCACGCGCTACTTCGCATTCATGTAGCAAAGTACCTAATAGTTTTACGATAATTAACCTTAAAAAATTATTGCAATCACAGCCAGTTCATTCTAATAATCTTCTCTAGTCCAATGGTAATGATAATGAATAATCTTACAGAAAACAAACAATAACCCTTAAAATTTCAATTATTTCATTTGTTAGAAAAAAGTTAAATGCTAGTTTGTACCACATTCGGCAGCTGTAATAGAAAAGCCCAGCAACTGGGTAATTCATATCATTACTTACGGTTTTTTGTCATTTCTCTCATTAATCATTATCATGAAAAAAGAACAGAACACATTATTTTGCCTCTCTGCATACTTTTCCCTTCATTTAACCAGCAAGCAACAAATATAAGCAATCAGAAACGACATTGACGTGATTATGGGGTGACTTAAATGGTCATCTCGTACAAACATTGTCGCTTAACTAGTCGTTGCGTTATCATTATGGTCAAAAAGATGAATATTAACAACTGCCATTTAAATTACTTGTATTGCACCGCGAACACGTTTTTACTGTGTGACACAGGCAATGCAAGTGCAACCTATAAACCAAATGGCCCGTGAGTATCGTCCATCCCCTGCCCGTCATCAAGTGGTTATCCATGATAATTAATATGAAACGTTAGTACTGATGAAGAGAGCTCATTCCACCAACACTAATAGAACCGGCGGCCCTTCTGTACCATTGCCTTGTCACAAAAAAATATTGTTAAATTTTCTTTAATGATACAAAGTGCATTTTTGCAAATCGCATGGACGACACCTGAAACATGATATGCAAATGGTTTACAGACGCAGCAAAGAATACGTGCCGACGAGACTATTTTTTCAGGATAACAATAGATTTCTTATAGGCACACAGGCACGCATATTTCACTTTGCCTAGTGCACACTGCATTACGCAAGTAATTACCATCATCGCTATCAAAGACGACGACAAGAACATCGCTATACGTGCGTTGCACTATATGCAAGATGATGTGGGACATGCAATGAGTGCATTAAAAGCACATTAATTACAAAATCCATCAACATCGCCATCATTCACACTAGCCATGTAGCCATTATTATGTGATGATATTCAAATAATGCTCAAGGTAAGCCAATAATTTTTCCTTCCTCTATTCATCCTTTTGACATAAAGTCCATGTAATGACGGCAACAAAAACAAAAGCTCAGAAAGAATCATTGAGCAAAGTCAATTTTTGTAACTGTCAACGGTGCAAATGCAACCTGAGTCGCGTAAAGACCTTTAATGCGCTTATTTATAGGCGCGTGCTTAAGAGAGAGAAAGTAGCTTTATTTTGTCATCTCGCATCTTTCTGTAGAGGGGAGGGAGATGGCATCACACTTGATGAATTTCCCATAAATATCGGTGGACAAATGAACACGATAAAGTGCATTAGTGTAAATATATCCTCTCCTGTCAACAGGTTTTGATAATGCTCGCTTCAGGTGGAAAGGTTTCATATGGCACGTTACTCTCTACTAGATACATAGGTAGATAGATGGGCAATAGGCACAGGTATGGCCATATCTGGTTGCAGTTTACTGCTACCTCACTTGGTTTTACGTGGTATCTTTTTAGATTCAAGATCCAAAACGAGTCATTTACATATTTTGGGTGGATCAAACTTTTATAACGGTACTTAAGTGCAAGTACTGGTAGCACAAGTCCCGCAAGCAAACTTGGAAGGTGCTCTCACTTTTTTTTGGATGGTGACGAAGGCGAAAAATTTGAGAGTTATTATTTTATAACATTTCAATCTATATACTTAATACAAATTGGATTTTTTCGTTGTGATTCCTAAAACTTTTTAGTTTCAAATCGTAGAAAGACGTACAAGGTATCGTTTTGAAGCTAAGAAGATGGGGAGGTGCAATGGGGGTATCACAATTCGAAATTAAAAACCGTTCACTGCCAATTTTGAGGTCAAAGGTCAAAAACTGAAAATTGCATTTCTTTCGTACGTCAGCTCGAAATATAATTCTTGATTAGTGCCCCAATGAGTGCAGAAATTACAACGGCCAAGTTACCACTTATAACTACGTTAACCGATTTTAAAACGTTAACGGTTTTTGAACAATGTTGGTAAAATTATGGAAGAAACTATGTAACGGTTTGTAAAGTTACTCTTTTTTGAATTGCGCTGAAAGTTGTTCACAGATAGATTTTGATGCGTAGAATCAGCATATGCCATTTTTATCAATTGACATTGATTGTGGCGCCCTCTATAAGATAAAATAGCGGGAAATGTATTTTATGTCAGAATTAAATAAAAAACAGGCAGTTGGTACAATTAAGCACGCTGATTAACATGGTGAAAACCGTTTTCAAACATAATGATCGTGGCGCGCCAAAAATTAGAAAAATGCGGGAAATATTTTTTTTTCATTTGAATTGGCTAAAAAGTTGACAGTTGGTCCTATCCAGCCTGCTGAGCATAGTTCATTTGCAATTAAGTTATCACGTGGAGTCCTAAATATGTAATATGTAAGTACATGTATATTTACTTTACATGTATATTAACAGAATCGACTTCACGCTCTCTAAATCTTTACCAACGTCCCTATTTAGGGACAGGTTACTAGTATATTTTAATTAAGTATATCCTTTAGAGAGATAGAGAGAGAGAGCGCCGTGTGGGTTGTGGTGGGCACAGTAGAAATACTTTAAAGATACAATTCTTCAAGTCCCTGACTGACATTATTTTTTAAATGTTAACGCTGCAGATTTTAAAGGTAAAGGGCTTGTAATATTATGTATGTATCAGATTGCGGTGTGCATTCAATTTAATGTAAGAATGATGCTGCTCCTGTTATTTTTATCAACTGGTCGTCATCAGTTGTTTGCGAGTCTATACTCCATTACATCGTACGTAGACTTGTGAAAAATGATGATGACAGTTGAGTAGAAAATAGAATGGAATTTACTTGGGCAAAACTCTTTGCGAGGAGGAGACTGTTTCAATTTTCTGTAAGCATTCATGATTGTGGTGATACTACTGTGGCCATTCAAATGTATTTATTATTTGCATCTGTCAACGCAGAACTGAACGAGAATGAGTGGCTATTTCATAATTGTATGGTTTGCAAATGGATGGAGCGACGAATAAATATTTATCAAAATTTTGAACAAAATTCAAGATATTGTCAAAAGTTTGACTTATCGGAATATTTCTATCTTCTTTATTTGAGTCATTTCTCATTTATGGCTTGAAGGGAGAAAAGGGCACTTTGGTTTCCTATATTGTGTACTTAACCCAATAATAATATAGATTATTAGGTGACTCAAGTAGTGGGAGAGTGAATTAAATATCTCTATCAGGTCAATTTCCAACAATAATATGTAGTTACTGTAAAGAAAAAGCGTAAATTCTAAGAGTAAATCTGAAGATCTTTCAAGTTTAATTGCTCATATACATACTAGACAAAATTGCGGAGGTCGGTTCCCTGAGTCTAGATTGTGCCCCTCGAAATTATGACAAACGCCTCTACTACTTTTCCTTTAATCTGCTGCCGAATTTCCTCGCATATTATATGTAGCTTCATTTTATTACTTATTTCAAATAAACCACAATATTACAGTCAATTGGCGACTCCTTCGCGCAATGCCATTGCAAAGGTGCAAGTCTTGCTTATCCGTACATAAGCCTAACTTGTAAGTGAAAGATGCAGCTTACGAATGTTATGCTATTCTATACGATTCATTCAACAAACATTCATATTTGTATATATTACAACGGCTTGGCTACGCAAACACAAGAATAGCAAGTAGTTAATTGACATTTTATGGTTGAGTTTTGGCTTTCGGTTTGCACATGATGTTGCGCACATGCCAATGATGAATATTCTCGTAAAAGATGCCGATTGACCTGTTGTATCTGCAGACCAAAATAAGCGTGTATTTTTTGCACAACTACAAGCTGTAGATATCAGTTACTAAAAGTATCATCTAAAATTGAAAATGTAATGTATGTAACATTGTCTACGGTACGATAAGACTTATCAGCTTTTTACAACCATTAGGATTTCTTGGTAACTCAGACATGTTCTTTTCAAAAAATAAAATTGCAATCGATGTAAATTATCCTGAGCAGACATATTCCATAAATACCATTATCCTGTTTACGCAACAGGTGAATGAAATTAACCTGTGATGAAAACACAAGTTGTGAAGTTTATACCGTTATAAGTCGATTATATTTTATTTACATTTCTACACAGTCATTGATTTTCAATTTAAATTAAATGTAATTCAAGAATTGTAAACTGATTTTTTTCGAAGAATGCGCAATTATTTCGTCCATTTAATTAAACTCTTAACAGTATGGATTTTTGAGGAGTTCAAATTGAGTGTTTACTTCAAGATCTGCCACAGTTTGCATTAAATGGATATGACCACAAACTGCATAGGGAGTGAAATTCTTTTCGTTATGCCATGTTTTCATGAATTTTTATCCTTTAATGAATGCGCATATAAATGAGTTTCAGCTTTAAACAATTAAAGAAAACGTGTTTGGTCTGATTTTACTCCCATTAGAGCGCATTACTTAATCACTTTTAATGACTTGATCTATTTTACTTCATGATGAACTTGACAGCAAACGACTGTCAGCCAGGCCAAGTCAACAATGCAAGCTCGTCCCAATGTCCTTTACGTGCACAAAAAATGCAATAAGAGGACAATAAAAATGTCAAAATAGCAATTAATTAATTGCACTATACTGGGACTAAACTGTATACATAAATGCAACTCATGCAGGACCGGATATGACACTTGCGAATGTCAAATCTTTTATGTACATTTCCCAATAATAGCCTCGAACATTTTTACAAGTGCTGATGTACTCTCTGGATTTGTCGGTTGTCAATAAATTCACCATTGTTTAGAAAAAATGATGAATTGTCCATTCTTGTATTTGAGAATCAATGGATTTTTATGCGAATACTACAATAAAAGCATTGTTCAAATTGATCAATTGCCAATGTGGTTTTTAAAAATGAACTTAAAGGGCAAACTAGACTATTAATGTGATCGATTGGATGAATCGTATCAAATAGTTAAATGAGAAATAAAAAAGTTTTATTATTGATACCTTTTTGTTACACCATTGTTTATTATATAAGCTGAGTGATCGACTCTTGATAACAATAAGGTTGAAGAGGTGGGATTTGTCATGTTACGTCTCAACCAAGTTCCATTTCTTGCCAACGTGTTTTGAGCCCACCGTCCATTAAAACTGATACTAATCATAAGAGTGAATGAATAAAAAAACTTTTCGGTGATCATTGATCATTCATTTCAACAGCTGCCACTGGGTTGACTGGGTGCTCTACCGAATGACATCTCAATAAGCCACGGATGTCCATCATGATGAGGTGGTCAACCTGAAGACCATGCATAATCTGTAATCAGAGTCGTCTGTCTTGGTTTGACTTTGCCATTATGGCCTGCCTGCCATAAATGACATGACATAATCCATAATCCGCTTTCAAAAGCCAACCAGACAAGTAGGTATATTGGACACGAACTCGAGCACAAGAAGCGTGCATTCGTGCGTATGATAGGATTATCAAGGAAAGGTTTTGACTTTGTGGTTATGATAAGATGACAAAGTGACTGTTGCAAACAAATTGACACCAAGAGATCACAATAATGGTTACAATCGTCATCATAATGTATGATGATGAGTAATCGTCTTAAAGCTAAACTGCCTAACCTCTAGAATGTCCTGCTGCTGCTGCACTTTGTTTTCAAAGGATCACAACTGAATAAACCTTTTGTGACTGATTGTTACAGTTGTATTGAAAAATAAGGAATGATAATAATTATTATTCAGGAACGATTAACCGGTAAACGACCAAATAAATATCGCAGTAATCCTTGATCAGTGTGCGTAGTGCGTGTAGCCGCGCTGAACAATGCAGAGCACATTGCGTTAACGAAGGGAGTGTAGCAAAAACACACAATGCAAACGTGTTTTAATACAAAAACTGACTGCTGTAAAGCTGTTATTATATAACCAAGTTGGTCATCAACAGGAACGCAAGCCACCATCCTTTTTTTGCATATAATTATTGTGAACAGTAAACAGGACGTAATAATTTTGCGATAGCTTCAATCAATTGAGCTTCGTTCATCAAGAAGAAAAATGGCTATTGCCATGCTCTGTACAAGTGATTGAGTGCATAAATGCATATCGTCACCTCATAGCCATGATATGATTAGTGATTAATATTAATAATATTAATAGGTGGACACGCCAAAAAGTAAACTGGCTCTAATATTTTTTATGGAATTTCGTAGTGATTGTTGTAAGCCTTGTCATAAATTTGCTTTTAAGTAGTAGTTCGATTTGTTCGACATTTTCTCAACGAAGCTTTCATATTTATATTATATTGCTTGATATTTTGACTTGGCGTACCCCTAACATTCTGATAACTGTCAGAAGACGAATTAGCATAATGAAGGGTAGTTTTTACAAATGACATAATATTTGACTGCGTTTTCGTTTTCTTGAAAACACTCGTAATTTATAATTTTGCACAAGGCGGGACCTTCAGAGATAAACCCGAAGGCACTTTTTCAAGAATGGACAATTCTTCATCTCTATTCTATCCTTGTTCAAATTGTCAACTTTATTGATTTTATGGCAGTGCCAAAGGTAAATACTGAGGCGTAAACAAATAAATATTTTTGACACTGAAATTCGCAAGTACAAAGAATCTCATAACCAGTGACTCCATTTATCTTATTTTATTAATTTTATGTGTATCTGCTGAAGATTACATGCTAAGAAAAAATAATAATTAGCAACGATGCCAATGACTTTATAACTCCCCATCTATATAGCTAGTCGCTCAATTTTCCGCTCCTATAATTAGAGTAAAAAGGGTGTAACGCTCCTCACATTAAAAATGGCTATTTGTCCAAAAATGCAGACTTCAGACAGACATATTGTGCACATCCATCCACGATTAATTATAATAAATATACACAGCCAGCCCTGAATCAATGAGCCACAACAGTAACTTACTGAAAAACTCACCTGCCAAAATGAAGGCCCTTTTTTCTTGTGTCACCCAAGGTAAAAGGTAAAAATCATTCCACTGACAAAAGTGTTCATGATAATGACGATGACGACTACCACCACTTACTCCCTGCCAGTTGCAGATGCTGCCGTTTGTCATTTGTTGTGGTGTTCACATTATCGTCGCTAATCGTTTGTCCTCATCATCATCACGACCAACACTAATAAATGGTATCGAAATTAGTGCACATACTTAGTTAATTACTCATTAAACAAGAGGTAGGGTAGTCCAAAGGGACCAAAGGAATTTTTGCTGGTTGTACTTCCCATCCCGTCACGCTCAAATTTTCCATCATCGCATCATGACTCTGACATTCAAAACTGTGAGAGAAGGTCCTCTCTGCTGATGCATTTTTTAAGCAGACGACTTCCTCCCAGCAGTAAAGAAAACGACACTTGATACTTGACGCAAAGTGGCTAAAAGATAGAAGCTGAAGGTTGCCCGTGTGTCGTGTGTGTGTGCAAAAAGAAGTCAGACAAAGCGGGTGGGCCACTTTTTTCACCACTACTGACGTTGGTGATCACAGGACGATGATAAGCAAATTTTAAACATGATTGAGCCTTTGACGTTAAAAAATTATTAATTCTTTGAAAAGATTATAATATGGATTTTATTGAGTTTTTTTTGCCAATCGAAAGATTAAGATTTATGATGGGAAGGAAGAAAAAATGCGAAAGCAGAAGCAGATCTTTACTTAGATGCCCCTGTATTACGCTTCTGGCCTAAAATATTAACATATTACCCATGATACCATTATTCAGATGACGATGTGCCTGCAATTGTGGATGTACTTGCTTCGGATAAAAATGCCCAGTGGACAAAGAGGAATTTCAAGTTCATTTTAGTCAGTACAAAATGATGCATCATTGCTGCCGGCATACCAATCACAAGAAATAACAGTCTAATAGAAAACAGAAAAAATGCACTACAAACCTGAAGACCATTTCGTTGAACAATATGGCATTTTTCATATTGAGGTATTTTTATGCGTGTGGTATAAAAATGAAATGTGCTCTTGAATTCAATGAAGAGGAACAAAAAGCATTTTTTTTCTGAGCAAGAAGGATAAAAACTCGTGTCGCTTACAGGTGCACACCCTCCTTCGTTTTTAGCAAGCTGCCTTTGTGACTCGATCGCTTGTGTACCTTATGGGCTTACATTTTTTGGAAGATTCCGTTCTTTAAAGTTTACATTGCACATCTGAAAAAATGGTGTAACCGCAGATAAAATGAATTAGGCATAGATTATGATGAGAATTGTTTTTTATTATCTGACTGCTGCTCACTTTTACACGAGCACTTTTGATGAGATAAGGACCGTAGGTATTGCTTTTTGGTACCTTCATAAAAATGGATGATTTATGACAGATTACAGCAAGTCATGTGACGGACTTCCTCCTCCCAAAAGTATTTAGTGTTAATAATTTGAAGGCACGTGAACACTTGGACATTGTTCAACATTGTTTGCTGAGGAATTATTGATAGAAAAGGATTTTCATTCAAAAGGATAAAAACGACCTTGCAAGGTGAAAATAACATACAGAATGAATGAATGAAATGTACAGGCACATGTACAATTTATTACCATGTTTGTGTAGATTCATTCACTTCTTTACATTTTCCTTCTGTATAATTAATGGAGACGAGATGATGTGAATGGGCAGTCGCCGGTTGCCTGTAGTTGTGTAAAATGAGAAAAATGACTAAATAATGTGTTAATTTGCTGAAAAAAATGATATGCCTGCATTAAATTCACATAAGGCGTTTGGCTACTTTTAGACAAGAGGCATTATTAGAAAAGTTGTTATATGCATTTAAGGAATGTGCATCCTGATCATTATGCATTTTTGCACCTTATCAGGTAAAAATTACTGACAGCAGTAATTATGACAAATTGTTTTTTTTCTAGTAATATGTCACAATTAAGTCACGATTTTTCCCAGAAATAATCCAAGTTCAAACCTAGTCCAGCAAGTATTCTTGCAAACCTCATTGTTATTAAAGTGCTACAAAACAATGGGGTGTGTATAGAAGCGAATCTTTTTGGTTTGCAGACGTAGACAGGATTGTGGGAATAAAATGCTCTCGTAGACAACAACAATGGAATGAATGAGCACAAAATTGTAATTTATGTGACTTCCTCAATATATTATTCCAGGACGTGTCTTTTCTTTCTGTTGATGAGATAAATGCAGATTCAGTGTATCTGTTTGTTTTATATAGCTGTAATCAAAAGCCAAGCCAAGACAAGCCACGTGTACTCCCTAAACTGCATCACGATTTTCAGAATATCTCAACTTTTATTGCCATTACAAATGATTCGCTGCGTCAGGGTGTGAGTGTAGGTACTTAACCATTACTATAGTCAACAGTTCATGTGTACAGAGTTGTCGTATCATTATCTCTCCAACAATAGTCGCTAAATTCCCGTCCGTCAGTCTCATTTATTGCTTATTGTTACACCTGCAAAACATTGTTAATCGAACTTTGCTGGGAAGAAGTCTTTTTATATTATTGATAAACTAATTGGAGTACTGACGTTTTTGCAATGTGTCTATGAAGTGGTAAGACAAGGGTGGGAGTAAGTCCTGCATCGTGTCGTTTGCGTTTAACCACAGGCATGATTTGATGTGACAGGATCATTTGCTATCATGACGCAAGATCATCGTCACTGCACTCTAGGTATCACACAACACATGTCATCATGTAACACGGAGTTAATCATAATCGACCTAAAGTGGTTTTTGTCTACACTTTGTCTGTGAACTGATCCTGCAGTGTGATACATTGCAATTTTCAATCCAACTAGCAATCGTATGTATCATCATTTGATGCAAAATTCAAGATGAAGGTATAATCAGTAAGAGGGCTGAGCTGAATGCGGAATCTAAGAAAGTAAAAGCTGTAAAATAGTTTTTGCTGTTTTTGATGAAAATTTAATCACATATTAGATTCATGTATTCAAGTATGTGCTTTTCATTTTGCTGTGTTGTTCGACTAGTTCTGCCCTGCAATATAGTCAATCACAACACGGATTCATTTTGAAGGCTTATTCCGACCTACTGCAGTCTAGTTAGCACTACAAACGTCATCGTCATCACCACATTGCTTTTTTCAGGTGCAATAAATTTTATCCATAATAAAATGGCACGTAAAACTTTAACCAACAAAAACAGAAGCTATATAATCGATATGGAATTATTGTATGCACGTATTTACAATTACAAAGTAGTAGTAGAGTAGAATTTAGATTTCTACACCTGCCCTGAGCCTTGGGAGGCAATGAAATAAATCAAAAAATTACTAGAATACCAATACTAATGCCCTCATTTTAAATCCGAATTTCAATACAACAAGTTTGAATTACATGCTAACTGCCAACTGCCATTTATCAATTGAAAGTCAATTAACTTCACATTTATTATAGTTTTTCGTCACGGTAAATAATCTACCGAGTGAACCCCCCAGAAGCAAAAAATAAGCAAAAAGCGGAATCGGAATCAAATTGATTTTTGATTCAAAGACTTTTATTACTATTGCATTATGTTGTGTTTCGGTTACTCCTAAAGATGAATCTCTGTCGATAGTATATGCGCTCATGTAAAATGCTTACGGATACAGACGAGGATTTTGTCTATTGGAGCAAGCAAAGCGAATGATTTTACAAAATCTATTTAAGTGCATATGAGTACCTACTTGTCTTTAAATTATCTTTTCGTCATTGCATAATCCTCAAACATGAAACAACGACCTGGCTGGCAGTCAAAACAAAAGACATTCACATGAAAGCAAAAATATTTCTTAGCTGCCTTGTAAACTCATCTGAGCAATTTATGGGCTTGGGGCAAAGCAAAAGAGTAACGTCAAATGAAATCGCATAATATCTTGCATAATTCTTTAATTTAGATGAAACTATCTTAAATCCATATCATTTTCATTGGAATTTATTGCCGTCACAAATTAGGAAACGCATAAGTTGATAGAACACAAATTCCCTTTCTTTCATGCGAGTAAAATCGTTTGCCTTCTTTAAAACTGTTTGAGATTGTCATATAATTAGACAGGACAGAGGATGAATCAAAATCAAACGGAGAGAGAAAAGTCGTTTACCTACCTTACCTTCCACCACCTTCACAAAACAATCACAGAGTACAATTATTTTTGCTTTATAAGTAAATAAATAAATGGAATTGGTAATAAACTTATTATGCATATTTAAATAAAATAAAAATAGTATGAAATGTGGTCCAATGCTAACTAAACGATTATGTAGTGCACAGCAGATCATGTTGGTTGGTGGTAGTGATCAGCAAAAGTAAAGGGTGTGGGCCACTTACCTTTAGAAATCTATATGAACACATGTACTACTTACATTACACGCAGTTATTATTATTAATAGCATTTAAACATTATTTTTGTGACTGTGTGTGACACATCTGTAAAGTCTAAGGGCAAAATCATCATAATAGCGTGCCATTGTTGTGGTGGTTGGTGTATGATGGCTTGGTTGGGTTGGTTTTTTTTTGCTCCGCACACAAAACGTTACAATTTTTTATGGGAGAAATGAGAAGGGCAAAAAGTCCTTCGCATCTCTCAAATCTCAATGAAGTCTCCCTTTTTTATTCATTGCCGTTCACACATGAAAAAGAGCAAAAGGATCGAGCAACAGAGTAACAACGAAACGAACATGTTCTGATGATCATCACATTAAACAGACACGGGCAGAGAGGGAACAAGTGTATTAAAGAGATTATTGAGCTATTATAACTTTATTGCTAAAAAATTATATCATCTTTTAAGAGTAACTTCCAGTTCATCGGATATAAGATAATATATCGAATGTTTACCTATAACAGATACAAATGTTAATGATATGCACAATGGTGAACCTGCCTATTAATAAAACACCGTTTATACACAGGTAATTACAGGTGTTTATTTCAACAATGCAATGTTATGCGAACCATAAAACTGGGATGCCTTCAGGCCTTTGTTCTTTTGCACGTCGCACCACCAATGGAGCGATGACTATAGGTATATAGTTTGGACAAAAGGTTTGAAAAAAATGTTATACTGTCACTCATGTAAGTAAGCTATAAAATTAATAAAAAAAATTGTAACCGTCTGTGGTAATTTTCCCAAGAATAGATCCTTTGCTTAAATGTAAAATGTGCAAAACCTCATGCTTACAATATACTATAGTTGTAAACTGCTTATAATTCATTCATTGACCACATTACTTAGTGAGCATATTAGTATATTGAAATAAAACTAGAGCATTTATTTATTGATGCCAAACAAAAATGGCACCATAATTTTTTGGTTATTAATAGAAGGATTGTGTAATCATAATCGTACTAATATGCTGGCCGACTGGACGGATTCCCAGAAAAAAAAGTGCCGATTGTCAACCTTTCTCTTGATTATAACATGTCGTTTCGGTACGTTGCAACAAGCAACAAAGGATGTGTAGATAGTTGTAGATTATATGAGAGGTGGATGGAGGAGATTGTGGATCTCTTGTTGAGCTCCTCAGCATGCAAGTTCTTTATCGTTGTTCGATGATGAATTATCACAATTTTAGGCTTACAACAACGCGACATACAACAACAGCTTGGGCTTGAAACAGGAGGAGGTGATCTGCTCTGACAATAATCAACAATCTTATTTTGGGTACGGTACCGTACACAATTAAATTCACTTGTATGCGTAGTATGTGTTCAGTAACTAATTTGTCAAGAAAATAAAAACGACAACTGTGAAAAATTGCGATCAGCCATTCTAATATTTAAAAGTGTTTATTTGTGCTTTTGGCTGATGAAATAATAGCCATCTAAAGCTCAAGCAAACCATTAGCTCTATCCTTTTTACGCCTCGTTTTTTACTAACTGGATTCATAAAAAAGTTAGATAATGTGCTTAGTGCTGATGAAAGGGAAAAGAAGAATGGTAGAGGAGAAGAATGAAAGTGTTAAGTAGATTTGTATAATAATAGGTCGGTTCATCGGGCTTGTACCACAGAGTGGCTTGTGTGGAATGTCCAAGTCTGATTGCACGTCCCTTAAAAACTAAAAATGCAGTCTACCTTCTTACTTTTTTGCTTACTTTAGAGACAGAAACAGAATAGAAAAGGCCATCCCATAATACATGATGATTAATATAATGTACATTGTACAGTTAGTTGTACATGCCCATTGTTATGTCCATGGATTATTTTCCTCAGCTTAACATTACATAATGTACCTGCCTATTTGCCTATTCACCTGTGCAAAAATATTTCGCTATTTGTCTTCTTCAGTAAAATGTACATCAGAAAAGGTAGTCATCTGAGACACTAAATGACACGGCAATAATTGCTATGCTCCATCTACTGAACTACATTGCTTATCGTATGAATGACACTTATCTATAGGTACTCATTATTAATGAAAAGTAAGAAGGTACCCCTACAATAGACAAGCCAAGAAGTTCCTTCATCATCATCATCGTCATCATCACTGCAATGAGAGGAGCAGCGAAGGAGGATCAACAAGAGCACCGCGTCTTGATCGAATGGAGAATGGAATGGAGACTAGACCACGCCAAAAAAGAAAAGAAAAAAGAGAGAGATGCACTTTACTTGTATATCTTGTGAATCACAAGTTGTGATGCATTGCTAGCTCAACCCTTTGATTTTTTAAGGATGATGCTTGCGTGCAAAAACGCCATGTGAATAGCATGTGGACACGGATTGGTAACGGTAAACGTTGTAAAAACTGCGTTCATTCATGATTACGTTTAAAATATTATGTAGTCCATGTACATGCATACAATTTCATACATTCTACGAAAATATTATGTTTTCATATTATTTATCAATACCAATAATAAGACTAATAAGGATATTGTGTGGAGTGTGACGATGATGATGATGACGACGACGACGACGATGGTTGGCTATACAGTTGCTATTATTATCAGGAATATCAGTTGGAAAAATATTTTTCTTTGTGCTATCTATAGCGTTTAGGAGGATTGGAGTAGACTGTGCGTACCATATTCTGTTGGAGTTGATCCGTTTTTGGCTTATATCCTTTTTGAAGCCTTCCTATAAAAGGTTCTTGTGTCCAGTGAAAAGTAGTTCATTTTTGTGGTAGACACGTACTGGTCTACATACACTAATAGATTCCTCCAAAAATCGTATTTATAATTGGAGCTTCTAAAAATCTCATTGTGGAAATTTTGTGATATAAATTTTGTAATTGGTTTCTAACGAAAGTTTGCTATTATGAAGTGCTTGGTTGTTTTGTGCGGCCTTTTGGCCGTGGCTAGTGCCAACCCCGGTGCTGTCATCTCCTACTCCTACGCTAACCCCGCTGGAGTCACCTTTAGAGGAACCGGACCTTTAGCTGGACAAGCTGTAAGTGAACCAGATTTTAAATTTTAAAATTGCTTTGACGGTGGTGCATGTACATCAATACGCCAACTAAAATCGTCTCGGGAAAGGAAATCCTAATCTCCTAATTAGAGGACTGAACCAACCAGCGTGAAGGGAAACTGTGCAAAGTTTTTACTAGTCGAAATAAATCTGGTGAAGGGATAACACAGATAATACAACAGATTATAAAGATAGATCGTACTTCCAGTGCCTTAAGTTTTTCACGCTTCCGTTATTTTGGCTTGAGCTAAAAGTGGAATGATTATTTGATAATCTTATGATTTTGCTTGTTTGTACATATGATGTATTTTATTGTATTAATGCATGCATGTAATAATGTAATCGGCTATATTGACACGGGCTATTTTTTTCTTCCAAATCTATCATCTTCATCTCTTAGTTTCATCATCCTCAATACCTTCAAAACCCTTATCCTTTTCAGATTGGAATCGCCCAACCTGTCGCAGCCCCTGTCCCTGCTCTCGCAGCAGCCCCAGTGGCAGCTCCCGTTGAATACGCAGCACCAGCCGTCGCTGCTGCCCCCGCTCTCCCAGCCGTAAGTTCATTTTTCAGGCCTTTATTTGACAGAGCTTTGAAAATATTAAAAAGTTAAAGTAGTTTAGCCTTAGCTTGTACAAACATGTTAGGCTTATAAGCATGACCATGCATTTATTATTCTAATCGCGAAATATAGTATGCTCAATATCATCATCCAGCGGCTGTCCAATACGCATCTCCATACGCCCATCCTGTAAGGGCAAATCTCTTTGTGTGAATGAAATCTAAAAAACTTATGCAGGTCACTAATTTGAAATCATAATCATTTTTAGGTTGCCGCTGCTCCAGTAGCTCCAGTCGCCGCTCCACTTCACTATGCAGCCCCCGCTGCCGTTGTCAAACAACAGGTAAGAGCACTTGACATTTTCTAGCTTTTTTTCATAAAAAAATCTCATGTCAAACGGATTGCATTTTATTGCATTTCTCATTATTATGTGCTTATCAAGCAAGTGACTATGACCGTATCGTTACCATTTTCGTAAAGTCCTTTTAATTTTTGGAGGTCACTTGTCAAATTCCTTTCATAATATATCCTTCCACTCTGAGATGATGATGATGTTGATCACTATAAACAGATTTTTTATTGCATCACATCAATATGCACCACTCCATTTCAAGATAATAGACCTTTCCTTCATAAAACAGTAGTAATCAATTTGATTGAACGAAATAAGTAAAAGGAAAAGGGAGTGGCTAGACAGGAACGAATATGCTGCTGCAACAGACATGAAAAATAACAGTTTAATTCATTATTATTTTTTTCTCGATTGCATAGAACAATAGCTCAGCATGAGATCACGCATGCATTCATTCATTCATGTTGCAGTTTTCTGCACTTTATAATCTTTTTGTTAAAATGTCTTTGCCTTCAGCAATAAATAACATCCGATTTTGACATGAATTCATTTTAAGACGGCATTAGAGAATGCAGCATTGCATCATAGCCCATATATTAAGCATAAAAATGATCAACGCGTGATCCGTACAAAATAGCTCGGATACGTCAACCAACAAGTTGTCAGCCAAGTTCCCGGAGTCGCTAACGTTCCAGTGACCAAGCTCGCCCTTACCCAAGGAGTCACCCAAAAGTTGGTCGATGTTGCTCAGCCAGCCGTCAAGAACCGACGTGTCAAGGTCCGTCGCCCTGCTCTCCGCAAGGAATTCTACGACATTGAGCACCGCATCATTGTCCGTCCAGCTGGATCTGCCACCCTCGAACTTAGCCAACCAATCTCCAAGGAACAAAAGGTAAGACCAATCACACGAAAAAACGGAGGGGGATATGGATAGGGACAGATAAGTAATTACAGAGCAATCAATCAGACTCAGGCTCAGCATCCAATTAAGTGCTAACCTTTTCATCTAGCATATAACTCTTACTAGCTCTTAGCAATGATAAAAAATAGCTCCTGCTAAGAAGCACGACAGCAATCATGATATTATTATTATGAGAAGTAGGTAGTGTGCTCGAATTAAGCACTAAGGACTACTCGTCCACTTTAAAAAGTGTAATATCAAAGTAGGTATAAAGGCTATTCCAATCAATTGTCGATGAAAAAATGAGATAAAGATGATAAAGTTGTTGGTAGGAGGCAATAAATTAAACGGCAATATCGAGTCAAGTATGTAGCATAATCAAGGTGTATTCCCTCACGACAAATAAGACAAGAACGCATCGCGCAAAAACCGTTGTGTTTGGTTAGCTAGTTGTTGTTGCTACCAAAGTATAGCGAGTGACAAAGTATGAAAAATGATCATCATCGTTTGCAAGCAAGAAGGGAGAGAATGCGAGTGAGTCAAGGAGAACAGCAAAGTTGGTCACTGTTCCTTTTGCTCCTTTTCTATCGTCACTTACCACCAATAACCACCTAGGTTAACTATATAGGGTAATAAAAAAGTCAGGAGCTGTCTATTCACTGTCCAATGCAACAAAACGGCAAGCAGAGTTAGCTGGGAGTTTACGTTAACTGAGCCAAAGGCAATGTCAAATTTTATATGAAAATGGCAAATGAGATGAAACGACAACTTTCACCTGCGTGCAAATATGCAAGTACGTGCTGCAATGCACTTGTGTGATGATTCTACAACATGCGTACAGATTGATATTTTTTTTCGCAGTATTACCTATGTGCATAATAATGAGTTGGGTTGATAGAAAAAAATGATCAATGTCATCATCATCGTCTCAGGAGGAATTTTTATTGACTGCTTATAGGATTATATAAGCATGTGTGTGTGCGTGTGTGTGTACGTAACCCAAATTGGGTGATCGACCAGTACAAACAAAAATGTAAGTGGATGGAAATGATGAGCAAGCAGTGTTGTTTGATGATGCACGATTTTGATTACACTTTTGTGTGTTGTTAAGTTAATTTGTGAAGAATGATTAGGTGCATATGTATGCAGATCAGGAATCATTATGCGATTTGTATCATCCTCTCTTTTAATAATGTTTGATCAGATTTGTTTGCCAATTTGTTAAGGAAAATGAAAAGAATTGAAGAGTCACGTGTGGTGGGTTGATTGCTTGTTAAAAAAAAGTGAGCTGAGATTGCATAATGTGGGGAAAATAGAAATAGATGCAGAATAAAGATACCTATGCAAGATAAGTGGGTGAGTGGGGCGAAATGAGACTATAGTATTTTTTCACTTTTGTAGGGACCAGCCGTCATTACCCCAACTGAATTCCAACAAGTTGCCCCAGTTGTCCGTTACGGAACTGCCCGTCAAATCATTGATGGACCTGGAGTCTCCCCACTTGCTGCCACCCAAGTTGCCCTTGCCCGCGGTGCCCTCCCACCAGCAGGACCAGCCCCACAAGGCCCACCACAAGAGCAAGACTTTGGACGTTCCGCCGGCCCACAACAGCCACAAGGACCACCACCACAGCAATTCCAACAGCCCCAGCAACAACAACAACAGCAACCCCAAGGACCACCCCAACCACAATTCAGATCTGCTGGTAAGTTTCAAAAATTCACAGTAGTAGACTGATGGTAAGAGTCTGTCACAGACCTCAAGTTACTGGTGAACGGTACTTATCAATATCATTATAATTCATTAGCCCCACGTCGTCCACTCCAACTCCGCCCACAAGGACCCCCACAACAACCCCAAGGCCCACCCCAGCCACAAGGACGTGCTTCTGATGATGCCATCGAAATCGATGCCGGACAACAACAGCCACAATTCGATCAACAACAATTCCAACCCCAACAGCAACAACAACAACAGCCACAGTTCGAGCAGCAACAATTCCAACCTCAACAACAACAACAACAACAGCGCCCACAAGGACCCCCACCACAACCCCTCCCACAAGGACGTGCCAATGTTTTGACCCTTGACCCTAACATGCCCGTTGAGCTCCAAGGACGTCTTGTCCAACTCCTCAGCGCCAAGGGAGGTACCGTCACCGAAATCCTCAACGAGAACGGTCAACCAGCCAACTCTGCTTCCGTCCTCCAAGTTGCCGATGCCTTGCAAGACGTTTCCCTTCAAGGAGGTGAGAAGATCACCACCAGACGTATTGTCGTTACCCGCCCAATCGAAACCGTCCAAGAGGTCGACATCCAAGAACCAGCCACCAAGATCCACCGTCTTGCTGTCAACACCCCAACCCTCTTCAAGACCCCAGTTCATGGAGTCGCTCAAGTCCCAATCCAAAAGACCGTTGTCCAAAACGTTGCCACTCCAGTCGTTAAGACCCACGTTGCCCCAGCATACGCTGCTGCCCCTGCCTACGCCGCTGCCCCCGCCTATGCCGCCGCCCCCGCCTACGCCGCTGCCCCAGCATACGCAGCAGGCCCAGCTCCAGCTTACGCCTACGCTTAAATTATAGGCATGCAGATCTAAGTTATATAAAATATTTTCCTATTTAAATATTAAGAATTTTATTAAGTGACTCCAATCTCCACTCATAAAACAGCGTTACTTAATTTTAAAACAGAAAAAGCAACACCTCATTATCCAATGCAGTATTGCACTTTTATGTATTCTTTGACTGCTAACTGTTAAAAAATACATAAAACAGCCAATATCATGCCCTTCTCTCGTTCGAGAAGAAGATGTACCAATGCAAGACTAAAACTATAAAAAAAATCCTTTAAAAAAATAGCGCAACATAATTTACTATTTTGTACATTTTATACTAAATGTGTCGTCTGTGTACGTGCCGGTGATATATTATGCTGAGTATGATGACTAAATGTTTTTATACAACATGTTTTCTAGTTGTACGTACGTGTTTGTAATTAAAAGGATGAAGATGTAAGAAAAATATTACTTGTTTTTATTATTATAAAATAAAAACATTTTCCAACGTTCATTAATCATCATGTTTGGTGTGATTTTTATAATGATTACTACTACTGTTGTCTGCAAAAGAGTCATCTTATTTTTTAACAATAAAATGTTCCAACATTTTTGGGGTTAGTCCCTCAGCAAATGCATATCTATTTGCAAGTGTGTTTGTCACTAATCATTCATTATTACTAGTAGCACTCATCATACATTTTTATTATCAATTAGTACGTTTTTATTATTCATTTGTTCGAATTCATAACATTATGGTTCTTCTTTTTTTTCTCGCATCATCAGCCAATTACTATTACACAGAACGCGTAACAATGATACACGTAAATATATAATATAAAGATATTTATATGATCATTCTACCTAGACATAGCCTAAAAGGACAACTACATTTTTTCAGTGCTAAGGATGCAATACTACGTATACACCTTTATATATTCAGCTACACATAAAATACTTGTAATATGTACAATATGAATGATTATCCTTAATCCTTGATATTCTTATAAATCATGACTAATTTCGAGGATCTGGAATGTTGTTCAACAAAAAATATATAGAATAATTAAGTCACTCTCTTACATGCTCTTTGATGTGATTTTTTTTGGGTAGGTTTGCGGATGATTAAACATTAGATTACTTTGCTGCTACGTAAAAAGTATATTTCAGGATAAATGCTGAGAAAATCATATAACAGTCAAGGAAGAAACATACTCATTTAAAAGGTACACAATACGACAATCTTTTTCGAGGTAAATGGTAAATAACAAATACGATATTATATCCGGATTAATAACACAATTATCAATCAGCAGCATGTCTCAGTTTTTTTGTGGTAAAATGTGGACTTAATTGTCCTTCTTGAAACGCTGAGCTGACGTGACTCTGTAAATGAGCGAGTCTCTTCCAGGATCCATTGTGGCGATTGCGACTGGAATAAAACAAAAAAAGGTTCGTTAAGTTGATTTAAAAAGAATTATGTTGACAAGTCAAATGTGAAAGGGCACAAAAAATGTTTTCGTCGTATGGTACCTGAAATGGCGATGAGCGACAGGATAAGGGCGAGAGCAATGAAGAGAATGATGTTGAACACAATAGGATAGTCTTCATCAACATCTTCAGCTAAATTCATTGGCTGTGTGGTGAATAAAATGAAAAATTATAAAATTACCCACTTTAAAAAATTTCTTCCTTATGTGAGTGAAATAAATTGTATGGATAATCATTAATCAAATTGAGGGAACGTACATTTTTTGTGTCCTTTGGTGCTTGTCTTGTTCTTCTGGAATGGTGAGGAGTGATATCACTGCTTTTTACAAAGAGCATTATTCCGTTAAGAGCTTCAACAGATTCTACCAATTTCTTTGCACTTTCGTCCATTTCCGGAGTCGTGGGATTGGCCTTGCTGATGTCTGCAAAATAGATGATTGGGGCAACAGTTCCATTTTCCACAACGTCCTTAGATAGTCTATCCATCACGGTAACGGCCTGTTCCGCAGCGCCATCCTCGTTGATGAAGAAGTAGTCGGATCTGTAATTTAAAACATAAAACAAAACATTTACTCAATTAATCAAATTATCCTATAAACGGATTATTCCAAGTGACTACTTTATGTACCTCAGGTTATCCAAACGCTTCTCCCCTCGTTCCACCAGAATGGAGAAGAGCTCATCCCACTTGAGATTTTCAACAAGTGGAACATTATGACCAGACAAAGATTCGAAATTAGCCGTATCCCTTACTCGTAAGCCTACCACCACCCGAGGGGGATTGAAAGGACTTGAAATGTACGCTCCGTTCCATCCACCATTTTTCTACAAATTAAAAAACACAAATTTTCAATATCATCCCATATAAATCATGACTCACGCCCAAAAATTTGCTCCTCCCCTTAAATTTACACTCCTTCTTACCAGATCTACAGTGAATCCCATCGACGTCAGCACCACATTAGCCAACTGAACCGAGGTAATTTTCTCATTGCTATTCTTATTGAAGTGAAGCGTCGCAGGTTTCGCCAAAAAGGTCACAGAATCCTCCGCCACCGCAAACACGGCAAACGCCACAAGAATCACTGAGATCATCGACTGCTGGTGATTAATATACATTTTGAAACTTTTCTGACTAGAACAATGCGCCTCCTTCCCAAAAAAGCACTAACAAAAAACTATTGTTAAAAATTTTAATCCTTTCCACTCAATCACTTTCCATCCATTCACCACCTTGAGCCCAGGTTAATTAACTGGCGTGTTTTAGTAAATAAGGGTGGGACACCACTTGCACGGTTCATTCACATAATGATGATAATTGGGCTTGTGTTTTGGATCATATGCTCCTGTTGTTGTGCTGCGTATGTAGGTATGTGCAATGCAAGTGTATCTGCTCCGTGCATTTCGAGTGGAGACGCAAACAGGCGCATGCAAAATGCCCAAGTGAAACGGGCGAGCGAGGAGCAAAATACAAAAAGCAACGAAAGGCCAATGAAAGCTTGCAAGAAGTATGTGCTCTCTCTCGTGTATCGTGTCTTCTCGGTGGTAGGTCGACAAGAGGTGCGAAAAAAATGAGTAGAGAGAAGGAAAGTCATTCGCAAACAAGAAAGTAAGCAGCAGGGACGAAAAGGAAAGTTGGTTTTTTTGGTGCAATATGTGCACGTTCCAAAGGAGCAGGTGCTTTTGAAAGCGACGAGGACGACAGGGAAGAGAGAAACTCCTCCAAGTCAGTACACAAGACCTCCACGACAATCCCTCCATAGTATAAGGTTGTTGCTGAAAAGCGTTATATGAAAGCATGGCAGCGACAAGTGTGTTTTTAGGTGAGTTGGAGAAAATGATGATATTTTGTAGTACTGGATTTGAACAGGTTGCATGAATATGAGGTGTGGTGGTGGAATGATGATGAATGACGGGTTTTGGTTTTTCCAGTGAAAGAGTCTGGAGGGTCGTATGCGCTAAATGGACCACCCAGGTTTGAGCGGTGGAACGATTTGAAGGAGGATCCCGAGGAGGCGAGGTTTACGGCAGTGTCTGGAAACGGATATCTTTTGGCTGTGGGTAATAATTCAAGGTAGTAGACTGTTGTTGGAGAAAGTTGACACTTTTAGCTTTCACTTGGATTTTCATTAAGTTTATGTTTGGTATAATAGAGTTAACATCTTTAACACAACGGATGGGAGCTTGAAATGTACAGTTCCAAGCAGGGTTCTAGGAGCATCCCTTTCTCCAAAGGGAAATTTCCTTATCACGTGGGACAATCCTAGTCAGCGTAAGTGATAAGAATACAAAAAATGAGTACATTTTAATTTAACCGCAGAGCTCATTATCAACTTGTCATTTTGCGTTGTTGTACAGATCATGACAACTTCAAAGTGACCTGGATTAGCACGGGAAAGGATGTGAAAGTAGTTCATTCTTTAAAGTTGAGCAAGCAGCCGGAAACTCAGTTTTCTCACGATGAGTCAGTCTTTGCTAGACTTTCCAATAATGCTGTACTCTTCTCCCAAGTCCCCGACTTTCAGAACACGGCAAAAAAGACTCCCGATAGTTTGAAAGTAACCAAATTTTCCTTGTCACCGGGAAGTGGACCACTTCATGTTTTATGCTTTATTCCTGCGACTACAAAGGGCCAACCTTCTTTTGCTAGAATGTATAAATATCCCAATTTCGAGACCATAGTCGCTTCCAAGAGCTTTTTCCAAGCGGATAGGGTAGAAATGAAGTGGAATCCGAGAGGGAGTGCTGTTCTGTTGATCACGTCCACTGATGTCGATAAAACGGGACAGTCCTACTATGGCAAAACAATGCTACATTACTTGGACACCAAGGGGGAAACATCCATGATTCAAACGGAAAATGACTCGGCTGTGATTCATGCTGCGGAATGGAGTCCAAACTCTAACGAGTTTGCCATAATCAGTGGGAAAATGCCCCATACCAGAGCAGCTCTTTTGAATTCAAAGTAAGAAGACACTGATGATGAAACTTGCAATTACATACATGCATATCAAAAGCAATTCAATATTACCCCAAATGGCAAATATTTTAACACATTTGTACCTATTTTATCCAGGTGCCAAATTGTTCTGGATATGGAGGTGTCCGCAAGAAACGCCATTCACTTCAATCCACAAGGAAATTTGTTACTCCTGGGAGGCTTTGGCAATCTTTCTCAAGGAAAAATTGAAATTTGGGAAGTGAAGAAATTAAAGAAATTGATAGCGACCTGTTCATCCACTGAAACAACGCAAGTGGCTTGGTTGAATGACGGAGCTCACTTTATAACCGCTACTACTGCACCAAGAATGCAAATAGGAAATCTATTTAGAGTTTGGGACTTTACCGGAAAGCAAATTCACGAGTGGACGGCTACCAAGCATCTGTTTGGTATTGTACCATTCCAAAGGGATCCACCCCCACCTTTTCCAGAAGACAAACTAGAAAATTTGAATAGGCAACTTGGAAATAAACCTGCTGTTCGATGTATGATGATGAACTACTTATTAAAAATGCCACTTCAGCATTAGTCAAGTTGTCAAATGAATTTAATTAACGCTTCATTTCTATAATATTTCCAGTGGAAGAAAAGAAACCTGCGGTGTATGTACCGCCTAGCAAGCGAGGTATTGTTGGAGGAGGTGGAGCTATGCCACCCAAATCAGCTCCAAAAGCCGCTCCTCCACCAGCTTCTGGAACAAGCCAATTGAATGATAAGGAAAAGAAAATTAGGGCAGTGAAAAAGGTACAGTATAATAATTATTTTCTAAAATACATACAAAATACCTCGAACCAAAAGTTATACATTTTATTTCTTGTCTCAGAAATTGGAACAAATTGAGAAATTAAAGGAACTACAAAAGGACGGCAAGACATTGGAAAAAAATCAATTGGAAAAATTGACCAAGGAGTCTTCGTTAGTGGATGAATTAGAAGCACTCGAGCTATCTTAAATATATACCTGTTCATGTTGTTCGCGAGTAAAAGTCTACAAAAATAATATAATACTTTTAATACAAAATAAAACAACAGAGACTGAACAAATCAAACAATATGAAATCATCTTACGCTGAAACGCTGATATAATGATAAACCACACTAATTCTTCCGTTGTGTTGTTTTAAGTAAATGCGATGTTCCGTACGTATGTAGGTAAATTGTAAGAGTGAAGAATGTGTTTCAGTAAATGTTTTATGATTTATAAATAAGCAAATGAGTTTTTAATGAATCTGATTTTCAAGTAATGTTGTTACTGTTTTCTTTTACGTATTCAATTTTATGGATTCTTATTATAAACTGTCTTTTTTTGTAACAAAATGATAAAATAATGTGAAAATCAAACCAAGTGATATTCCAAATAAATATCAGAGATGTTATATATATATATTAAAGTTGAATGCTAATAAAAGTAAGGTCTATATACTTATCTAAATATATCAAGTACAATTTTGTAAGCGCGGTTTAAAAAGTAGTATAATATATTATTCTCCTGTCACCACCAGAATACCCCTCAGTTGCATAATACATGCATAATGCATTTAAGAAAATACTTTTACGTTTGACACATTTTTATTTCTGACATTTTAGAATGAAAACTTGGATTTCTTTCCGTTGAAGATGTCGTGTTTCTTCTTGCTCACAACGACAACAGAGGCCATTTGCTCGTCCTCCTCGATAGAGTTTGGATTTTGTCTGGATGAGGTAATTGGCGTATCGGGAACTACTTTCAAGTGTATGTCTTCACTCTGAATGTCGTCTTCCAACAGACTACTGACTGACGATGAAGAAGCAGGCAAGTTGGTTGTTATTTCTGGAATACCTTCTTCAATCCCATCGGCCAAAGGGCTTGTAGTCGTTTGTACTACGTCTTGCGCGTCTGATTCAGCAGGACTGATCTCGGGTTCCGGTTCTGGAGTTGGATCTGCTTGAGGTGGTTCCTCAGTTGTCACTGGCTTATCATCGCTAATCTCAGCGACACTTTCAGGCTCACTGGTAACAGCTTCGTCATCAATGGCACCAAGTGTAGTTTCAGGTGGTGGGACGGCGTATGCAACGACGCTGTCAGATATTTCAGATGACATGGCCAGCATGTCATTTCTTGAATCGAGGACTACCCATGGTGCTGCCAAAGTTGTAGATAAAATGGTGCCTGTAGAAATGAAACAAGGATTCTCTGCCAATAACATGTTATCTATCAATAAATCTCAGCATGTATATAATATGTAGGTATGCACGCTAATGAAAATCAATCATACCAATAATGGCGAATGTGAGGACTAACTGCGTCATTTTTTGCGAACTAGCAAAAAGTATCGGATAAGAAACGTTATGCAAAAAACAGTCAATAAAATTTGTTCAGCGACCTTCGATTCGATTGCTGGCCAACGTAAAACTAACAAAAAACACTTAGACCCCTTGCCTTTTCATGAGGAGCATTGAACATGGATAAATTGAACCGAAAACTTTTCCTTCCCCGTCATCATAATAATATCATGATGATGATCATCATCATCATTCCTTCCCCATGAGCCTCATGAATCTTTTACATACAAATTTTCTTCAACCCTTTCATGTTTTCGCAGGATTTCATCATTTTTTGTGCATGCAGCGTGCATGCGAAATCCTACATTCATATTATGCCATTTTATTCAACATGTACAAAATAGCTTCCCAGTTCCCATCTCGTTATCATTGTTGCGATCATCACCCGCACACAGCTCGGATGTACATTTTTAAGAAACAGTAGCACCTGCACCATTCTCTATCCTTATCCATCCCTGTGTCTTTTATACTGACAATAAAGCATAATCTTCATGCACGCTCCTGATTTTACCATGATTATCTGCTGAAAATGAAGATGTAAAATGAAAAAAAGTTGCTCTCTTGTTCTGTCCCTGTCCATTACTCCATGCACACAGATAGGTAGTGTATAAGTGTATATTGTTCTTTTTGATTGACGTGACGTGACCTGATGTAGTGTTTTTGATAGTTGGTTGGTAAGCATGTAAAACGCGTTGCAAGGAAAAGGTGTTCATAAGAATAAAGAACTTCTTCAGTCAAGTTGTAAAAAAATGTTGCGATTTCTTCAACTTGGTACAGTCATCAACAAAAGCAACGCAGTTTTTTTACTGCACAACTCTTTTAACGTTGTAGTAGTAAAAGCAAACCAAAAAAGCGAAGAAAACTACGAATAAGAATGGTGATGGCATCATATTCTACTGCTAATGCGCATGCGGTAATATCGGTAGGTGCCTGCCTGCCTGGTCCTCATGTGTCATGTATTATTTCAGCATTTGAAGTTGAAGGAAGAATGAACTCACTTATCATATAGGATACTACTGATGCTGTACAACAAAAAGTGCCAAAGACTATTATGCTAATTTTAGACGATCTTCTATAATAATCTTTTAGTGCTGGTCTAGCCACCTAAAATAATTGTGAAAAGTAGAAACAAACAAGATGACCTTCACTCCTTGAAGTACTGAAATAAGTGCAAAGAGGTGCCAATTTCAGTACAAATGTAGGTAGGTATGAACATTTTCATTTTTTCTCGGTTGCTGCATGGCATATGGCATATACGCTTGGACTTTGGAAGGATGAACAAGTAGGTAATCTTTGTTTTTCATGAATTGATCTTTTTCTCATTTTTGAACAAAGCTTCTAGACTTATCCAATAAAAGTAGGTCTTCCATTTCGTTTCATTTTCACATGAAATTACGACATATCAAAACTAGTAAATTGTTTATAGCGAAAATCTTGTACCTGTCGTTTACTATAATTATAGACAGGCGCAGGCTGTTTTATGATTCTTTGTTTTTTCAAACGAAAATTGGTTTCGTGAAATCGGCACCTCTGCCGGCAAATATCAGACAGACAGAGTAGAAAAATGTAAAACCCGCTGATGCGACTGGGATTAAATGAAAATTATTTAGATTATCGCATTGATTGCATTTTCCCATCCCACAGAGGGAAACTGACATCATGATTTCGAATTAGATGTCATTCATCTATTTATTTTTAGAGCTGTTCCAATCATGAAGTGGATACCTAGGCGGTCAGAGGAATCAAGGACGGACAGACAAACCAGGGAATTGGAAGAAATGACAGTTGCTGTGATGCTGAAAACAAAATGTTGACGTGGCTTTCTGTATACCTCTCAATTTTTCATCCCTCGACTTTCCACCTTTATGAAACATTGCTATTAATAAGTTTTACTTTTTTGATTGTTCATCTCATAGATCAGGAGCACGATCATTTTGTGCTGTCCATCATACATTTCTTTTGCACAGCATCATAAGTTATAATCAATTATCTCGGGGTAATTTTATTTACTTAATGCATCTCCTGCATGGATGCATTTTGCTTTGTGAATCATAAATTGTGCTAAGTCAAGTTTGTTTACAACAGTAGCCATTTCTCCTATTCTGTTGTATTTTTTCAGGTACCAATACTAAACAACAAAAGTTTCAGAAAAAGTTTCGGAAAAGCAATTTGAAGATAACGAACCGTAAAATGAATGTGTGCTTTATTTTATTTTTGAGTTTTCAAAACTTCTTCTGGCCATTTCAATTTTAATTTATAGCTGATGAACCAAGATAAGGCATTAAAATACGGTAGCCCGACCCACAGGCCACAGACGATGTTAGATAAACAGGATCAGAATTACCCAGTAGACCAGGTAAAATGCTAATTCAATGATTTTAAAGCAAATATGGTATATCGGGGAAGTGAGAAAAGTACTATGTAACAAACAATAAATTCAACTTTCTGGGAAATTACGCAACATATTTTTATTATTATTTTCTTATCAATATATTTTTAATGAAAAATCCGCCTTGCCCACAATTTTATATAAAAACACACCTTCTTACATCTTATTAAGGCTAATAACATAGCTAATGATTTACATTAACACTGAAATTTACATAAAGTTGACTTTCCAGTTTCCACAAAACCCTCATTACCTGTCTTTGTATCTTTTTCAACAACGTAAAAGGTAAAAAAATGCAATTCTTCTTCAAGAAAATGAAGGAGCTTGTCCTTCGCAACTTCCTTCAACGGGTCGTTTATCACAAAAAATAAAATAGTAATCCAAGACACAACATCGTCATCCAACATCATTTCAGAAAATGTGCAGTACTAGCAATTAATATCTTGTTAAAAACCTTCTTAGCATTAAATATTATTATAAGTGCAGTGGAAAATATTACATAGATATAGTAAAGGAGAAGAAATTACGTCGTTGTTACTTAATCACTCTGTACCAAATCACAATTATTAAAATGTCCTTTGAATTAGCAGTAAGGATGCATGCGGCAGATTGAAGATGCATTTCAAAAATTGATTTCTCGACTGACATTGCATGCAAAACAAAATTAAGTTTTCGGCAATGACAAACGTGAAGTGAATGGAAATGCAATTTCAGCTGCACTACTAGGCACTTGAGTAATTACGTATTATGTCGGCATGTTCATTGAATTTAAATTCTCATTAACACACTCGCAAATCTAAAATGCATCTTGATTGTACATCTGCACCATGCATCCCTGTCCCTGTATTAAAACTTTGTTGAATTGATTGCTGAAATTATTCGAAAAATCAAGTCAGGTACACGGACACACGCTTATAATAAGCAATCATGATTAATCATCACTCACCATCAGTCTTGAAATATCCCTACTTTAATGTAGCGCACCATGCAGCAGTCGAAGAAGGCCTATAGTCATAATTACTGTCATTGATAATCAATTTTGATTGATTCAAAAGAGTCCATTATGAATTCTAAAAATACATCAATAAAAGCCGCCGACAGCGATTGAAAGCAAAACAGTGAAGTAAATGGATACAAATTAAGGTCCATCTGTCAGGATAATTAAAGCTTTGAAAGAAGTCTACATATTATTATCATATCAGTAGAAAAAAATCTTTGTTCGTGTTCACTTTATATGCTTGTATCGTATTGTCAGCATGAATGAGAAGCACATCGCCATCATTCCAAAAAAAAACCTATCTTCTACAAAAGGTAATGACTATCTTGTCTGACTGACCTCAAATTAATCTAATACAACATGTACACTGTAAATATAATAATGTTAATAAAAACAAAAAATAACCAACAATAATGTTACATAATTGCAGTTGTGGTAGTTCAAGTTGTCTGCTGAAGATTCATCAGGAAGACTAATGCCCAACTTTTGTTGTGGTGTTTGGTGCATTCGTAATCATTCGCCCATCATCACCAATCAATCGTTGAATTAAATTAGGTATATTGATTGATTCGACATTCAACGATTGAGGAGTATGATTGGACTCGTTTTTAGGCACTGGTGCTGGTTGGTGGTGACTGTGTAGTGCCAGCTTCGGTATCATCATCGGATGATGATGAGTCTGAAGTCGGGGCGGCAGGAGCGTCATCTCCAGATGCTGGCAAATTGATTGCCTCGGCAATTTCTTCCATCACCATCTCTGGTGTGATGGTGGTCACAGCATCGTCCATTTGCATTTCTTCGGCAGATCTTGGTGGCATGTCTGTCGTGACTCCAGCAGATTCTGCGTCATCCTGATTGGAACTGGCTGGAGCCTCGTCAAAGACTACTTGTTCTCCAGCGTTGGTTACTTCAGTTGGAGCCTCCACGTCATTCATGATGGTTTCAGCGGCTGGAGAGGAGGAGGATGGAGGGGCCGTTGTGGAGGAGGCTTCTGTTACTGCTGGTACCTCGGGTGCGGTTGGCACGCCTTGTGGTCTGCAACTGCATTCTAAATCATGAATTTAAAAAAAACAATTTTTATATGCCTATTCATTTTCACAAGAAAAAAATAAATTATTATTTTGGAGTAAAATAAAAAAGCACTTACGGATGATCAGGGAGGCAACGCAAAGGGCGAAAGCAAATGAGTACTTCATTTTGATGATTTTAAGAAAAAATGGATGAAGGTTTCCAAAAAATGGTAACAGGTTCAACTGGATATGTATCTGCAAGAAGGCACAAATTGGCACTAATTTAAAAAAGATGTTGTGTGATCAAGTTTTATATGACGATTTTGGAGCAATAGTAAATTTTGATTTGATAATATATAGTTTAGTGGTAGGGACCAAATTTTTGTATGAAACTTCCTTCCAAGGGGGACTAACACTAAAGCCTAATAGATTGAATTGCACAAGAGTATATCTACCTTATTTACTCCAGAGATGTGAACAGTTGGATTAACTTCCTGTACAAGGAAGAACCTAACTTTAACTACTCAAGATTAATTTACAAGTTTATACAACAACAACTATTTTGGCTTGGCACTATATACTCTTCTCCGTTATTGTTTGCTCTATAGTCATTATAAGACTGCGCAAACTGTATAGTGCTCCTTCCACATGCTATAATCGAAGATCAAGGATGAGCGTAAAAGGTGGAACACTAATTCTCAAGGGTAACCTAATAGATGTAAAACTACTCTTGTTATAAATAAATAAATTTTTATCTGCGAGCAAGAAAAAGAAGACGCCTCTTGGACTGACGACGTTGGCTCTTGGTTTGGCGTTTGAGCAGCGCTCCTTTTCACTTGAGCCTTCCCTTCTTGTCCAGCCAAGCCAAACAATGGGAAGATGATGTTATAATGGCGTGTTAAAAATAAACATGAATCGATCAATCTTGATCATTGCTTGAAAAAATTAGTATGCATAACGAAGGAAAATCGATAAGTTTCGAGAAGGAATAAAGCATATATAAAATGATGACTGATGATGCAATGTATTACATATTATTAGTATTCTGATTATTATAATACCAGCAGCAGAACAACAGGTGCAAGTGTTGGTAATTAGCTAATCCTGCTTTAACCTCGATATCAGATCAAATCATGGATATATTTCCTTCCACTAAATCGTGTATAAGTGCAAAACAAATTCACTCGACTCAAAGAAAGAACGTTCTTTTAGTTCCTTATCATCTTCTTCTCTATTGGCACAAAGCAAACAGCGTTACTCTATAATACTCCAATCAACTTTATAAAAGCCTGGTATACAAAAGTAATACTGACCAACAATGTCTAATGACTAGAGAATACACTTTGTTGCCAGAAGGGATTCATGGAAAAATTATGGAAAACTCATGTAAACTTTTTGCTACCTTTTCTTGCGATATTTTGGCTACACAACGTTCTCCATTTTTATTTCTTCTCTTCAGTGCACAGTGCAGCTAGCAAAACTGATACAACTTTTGATACTGATACTACGCCACTGAAATGGTTGTTGGGATGAAGGATAGCATCGTCATTATCGTCTTAAAACTGATATCCACAAAAAAGTACGCATATTCATGCCTTTATTTCATATTCCTTCTCCTGATGAAACTCTGCTTCACTTTATACTTCCTTTTTATAACCGCCTCTGCTGCTTTGACGTTACAGCTTGGAAGACAACGCTACGAGCACGCAGTTTGTGGAAACTAAAGGTAGCAACAGGTACTATTTCAGTAGCATCAACTAAAGCTTCTCCTTAAACTTTGCTAAACAATTTCAATGCTAATCTTTGGCTGTTAAGATATCGTAGAATTTGTACTTGGCTTTGGCTTTTTTTAGCTGCGCGATATGAACTCGTGATGATGAATTTTCTGATTTTTTTTACAGTAAGCATTATGCGTCTGATGACTGATGAGAAAAATGGCTGATAAAAACAAGAAAAATTCTGTTGTTCATGTTATAATTTTGCTGAAACACGTCTTCGTGCGTAATCCTACCTACTAGGTTTGCTAGAAAAAATATTATGATGGACATTTTATAATACATGTTTATGTGCCTATCTCTCATCAGCAACGTGTGTGTGCCTTTACTTAAGGCCATCGATATTGATAGACTGCGTAGGCGTCGACTCAAGTCACCTAATACCTTAATTAATACCAATACCGCTGCTAATATTGCATTGTCTTTGTTTAAGAACACGAATATTGCATGTGCGATTTTTACATTTCTTTTTTAACTATGATATTTTGTATAGAATTAATACTGCGCACGTACCTGCTCACAGGGTGACCCTTTCAGAGTAAAATTGCGTTAAACCAGCGTTTCAACAGTAATCATCAACACTGCAACATGTACACACACAGAAGGAGCGATGCACAAATACTGCGAATTATTATGCAAAAAAAGCTTGCCGAGATTTTGCGCTTACGCTGCTGCTGCGAAAGAACTTTGTTCACCTATCAAGTGCTCAACTGACAATAAGCAAGGCTCCCAGGGAAGACATTGAAGTTTTATAATCTGGCAGAGGCAGCAGTGGTGATCTTCAAAAAATGTAAGATTGCAGCAGGGAATCTTCTATATGGGCACAAGTCGCAAGGAATCAAGTCGCGTCATATATTAGCGTCTTAAATGTATGTATACCTAATGCATTATCAATATATCATCAACATTAGTTTCGTTGTAAACGATGCGTGTTTTATTCTCGTTCAACATTATCATCATAAATGGAAAAAAATACTGCATTACACGTATCAACAGAAATTATTCCATTTCGTGTGTGTACTATGCTTCGAGACATGTTAAATTTCTTAGCATCATCACCAGCCAGATTAGTTTGGTAGGATAGCAAGAGAAAGATGCTCATAAAGAAGCAAATAGGGCTTCTTCATTATTTTGGGGAATCAAAATGGTAACGGTGTAGTTTGGTTGGTGGTGTGGTATTGGTTGTAAAAGTACATGTAGTGCTGACAAAACATGGGCAAAAGTTTCAAATCTTTGTTGTACTTGTACAATTTATATATAGATGTAGTTTTATGATTTTTTGCGGGTAAAATGCGCATAAAAACACTTTAGTAGGTATTTAAGTAACATGTGGTAAAAAATGATAACGAAGATGATCGTCGTGAGATGATGATGAAGAGGATGGGGAACGCGTCTTCAATGTATTATTTCTTGTTGAAAAGTACCGAATAAAAAATGGACACGACCACGTTACATGAATAGTCGAGAAAAAAAGAATAAGATCGTTCATTCATTGTGCCAAAAAGTAGATAGATTTTTGGTTTTATTACTTGTGTGATACATTATAGAATAGAATATCTGATTGGACTCCCATTATCTGCCAATTTTTTGTTACAGGAAAAAAAGTTACAAGAAAGAATTTTACCACCACCACAAAAGAAAAGATGTGCTCTGGTCTACTACTACCGCTAACACATTGGTTGGATAGACTTTGCTTTTTCGTAAAGGCAAATTAAGAATGAATTTCTGAACATAACTGGGCAAAGAATTAGTAAAAAAAATTACAATATAATGGAGTAAATACAAGCAAAATAATTATGATTGATCCGACGATCTTGATAAAATGGAAAATTCAATTGCAGGTGAATTGTTTTTGTGGTATAAATTGTTTGTACTGACCCATCACATAATTATTATGATCTTAAATAAATAATGTTTATAACTACATATTACGGAAACGGAATGGGCCAGGCGTAAACTTAAAGCGTAGTAAAAACTTGTAAAAATGCATAGATTTGTAAACAATATGGAGTATGGGAAATGTACAAGAATATTTACAATCGGTGTTTGAAATTGATTCAGTAGCTTATGATGATGATGACGAGCATGCTAAACCATTCAGGCGTTCCATGAGTTCAGTCATTCAAAACGTCTTGAAACCAAATCCAACACAGTTGATGGGCAACTCTTTGTCAACATTTTTAGCAATTTTAGGAAGCAAAGAAATACTCTACATTGTCTATATAGGTAACTTGAAAGGGCTACATTAAGCAGCATTTCTTTTGAGTTCTACAGAAAAAAGGCAACGCATCTTCCTCAATCCTTTCATTTCCAGGTGTTCAACATTTTAGTCACAGTTTCATGCATGGCTTCACAGCGTGGCGTGCCAAAAAAGGACTGTCTGGCCAAGAACGAAGGATCTTCGTTATAGCCAACCGTGCAATGAAAAAACAAAGAAGCGTATCATTTGTAAAGCAACACAACAAGGTGGGAATAAACTCATGTCTTCATCTCCATTATGTGTTTTGTTATGTCATCTCTTCTGGTGTCGTGACTGAGGGATAATCTTGATTCGTAAATATATCCGCCTTTTTTAATATAATCGGAAAATTTCGAAATTCGTCAAAACATTTTCCAAAGTTGGCACTTTACTTCATTCCATGTTGGAACACCACACAGGTCGTGTCATAATTACCCATAAAAGCTATTATCATACTATAATCACTGCATAAATCCTGGAAAACCACAATTCCAAACCCATTTATCATCCATGTAGTACGCTATGCAATCCACTAAATACCTACTGTATTTCCCTAAAACCCCACGGTCATTCGACACAGACATCATGATGCACATCGCATACAATTTACATAATGGATTATCACTTGTAATAATTTTTGGAACGGAAACTGCAATTTAACTTTTTAAACAGAATTAACAAGATGATTTTAGCACAGATATATGCAAGCATCTATCGCACTGGGATCTTCTGCTCCTTGAGAATAACTTCCTTTTTGCCTTGGTCATACTCATGCTGCATTTCTGTATGCGAATTTTATTTTTCGAAATTCATTTGCGTCCAAGATCCTTCTGTATAGTTTATCAACGCTGCTAATTTACGTAATAATGGCAGCGTAATGCTGTTCTGTGGATAGGCATTTCATACATAATAGCATGTTATCAAGAAATCTTTCCATTTTTCACATGTACGTAATTCAAGCAGACAGTTCAATGAGTATTTCAATGCAATAACGCAGTATCCCTACTTCTTGATAAGCTATTCTATATTGCTCAAGGGTGAGTTATGGAGCAATGCTACTTCTCCTTTTCTTATCCAGCAAAATACTCAAACTCATTCCAAGACGCTGCAAATAAGTAAAGTTGAAGGTTATAAAGTTAAACTACAGACCTTGGAATAAGTATTTACATGCACAGATTAAAGAGATGACTTGTGTTGCGTATCTCACTCGGAAGTTCATTGTTTCAACGTTTTCTTAAAAAAACAATGGACAACCTTTTAAGCATTTTCAAACTGACTCTTAACATGGTTTTGGATGGAGCCTCAAGGTTTTATTGCCTGTTTTGCAAATACATAGGTGTCGGTAAGGAGTTTTTGCCGCAATAAAACAGCATGCGTTTGATTACATCGTTTTATTGCCACTAAAAGTTTTGAATGTATTACAGACAACAAGAAGATGCTCACGTAGTATAGATTCATATTTTGTTTTCGTTATTTCATTCGTACTCGTACAATTGGGCGCAGGTATAAAGTTCATCAGGACGTCAGCAATCCTGTACATCTTTGAACAATGAAATGGCTTTACAAAATACAAGTTGTTTCCCGGATTCGATGAGAAGATATGGCATACTACTGCTTGAATATAATTTTTAATAGGGAAGACGATTAGACGGACAAGATATTACTTTGTTTTGAGTATTTGCAAAACGACTGTATCGTTTCAAATTACGATGTAAGTAATTAATGGTATCACGCTCTCCAATAAAATGATAAAATAATCATAAAAATCAGGCGGAATTTCATATTGATAAGTAATTGGTAAAAGATGTTGGGCCAAAAATTAGGAAAATAGTAAAGACGCGCTGACGGAATCAGTGACCCATATTATTAACATCTGTTGAAAATAATGGACGTAGGAGGTAGTTGCATAGGTATGTATGAAATCCTAATCTAAAGTAATGCATTCTTCTTTTAATGATGCATGATGTAAATAGATGTTCCTTTGTACTTTTGCTTAGTTTCTGTTTGTTTGTAAATCACGTACAAAAATTCGTTATTATTGCCTCTAATAATACAAGTTTCAGAGGTATACTACAACAATATCCTATACAACCGCAATCTAATACCTAAAATCCTAATCCTACTCAAACAGGTAGCTGGTACCCTTACTGATCATTATCGATCGTTCACCACCTAATTCAACATTACGAAAATAGCATTCTATCTTTGAAACCCATCCGCCCATGCCATTTCGATGTCTGTCGAATGAATGGTATGTCGTGATACGTGTATTTTCTGCTAATACGTAATTAATTGAATGTAGTCTTTCCATTAAAAATAAATTGCAAGAAGGAATTGTGGTGGGCGGAGGTGTGAACTATATACACGCGGCATAAGTGATCCGTACATTTTTCCATTGCACATTTATCAACTTCCACTATTCTTCCGTGCTCATAAGCCATGACAGCGACAACAATGATGACAATGCAACGAATTCTCTTGACAGTAAACAATAATATAACCGAACATGTCTACATGGTTTAATCATTAAAGTCATAATAATCATAAACCAATATAGCACACATGTGCTATATGCATGTGTCTGTTACTGTCTACCCTTGTCACCAGTTGACTGCAGAATGATGGATGTTAAAGGGTTGAACTTGACCACAACAGTAACAGTGAATCGTGCCGAGAATAAATTATCAACAGTAAAACAGCAAAAACAGAGCTATCATATAACGTGTATCTTTATATAAGGAAATAATACTATGCTTTTAAGATTACTACCCATTATTGCAGTTTATTGATTTTTCCAGTAAAACTGAAATTGATAAAATACACCTTACGGAAGATGTAATAAAAATTTGGATGCAATCACGACGCTAGTCAGACAAAAGTTTTTGTGAAGTAAAAAGGTGTAAAAACAAATACATAATAATATATGCATGCATTTACAAATTTAAGATGAACTTGTGTGGGTGAGAGGCGACAATGGACATTGAACTAGGTAGATGTGAATATGTGAATAGTCAATGCATTGCGCATTGCACAGGTACACAGCGTAGGAATAGCGTTGTGTAGTCTGTCGTGTTTTGTTGATTTCGTTTTATTGGTTTTAATTTATTCGTTAGCTATTCCTCGTCTCTCTGGATGAGTGAAGCGTCTTACATCAATACAGGATATGTGATTATGGATTATAATATGATATGGTTGATTTGTGTTGAATTGAAGCACAAGGAAATTATTAGACGCATATGATAAGGCGTTAGGTATATTAGAAGGGATGAACTCTAAAAGATCACGTTCTTGTTTCACCTTGTGTTAATCAGACGTAATTAGCGTATTTATTTATTTTACTACTAGCCGACGTAAATATGTTTACGTGATCTGATGATCTGTGCCAACATCCTCATTTTCATCAACACATTTCATTAAGCCACATGCTTAATTTGTGAAATAAGCTTTAAGCATTTTGATTGACACTTCGTGTCCAAAACTAGGCACGTATTTTTCAAAGAAATCAACATAAAGTCTGGAATTTTATAAGAACTAGTTTTCTGGGCAATTACAGATTTTTATAGCTAGCTGAGTAAAATTTTGCTAAAATTTATGATCCAAATTTCCCCAGACATTTACGCGAAAAGAATACAGACTACAACATTTCTAGGATTCATCGTGCTGTCAAAAAATCAAAAACCGTTCATTGAAATCTGGTGATTTGGTTTCCATTATTAACATGGAATAAGCACATTTTAATTTAATAGTTATGAAAAGAATCATTACAAACGAAAATGTTGTGAGGAAGACCGTCTATGCGTAGAAATCCCTTTCATTTCACAATGCCCCAGTCTTCGTTACACACCTTTAAAGTGTACAAGGATGCATTTCAATTCGACTGGATTTGCTAACTGCGACTCAGCTCATATCATAATCATTCATAATTCATTGTTTTGGAGATGCGACATTCTTGGGAGCATTACATACATACTTGGTAGTATAACCACACAAGATGTTTAATGAGATAATTGTGCTTGTGTGCGTGCGTGCCAAATTTTTAGACAATCGGTTCTGTCATTCATAATCATTTGAACAGTAAATTCTGGTAACAACAGTTAGCAAAAAATAACAATCCAATAGCTTATGTGTGCATATTCATTTACATTGTATATTAAATTCTACTACTTGTTTGATTACAAAAAAATAATTTTTATTGTTGTCCATCTGAATCAATAAAAAAGGAAGAAGGGTTGCCGGCTGCGGCTGGACAAAAAAATATAACGATTCAGTCGAAAAAACAGCGTGAGACTGAACAAAAGATGCGCATAAAAATATGACTAATCGAATAATGCATCGCTGTAAATATGTTATTTAAAAATGAACCAAAATAATAAAACTACCTATGAAACCATCACTTTGAGTCATCGTTATCGCGTAAACTCCTTTTAATATTCATAATTCACCTGAAGACGGAAGATGTACTCAAAAGGAGAAAAAAACCAAAAAGCCTTCTTTTCATCGTCATCATCTTCGTCGTGATTCTAATTGTGAATATGAATTCCTACATACGGATTCTCTGGATGATGCTCTCGTATTGTCTATTCGATTGAACCGAACTGCGCAACAAAGGCAGAAGACGATGATAACGACTATTTGAAAATGTACAAAAAAGGGATAAATAATAGTTTGCTTGATTATTAATCCCATTATCACACTTTACTCTGTAATTTTGTTTTGTCTGCTAAGAGAGTATTGCTGCATGACTTTGATTACTGGATGGATTGGGCCGTTATAGTAGCACGTTTGTAGCTGCTGCACGCAAGTGATTTATGAATTGCAGATGCTACGAAGATGTGTGGCTCTTCTCAACTAATATTTATCTAGCACGCTTTTTATTAGGGGCGGTAGCCAAAATATTTTTTTGTTATAATCAACAACAAATCAACATGTCATCGTGATTTTGCAGTGATTCCAATATGAGCAGGCTAATTACAATGTGTTCATTCATCCTTGCATCTTCAAGTTGTAAGTAGTGGGTATTTACAGACAAATAAGATTTTTTATTGAGTACCAGTTTCAAGTCACATTATATTATGACGCATGGACTACAACAAAAGTCATCTAGACACTATATTAAGCTTAATTCTTTTTGCTTGGAGCTAAAATTATGAAATAATGATATGAAATGGTAAATTAAAAATAGGTATCATTATTATTTATGTGATAATGATGGAAAATTACTGTGCAATTGCGCGTCATATTTTTCCAATTTAGCATTACGATTTTCAGGCTTTACACTATAAAGCAATATTTTCAAAGACGCGATTGTTTTAGCGTATAGAAGCAGAGCATAATCAATAATGTGCAACGTGGGGTACTATTAGACTAAAAAAATTGTGGATGATCATTATTTCTTTCTTATAGACAAAATAGTTACATAAAATATTGATTATGTGGGCGATCGATTGATTGATTGCCTATAATATGCATTACTAGAAAATGATGGCTTGCTTTCCCTGTGCACCACCATGTGAACCTCCGGGAATGTTAAACTTGTTTCTTACAGCCCAACTGTAATATCCATCACTTTTCCTGACCAATGACCTTGAAGAGCTCCGTCGTCTGCTCTGCTTTCTGGATTTGAATGTTCCACCTTGGTCCACGTCGTCATTGTCGTTTCTGTCCTTGGGCGCTGAGCGGAACTGAAACCAAAATCGGAGGGTGAAAAAGTAGAATATTTCGACCCCACTAACAATGCTGACCCCAAGGGTCAACCCTAGCAGTCCTCCTGCATTTGCTACAAACATTTCGTACATAAAAATAATGTCACATCAATTGTTTGAAAGGAATGGTATTTAGGAGCACCATTTAAAATTTAGATAATATGCAACTTTTTACAATTCTTATTTTACCCAACAGATCAACCCAATCATACAGCATTTTGCGTTCTTTGGCGTAGAAGGCATCGGTCCCAACGTAAAAGTGAATAATTGAGTAGTTCGTGGCACTGAAATGTTCAAGACATCAGCTAGATAATAAATATGTGTCTTTACCAGTTTACTCATCATACTTTTTACTTGTTACTTGTCATTTACTTACTTTCGTTCTCCTGCTGAATCATTGTATGTCAGAAAGGATGATGCATTATCTTCTCGCATGTCAAAATGAGATATGTGAAGCTTGTATTTGATATCTGTACAAGGAGCGATGCAACTGCTGCAGAAACCCTTTTTCCCCAAGTTTCTTGTCAGGTTAGCTTTGTTTCAAATTCGACCACACATAATCATTATTATGCCCATAATTTTTAAACGCCCCGGAGTATTATGAATATTGGAATGTTTAGTTTAGTTTAAAGAAATGCATGACATAAATCAATAAATTACATACATCGAACTTCATTGGCACATGTGCTATTTTTCGCACCGCAAACTTTCTGAGAGGTATTTCCTATAAATTAATTTACCTATTATGATTTTCAATTGAATTATAAGATTAATAGGAATATTTAAGTGAACTATGTGTTTATTTCACACACTTGGCATGAAGTGCCGGACGCACGAGCAATTCCGAAAAGTGTACCTAGCCCAACACTCCGAAAAACAATTTTCAGAAGAATAGAAGTTGTAGTTGGCTAGGTGTGAGCGTTTGTCAGAAGGCATGTAGCAACCACGCGTTTTCTTCAAAGTACATTATGGTCAACAGCGAGTAATGAAAATGAATGTCTACTTTTAAATTACCTTAAAAAAGTCCTTAAAAAGGATAACTTACGACAGGAATTCCATTAAGTGTACTCTTATCCTTATCGGCGACAACGGTCACACGAGGCTCAATATCCACAAATACTTCACTACTTGGTGGCACAGCAGCTGCGTACTCGATGCTTGGAGAACTTAGTGAAGAATGTGCAACTATCTATAAACTCATGAATTAACAAATTAGATTATGGCAATCGATTTTTAGGTAATTTGAACACCGTGCTATATGACCTTAAATCCCCACGCATCATCCGTGGTGCACGTAGAATATTCCAACAACCCGGGATTTGTTAGGACGGTCAAGCCGTACGGCTTTCCTCCAGCTTTTTGATGTTTCGGATATTCAATCTCTTCTAACCTCGTTAGATTCTTTATTATCAAATCCTCATGTCCAAACTCAATCCACTTGTCAATTGTCTCATTTGGAACGGCCTTGATTTCCTTCTGCGCACGCCGGTCATCGTGTCTTTTACAAAAACCATAATCACATTGCCTGAAATTGTGAGAAGATAAATACATTGTGAAAATTTATAATTAATGCAACCATTACGAGATGTTCTGGAGGATGAATTTAGGCATCATGTTAAATACGCAGCAGTGTCCGCCTCGGGTCTCAATGTGAAAAAATATTTCATTGCACGGGATCATGTCACCGGCCCACATGCATTTGATCAGCATATCTTCGCAACTAACTGCTATCTATTAATTAGAAATTCAAATGTATTTATCAATAGTGCACATCCAGCAGCACATTTTCTTGTTTCTCCCCTTAAATAAATATTGAGCACCTTTCCAAACAATCGAGAATATCCTCTCCAAAACTTCGAAGTACGCTGTAGTTGATGCATTTTGTGTGTGTCACTGTCGCTCAAGTTCTGGATGATATCACTGAGTTGCTGAATAAAGTCCGGAAAGCCATTGGCGTCCTGCATGGTTTCATTAAGGCTTCGTCTAAAACTCGGTGTTGCCAAACACAACTGAGACATGTGATCGAAATAACTAATACCCTCCAACATCTCTGTGGTTAGATTGTATGCTGTTTCATTGTATTTGTTCGAAATGACGAGATGTTCTAGTAGCCTAGAATTATGAAGACCTTTAATAATTACTATTTCTTCTGTTGAGCGATTAAAAAATATGGTGGAGATATACCGAATTTCCTTGATTAGCTCACTAGTCTTTAGCAAGTTTACATTGCAGATGGTTATGGCTGGAAATGGGATTTGCGACACCAATGTTTCCTGTGGTTGAAATGAAATTATCACGGGATTTGTGTCAAATTTGCTAAAGACCCATTTCACTAGATAGATGCTAAAACCCAGGCTCGTTAACATTACTACAGTCCAGAAAAGTCTAAAATGAGCATTTTCATCAAGATTATTGTAATCATTATTTATAAAAAGTGTACAGTAAAAATATGCATTACATTTAACTGAGCTACCTTTCAACAAGATGGAGTTTCTTTGATCCAATATACTTGACGCCATGGATTGTAGACTCTTCAGCAATACTTCCGAATAGACTGTCAAGACGGGGATGACTTTTTATACAGCAGCCACAACCAACTGAAGGATCTTCGTCTTCGTAACAATTTTCCCGTGATTTCATCTCAATTCTTTCCTTCATGTTGATTTGCTGGCAGTTTTTTCAGGTCTAATCAAGCGTACACTTTTTCTGGAAAGTGACAATTTTTTAAATGTCTATTGGCTTTTCATATGAACAAAACTGTTCATATGAAGTTGAATACCAGCAATTTATTCCAAGCCAGCCTAAACCGGAAATTATCTTTCCTGTTGCGAATCAATATCTCAATTTCAAACCATTTTTCAATGCAGTCGATATTCTTTGCACGCGCTTGAGATGGGTAGGCATACATTATACAAAAACAACGGTCGATTCTCTAGAACTATCCGTCTATTTTTATTCAGCGATAATTTCCAATCTTAATCGTAGCAGATACATCAAGTTTATAAGTATTATAATATGTCAGTAAAGTGGTGCTATGCAGGTTTTTTATTCCAAGTAAGGATAAGGATAAGTAGGCTCTTCTTCACTTCCTCCGCTCAGTAACTGAAAAGCTGGAATTCTTTGTCGGGGACCCTGCGTAGTTGGGGCTTGTTGAGATGACTTTACATTCAACATGTTTGTCGCCGTACTTGTGGCAGTCATTGCCCAGTTGTAGTATTCATTCATTTTATTGTTTATTTCCAGACCGTCCATAATTCTTGGCTTAACGGTAGACAATTTCCTTGGGTCCTTATGTCCTCTTGGTCTTTTGTAGAAATGTTCGTCCTCCTCTTCCTCCTCTGCTTCATCCTCTTTCTTTTGGAACCATGCCCGTATTGTGAAGAAGTAGAGCAGCTCGACGAAACTTATGAGACTGAAGCCAAGGGTTAGGCTGAGCAGACCACCTGCATTCGCTACAGATAAAAGTGAGAAAAAAAATTAGACCTGGAGTTTGGGGCACGCTGAAACAAAATGCGCAGTAATTGATTAGGAAAAATTAATGAAAATTGCATACATATAAGATCAGAAATGTCATACAGTCGTTTCCTTTCCTTGGCGTATATAGAATCAGTGCCCATGAAAATGTGGACAATCGAGTAATTATTTGCCCTGCAGATTTTTTTATATGCGCGTTAAAAAATTATTTAAATGGATTCATAAACAATTTGCTGTATTTACTATACCCGTTAATTTACTTACAGTTTATCGACTACTTCCTCCGAAATGTTGTATTTGTAAGCTGATGTATTATCTCTGATTGGGAAATGTGATAGTTGCATTTTGTATTTGATCTCTGTGCATGCTGGCTTGCATTCATTGCAATGTCCACTTTTACCAGTCGAGGTAAGATTTTCTAATATTAATGGTCATTTGAAAATTATTTTTAAATCATACAACCATTTACGCGTTCTTTGTACACGTAAGTCATTGGAATCATGCAATGCAGAAAAACTTACTTCGAACTTCCTCCGAACAATTCAACTTTCTCGCTCCGCAAAGCTCTTGTGAAGCATTACCTAAATTACGAGTTAGTAAAACATTCTATAAATATGTTTGCGTACAATATACATTTGCGGAAGTAGGTATTAATGTTTTTTTAAATCTCTACATACGTGGCATAAAATATCTAACACATTTGCATTTTTCGAAGGTTATTCTTGCCATGCATTCATCCATACAGTTTGCCGAAGAGTAAAATTTAAAGTTGCTCAGATTGGCGAACTCATCACCCGGAAAGTAGCAATTTCGTTTGTCCTGCACATTACATTTCAATTTAAAAAATACTTTTACATTACAAAGCTGAGCAAATACTAATAATCTTTGTGGTGGCCGTACTACGTCAATATCCTGGAGATCGCTTGCGTTTGCAGTTGTCACGTGTGGCTCTATATCAATGAACACTTCGCTGCTGGGAGGAATCGCAACCCCATATTCCACTATATCAGGAAAACTAATGGGGGAATTTGCTACCATCTAGAAAATAAAATAAAAACACTGATGTGAAAGCTAACAGTATACTCACTCAGTTTGTCTAAAGTACGAGGCACTTGTAATAATAATAATAATGTTATAAATAATTCAATAATTTATGCTTCCTTTCACCCGTCACCCACCTTGAATCCAATTGCATCATTGCTATTGCATGTAGAGTACAAATCCAATTCGGGATTGATAAGAATAGTAAGTCCATACGGCTTTCCTCCTGCTTTCTGGCGTTTTGGATATGTGATATTCTCAGGAATGCTATCAATCTCTTGTACTAAATTCTCTGCATCAAATTGTGCCCAATTGTTTTTTTCAGTTTCCGTAATTATACCCATTTCGGATTTAGCTCGAGTATCGTTCTCTCTGGAGATCGAGAAATGCCCGTTGATATATTATTTTCTATTATTTTACAGATACGTCATAGAAGTTAATAATCAAAGCTGTAATTGCTTAGAATCATTTCGTACGGAATTTTCCTTAGAATGTACTCGGGCATCATGTTGAATACGCAACAGCCTCCATGCTGAGTGGAGATCCGATTGAACAATTGGCTACACGGAATAAATTCCCTGGCCCACATGCATTTCAAAATCATGTCTTCGCAGTGATGAGATGCAAGATGTCTATACGCACTCATATTGTGCGCGTCGTCTTTATCGTCGATAGTAATGTTGATTCCATCCATACCTTTCCATTTGAAAACTTGTGCTAAATCATCTTGTATTTCTTGAACGTAGTCCTTGTCACCAAAAATATCTAAAATTGTCTCATCTAACAGTCGCCGGAAGCTAGGGGCTGCCAGACAGTAATGGGTCATGTGTTCTGAGAGGACAACGGCTTGTATCAACTTCCCAAGTTCAGTATGATTTGATTTCTGAAATCGTTCCCATTCGTCATCGAGTAAGCTGTATCATAGTTTAACAAAATTATGATTAAAAATTAGTATTTAGCCAATTTATCCATCAATATATTTGGAATATAGGCATTCAGTGTTGCTGTCTACAATAATAAATTTCAGCAAATTCATGTCGTATTAAAGAGACATGCTCATTGCTTAATTATATCATTAAATTATTACTCAGTGATGTGACCCATCACATGGGTCTTCAATATGTTCACGTTGCAAAGTGTGAGAGCAGGGAAAGGGATTTGTTGCACGGTGGTCTCTTTCGGTTGAAATGAAATGATTATTGGATTGTCCTTATATTTCCGGTAAACATCCGCCACCATGTAAATGGAGAATCCCAGGCTTGCGAGTACTGCCGTTACCCAGAAAAGTCTAGAAAATGGTGAAATGGAAATAAATAAGATTGTGATGTGATATTTTCTTGAGAAACACAAAATTGTACTCTATGTAGATAATACTATAATATACTTTTCGCAAGGATGTTTGTCAGGTAGCCCAATGTATTTGACACCATGAAGCGTAGATTCTCTCAGAAACTGGCCAAAGACGCCTTCCATCCATGTTCTCCGTTTCATTTTCTTACTTCTTCATACTTTGCAATGTAATGTATATACTTATATTAAATAAATTTATTTTAAATTCCAAAGTAGCGATACTAAAGAGCTTCTGGAACACCTAACTCCTCACTCACTCTACCTCTCCGCTCGATAAGACATTATGATAAATATCGATATCATGGTCTTTTGGCTTGATAATTCTTTCTAATAGAACACTATATTCTCGAGGAAAGTAATTACTTTTACCAAGAGTAGTGGAAGGTTATCTCTTGTAGGAAGGAAGAGTAACACACGCAACATATCAAACCGAAAGATATCTTTTCTCGGAATGATCGATAAACTTCATTAAAACGGTTTCGCTGAAAGACATTCAATACAAATATCGTCACACATAATAATACACTACATGCATTTCCTTCTTTCTAAAACCAGTGAAATTCCGTTGATGTTTTTGCAATGCTACTATTACTCGATACAAAATGGTTAGATTTGCACTGTTGTTTTTCCAGGGCATTATCATTTTCTGTAATCAAATGAATTATCATCAGTATCCTTTTGTGCATAAATATTATATCGTCAGTTAATTATCATTTGTACCATTGATAAGTGACTGACTTATCGCTGGGTTGTGGTTGCACACTGCAAAGTAGTTTCAGTTCCAACTTTCCATTCTCAATGCATTACTAAGGTACCTAAATAACAAAGGGTACAAAGGGAGAAAGCTAGGTGAAAGGATCACAGGTCACAGCTAGGCTTTTATGACAATAGCATATCACAGGATAATTGATAATATGTTGAGACTTGAGAGTCGTGCACTAAAGGAATACTAGTTATTATTTAGTTTTCGCTCAGCATACCAATAGATCTTTAGTTTGTAAGATTTAAGGCAACAATGGGAAAGCGAATTCCTCAGTGTCTAATCACAGCATTGGGATGGTGGATTCGGTTGATGCCTATCTTCTTGAGGTCGACCCATCTTGTAAGTCAATTTTAGGTTCACAATTAAAAGGTTGTAGAGTGACAATGAACATCTAAAAAAGTGGATAAAGTCAAATCTTTCTTGTGACTTGAACATACGTAGATTCTGCATTTACTAACGTTTGTTTTCCTCCTCTGTGGAATTCTTAATTTGCCGGAAATCCCAGTAGGCAAGCATCGCCGTCTTGCCGCTATTCACAACAGAGCCAAAATATGGTTGGTTTTCGAACTAATATTCCTCATTTTGGCGATCATTATGATAGTCGCTACTGTGATCAACATGTCAGTAAAAAACCCTCCTCGGATAATTTCCGTAATTCAAAAATGGTTTTTGAAGAACTGTCCCAACTATGTAAAAATGCATTTACTATTAACTTTATTATGACTTAATGACGCTTGGCGATGCTTCCAAAGTAATATCTCGTATTTGATATTATATTTCAGAGCTTCTTCTACTACGTTCTCCTCTCACTATTTGTCTTGTACGGGGCAATGGTTGGATGCAATATTCCTCATCTATTCCATAATTTTGCGGGATTCATCGTTTCACCTTCGAAGATGAAATCAATGGAAAAGAAACTGCAAACTTGGCAAAAATTTATAATTACTGCTGTGGTTTCTGGAATCATAAATTCCATTTTATATTTTATCGCTGCATTTTTTCCGGTGGAGTTTGTTGCAGCTGGTCGAAATGCTGGAGAAGAAAATAAAGAATTAGTAGCTCCAATTGATAGCGACATAAACCAAAAGGAGAAAGTAAATCAGGACACTGGTGGCTTAGCTGAGAATAAAGGTGAGGGGGAAACTGAAGTAAAAAGTTTATCCTGACAACTTCAATAATTTTCTACCTCTATCCAGTTTACAGGATATTCTCATATACCAATGTACATTTAACAATAATTTAATTGACCAATTAGAATTATATATATTACAAATAAATACGTAACTAGCAATTATAAAAATAACAAAAATACGTTAATATATCAAGTTGTAAATATTATGGCCTTGGAAAGATGAATAAATAAAATAAATAGATTTTTATTTAACTGAAATTAAGATTTGCATTGCCAGCTATTTTTAATACAAGAGTATCCATTTAATCATAAAATCTACCATTCATTAGCTCCATTTGTTTAACGACCAGCATCTACCCTAAATCGTAGCCGGACTAACTGGGTGTCAGTGATATACGAAACATTGCGAAAACAATAATTAATGAATAATTATGAGCATTAATAAAAATGTTTTGTCCAGAACACCCAAGACATTTTGAAATAGAGTACACGTCGAAGAGCTTATGTAGAGTCTTGCGTAATGACACGACCTGGATTACTCCCACACAACAACAAGATTTTCTTTTCAGATAAAGGATTTCTCCATTTCTTGCATTACCCCAGAAAATCTTGTATAAAAGTTCTAAGATTGTTCACGACCTTCCAATAAGGAAATTTACGATCACAACGTGATTCTTATTTGATGAATCTTAAAACATCGTAAATAGTACAATCATGAAAGGAGGTCAACTTTTTGAAGGACCGCCTTTGCAGAAAGAGTCGATATCCACCTTGAATTGGAGCTAGAACGAACGTCTAAAGTTTCTTTTGGTCAAAGCTAAGATTTTTTTCCAGATTAGTAATAATAATAATTGATTAGATCAAGTATCCTTACAAAAGCCATACATATCTGGATAAATACATAATATTATGATAGCTGACTAGGAGTTATTGAGTGTTGTTGACAAGTGATGGCAGTAATTCTTCACTCAGTAATATAAATCTGATTAATTTAGGTCGTCACATCATTAAATTAAGTGAAGAAGATGAAATTTGCCACATTTTTTGCCAAAACCAAAAATCTGGGCACACATTTGGCATATGCTAAATGCATGTCATCTTCTGTCATGAAGTGTCAAGTATTCAAGTACATTTGAAGTGTGTGAAATGCATAGATCAAATCACAAGATCTACATAATGTGTATTGATATTTGATATGCCATGAAGGAATTAATGATCAATCCAGTCTATTCATGCGTCAATGAGTCCATTCTTATAAAAAGTAATGAACTTGATCTTTCCATGTATACGATTGAAATTTATTATGTCCATGCCTGTTGCTTATCCCATGCAGACACATAACTAATATTATTATAGCCTATCTCAGTGTATTTCCATTTTCATACGCTTGGTTTTTGTCTATTGTGAATGTGAAGAGCCATGTGACGAGATGATGAACATGTAGTAGACTAGACAGAGTGCCCACACATGTTCTCGTGGAAAACATGTTATGATTTTTTTACTGACCTATAATACACTTCAGATTCAGATGATGAAACCATATATATAGCCGTAACCACATGTAGATCGCTGATCATTCGATTATAAGCACTCCCCCATACTTTCAAAAAATCTGAAACAAGGTTTTAGCCATGGGTTGTGAAGAAAAGCGTACTCGGTCAATGCCCTTAATAGGGCTCATTGTTTGCGGTCCCTGTGCCTGTGGAAAGTCTGAGGTGGCCTCCGCCCTTGCGCGACACTATCAAGTGCCCTTCGTTGACGCTGACACATACCACTCGGAGAGCAACATTAAGAAAATGAGTTCAGGGATTCCACTCACTGACGACGACCGCTTTCCTTGGCTGGTTACAGTCAGAAAACAAATGATTATCCAAAAGAAGCCATCTTCCACCTCCTCCTCAACCCAAAATCAATCTCAGGAGGAAATCCAACCACAAGTGGTGGTTGTTGGAGCTTGTTCTGCACTCACCCAAAAGTACCGAAACATTCTTCGTGGAAAGGAAGCCGATTCCCCCGCAAGTGAAAATAATACTCAGGACGACGACCTTTCCGTCATCTTCGTCTTCCTCAACTGTTCCAAAGACGTTCTCCAAAAGAGGCTAAACGAGCGACAGGGGCATTTCATGAAAGGAAACATGCTGTCCAGCCAACTCGCCACACTCCAAGTCCCCACCGACGAAGCACGTCAAGGACACGCCATCATTGTTAATGGTGATGCAGAGCTTTCCAGCGTTCTGAAGGAGGCAACGGAAAAAATACAAGCTATAATTACTTCGCGTTCTCCCAATTGAAAAGTTGACTTATCTCTGTGTCTACTAAATCATGTTACAAGATCTGGCTTTTAATTATAGTTCCTTTTACGCTAATAAAGTACATAAATTTGATCGAATGTTCATATCAAATAAAAACATCAAATATCTCATTTTAGGCATTAGCGCTTGAAGGATGCATGTGTTTATCTCAGTGCATTAGCGTGTACAATTTCCCGAGAATGCTAATGTGGATTGTGGTGCATGAAAATACAAACACATTTAGAAAGAATCTTATTTCGGCATTTTTAAATGCATACATACCTACACAACACACATGCATACGTTTAATATATAACAGCATAACATATACTTCTTTTTAGCAAAGTGTTCAAGTTGGTTAAAAACACAAACTATGAGCAGAGTAGATCACACAAAGATACTTTTGCGGGCTCTGCCTGCATTACTTAATTTTTAGCAAAAGACTTGATCACATCATGACATCATCATCATCTTCTTCTCCATCTTAAATATTATCATTCGAATTGTAACTAGCTTCATCGTAAAAATCAAGCCGAGGGTGAAGGAGGGAGAGGTGCTCGTTCGGCTCGTTGTTCTTCAACGTCGTTGGCCGAGTCGGCCGATTTTGCTGACTAACTAAAACTAACGTTCTTGTGCAACTGGAAAACGTTCGTTGGTGGTGCGCAGCGGCATGGATTTGATTGGCTAAAAAGCAGAAAAAGCGAGTCTACTTACTAAAGTCGAGTAAAGAAGGAACTACTAACTTTTTTATAAAGCAGAAGTTACTAACTTAAAGCATAACATATTTTAGCTAGCTATGTTGCACACGCACACTCACACAGTCTGCAACAAAATAGTATACGTTTAGTTCAGTTCAGTTCAATGCTTTATTGCGGGAGTCGAGTCCAGGCCAAATCCAGCCAGCAGCAAAACAGCCGCAGAAGCTGAGCATCTTTTTTGCTCGAGTTGTTTCTGTTGTTGTTTGTGGGTGTTTTTGTGAGGAAGAGAAAGCTTACACTTTTTTCTGCACTGCTTCTTCGTCCCTTTGCCAATCTAACACCCAAGCGTAAACACAACTAGCGTGTTTTATAAAACTACTTTAATCACGGTTGTTCGATTGGAAGTAGAGTAACAGCACGAACTAAAGCCAAGTGAATGCATTTGTCAATCTGTGACTGGCAGCGTTCCAAATGCCGTAAATTATTGGGTCTATTGAACTGAATGGAACGTTATTTCGATTGAAGTTGTCTTGTGTTTTGGCAAGTAAGTTTTCTATTGTCAAATTTGTCAAATTTCCTACTTGTTATGTGTGTGAATAGTGTGAAACCTGCCTGTATTAATCATAGCTTGGTTGATAGCATTTAGTAGTAATGTTTTTATAGGTAAATTTGATCAGTATAAGTAAAAGTGACTTGTTGGAAGTTGGCTGGTCGTTTATTTAGTAAACTAGTAACGGTTGTAACATTCACTTGAGTTACTGATTTTACATTGTTTCAACAGGGTTTTTAATGAACTGACAACATGAATATAAATTCATTCTCTGGGGAGTCGTCGTCAGATGACGAGGATTACCTACCTGACATTCCAAGCCCTGCTGCATACGTCAATCGTGACGGTGGAGGTGAAAATGGAGAGCAGAGTGATGAAGATAGAAGCGTTGTTAACCGTCCACGGCCTCGTGCAGTTCCTATAGAGGTATATGACCTGGACGATGAAGCTAACGGCACTGTCAGCAGTTCTTCGTCCAGCGCAAATAATTTAGTGGTAGAACACGGGGAGGCTGCCGATTCAGATGCAAGTTTACCAAGTGTGGGAGGAGGAGAAGAATCTGGACCTGTTGAAGTCAATAATGCTCCCGTGGGCGGATTTCGAGTTCGTGTTGGTCCAGATGGAGAAGAGCAAATTGAATTTGCTTCGGACAGTGAGGAATTGGAAGAAGAATCAGAGAGCGACGATGATCCTCCATGGAATGAGATGCTGGGTGTGGAACCTGCGGTTCAGTTTGCTCTACCAATTAATATTGTGGCTTCAATTGCGAACCGTGTCAATAATAACCAGAGGAGGGCGTCACTAACTGCCATAACGAGAATCGGGCATGTTTCTGTTTCTGGATTTGAACGAGTTCCGGGTCCCTCCAGTACTGCTAGAAGAGAGACCGCTAGAATGCGGGTGTCTCCACATGTCGTGAATGCACCTGCACGAAGAAAAGTTACTCGAAGAAAAAGGAAGAAAAGACCAGCCAAAAAGAAATCACCGAAAAAACAACCGAAAAAGCCTGCACCTCCACCCAAACCGTTGGGCCCTTTGTATATTGACGAAGACTGGAATGGAAATGATGATTACAAAGAGTATTTTAAACGGATTTCTAAAATCAAAGCATGCAGAGTTCATATCGACTTTCATGAAGGAAATGACCAAGGGCGTCTGTCCCCTCACCAAGTCAATGCAGACAGTACAATGAAAATGGATTTAGATAATGAAGAAATTGCCAATGATGAAGAAATTCCAGGTCCTAGCTCAGTACAAAAGGAAAATGAATCTGAAACAGCCGCCGAAGTACAAACTAGAAAAATTGAAAAAAGTGCTTCCGTTTCAACATCGGGATACAAACTTGGACAAGTCCAATTTGACCGTTGTGGTATGCAGCGATGGATGTGGAAAAATAAGTCTGAATTATTGGCAGCCCACAAAGAAATTCTGGACATTGTCCTTTATGTTAGCGATAAGCCGTCGGAATCGATTCTGCATATGAAGATAAAGCGTGTTTTAAGCGGAGATCAAATTCTGGAACGCACTGGTCCCCCACCCAGGTTGAACAAGAGGGATTCTCAACGAGAGTTAATTTATAACGTGACGCAGCACTACTTTTACCACGTCGATCCTGTGGGAATCCCAGCAGATTTATTTACAGTCAGAGGTATTTCCATTTCCTGTCACATGCAGCGCATACGGTTTACAGTATTTAATAGTTAGACTTTGTTAACAAAATCTTGCAATTTTTGCAGGTTTGGGCTGCCGGAAAATGTTCTCTTTGGATTTCAATCAATTTGATATGGAGAGGCAATGCTTCATTTTTGATGTCCTTCTTTTGGAGAGTGCCATAGTCGGAAGCCATGATGTTCACACTATCCCATTTTCAAGAAGTGCTGCCCTGCAAGATGTTTTCTCCAATTTTCTTGGAATTACTCCACCACCAGGTAAATCGCCGACCCCCACTTGACTGACTGATTGATTTCGATAGTACTATAATTCGATATTCTTTGTTTGACTTTAGCACCACTGGAGGAAGCCAGACAAAAGGAAGATATTCAATGGTTTTATGGACAAATTCGCAAATACCATAAACTAGAACGTCTTCCACCTTCTGATATTCCACTACAACCGGCTGCCCTCAAGCCAACTCTCAGAGATTATCAGCGTGACGCTGTTCACTGGATGTTATTCCGCGAAGGATGTCTGGACCACTGTGAAGCTCATTCCTCTCCAGAATACCAAAATCGAGTGGACTTGATTGAATCCTTCCTCGGTAAAATGTACATTCCAATCATGTTGACTAAACATACAGCAACGGGTGGTACCACCGCAGACACTGAACCTGTAACTACACCTGCATTTTACAATCCATATACGTCCTATGTTTGTTGGAACAAACCCAGTGTTCCTGCCTTTCCAAGTGGAGGTATATTATGTGATGAAATGGGACTTGGGAAAACTGTGGAGACATTGTGTCTCATTTTACTGAACAAGAAACCGATTCCTGAAGAACTACAGGAGTATTTTGAAGGCGAAGGAATAAACATCGGCAATTTGGAGGAGAGCACGGTGTGCAATTCGAAACAGGAAGACTCCTCGTTGGAAGAGATCCAGACAGATTCAGATGCCAGTGACAGCGATACATCAGTGGAGATTCCTTCTAATCGAAAGCGCAAGAAAAGGGGAAGCGCCGGCAGCAAGAAGAAAAAGAAACCTAAGAAAACCCTCCCCGTGAAAGCAATGGCGACACGCCGAATATTCCAACGAAGAAGTAGACGTGCTGCGTCACCTTGTGAGTTCAGTACTTCTGTTGACACACCTGCATCATCCGTTATTACTCCTGCCTCAGTTGATGCTGACACTCCCACCACCTCTGACCTGGATGCAACAGATGACCGCAAACAACTTCAAACACCGAGGCGACCTGCTAGGAAAAGCGCACAACAAGCTAGATTGACTACAAAGGCTGCTTTGGAAGCTATTGAGAAAAACCTGGAGGATAAAAAGAAACGAAAAAGTGACGGACCTGGTGAGGAAAAGAAGCAGCGTGCAGCACCGGGAAAGACTTATGAAGCCCTCAAAGCCTTGTATGACACAGCTCTGGAAGAATACAGATTTGCTGATGAGGCCAGAGTCGAACCAAGGTTCCACGGAAAGTTTTACGACACGAATATTGAAATGAGAGAATGTTTTGAATGCATTTGTGGCGAGTCTGAGTATGACACCATTGGCGCTGAAATTATAAAGTGTGGAGTTTGCGGGAGCAGTCAGCACATGGAATGTGTTGGATTTGATCGTGATCTGAAAATTTTATTTGGGAAACTTGGAAGGGAGTACTTGTGCCCACATTGCGAAGCGCTGGAAACTCCATTCGAAACAAAGTCTACTCTGATCATTACCCCACAGTCGATTAGTCATCAGTGGATTAATGAAATTCAGAGACACGTTCAGGAACAACGACTCAGTATTTTATTTTACAAGTAAGTGATATTCTTTCACTACTACATACCTAGTCATTTTATTGTAGGACAAAATGAATGAATTAAGTTTATGAAATATTTAATTTGAACTTCCAGAGGAGTATCATATCACGGATATATACCGCCTGCAAAATTGGCTCGGTATGATATTGTGATCACAACGTATAACGTTTTATCGTCGGAACTGGACTACGTGGATTTGCCACATTTGAATAGTGCTGATGGGCGCAGACTCCGGAATCCCAAACGATTTTTATCCATTCCTTCTCCCCTTCCCAGTGTCAAGTGGTGGCGAGTGTGTTTGGATGAAGCGCAAATGGTTGAGGGCATTGGCACGAAAATGTCCATGATGGCGATGAAAATTCAAGCGGTCCATCGATGGTGTGTTACTGGAACTCCAGTAAACAAAGGCTTACAAGGTACGATTGCGAGGCCTTACAAATACAATAGGTCAATACCCAATACTAATGACTATTAAGATATTTTCAGCTTTTAAGAATGTTTTTCTCTCTATTCTAGATCTCTTTGGATTGTTTGTGTTTCTACAAGTTTACCCAATCAGCTATGACATTTGGTGGAATACTCTGGTTCGAGATGCATTCTTCAGAAAGGAAACGGACTTGTTATATGAACTGTTTGGGCAAATCATTTGGAGAAATGGAAAGCAAGATGTACTGGATCAGCTTGGCATCCCACCTCAAACAGAAGTGATTAACTGGTTGAACTTTTCTCCTGTTGAAACTCATTTTTACAAGCAACAGTTTGAAATCTGCTCGAATCGTATTTTGGAGAAGATTCAAAGGCTACAGCGAATCTCACCGGACGTGGATATCTTTAGCGCACGGCTCAGCTCGCTTGATAGATTCACCTTGCATGGGGTATTAAAATTTGTATTTCGTACAATAATGTGCATAACATTAAATTGTAAATTAAATTAATATCTTCCTAATTGCAGTTATTAGCTCCATTCCTGGAACTTCGCCAAGCTTGTTGTCATCCCCAAATTGTGAAAGGTCAACTGATTTCTCTTCAAAAGGGCACTTTGACCATGGAGGAGCTGTTGGATCGGTTGGTGAAGAAAACACAACTTCAATGTTTGGATGACCATCGATTAATTGTATCTGCTCTCAACGGTATGCATTCCAAAATGGAGTAGGAAATAATATAATGCTAATGTTATAGTGTCTCTGGTCAAGTAGTGAGCATATCAATTGAATAAATTCTATCATTTTCTCGTATTTAGGTATGGCCGGTCTCCAAATAATTCTGGATAATTACGTTGAAGCTGCAGAGAAATATCGCCAAGTTCTTCAGTCTGCTGAAAAGCACAAGGAACATTTCCACACAGACTCCCTACAACTTCTTCACACAATGGAGAATCTAGCCGAAATTCTGGATGGCAATCACGCTGGGATTGCGTTCACGTTAAGGGATTCCTCGCTCAGAACTGACGCTGCAGATGTGCGGACAAAATATATGAAAAAGTATGCGGATGCTGTTCGAGCTGCACAAGACACGGTTTCTCAACACAGTAAGGCTGTAGAAGAACTTCAGAATCAGTTCACGATGCGTAAAGAGTCATGGTGGATTGCGACCCTGAAAGCTGCTCAGAAATCTCAGAAAATTGATGGATTAGTCGTATCCCTAAAACAAGATTTACAGGATGTCTTAAAGAAAAACCCGAAGCATTTCAACACCCTCGCCAATAAATTCCATGACCGCTGGGGGCTTGAGCAGACTCTTGTTCCTGTTATTGTACAAATGGAGGAGTTGCGGGATTCAGTATTAGAGGGTCTAGAGGAATTGCAGAGTAACGATCCCGCCATTTTTGTCGAATCTGCCATTCGGTGTCACTTGCGACAGAAATCAAGCAATTACTACAATGACTCTGCCTTGGGAGATGCAAAGTGCAAGCTGTGCATGTACCATGATAATTTCCTAATTTACGAATCAGTAATTTTCAAGACGGATACGAAAGATAAAATCAGTCGAACTGGGAGAAATTGGCAGCAGAGGAAACAACTGGGGGAGCTCGCTGATGACATTACTGATGTAACAAAGAGTGAACTGCTGCAACAGGAAGCTGAAGATTTGAAGGCGACTACGGGGCATGTTCAGTTGATTAATGAGGAACTGCGAAGGGGTACATGGGGAGATTCTGAAACGGAAGTTTTGCTGAAAGGAATTCTTCGCTTTGCCAGGGTGAACAAACTTACTCATGAGATATCTGAAAATGGGGGAGTTCACATGAAGTTGCTCGAGGCAGTGAAGAAGGAGTTTCGATTTTTGAGAATTTTGTGGAGGCAGATTTTCGATCAAGTTTCTGCGTTAGATGAGCTGAGTCAAGCAACCACAAGATTAATTGCAGTGAGGGGAGGTGCGCAGAATCAACAGGAGCAACCTGGCACATCCAGTAAAATAAAACAGTTATCGTCCGGGATTACAGAGAAAAATTTGAAAGTTCAAAATATTCACGTGATTGGATACCATGAAATTGAACCTAAAATGAGCCAAATGAATACAGACTATGTGACTGGACAGGAAACTTTGTCTCTTCATTTGGGACAGCTGCTGTATTTGAAAACATTGAAACGGAATGGATATGGCAAAAAGGGCACGCTAAATACTGAGGATTGTCCAATTTGCTCCATCCAGTTGGGGAAAGAGTGGAGCGTCCTTCGCTGTGGACACTCGTTCTGTTCAGAATGCGTGAAAAAAATGTGTCCAAATACCTTGCACAGCTTCCTATGTCCTCTTTGTAGGCACTCGATGAAGTTTGCAGATGTCAGCTTTGTTGACACCAGTGAAAATGAACAAGAGATGGGACCAGGATCCTCTGCAGGCACGTCTTCCGGTCAGATGGAACCCAAGAAAATGCGAGAAGTCAAAGGCAGTCATTCTACAAAAGTTGAAGCAATCGTGGAGAAACTTTTACAACTTCAGGATGCTCATCCAGGCGAAAAGTGCATCATTTTTTCAATGGTATTTATAATGAGCCTCAAGCGAAATGTAAACGGTTATAATTTAGAAAACAATGCCTCTAAATTGCTAATGTTTATTTTTACTCATTTACAGTGGACAGACGTTCTTGACATTATCGCCGAAGCCCTGGAGCAGAATGACATAAAGTACTGTTTATTAAATCAATCTGGCCGTCCATTCCACGCAAACTTGGAAAAGTTCAAGCAACGCGAAGACCTGCAAGTTCTTTTAATGCCATTGACGTCAGGTGCTAAAGGACTGAATATTATTGAAGCCACGCATGTTTGTCTCGTCGAACCTATTTTGAATCTTGCCAATGAGTTACAAGCAATTGGCAGGGTTCATCGAATTGGGCAGACCAAGCCTACTTTTGTTCACAGATTTTATGTAAGTAGCAAAAGCACACGACACACATGACCTTGAATTGTCAGCAATTAAACTTATCTTTTCATTTTAACATTCATTTTCTGTTCCACAGGTGAAGAGGACCATTGAGGAGAAACTCTTTAAAATATTAAAAGTACAAGACATTTCATCGGATGATGAGGGATCTCTCACAGTGAAAGATCTCCAGAATTTAATAACGGCAACTTCCAAATAATTTTCTTCCCAAGTATTGTTATTATTAGTTTTCGACATGATAAATGTTAAAATGATATGAAATCTGAATCTTACTTTCAACTCTGTTAGTTGTATACATACGTACATACTTGATATATGTACTATGATTTACGTTTGAAAGAGTGATACACAGTTTATGCGTTATAGTTTGTAAAATATATAATATTACTGTTATTAGTTTTAAAATACGGAATTTTTGTTACTGTATGTTCCTTGAAATACTACGAATTTATGGTATGTATTATTTTACCTGCGCCTGAATACAAAATAAAAATATATATAAAAACAGAAACTCGGCATATTTGTTCTATGGTGTTTTGACTCAAAACTTTTGAGTTAGCCTTTGAGCGTTGGAAGGCCAACCCAATCGGATTCACAGAGCACTAGATACGCCCAATGCAATCTCAGGACCCGTTAGCACGCATCATAACTTTTGTACCCTTTTCTCTTATCTTTAAGCCTATTGTTTTATAAAGCGGATTAGGCCAGTTTTATCAATGCACCAATTCTACACACACAGTCCTTACAAGCGGTTTCATGAGTACTATATTATAACAGCTTAGTAATAAAGTTATTACGTGCATATTCTGTTACAAGTTAAAAACTGTGCATGCGATATGTTATTTTTAAAATTGTCCTTTCTTTATTTTCACTCCTTTGAAATATCGCATCGACGTGCGTGGACAAGCATAGAAATAGAGCCTACAGATTCAAATCTTCTGTTACTTTGCCTTTCTGTTAATCCGGTTCAGATGCACGTGGTACATAAGATGCCATGAAGTGATTAGATGTCAGTAAGGTTAAGGGTTGCTTAAAAGACGGTTGATGCACAAGCTCTCTGCAAGGAAATCGCAAATAGTGGGTTTTCAGGAGATACGAAATTTTTAAGTTGGGAAAACTTAATTATAGTTATCATTTTTCGGTATTCAATTGGAACTTTCGAATCGTGCCTTTGAAAAGTAATCATGAAATTTCAAAAAAGACATTGCAGACAGGCGTACAATGTTTTTGTTATTATAGTGCTTATTATTGCCACTAGCGTTAATTTTATGACAGTGACAGCTATATGCGGATATCAGGTGCGCATTTTATTTTTGCGGAATACGCATTTCGAACCTTTTGATTTACTTTTTATTCAGAGTTAGTTCAATAATTTTGGTATACTCTTAATTTTCCAAATAGAGTTGTCCAAAACCCAAACCCGGTTACATTAATGTCCATTTAGTGGCACATAGGTATTCTTCATAACTTTTAGCCATTTCTGACTTTGGAAGATTACTCAAGAATTAAGCAATTACTCATATTACCCCAATTCATTTTTTTCTTAACAGCCACGATGATGTTGGATGGTTGAAGACAGTTGACCAATACTATCACGGGAGTAAGAATTCTTTCAAGACTTAAAATTGAATTCGGTAGAACTTACAACAATATATAATTGGTTTAATTTGTGAACAGCAAACAGAGAAGTGGATTCCGGAGCTGTGCAGTACATTCTCGACTCAGTTGTTTCAGAACTCAAGAAAAATCCAAACCGCAGGTTTATCTACGTTGAAAGTGCATTCCTGTGGAGGTGGTGGAGAAGCCAAGATGAAGATACGAAGCAGTTGGTCATCCGTTTGGTTCAAAATGGCCAGTTGGAATTCATTTCCGGTGGATGGTCGATGAATGATGAAGGGTCCACCCACTACAATGCACTTATTGACCAAATGACTCTTGGAATGAGGTAATTTTCAATACGCAGTAGTACGCTTTCCTGCTGACTCAATTGTAGTAAATTAACATAAATGCTATTCAATTGTTAGATTTTTGAACGACACCTTCGGTGAATGTGCAGTGCCAAAAATTGCATGGCAAATTGACACTTTTGGGCATTCACGGGAGCAAGCTTTCCTATTCTCACAAATGGGGTTTGATGCATTCTTCATTGGACGAATGGACTATCAGTACAAATCACATCTAAGTATGGAACATGAACTGGAAATGATTTGGAGTTCAAGTCCTAATAACATGGGTAAAAAGATACTAATATAATTTTCACAGTTGAACTACTAGTGCCTACTGAAGTAATTTTAATTTTTTGTACAGGTAAATCGGCTTGGATTTTCACAGGCATTCTGTATAATTATTACCAACCTCCTTCTGGATTTTGCTTCGACCAGCTCTGTAAAGATGATCCAATAAATGTAAGTTAAGAAATGTATAAGGAACGTACATAGCATATAAGTTACTGTCTACCATGATGCAAAAATTCCGTTTTCTTTATGTTATCATCTAGGATGACCCAGAATTAGATGAATACAACGTGGAGGAAAAGGTTAAACAATTTATCAGAACAGCAAAATGGTGGGCGTACCCCTATGACACTGGCCACACGCTGATGACGATGGGCTCTGATTTCCACTACATGAATGCTAACATGTGGTTCAAAAATTTGGATAAATTAATCAAGTACGTTGTGTAGATGTCATTTTTCGTCAAATTATCTCTTTCAAAAGTCGAGTGAATTCAAAGAGAAAATGTATTCTTGAAATAATTTCAGCTACACCAATGCTTACGATTACGAAACCGATCCGGGTGCCCGCAAAGTACATGTGATGTATTCAACCCCTTCCTGTTATCTTCAGGAAGTGCACAAAAATGGGAAGCGTCTTCCCATAAAAACCGGTGACTTTTTCCCTTATTCCAATGATCCGTACGGGTTTTGGAGTGGATATTTTACATCTCGACCAACATTTAAATATTTCATCCACAAAGCAAACAATTTCCTACAAGCTTGCAAGCAACTCGCTGTTGGAGCATTTCAGGGGAAACCTGAGACAAGAATTTTAGAGAAAGTGTTCGAGCTCTCTGAACCCGTTGCTATTGTCCAGCATCACGATGCAATCACTGGCACTGCCAGGCAGTACGTTACTGATGATTATTCTCGTAGGTTATCCATTGGAATGAAAAATTGCGAGCAAGTTGTAGATGAAGCCTTCAGAAGGCTTCAGCAGAATCCATTAAGTGCACACTCTGTCACAGCCTCGTCGTCAGCTTCTGCAAATTTGTCCTCCTTGACCCCTTCCTCTCAACAAAAATATACTTTTTGTCAATTGACGAATATTAGTTCTTGTGCTGCTACTGAGGATATGAGTGACTTCCTGGTTTCCGTCTATAATCCACTGGCGAGAAACTTGCTAAATGCGTATGTTCGTGTACCTGTATCCAGTCCACATTGGAATGTACAAGCTGGAAGTGGTAAGTTGGAAGGGACACCACGATTGTATGTATGTGCATTTTTATATCCAAATTGCAGACAAATACTTTCTCTTCGCAGGGCTAATTCCCTCCCAGACTATTGAAATTCCGGAACCGGTATTTAAGATTCCGGGAAGAGTAAGTAAAGCCAAGTATGAACTCGTGTTCAAGCTCGACCACCTTGCCGGGTTCTCAATGGAAAATATTCGAATTACTGAAAAGTATCAGAGCAAAAACAGCTCCCATGAGTTGAAGCTGGATAATTTAGAGAATTCCAAAACATCAGTTGACATTGTGCTTGAAAACTCTGTGGTGAGAATTCATTTATTATTTTTCTTCCTTGCAATGAACTGTATGCATATTATAATACTTATTTAACTGGGTTCTGTGCGTACACCTAGGGCATAAAACTTGTGCTGGACAGTGTCACTGGATTGATTAAATCAGTAGCTCGGGGCAAAGTGGAACTTCCGTTGAAACAAAACTTTTACTACTATTTAGCGATGGGTGGTGATAATATCGAATTTAAAAGGAGAGCTTCAGGAGCCTATATTTTTCGCCCAAATACAACCGCGCGTGATGGTCATAAACCCGTTGAAGTTGGTGATCGAGTTGCCAGTTATCGAATTCACAAAGGTTTGCATGAAGCGCTAAATAGATATTCAATATTATACCAAATATGTCTACCGGAATCAAAAAACAAAATAATGACACTATTATCTTTGTGTGCAGGTACTCATGTGACTGAAATCCACCAAATCTTCAATGACTGGATTAGCCAAGTGATACGATTGTATGATAAATCGGATTTGGTAGAGTTTGAATGGTTGGTGGGCCCCATTCCGATTGAGTAAGTACATTTATGTAGTTTGTTGGACATGATTGGTATCTTGATCTGGTATGATCTATGTATTTTGATCTGGTTTGTTTTCCTGTCGATTTTAAGGGACGGACAAGGAAAGGAAGTTTTAACAAAGTACACGACAAACCTCCCTACAAACGGGGTATTTTTTACAGATTCAAATGGACGACAGCTTGTGAAACGGAAACGGGATTCCAGGGATTACAATTTCCGGGTACTTACATACACATATTTTCTCAGATTACGTTGCATAAGCACACTGACTCTAGTATTTAACATGCAAACTAAATATTAAATTATGGTTTGTTTCAAATGTCAGGAGTACGAAAAGGTTGCCCAAAACTACTACCCCGTAACTTCCCGCATACTAATTAGCAAAGACGATAATTTTCCTAACACTACTGGACCTGCAATTGTTGTTTTAAATGATCGCTCCCAAGGTGGAACGTCGATGAGCAACGGAGAAATTGAATTAATGGTTCGTATCCTAACCTGCCCTTCCTAGTACTCTTTATACCCATACACATGCCTAAATGGGGTTGAGTGATTAGTATTTTCATTTAGATGCGTGTATTTTCTAAATGCTAGATTCATCGAAGACTTTTGTTTGACGACGCTTTTGGAGTGGAGGAAGCTCTCAATGAAGAAGCGTATGGCAAAGGTCTCGTCAGTAGGGGAAAGCATTGGCTATTGCTATGTGGGGATGGAACAGGTTAATTTTTCATTTTATCCATTCATATCCTATAGAAGACAGTAGTAATTGTGGAGAAGATGAAGAATGTATTCATTTAGCTTTAATGGATTTAAAAATCATAATTTGTTATAGGTGTACCGGTATCTCGGCACAGAGTACTAGCACAAGAAATTTTCATGGAGAAAATTATTGCATTCGCTAACATTACGGATGACGCAGTGGACAACATCAATCTATTGACAACTCGTAATACAGTAATGTCGGAATTATCCCGTGTACTGCCTGGAAATATCCACGTGCTAACTTTAGAAGGAGTTTCCACGTCCCAGTTGCTCCTGCGTTTGGAACACTTCTATGAAAGGGGCGAAGATTACGATAATTCATCACCAGTAAAAATTTCCATCCGGAAACTATTACAGGCTTTGCCGTTTGTAAAAAGCTTCAGGGAAACCGCGCTGGGAGGTAATCAGTGGATTGAAAAAGTAAAGCGGTTTGAGTGGACGCCGAAGCAAAATGGTTCAGCGTCTCAACAAGTTATAGATGATTATGTTGGAAATGTGACGGCAGATGAAATAGTGATACGGGCAATGGAGATTAAAACATTTCTGATGGATTTGAAAGTGTGACATATTTTAGCAGTATATCTACTTTATACTAACTTCAAAAAATTTATGTTGCATCAGTTTATTGGGCATTGTTTTCATTTAAAACTGATATTTTGTTATACAATATTTTTAAACTTAAACTATAGACGATGTAAAAAGCATATTTACAAGAATAAAAGTGAAAGCAGCGGAAATAAAAACTACGCCTTCCATGACCATTCATTAAAGTTATTTTAGCATATTCAGTTGCGTCAGAAGAACTTCTTGACCTTGATTGCTATTCTTTGAATGAGTGTTTTCTAACCATTTTTGCCAGCTTTTTCAACGTTCAATTTTCTTTATAGCAATCCAAGTCCTGCTTTCCATCTGCTTTCACACCTCCTTACTTTCCAGCCAAAGAAATCATGATTTTCATTCGATTTCAATTTCATTTATTTCCATTCCTTCCTCTCAAATACTTTTGTCTACAAAGGAGAAAAACATGCAAGATTCAAGATGCAAGTAGTAAGTAGGTTGTAATGCTCGTACGTGCACGCTATTTCATGACAGAAAGGAAAGGGCTGAGTGAGAAATTGAAGATGAGAATGAAAGAAAGAAAAAACTCTCTAGCCGTGTCATGGTCAGCGTCAGCACGGCATATAGACAGACACCTTTTGGTTTACTGACTGATGATGCCCCTCTGCTTATACGACCATGATATTAGTAGCTTCCAAAAAAGCAGAATAACATGATGATGTACATATCTCTCTTCTGATAATGAACAAACAAGCATGAAAAGCATATTACTACTTCATATAAGAAAAATGTTTGTAGTAAGAGTAAAGGACAGAATCCGGATAAAATGGAAATATACCAAACCAGACCAGAGCGAGTAGAGAAGTAGACTAAAACGAAGACTCTTTTTAGTAAAGAGGAACGAAAGGAAGCACAGCTTGGAGACATAAAACACAACAACAGCCAAGAAGAGAGTATGTATTTTTTTTCTGAAAATGTTCGCATCAGCTCCACATTCAAAAGGATGATATGATATGCATTGGAGAATGATGAGGCAAGTAAAGTATATAAAAATTGTATAGAGCGTCTCGCTCACAAAGTCACAAACAAATCTCTGGAATCTGGAGAATCTACTTACTTTGCTTTTTTCAACATCATCACCTCATCACATACTTTTTTAAGTGGTGTAATAATAAATAAAAAGACAAATGCACAATTACAAGAAGAGCACACAGAGATATTATTAGTTTGGTATGATGATACATATACAAACAAATCTTTTGGCATTTGTTTTTAGTTGTTGTTGTTGGATGAGCTGATTGCTTTCACCCTATTTACATTTCATCCAAATAATATTATTAACTAATGGGAAGAGTAAAAGCATAAAACATGTAGAAAGCATTTTTTCATTGATTCCGGTTAACTTCTTTTCCTGAGGGATACATATATGCAGTTGAATTAAGTTGAAATAATTTTACATGAAATTATTGTAAGAAGGAGGAGAACGATACTTTAAAGTTTTAATTGCGAGGGAGAGTGCAAGTAGACTAAATCCGGTGGTTTGGTGACATTTGGTGACAAAATGTCGCTGACAACTTTTGGAAATCCTGGTGGAGTGGGTAGAATGCGTCAGCCAGCCCCTTCACAGGCTCAAATTCAGAAAATGTTGGACGAGAATGCACATTTAATTCAGACCATTCAGGACTACCAGAACAAAGGCAAGGGCCAGGAATGTTTACAGTACCAGCAGGCGCTACATAGGAATTTAGTGTATTTGGCGTCGTTGGCTGATGGAACTCAAAATATTCAACAAATGCTGCCTGTAAGTGTAAAAGGATATCAGATTATAGTGGGAAGTAAAAAGTTGTGAATGATTTCATTATTTAACGGATTTTGTGTTTCATTTATACAGCCCCCAGGTCAGGATCCAATGCAATCTCAGCAAACGTCGCCTCAACAAATGAACCAGCCAGGACCGGGACAACAGCCGGGGCCTGGAGGATACTACGGAAGGCCAAGTCCAAACCAGCCTGGACAACAGTACCCCGGCTACCCGGGAAATTATCCGCCTCCTCCTGGGGGACAACAACAACCCGGTCAGATGCCAAATCAGCCTCCTCAACAGCAAATGCCCCCGCGGCCTCCTCAGCAAGGGCCACCCTCACAGCAACCCCCACCCACGTCTTATGGGCAGCAGCCGCCACAACAAACACCCGGTCAAACATCGAACCAACAGCAACCCGGTGCAGCACCTCAGCAGCCCTACTATGGCTCTCATCCCTCGTATCCACAATATCCCAATCCTTCACATTCCAATCCCTACGGTCAACAACCACCGCCTCAGCCTGGACAAGGTCAGCAGCAACCTCCCCAGCAACAACAGCAGTCTGGTTATCCTCCGCAAGGTGGTCCTGTGTATCCGCCAAATCCGAGCAATTATCCAGCACAGTCTACTGGGGCGGGAGCTGTGAGCCAACCTAATACTCCAGGTGGTTATCCACCTCCACAGAATCAGCCAAATTACAACTACAGCCCTGCCGGCCCATATCCACCTCCGGGAAGCCCGGGAGTTCAAGCGGGGGATAATAGAAATGTACCTGCAAATGCTCCCCCTGCCTCTGGTTACCCGCCTTACGGTGGACAACAATACGGAACGCCGCCTCAGTCTCAATATCAACAATCACAAGGATATCCGCCGCCTCCTCAGGGGGGTTATGGCCCTCCTCAGCAACAACAGCCTCCACCGGGACAGCCACAAGGAGGGCAGTACGCACCCTATCAACCTCAATATCAGGTAATTTTAAAGACGGTAAATACAACACACGTAGACCAAAAACAAAGAGATCTACATCTACCTATACATTATACTCGATTATTTATTTGCATGCCCTTACAATTTCGTTACAAAATTATTGGCATCCACTTTTAATTAAAGAGCTGCTAAAACGTTCATTACACGCTTTCATGTCTTTCCTTAGGGCTACCCACCTCCGCATCCTTCTTATGGATATCGCCCACAAACATCAACGGCAGCACAGAACTCAACAGGAGGATATGCACCTCCGCCTGGTAGCCAGGCAGGACCTCAAGGACCGTACCCGGCTCAACCTCCGGCTTCGCAATAAAAGTTCTTGTTTATCCGAGCACGATTTCAACGAAATTGTTTTAGTTTCACCTGATGACTCAATGTTTTAAAGGTGAAGCTTTCTGCAGTGTGGCGAGAATACATGTTGTTCTGGTGTTTGGTGATGGTGATAGTAATTGACGTGCATTGCAAAATTGCAAAAATGTCTTAAGATTTCTCCTGAATAATCTTGTATGTATTATAAGTAAGAGTGAATATGGAAGGTTGTAAAATTTATGTAATTCCTCGAGTGATTTTAGAAAGTATTTACATATTATGCATATTGCGTAATTTTAGAGTGTACAGTGTATTTTAGACAAAAGTTAGCTATAGATAGAGTGCCCAGGACTTGCATTAAAATGTTATATGTTAATCTGTGTATTAATATTGAAAATGAGAGATATCTATTTACCGGGTTTTGAATAACAATAATAATATTATACATATACGACGAATTACTTAATATAAAATGATCTTTTCTTTTTATTATTGTTTGTAAATATTTTTGTTCAATAAAAATAACGATTTCTTTTTATATAACATTTTTCTTAAAGTAAGATAATTTTATATGCATTACATGCATGATGCATGACAATTTAGAATATATTTTTTCTACTTAATAGTAAGAGCTCTACCTTTACATCTACATCACTGTGTCTGACATTAATTAATAGGTAGGTATATAAAAATCGCACTTAAGTTATTTCTTTAATTAATTAATAACAAAAGAGTGTAATGACTTCTACATTCGCTACAGCTACAGCCAATTAGGACTTGAAGGCGGATCATCATCATCTTCATCATCGAGGTTGCTGAAATTGTTATGGGATAAGAAGTAATCTTCTTCAGTACTACCCTGCTCCATGCTTTCGACCATTTCCTTGTATTCGTCTTCAGTCAGTGGAAACTTCCTTTGAGGCCACGGGTCAACAAACTGAAAAGGATAATTAAAATGCGAGCGTAAGTAAATAGGCAATTAGAATTAGAATGCAACAGTTTATTTTAGTCGGTAAATTGTGTACGTACTACAGTGGGAGTTGGTTCTTCTTCTACCACTTCTTCCACTTTGGTGGAAGTGGAAATGGTACGGCGTCTGCTGCCAACTTTGAAAAGAGATTTCAATGCTTGATTAGCCATCGCTTCAGTTATCACTGTGGACGTGTCAGTGACCGGAGTGGTGGTTCCGTCTACACTTCCAGTCGAGTTGGCGTTCGCTGAAAGTGGCGCACCTCCATCTTTGTCTCTAGACTTATCCGGTGAAAGGAGCGACTGGGGATGGGAGGAAGATGAATTTTCATCATTGGCCAAGCCTCCCATGGCATCACTTTCACTTCTACACGTTGAGTCAAGTCGCCGAGTTTTTCGAGTTGCATTCAGTGCTTTTTGCAACGACTGTGAGAATCTCTTCTTCTCCTCCACTTCACACTTGTTGTGCCGGTGAACGAACGCTGCATTGCTCATATCCTCCAACTAGACCACAGAAACAAACAAGTTACTAAAAACTGTCTATACTTCTAACAAATCATATAATAGTAAAGATATTATGCATATTAAATACCTCTCCATCGCTCTTGTCACTCATGCACGAGAAAATTTCTGCATAGTCCAAAACTCTCCACCTTAAAGAAATAATTTAGTAAATAAAAATAGTATTTAAGAACATGTTACATGAAGCTTAGAATCTTTATGTAAAGGTATGTAAAATCCTACAGATTTTAAAAAAATTACTCTACCTTGGTGTTTCAATCGGTTTGTAGACTAGTTGTTCCACTCTTGTCGTAGCAGCCATACTGTATGGAATGACTATGTTGTCAATGTCGAACTCCTGATTTCTCGTACGTCTGAAAATTTAAGTGTATATTTTAAATAACGGTGAAACACAAATTGACCTAGTTTATAGCGTAACAGATCACGCATATTATAGACTATAAAAATAGTTTACCTGATGGAATCTTTTCTCTCCCGGCTCGGCCAACCCAATCCCTTCCCAGCAAATTCGCCAGACTCTCTATCCTCAAACGACGACTGAGATTTCCGTGCTGCAAAATGGAAGAAAAATATTATTATTTTCTGGTGCAATATATTTCCTACTGTACTTTACCATGATTCAAATTGTAGTAATAACGCATAACATAAGCACTTACGGGCTGGCCTTTTTCTTGGAGAATGAGCTGTCTCCTCACTGTATCTGCCGTCCTTCTTCGGCGACCTTACAGGAGTTTCCACGTATGGTTTGATATCATACGTCCGCGGCTTCTTCGGTCTTGGACCAGTTTCGAGTAAATCGGGAGGGAACTGTTGAGACCTGGCTTTAATTAACTGCTGAATATTACTAGCTGGCTTAGTAAGAGGTGCGCTGTTGGCCACGGTGTTCGAGGCCAGAATAACTTCCAACGGTACGTCTTCTGGGAAGGATAGTGTTCTGTGGAATGTTTCATCCAAAATTGCTAGCTTGTCTTTGTAGCTCATTTGCACGTGATTGATTTCCGCCTTCTTTTTAGCCCTTCCCAGGCAGAGTGCACACAACTCATCACGCCCGAAACATGCACAACGAACGGTGGGCAGTCTGTCTGCATCTCGGAAAATATTTTGGATTCCACCTAGTTGAAAGACTTTTCTGTTTTTGTCAGGCCGCTTAATTGCTGCGCATCTGCTAGCACTCTGATTGGGATCTGATGAATTGATGAACTCCACTCCAAGCACCGAAACGCCACCTGAGCCCATTCTGTTAGAAATGCACAAGTAAACATTAAAGTAAAACAATATACGATGAAGAATTGAGGTAGTAATTGTCGGCAAATTAAACTGTTAGCAAAAACTCACGTTTTGATAGTAGGAATAAAAGCATTCCTTTCATTCACTCCATCATTGCCATTGGTATTTGTACTAGTTTCCTGAGAAGATTCATTTTTGTTGTTTGAAGATTCCGAAGATATCTGGATCACAGGGTCACTATTTGAAGAGTTTGTCGCGGTGGATTGTTCGCTATCTACACAATCCCCGTTGCTCATTTTTCCTTTCTCCTGTTCCAGACTAGGTCTTCTCTGATTCATCATATCCGACACTCTAGAAGAAGAAATATCCAAAGAAGAAGTAGAGGCTGAGTTTGAACATTGAGTTCCCCTCATTGAAAGTTGAGCAGCATCGACACTTGTCTGCATGCACCACAAAATTACATTTAAAACAATGCAGTAATATTTAATAATAATCACCTTTTTGTAGTAGCAGGTTTGCTATCATGATAAAACTTTACAGAAGAGGTCGCATCAACTGGGATGTTGATCACGTTGGTAGAGGTTGACGGTTTCTCTAGCTGAAACACTGGTTTTCTTGCTTTACAATGCCTAAAAACAAGATAAATGTTTTTGTAATCTTCTTGAACAGTAAATGGAGCATTTGAGTATAGGTACATTTATATAGTAAACATTGTTATAACAAAAAAAAACTTACTTTCTGAGGGCCAAGGATTTGGTCAGAGAATATTCACATTCATTAATACTGAACTCGAGTGACGTCCTTCTGGCTTCGTACTGCTTCTCAAGTTTAATGGCTTCAATGAAGGGATTATTTTCTCTGAAATCATTAGGCAAATTATTAATTATTATTCAAATTGCCCTTGTTGAAAACAAAAACTATTGTCTATTAGATAAAAATACAAAAACACATTATGCTTACACTGGGAGGTAGGGTGCCGAGTCGGTGGAAGAATTGCCACCAAGATCCATCATTCTCTCATCCGGAAGGACAACTTCTTCATCGTCTGTGTCAGACTCTTCAGTAGCAGAATCGTCATTAGGATCTAGCTGGCGGCCCATCGAGTGTCTAATGATATTGGTCATCACTTTCCCTCCAAATTGCATTTCAGCAATCCCCTGTTTAGTAAGCCGATGAGAAGATGCGAGAGGATCTTGAAATGAGCTGTTTCTACCGTGAATATTACTATTTCGTGGAGCATTGTTCAATCCAGGAAACTCTAATACAGCTTGAAGTTGTTTAGAAACATGTTTCGCTGTCGTGCCATGCATTATCCCTTGAAGACGGTGCATGAGCGAGGCACAGCGTTGAATAAGATACTCAGAGTTCCTTTTAATGACTAATTCTTCCGCAGGATCGTTATTATCTGAGCCCATGTTGTCACGTGAAAACTGATTTGTAAAAATGTCATCATCCTCACTACTACTATCTAATGTAAGCGCGTCCTCGTCTTCATTGACACTGGTTACACTTGTCGCACTGCTTGTGCTAACGCTGGTGCTGGGAAATTGACCAGTTGATGAAATGTTAGGAGCCATTGTTGAAGTTGAAGGCACCTGCTCTGAAGGCTTTGACGGCGAGGAAGAAGATGATGATGATGCCTCAGCTTGCTTTGAAACCAACCTGAGTGGGACCTCCGAAGTCGTTGGCGTTGGTATACTGGGTGGCTTTGGCTTTATATCAAAAGGTGATGATTTTTTCGCATAAACGATAACTGCTGCAGGTGTGACTGGGTTAGTGTCCATAGGCTCTACACCATTTGAAGAACTGCCATTGCTATTACTACTAGGAACTACTGATGAGGTGGCTTTTTCTCCGGAAACAGTGGAAATGAGATTAGATTGCTGCTGCTGTACAATTGAAGAAGCGGTTGTTAGTGAGGGTGCTGGTGCACTTAAAATCGAAGAAACTGGATCGGGAGGCTTTAGTGTTTGTGTCGGGACTGGTTCCGGAGCCACTGATGACGCTGCCGATGTGGCAGCCACTTCCTTTTTGTAATCTTCAGAACTTTTCATTTTTAACAGTTCTATAGCACAGGCGTTTGCATCAAACATCACAAAAATATTATATATAGAGCCAAACCATAAAAACAATAAAACTGTATCACAAAACGCAAACTTTTTCAAATCACGTAGATTAAATATTACTACTCGACGAGCAAAAACACTGAAAACTGATAACAAAATGGGCAAGTCTGGTAATTATTATATTTTGATATGATTACTAACGATCTGGGAATATGAACGCGCACAACTCCGTCATATCGAAAGGATCCATTTTTTTCTTTCTCTTAAAAAAATAACGACGTGTACGCCTCCGTCGTACCAAACGGCGATGGCGCACTTTTTTCTCACACTCCAGAATGGAGTAGTTTCCTCAATCCTGTGGAGCTACCCCATGCCTCCAGTTTTTTCCTCTTCAGAACCTGAAACAATGACACACAAAACACACAATATTAAAATCCGTCACAAATCACACACAATTAAAGCCCACATTTTCCAATTCCAAATCAATATCTTGCGTTTAAAAAAGTAATACTTTTGTATTTCTTCCAATCCAAAAAAAATTAGGAGGGAATGCAGTTTTCTATCCTCCGGGTGTCACTTGCCACTTCCGGAGTTCCTCTCCGTGTGCTCTGATGGCCTGAGCTTCACATTCCAAGATAATGTACAAGAAAGATCACTGAGGCAGAAATATACAAAAAAAAATATTGTTAAAATTTTTAACGAATCTTAAGAGACTCGGGGTCGCGTATCCTATCCTTAAAAAACTCCTTAATAATTTCTTCTAGAGAAGATCCCACTCATCGTCATCATCACGAAAGAAGATCAAGCACACGTTCATTTTTTTCTCACTCGATTCTTTCTCACGACGACGAATCACAAGACACACAAAAAGCTTCTTTGATCTGGATAAACTAAAACATGCCTAATTAGAATGCAATGCAAATGCAAAATAAGTATGTTAAAGCTTTACTTACTAAAAAATACTGCTTGCTATGCTGTTATGCTGCTGTTGTGCCTGCAACTTGCTAACTCGCTTGCATTGCATCTAATATTACTCGTTCTCGTAAATACTGAAACCACGAAAAAAAATTAGCTACTCTGCTGCTATCTCCTCCACTAAACCAAACAGAAAGAATAGTCTGCTCGCTCGCTCGCTGTGTGTCGAAAAAGCAGAAAATGTGTAACTCAAGCCGAGATAGACTACTTACTTACTTTACTACTCCTCTCCGTTCTTTTTCCCAAACAAACTAAAACGCTGCTTGCTAAGCAATTCTTTCTTTATGGCGAGTTTTGTTGTTGGGAACATTTCATCATTCAGTTCATTGTTGTTGGGTTCTCTCTCGTGATACCAAATACCAGAGACCCAGACACAGAGAAACGTAAAGAGAATTTTTGTTACAGCGAAATTTAGGTACCGTACTTACGTAGCCAACTTTTATACATACTTATCTTACCAAGCAAGTAGAGAAGAGACTATGATGCGACATGTGTTCAATTTTTAAGCTCAAGCCACAAAAGCATCACAAAATCCCAAATCCAGCTTACTATTTAGTTAGTAGAGAAGCGAGAGAAGCATTGCGTGAATGCTAGGCAGAGAGCGAGAGCACAACAGAAAAAAAGTAGACGGTAAAAAAGGGTTGAGTTGAGTTGTGAGAGTTGTTATTGTTCTCACTTTTTCACACTAATGCTAAATGTACGTATGAAGTATGGATAGTATATCTACAGCGCAGAAAAAAACACTTTTTTTGCTTTGCAAACGACATGACAAGGATAGGATAGCATCAAGCGTAAATTAACTCTTTCGTACTTGCCACTTCTCGAACCAACTTTCTCACGATGCACCAGAATTGTTGTGCTGGACAGGACTCTACTTGATTGTTGTAACTTGTAATGTAGCTTGTATTTTTTACTTACGCTTTTGTGATGACTTTTTTACATAATGACCTGCATTTCTGGACTTGGCGTGGTTCATCAACCTGTTAATAAAGTGGACTAGGATCAACAAAATTTATATGAGCTTCCAAATGGAGCAGTTATCGTTTGAAAAATAATCTCGTTCTAAAAAAATATTATCGGAGCCGTCTGACTGAGACAACCGTTTAGGCTAATAATAATTGCTAATTAAACGTAATGTAATATTGTTATGCAAGAATTATTACCTTACTAAGTTAAAGATTTAATACGATGTAGCGCATCTGTAAAAATGCAATCTTAAAATGTAAAAATCACTTGTTACAAGAATAATAATATTTTACAAAGTAAAAAACATTGCTGCATAATATTATAGTAAGTAGTAAGCATTAGTATGCATATTAATACATAAACGCCTATCTATCAATTATTCCACCACACCATTATGCATTAATATAATGTTACGATTTTTTTTTTTTGGAAATTGAGACGAGCTTCATTTAATATTTGACGCTGATTTTTAATATGATTGTAGGATTAGGTATTATGTACGTAAAACGAAACCAAAACCAAATTTTCTGAAAGAACGGAAAATTAGTCTTCTGGGGTTATGTGGTATTGGTGATGTTCTGTGGTTATCTCATACCTATTATCATTTCATTACTGATGTCAATCAATTTTTTTACATGGACGGTTGGCACTAAACCCGTGATTTTAGACAGATAAAAAACGTGCAAGCACTAAATAGCTGACTGAAATTATTATTTGCGCCTTAATGTATGCATTGCGTATTTTTTTGCTATTATTAAATTAGCTAAGTATTGAGGTGAGCAGCATAGCAGCAACAATTACAAATTATGCTTCATTTCATTCATGCCAGTTTTTTTTTGCAAAACATGTTCTCTTTTGCTCGTAATTCCTACAAGTTAATGACGAATGGAAGGGATACATGATTTGCATTTTTGCAGATTGTAATGCAGTTTCGTTTTATAGTAAATGTGATAATAACGCAACTATTGATTGTAGAAATTTTTAAATATTATGGCATAATGTAAGAACAAGGAATTATGATGACCTAATCACAATGATGTTCATTTTATCTGGCAAAGAGTATCAAAGATGAGATTGTGACAACGGTGTAGTTTCATGTAAAAAATGATTTTTGTGGGTTCTTCCGTAGGTCAATTAGTTGAAATCACTTAACAAACAGCGTCATTGCTTTTGCTTTATGATTGATTTATATAAAGAAAATATCGTAATTTAAATAAAATATAAAATAAGTTAACACTAACCATTTAGCGTTGCTGATACCTTTTCAATGCTTCATCTCACATATTGCGACGGAAGTTAAATGTAAAAATGTATCAAAATGTTAATTGTACCAATAAAATCGACTACAGATTTTTTCATGAAAAAAAATCATGCTATGCTTCCGTAAATATAGTTTTAGTAGCATTTGAGGCTTTGCTCACTCTTGACCAATCATTCACATTTTAATGCATGAGCGTTCGCTGGCGTGCATCAATTCTTATTTGGAAGCCCTACGAATAATTTAGATCATATAAAAGGACCCTTATCTGGATTTGGCACTGCATTTCATACCTGGCTGTTGAGGAAGTGAGTTTACGTGTGTACTATGTCGTTAAGACAGAGCTCATTTTGAGCTACTGCAAAAATGTCAAAGTTTACAGTAAGTTTCCAATTAACGGGAATCGTCAAGTTATTATGTGAAAAATTTTGTTACCTTTTTTTCTTCTTTTCGCGTATAGGTGGTTGTTCTGCTGCTAACCGTCGTGACGAGCTCAGTAACGGCGGCAGCGACAGAATCTGCCAAAAAATCGAGAAAAGATTCTGTAATCGATCCCGAGCTCGAAAAGTTGATTCCTTCCAGTGATCCGGACGTCGCTCCACCTTCCGGTGCTTCTGCGCCAGTAGATGTAGACGTTGGAGATGTTGATGTCGGTGGAGTTGAGGAATCCCCTACTAGACCTTCGCGTGGCAGTTTCGGAGGTGATTCTGATAAACCAGAGCCATTGTACAAAGCGATTGTGGTTGAAGACACCCCTGGTGGCTGGGGATTTGGGTGGGGGGACGAAGGGGACAACGAGGAAGCCCTTACTTATCACGGATGGGGAGAAGAAAAACATCATGGGTGGAAGCATGCTGACGAAGGGGAACACCACCATGGATGGAAACACGATATGGACCACCATGTAAGTGAATGTTAAGCTAATGACGTAACACAGAATTCATCCTTTTATTTTATTCTATTTCGTTTAAAACGACTTTAGGGGTGGCATCATGCCCATCACAAACATGGTCATGATCACAAGCATGGACACAAACACGGACACCACCACAAGCATGGTACCGTCGATTAACAATTCCCTTAATCCAAATTCCTTACCTCAATTAATTATAATTATCACAATTTTTTAATATTTGCAGGGCATCATCACAAGCATGGTCATAAACATGGTAGGTTTAAATGAATAGTAGATTAATTAATTGCAAATTCAGCCTGGAAGCATGTTTTTATCATATTGCCCCTTTTCGCATGTATTCTTTTCGTGGGTGTTCATCATTCATTTTTTTCGTTGTCCACAGGTCACAAACACGATCATAAACATGGCCACAAACACGGTACGTTCCAACCGTAATCGCAATTGCTACGATAATGTCTTAACCTTCAAACTAGTCAAAATTGTTGGAATTATAATTTAATCGTTGTTCCTTTCTTAGGCCATCACCATAAACATGGTCACAAACACGATCATGATCACAAGCATAAACATGGTAAGAGTTTGAATATGTGCAAGTTCGCAGCATACAAACCAATTCAGCATTTTTCTTAACACTTAATTTTAACTCTGACATACTTAATTATGATTTTAGGACATGCTCACCATCACAAACATGAACATCATCATCATCACCACCATCATCACGGGCATAAACATGGTAAGTCTAAGTACCTCTACTAGACTCTCTGGAAACGTAAGTATCCAAGCCTTGTTGTACTTTCCAATCAACTAATTTCACAATTGCAAATCACTTTTTAAGGTCATGAGCACAAACACGAAAAAGGCTGGGGATGGCATGAAGGTGGTGAAGGAGGCGAAGGCGCAGAGGGCGGTGTTGACGAAATATAAATCATCATCCTTGAGACAATGGAAAGAAATGACAAAGGTGACAATTCACATACCACCTTTCGGTGGTATGTGAATGTCATGGAATGAAGATTGAATTCTGCCATAATGGTTTAAATTGGAGAAAGTTGCGTAGTAGAAATGAATATCCGTTGAGATTTCTTTTTGTTGAAAACAATATTATATTCAATTTATTTTTAACATATCATCATCACCCATACATATGAATAATAGTACAATACATGGACTCACAATTAGTAATTAAATGCTATTTTAAGTAATATGCTTGTATTTGTCCTTATTCGCATCGTATACGACAATAAAAGTTTTTTACCAAACTATGCCGATGAAAATCATGACGCTGTGGTAGTTGTTTTCTTTTCATGGCGTTCGAAAACGTCTGCCTTATCATCTCATGAAGCATCATGAATTGATGAAAATAACAATAGATTCGCAAACAATCTCGCCTGAATCGATTATCATACATACCTTTCTCTAGACAGAAAGTGTGAAATCGTCAACTTGTCACGTGCGAAGAAATTGCATGAAGAAAGCATCACAAACCTCACAAACACTTGTTTTGTGGGTGGTGCAGGCAAATGTCAGATGTTGCGAGCAAAACAGCTGGCTATACTCACTAAACTTCAGTCAGTCTGCAGTGTTTGTGGGAGGAAAAATATTGAGTGTATTTCAAGCAAGTGCATTTAATTTATTAAATTGAATTGGCATAATCCTTCAAAGTTAATCTTCCTGCGGTACAATGTCAGGCAATTACTATTTTGTAATGGTGGGTCATCACGATAATCCACTGTTTGAAATGGAGTTCTCACCTGCCGGCAAAGAAGCACAGGTAAGTTGTGACGATAAGCTTATTGGTGACGATAATCAAATATTCAGTGTAATACTCATACTGACTGTATGACAAGTGCTGTAGTATTAATGCAAAGCTAATATTTTATGTGACGAATTCTTGTATTATCTGAATTTGTAGAAGGAGGACCACAGCTACTTGAATCAGTTTATCGCCCATGCAGCCCTGGATCTAATTGACGAACATGCGTGGAGAACGACGAATATGCATTTAAAAATCGTGGATAAATTTAATGACTGGTTCGTGTCCGGTTTCATCACAGCGTCCAGAATCCGATTTGTCCTGCTACATGATTTGAAAAACGATGATGGAATAAAGAATTTCTTTTCGGAGATGTATGAAATGTACATTAAGGTATGCATTAACGTTCGAACAGCATATTTAAATTTACATGAGTACAAACTGTACAGTTTGGAGACAAAAATTATAATTGCTTTATTTTTTCTTCTTTCTTTCTGAATTTAGTACTGTATAAATCCATTTTATGTTCAAAATACTCCAATCATCAGCCCAGCGTTCGAGAAGAAGGCGGCCTTTTACGGGAGAAAGTTTCTAGTTGGATGATTTAAGCTTTGATCGTAGTTACTGTTTAAATTTTTGTTTGGAAATATAATTTCTCTTAAGTCGATTACAGTAATGTAGTTAGTTTGTTATTATTATTTATTGTAATGTGATAGTGTGTCATTACTTTTTAGTATGTAATGGGTATAGAATAGTTCAGAACCGTTTTCGTATGAAATTAATAGTAAATACTTTCGCAACTAAAACCAAAATACGTCGAATAAATCTTTTTTACAACAAATTGCTTTTTGGGCGTTTTAAGAAAATTTTGTATTTTTTATTAAGAACGTTTTTCAAATTTTTCTTTATATTAAACTTATTATAAATAAAGAGGACTAAAGTGACAATCCCTACATGGCATGATGTTTTAAAAAGACAAGCATTTCACCTTTTCTTGTCTCGGATTGCATTGATTACTTCAACTGTGAAATAAATACCTCATACTTATAACTTTTCTACGTATAAAATATTTAGAGTCACAGTTAAGGCAAATTAAATAGACATGCGACAGAGTGTTAAAAGTTGGAAATATAATGTAATAATTGATGTCTAGTTGATGTTGTTGTTATTAAAATATCTCTTTGAAACATTTCGGCATAATATTTCTCGATTTTCTTTTCTTCAGAATATATCGTGTGTGAGTGATGTCTGTGTGTTCTTTGTTGGTGGCGACTGTTGGATCAAAATGATGTCATTGCTTCTGTATCTTTGAGATATTTTCTAAGAAAAATAGAATGTCTGGCAATATAAGTACATGTAGAATTTAAAATTAGTAAGTACGACAGTATTTATATATGAAGCGCATTCTTTTCGACATTTTATATAGTATATAGAATCTAGCTAGCTAGAGAGATAGTAGAACTGTTATGTACAAAGCTTTTTTCCCACTTTCCATCGTTATATCGTTATCACGTACATTTTTTATATGCTCAACGGAAGCGCATAAGCAAAATTAGGTAAACACCTTTCAATTTTACTCTTTCACTTGAGTAAAGTATATCATAGCTTCTCCTGCTCTGTTTTTAAGTGTTGTGGTAATGTTGACGTGTGTATATTTAGATTAGATGTTTTCTAGTATGTTTCGAAAAAAGGATAAAACATTATTTGAAAAAGAATACTGTGAAAAAAAAATGTTTTCATCAAATCGTTTCTTGTTGCTTTTTTCTTCAAATAGCAAGTTAACGTGTTTGATTTGTGGTGATCTCAAAACTTTTTTTTTTAAATCGTCAACTTGGGGAAAACGCGGACCGATTATTTGTTTGTTTTTTCAGTTTCGCGGATAAATTATTCGAAATTTCTGTTTGAAAATTGTAGTAACAATATTAATAAGATTTTATTATTGTAATTAATAAAAGATAATTTTTTAGACGAATTCATTTGTTTAGAATTTAAAATTATCAATTTAGACTCGGGATCGCCTGCTAAGAGATGCAACTGGTTGGATTGCTCGTGGGGTGTGTCCATAAGTTTCACGGGAGACGGGCTGGTAACGATAGCCTGCAGCACGGATGCGAGTGGCTGGGTCGTCAGTGAAAGCTGTTGGAAGAGAGTCGTCAAAAATAGATGAAGGGAACAGGTCTGGGATCTCTGAGAATGGTCTTGGGCGACGCCTGGACACTGCACCTTCCTCAGCTCGCATGTCCTCAGTGCCTACAAAGTTTTTTAGAAAAAATGTTGCAAAACATCATAAATATTTCAGGAAGCATTTCCATGATCAAAGTCAAAGCATCAGAACGGATTATTGGGTGGAGACATGCAAGAAATTTATCAAGAAAACGACATGTTTTCCCATGAGCCGATAATAATATGGAGTTTTAAGAGAGAGCTCGGAAAAAATATATCGTTTTCTCCTCATCCAATAACAACAAGCTCAGGGATAGTGAGATATTTATGTTCTTTGGCAAACTTTCAAATGTTCTGAGAGATGTGTGTGCGTGTAATGCATGCACAGCATCCTAAACGATCTTACTAAAAAAGTTGCTCTCTTGCAGTAAAAACACTGGCAATTGGCAAATAACTGATGTGAGCATTTTCGCTCAAGTGTTCCATTATAGAAAACGATCCGGGATTCCAATATCCAACACATTATATGACAATGTGACAAATATAGCTATACAACAAGCACACCTTGTTCATTTTCAAAAACGGAATTTGCCAAAGAATTCATATCAGTAGGCCGATCGATTCGCCCATGAACACAAGTATGAGAGAGTCAAAAAAGTATTTAAAATCTCCAACGGTTTACGCAGAAATTATTACAGAACGGAGAATGCTTGAAATTGAATCATGGAGCCGAAAAGGAAAATTATGTATATTTTAAAAATTCTGGAATACCTTTTAGAGCTCGCACATATGAGGTCCAGAACTTCGCCTTGCGCTGGACTGGCTCATGCATGCTGATCATGTCGAAATGCTGACGGAAGCTTGCACTCGTCATTGTTTCTGTTTTTCGTTAGGATTTACCTACCAGTAAACTGCGGAAACAAAAATTACAAGATTTTCAGACGTGTGGTTAAGTTTGCTGCAATTAATTCACAAACGACCAGCAATAAAAATGCAACTGCTTTTGAAAGAATATATTTGGCTCGTTGCACCAAATGGTCAAATGTTTCCGGACACACTTTCCAAATGTTTGTACGTTACAGTCTATATAATATCGTTCTGCACACAATAACAACTTGATATTCAGATAATTTTTGGGGAACAAAAAATGTACGAATCTCAGATTTTGATTTGTGCAATCCCGAAAAGAAAAGTTGATTGTGGACCGAATATATTTTTTGAGTAACGATTTATTGCTGTTGGTTTGTGTTTGTAGAAAGAGAAAAATATTGGAAACTGTTGGAAATGGTAACTCACAAACCTGCAAAAAGTCTAACTGGAACAGGTATTGTTAGTCACGAGTAGGTTGTATGGGGGTTAGATGAAAAAGCTGATGTGCTCCGGTTCGTTCGCCCGTCTTCAAGCAACTGATAGCCACACTAACCGAATTTTTGAACCACAGGGAAAAAGTTTTGTAAAGAACATCCAATTCCAATTCGAAATATATCTGCAGCAAAATATATTACGTATCAGCTATTTATTGAAACTTGCAAGTACAAGTTTGTGGGAAATATTAAGCACGCATATTATATTACATTGTGTACCTTCTCCTGCAAAAAACGTCATCCTATAGACTATATGGACCTTCTCGTTTTCCCGACCTATTGACGTTGGCGCTATAACGTCTTCACCTTATCCGTAGCCTATTATAAGATTCTATGAATGGCCAAAGTAGTGACATGACGGAGCAAGCTATCCTCTTCCGTTAAAAAGAAAGCATGCATAAATCTGCTTCTAACGACATTTTGCATTTAGCAACTTGCGACAGCTACTGCGAGTATTAGCTCAAATCTTTTGATTCCTCCTTTCCGAGCATCTTGCATGGGGTGTTACACAGAATGATAATGACGAGATCTCGCGAGCGCAAATCACTAATTACTATATGTGCTACTTGTGTAAACCAGTGCAATGCATAGTAGGTATAATATTATCTTATCAGACATAGTTTTTACTTCTTCTGCAGCTATATGGACAATAGCAAGATTCGTGGGAATGACGTTAACATTTTTGCTAAAGAGAAAAGGGCTTACTTGAAACGTCTCAGTGGAAGTATGTTTCGCAGCTTCAGTATTGACTACTCCCGGAAAGGTGCCAAACAGCCACACTCGACGGTCTATTTTTAGTCAACGCTTCCACTTACTTCACAATTCGGTACGAGGTCACCTCAACCGACCCTGCTTGCAGCTATCCATTATATTATTGTGAGCCCCTGCTTGTCTGCGACGTTGTGTACTGGCAATTTGCAGTTTTTACTTTCTGTTTGGTGGTGGTGGTGGTGGGGTGCTCTAGATAACTTGTTTAAAAGCCTTTTAATATGTTGTAGAGAATGATAACGTGTTCCACGATCCACATCAGTACACGTCCCTTTCCATCACGCAGCAGCCATCAAACAAACAGCCTCATCATCATCATGATCATCATCATATCGTCACTGTGGTTGTCACCCATGTCTCCTCAACATAAAACAAGAGCTAACTATTCTGTATACTTGAGTTAGAAAATATAATAACAAATCAAAATGATTGCCTCAAGGTAAAAATGTCGAGCGAGAATGACACGGTTTCCAATTAGGTACATTGCTTTCTCGGCGGATTACGTTACACACAACAAAAGATGAGAGTTCCATTTGGAAATCGTCCTTATCCTACATTACATCCCATTACAAACGATTGCACAAATACTTTTTATCCTCTAATTAATTTCTGCTATCTGATTCAAAAAAATTCTTAGAAGACGAAATGTAAATAGTTTTGCGCAGTATTTTATCCTGTGACTAGATTTGATTCATTCACACTTGGATAATATGTATGACAATCAGTGTGACTTTCTTGACACAACCGGATAACGAATAGAACGCAGTAGAATGGTTAATAATAATTAAGCTATAAATAACGTGGAAATGTGAGTGGAAGGAGCTCCAACAAGTCTGCCTGCGGAGCACATGTTGTTTTTCTCGTATGTTTTTTTCCAAAATCTGCAACGTTGACTAACTGTTACTGAAAATGCTTCATAATTGTGATAGCGCACCCACTCATATTCGTCATCTTCATTCTGCATGACGCCATGTTTCATAAGGGTCACTACACTGCGACCGCCACATATGTCGTGTTATTATGATGGGTTCTTTCCTTCCACCCACTTCACTTTCCTTTCAGCATTGAGCATTTTAATAACCTCGACAGTTATTCCACCAACGCACCATTTTTTATTTATTTATTTTAAAAAATGGGAAGAGTTGTGGGATGTCCATTTAATAACATTGGATGACATAAAATGGAAAACAGGGAAAGTGAAATGTGATCTATAAAACGTGCATTTCGTCTTCATTAGTTTCGGAAAATGGAACTAAACTGCATGCATTTCATGTCTAGTACATAATCGTGATGTCATGAACGACCCTCCAACAACTTATGAACCAAACCCCAAGATCCCAAAACACATTTGCCAAAGTCTGTTTATATTTTATTTACATTATATTTTTTCGCTCTCGATCTCGATCAACATCGTCATCATGAATTCATCACTTGTAACAGGGTTTTAAGTTCCCATTCCCATTTCTTATTAGAGCAGTTTGAGAAATGTCTCTGGCCATGGCCCGAACTTGGCCTGGATCCATATTTCTTGTATTTTATTTTTATTTGCATTTTATTTGCAAAAAGAAACATTTTTATAGGAATCAAAATAATATTACATGATACTTCATAATTATCTGCATCTGCATCCATTATCCAATGATACATTATCCCATATCAACACAAATGTAAATATCAAATTAGCCCACTTCAACCCACACACATTGAAAACATTATTGACCATGCGAAAAACGGGTTAAACGGTTGTAAACTAATTGCTCTAATGTATTTTGAGTTTAATGGATTCAACAGAACAGCGTAATTCATTTAGTGTAGTCCGTCGTCATCAAAGCAGAAAATAGATTTGCGTTTCATATAAAAGTTTGCATGTTGTTCTTGTCCCACTGCCCGCCTGTTGTCTCCACCCTCCCACACTAATCTCCACTAGCCAAAACCCAGAAACACAAAAAGGTCCAACAAAGGAGAAGGCAGACGCGCAGTGAAAGAAAAGAGGAAAGTGACGCATTGACGCAGCCTTTTCTGTTACTATCAACCAGCTTCATCATCCCATGATATCCTTCGTCATCATAACCATTTGTCTTGTCTAAAAAAGCTAAAATGCACATTTTACGAACACATGTGATTACATCTCTACATCTACACGAACATTAAAATTGATTGATTATTTGTTTTAGGAAATTTTCCAAGAATTATTTTTTATCCTCTGAATGAATGAAAGGGATGAATAATGGACAGATGCTTCTTTCTCATAAAATGCCTTGCAGTGCAAATGTATATTTTTTCCTTTGGCGACATCAACATTTCCTTAAAAATCCCGTGCTGCTCCGCTGCGCTAATCTAAGACAAGAAAGTTTTCATGGCCTTCGAAACGAGCGGCGCATGGAGTAGCAGGTCAATAACCATTTCCCCCCTTCTGCCGTTTTTTGTCTTGCTTTTGCATGTCGTTGCAATTTTTCACTCCGACAGAAAAGCAGCGTGCACCTTAAAATAATAAAAGCCGAGCAAAGAGAGTGGCGTGAACAGTTGTTTTCCAAAGCAAAGATGTAATATTGAAATACGCAATATCACTAATAATCAGCTTCAGCACAGGCATGAGCAAAAACCGCGATAATATTGGTGAATCCAATCTCTGTGTTCGGTGATGTGATGTATCTATTTTTACATTTTTTTCGGTTTATGAAGTGCAAAGCATGCAGATAATGCCTGATGACGATCTGAAGATCTGATCTCATGGGTGCCAATGTTTCTCTCCTCTCTCATAGTTGGTGTTGTAGTATTTCGAACAGAAGATCGTATTCATAGATGAACGCAAGCTTAAAACTGAGATATACAAAGCTAAAATGCAAATGTTGCGCAGAATAAGAATATGCTTGCCTGTTGTGCTTTCATTGCAGCAGCAATGGAAGATTTTTTTGTGCGTGTCATTTGCTGTTCATTTGCTCGTAACGAAAAAAATTACACAGAAAATTATTACTTTTCTTAAATTATTATTATTCCTCCTGACATTTCATTCCTTTGACTAAAAGAGTTAAATAAATTGCCATATGTAAGCGGATCTTTTCAAGGTTAATGTCATGTTCATGTTTATCGACAGAAGAGAGAGATGTGTGAATGGGGAATGAAGAAATCAAGAAAGCACGCGAAGGCCTTCTAGAGCCAGGGGAAAATGAAGCCTTTATCTGCTTAACTAATGAGGATGAAAGAAGAAAAACAGAAATGCTAATTGTCTCAAATAGTTTATTTTTGTAAACATGGCTTTCTTTGAAAATAAACGTACGCGAAATGGAATCGTCGACTATTTTCTGACATCGATGAAAACCATTAGCACTTGATTTGCTTCCGGTTGTCTAGCTCAGTTTTTTCTCAGGATGTCCTTCCTCTGTTGATTACCAAAAATAGAAAATGCAGTTTTTCAAAGTAAAAAATGCACCTATACTTTTCGGCTTACACTACTGATCATCATAAAGCAATGATGTAAAGTAAATAGCCGGTGTTTGTGCCAGGAAAACTTTTTCATCTCATTTCAACATCTTGCGTATATATTTTGCTTAATCCCACAAGGTATTTCATAAAAATATATTAATTTTAAACTTGGAACATCTAATGCAGTGGGCGTTTTTACTGACAAGGCATTGAACGACGTTTCGTTTAACTATCCATGCAAACCACTTCTAAAATGGACTGGCATTTATCAAACTTGAATTGCGGAGCGGTTGAAGGAATTAGTTTTACTTCCCAATGAAGGACCACAAGAAAAACAGAATGCTAGAACGAATTTTTCAGCTCCGTAGTTGCATTGAAATGAAATTCTAAACATTATTTTTTTCACTAATTTACGTTTTATTAAAATGATAATATTAATTGAATAAAATGTTATTTAACATAATCGGTTAATATATTCTCATTAAACGACAATTTCACAGTAGCCCAATTTAGTTTTCCTCTCCCTCCTCGTCATCTTCACTTGCCTGATTCTCGCATTCTTGCCACTCCTCATCAGTGACAGCTTCTTTCTCTGTCTCATCATTTTCTTCTCCCTCCCCCGTTTCCTCAGCCCTGTCGTCATCGTCGTCATCCTCCTCTTCACTGTCACTACTACTGCAACTTTCTTCCTCTTCCTCCTCACGCAGCTCAACTTTGTGAGGCACCTGGAATACATCCAACTCTTCCTCCTCCACTTCTACACGGATTGCTGACTTCCTGGTGCTGTACAGGCCACCCTCCCTTTTCCAAACTTCCAGGAAAAATCTCGACGCAGCTGCAAATGAATTTGACTGAATGACACAAGCGAAAAGATTCAGCGCGGGTGATGGACTCTCCTCTTCCAACTCTGAGTAGCTCATCATATTAAGACTTGCCTTTATACACAAATGGTCCAACTTTCCCATTTCATATATTTTGACTAAATCGCTCAGTCGCAAACCCAAATTCCCTTCCCATCCCAAATTTTTCATGGTGAGATCACGAAGAGAGGGCAACTCAAGAGCAAGTATTCTAGCGTCATTCTTGTGTGTGCGTAAATTGATAATTTCCAGAGATTCCAATCCCACCGGAAGACAGTTGGCATTTTTGAGTTGAATGGGCTGCTCGTATATTTGATTCAATGACGCAGTTTCATCTCCTTCACCGTCAATATCACAGGACTCGTCAGCGTCATTTCTCCCTCCCAAAGACAGATGCTTCAAATGCACACAAGCTCGGAAAAACTCCAAATTAACTCCGTCACGAATGTCTAACCTCACCGTTACTAAAGTTGGAGAGTTCACTTCAATAGCACCTCCAGGAAGGGGAATTTTATCACCAGCAAAGATGCACTTTTTCATGTTACTTTGCTTGATGAGCAAATTTTTCCAAACTGGAGCACTCTCCTGCCTTCCTACTAGAACCACGTGAAGCTCTTCCAAACAAACGCTTTTCAGCTCCTTGGCACTCAAAGCCAGTTGACACAAGGATAAGTAATTTACATTTGTTGGAAATTGGATTCCATCTCCAAACCGATCACCGTCCCCCTTGTGCTGATGCTCTGAAGTCTCCTGTTTATCATTTTCTTCGTCGCCACTTTCATTGGTATCACCGCCATCCGGTTCATCTGGCAGTTCATATTTTTGGGTGAAGGAAAAACTTTTTATTGATTCCGCATGTCGTCCGAGAAAAATGCACAGTGCCCTGACAAGGATCCCTTCAACAGATTCCATATACGGCATGGCAAATATGGCTTTCTCCAGACCAACAAACTTTTGCGAGCAGAGAAAGCAGGCAAGCGAAAGGAAAGTGGACTTGTAACTGAAATGGTCAGTGGAGTCTTCGGGGCTCATTCCGCAGCTGTCAATGACCATTTCCTTCAGGTGAGGGAGACAGCATGACACAAGCCAAGGTTCCCGTTGCTTTTCATCAACATTCTCCCTTTTCGGAATGCAAAACAGAGACAGGTGGAGGTACAAACTGGTAATATTTTTGCACGGACTGAGAATACATTCAAGAGGTTGATAACCAGCAAGTCCAAGGTGCCCCACGAAACCAATCTTGCGAACTTTCTCTGGGTTTGAAATGTCTTGAAGTTTCTCCACCTCTTCTACCACATGTTCATTCTCAACGCTTTCGCCAGTAGCATCTTTTTCAGTTTTGGCACACGTTTCAGTGAGACATCTTTCAGAGGAGAGTGTCATCCAGTAATTGGCTCTGATGCTCATGCGATCCATGTTCGATTCCGGATCAACCATAAAGGAATTGCCTGACTTGACAATCAAGACACGCCCAACGTAACGGTCGGTAACCTGGTCCCATCTTTTAGAAACGTTGCGAAGTGTTTCATAAGACTCGGAGGGACAATAGCGAAGAACCTTTCCAAGAATCTAAAATAGTAGCACAACATACCTAGTGATGTCGTATCTTATTGGCTTAAATTCACAGAGCAAAGCACAAACATCAGTCATGATAAATGAAATCTCAGTTTACCCCATCCGAAAAATAATCATCGATGCTGGAATATTTATTTTGTTTCGAACACATGATTCAGACGTCACCCTTAAAAAGCAGGTTTTGCGCATATGTACATTAATCATTTGTACACCACACTACATTCAGTTTCAAAACCCGACTGGAACAATGACAATATATTATAATTTCATTAAAAAATGAATACCGTTTCCAACCAAAATTGGGTTTGGAAGACTCACTGATGGACTACTTTCATATCTAAAAGTTGGTCAACGTTGCGTTGGAGAGAGGGAGACCAACCGACGGCGACATCGCCTCCATCCATCACCTATTAGTACCATTACAAACTGAGGAATAGAATAAGTACGGTCACCTATGTAGTTGGAATGGAACCTCAGACGACGCTGTAAAAGGAAATCCACTAGTACTTTATATAGAGTACATCTAATCAATGTCATAAATATCTCTGAGGAAAATGTTAAAATCAAAAAATTCGAGTTGCGTTTTGCACTCACATAAACATAAGTACCTACTATCATGCAGTAGCGTGACATACTGACAATGAGATCGATGCCATAGATGAACTCATCCACAGTAATCAGGACTTGCCAATAACGCTTTAAAAACACGGCCATTTGTCAATGGACGAGAAATTTTCTAATTTCAATCAAAAGATGCGTCAATTCGATTACTAGAAAATTATGACATGTCAGTATGATATGACATTATGAATATGAAACTGAAAAGTTGGAAAAACATTGCCTATAACCCTAAAAAAATTCATACTTATTAATTTATTCGTACGCAAATACGCATTCATATATGTCCACCCACACGCACACACTATCAATTTATTCTGATCCTTCCTGATCATCCGATGACGGCAAACAAAGAGCATGAAAACCCTTTCAATTCAACTTTTTTTTCGTGTTTGTCATCAAGAAAGCAAGCTGTTCTATTCTTTAGTACATAGATCCAACCAGCAAAACTATCAGACAGCAGATGAGTTTGTTTGTATTCCATAGCCTTGATCCATGGACCGACTATCATGTTGTTGCCCAATGCTGCTCAGTTGACAAGCCTTTTCCACACGAGGAGCACGAGATCAATACATTCTTTCGCTTTCCCCTCTTTTCTCCTCCAGTAAAAACTTTCCACTCCAGCTCCCCATTAAATTTTTTAGCACTTTTTTATCCTCTCTGCACCTGTCTCTATCCAGTTAACCCTCTGACACATGATAGATAGGTAGTTAGTAAGCCCAATCACCCAATTAAAAATTTATACATTTTTGCGTTGTTTTTGTTTGTGCAAAAGAAAAGGTATGGAAGGACGCGCACCACAACTTTAAGTGTTTTAGTTGCGCTTTAGTTTAGTAGCTGTGATATGTACTAACCGTATAGCATTCCAGATGAACAGTAGTTAAAAACGTAAAGTATTTTAAAGCTTTAAGTATTCAGTTTCCACTAATAAACGTTAGGTTAGAGATTAGTTGTTGGATGAAATAAAATTGAGAGTGAAAATGGCATTGAGATTGGTTCAAAGCATTCTAGCCTTAGTCACAATTTTGTGTACAGCTACGTTTTGGCTGTACTTTCTTTACATTTTGAGTGGGCCGGACGTAAGTTAATTATGAAAAAATATTTTATGGATTGCGTGCATTTAATGGTGGAATTATGGAATGGACGATAATGAAGGTGTTTGTAACAAATCATTTTCAGGAGCGTCTCTCATTTCCGAGAGACTTGGGCCACCTCCAGCAAATGCGGCATGTCCTCGATGAATATGTTACAAATAACGTGAGCTACACCGTGGTTTTCTTTTCCTCTGTATATTTGTACAAACAATCATTCGCAATACCCGGATCCGTCTTCATGAATTTGCTAAGTGGGGCGTTATTTGGGGTGGCGAACGGATTCATTTTTTGCTGCATTTTGACTGCTAGTGGAGGTTCCTGTTGTTTTCTCCTCTCAAAACACTTTGGACACGCAATCCTACATAAATTTGCACCTCATCGAATTGAATACTTTCGATCAATGGTATGATTGAGCAGTTAGTAAAGAATGCACAAATTAAACCATTTCTCTAACGATGTATCTCATTAATGTATCTTCTTTTATTTCCCACAGATTGAAAAGAAAGATAATGACAAGGACTTATTTAAATATCTGCTCAGTCTGAGGTTATTTCCAATGACTCCAAATTGGCTTATAAACATGGCATCACCCCAGGTCGGAGTGCCTTTGAAAAGCTTTTTCCTTTCCATGTTGGTGGGACTGGCTCCGTACAATTTCCTCACTGTTAATGCAGGTTGGTTTATTATTGCTAATTTGTAAGGATAAGTTGTAATTACAAATCCATTATAACTTGGATACAATAATATATTGTTTACCATAATTCATACAGGATCAGCCCTAGCGGATCTAAAGTCGCTAGATGACGTAGTTTCCTGGCGAGCCGGAATTGGATTGGGTCTTCTAGCCATTGGCCTCCTGAATCCAATGAAATTATATCGAAAATTTCGAACGTGATCGTGTCTCAATCTTTCATCACCACACCAGTCAGTCTCTCAAGAGTTGTCAGCTTTAAACATTCGTGTTGTTTCGTCAAGTGCTAAAATATAATATATATAAACTAATTTTAAAATGCATCATATTGTGCAGTTTACGGATCTCTATATTTTGTTAACTGAAGTAACTCGTTTTAAAGTGTAAAAAAGTTGTGCTAGCTATGTATTTATAGTACAATATATCTAAGTAATTATTATACTCACGCGCAAACTTATACCAGTGATTTATTCACCTTTCAAATAATCCAAAATAAATAACAGCACCGATTGCAGTAATGAGTAGAAACGTTAAGAAAACACGCCCAATTTTTCGCCATAAAAACCGACACCGATAGGTAAAAGCCCATCCTTGATTATCATTGTCTGTGGCTGGTACAATAAACCCAACTGCATGATAACGATCCAGAATACCTCCAGGTTTGAGGTACGGTATGCATGACATGTCTTTTAGCCTTGTTCGGGGATCCAATTCCATTGCAACATTCAATCCGGGATCATACAATGGATTACCGTTATTGTGAAGAGACAAATGTTCTTGGTATTCAAAAATGTCAACGTATTTATTGCTCGTTGTGGGATTGCCTTCAGTGTTATGATTCATTATCCGACAGGATGACGAAAAGAATTCTCAAGAAGCATATTCGGTCCAATTTCATCCTTTTCTTTCAGGCTATTACACTTAAGTACACTAATCTTGTTTCCGTTTTGCTCTTCGTCGTACTAAGATCAGCGCTTTTTGTCATGAGCAAAAGTAGTCTAGACAATTTTTGAGAGTTTACCCAACGGCCAACTCTGATGCAAAATACGATTATAGATTATACAAAAAAAATTATAGAAAATAGATTGACATTGACTTGAAAGTGATAACGAGCGACAGGGACAGACCTTCAAAATAAATCCAAATCGGTCAAGACATAAATAGAAATCGAAACCGAAAATTTGATTTGTTCGTGCATAAGCTGATGAGATGGAGGCCTTGAAAGCTCGGTTGAAAGGGAAGCTGCATGACTTGGAGCATTTGCAGAGTGTTTTGGAAGCATTACCGAGGGGTGCTGACATCATTACGCAAAGTAGGGCTATTGAGATGTGGTACAATGCTTGGGCAGAGGATGCTTTCTGTACAAAAATCGAAGCTCTGGGAAACAATGGACCGTTTTTCATCAACAAGCCAAAGCATATCATATTGGTACATATAAATTGTATTTATATTATCTTCAAGTTTTGCCAGTATTTTTCTCATAAAAAGGAAACGGTCATTTTTAGAGTTCCAATGACTTGCACCGAATGATCCAACGCGAGGCTCGGAATGAGCTATTTAAGAAACGCGACATGTTACGTCTTCTAGAAGTTGAGGTACCAGACTATAACGAGCCTTATCATGATCCCCATTACGTGATTGAATTGAATACTAATAATGCTCTAAAATAGACCAAAATGCTGGAAGAGCTACTATGCCGTAATTCCAGTAATTGGTCACCACCATCACTACCTTCGTCACCAGCTAGACCGGGAAATATGGACAGTACAGGAGAAAGTATGCTTATCAACCCCCCAGCGCCACTGGATCACATGATTTCACTTGCCGGATATCAAAAGGCAGTGGGAGAATTCTCAGATTACTTGAAAGTTTCAAGAGAAACCAACGGTTATCTTTTGTCAGACAGTTTATGGGTTCTGAGATGGTTCACAACAAAGCTGTATGCAAAACTTTCCAAGCATGAGGATGATGGACTGGTACCAGTTTCCAGTATAATGCAGTACGTGCTCAGAAAAGTTCAGTTGCACCACCTTCGTTTGGAGTTGATGAAGTATGATACTGATGGAACTGGCTACTTCACAAAAGACGTAAGTACCTATTAGTTAACAAGAACCTTTCGGCATTGTAAAGTTTAACCTGCAACTATAACAAACCAATTTAGTTCCTGACACATTCTTCCCTTTTCAGCAACTCATGTTGTATTTAAATCGACAATGGCGTAGTTTCACACGGGAGAACCACCAAAGCGCGCTGATAAGATCCTACATTGATTCAATCGTGTCAGAGACATTCTTTCTTCTGGATCCCCACAGGACTTGCAAAATTAAAATTGTTGAACTACTTGGATCTCGACTACTTCCGCAGATTAGATTGGTAGAATACATAAACAATAATCTACAACACAACAGCAAATACTTTTTGATATAATATGCATTAGTATTAATTTTCACAGGACTTTTGGGATGGTCAAATGTACAGAAGGTTTTCCAGCAAGCTGACAATTTTTAAAGAATATTTGGGAAATAATTTATGCGAAAGGATACCGATTGCCGTTTTCTGCGAGTACGGTGAATGTTATAGCTTAATGTAGCATTTTAACTGATACTTTCTGTGAGCAGTACAATAGATTGAATATTTTATTGTGGACAGAAAACTTCCTGAAATTTCCCAACGAATGTGGAGAAGCGACGACAGAGTGAAAGAGAAAAGAGTGCGTTTTTGTCCTTCCATTGTCCAGCGTTTGGCACATTTTTACGAGACCTCGGGAAACAAGGAAAACTTGGGAATTAGTTTCAGCACGTTCATGGAAATTACTTGTGCATGGGAGAATCTTGGTACGTGCTTGTCTTCAATTTCCTTCTTCTTTCGGGCCCTTGACACGGACGATAAAGGATATTTAGAGGAATGTGACCTGCAGCGTCACTATCGGGTAATTCATTAAACATGATCTGCATAAATTTTATTGTAGCAAACTTGCATGAAATAAAAAATTATGCGTTATTTGCCCAGAATATTGAAGAAATGTTGAAATTGAAGACACGTCGGAGAGGTTACAGTCTTTCACCAAGACATACAGACAGGTCCTGGATTACTCCCAGTTTTAGTCAGATTCAGCACGAGATTAAAGATTTTCTCGCCAGAGAAGCCATTTCTCGCATTACCCCAGAAAATCTCTAGTAAGTGATTTTAAGTAATAATTTTACCAAAAGTTTTAAAAACTGCACAAATTGCAGCGAAACAAAAGGGAACTATCTTTCATCTTCATCTCCCACTTTATATAACAGTAAGGCAAAGGATGGTCACATTGTGATTGCGTATTTGATGAATCTGGAAACATCTGTAAATAATACGCTAAAACTGTCCCACAGTGCAATTATGAAGGAGGTCAGCTTTTTCAAGGACCTTGGTAGGAAGCAAGAGCGTGTATCCATTTAACGTGCATAACGTCGTATTTTAGTAAAAGTTGAAATTTTAAGTGATTTATTGTGAATTAGATTGAAGTTTTTCTGGTCAACTTACGATGCAAAAAATGCGTAGCTAGTTAAATAGATGATAATTGTAATACGTGATAAATATGTAGTGATTTTTGCTTGTTGTTAAAATAGTTTTATTTTCAAGCTACAAGTTTGATTAAATAAAGGTTCTCCAAACCCAAAAATTGACAATCTATACCCTGTCACAGTCTCACAAGTATTGTTGAATCGTTGTATGATAATTTTTTCGATGAATATACTCATTCATAATTCTCATCTCATGAATATACTCATCACAAAGCTTCATAATTTTATCCTACTGAACGGTGAAAAGCTTGTAAAGGACGGTGTGACGATACACTTCACCGGGTCGTAGCAAGGCATTTGGAAAATTTTTCTGAAACGGCAAACGAAATCATATTTTACTGATGCTATAGTATATTTCTGGAGTAAATTGCAAATAAATAAATCTTGCTTACATGGTTGACAGCATTTGGGTAGTTTTGAGTTTCCAAACACATTGCGCCATGTTTCCAATACTTGGCCCCACCTTTTCCAATAATCCCTTCCTCTTTCTTTTCCGGATCTGGGAGAAAGTTTGCAGTATAAAACTGCACTCCAGGTTGGTCCGTGTGGACTTCAAGTACCCTTCCGCTTGCAACGTGCTGAAGACGCACTGCTAACCGAACTGGACAGGTGTCGCTTATTGGATTTGGATTCAAGCAAAAGTTGTTATCGTAGCCATTTGGTCCTGACGGGAATTTACGGAGAAGATCGCCCAAGTCCTTTGGTTCTCGTAAATCGTACACGGTTCCTTTCACAGGGATAATTTCCCCTTTTGTCACCAAGTTCTCGTCAAGAGGTGTGTAATTATCCGAGTTGAGCTGGATAAAGTGTCCTTCCAGTTTCTTATCGGCATTTTCATGACCAGCTAGATTAAAGTAGGTGTGGTTGGTTAGTGCCACGGGCGTGGTCTTTGTTGTCACAGCTTGATACTCAAATCTAAGCTCATTTTGCGGAGTGAGCTGATAAGTCACTTGAGCAATCAGATTTCCCGGATAACCTTGATCTCCATCAGGGCTCAGTAGGCTGAACACCAACTTGGGGCCCTCTGGAAGCACTTTGGATTCCCAAATTTGCTTGTCAAAGCCAACAAACCCACCGTGTAAACTGTTGGGTCCATTATTTATGGGCAGTTGATATTCTTCCCCGTCCACGGTGAACCGACCTTTAGCAATACGATTTGCAACTCGACCAATAGTAGCGCCAAAGTACCGGTTGGTTTTGCCACGGTAGCCGTCAACGTCATCATAACCTAAAACGATGTCACCCACTTCTCCATTGCGGCTGGGAAACTTTATGGAGGTTATAGTTGCGCCATAATCTATGATTTGCACAGACACTCCATTTTCATTTTCCAACGTATACCTTTTCACCGTCTCTGTTTTCTTCGTCTTGGGATCCTCAAGGATGCCAAAGGTGTCTTGGCTTACTTTTATTGGAGCCATTCTGGAAAAATAGAAAAGTTGGCAAATTGTAGATTTACAATACTGTAAATAACGAAGATTAAAAATAATTATCCAATTCCAGTCAAAACTGTCCAAAGATTGACCTTCACAAGCTGTTCAGCTCTATTTTTGTTGATGCTACAAAGAGTGTTGGATACAAGGAGGATGGACAAGTTATTATGCATGGATAAGGATAAGTGGTTGGGATTTGGGATAAATGTATCATGTTGTTGCTGCACAGTATGTATTATTTACAATACGATATAAAATTGCACGTAAAACCACCTCCAAAATCTTTAATGCATTGTCAAATTGTATACCGAATGCAATTACATGCTTTGCTCTACTGTGTAACGTGCTTTATCAGTGAAAGACAATCATTGTGATACTTGATACAACCGGTTCCAATCACCACGTTCAACATGGACACCTACACACATAATTATTATCCATGTCTTTCACATAACAACACTGCAGACTGCAGTCCAGTCAGTGGGGTGACACTATTTGACCATGATGACATGATAATCAACGAAGATTTCAACATGACAAATTTTTCCATTAGTGCTGACAAATGCTTTAAAAAACTAATTAAACTGACACTGGATTGGTTTCATTGTTATCATCCATTCGAAGCTAACACCCGAAGCGTGCGTTACTGAAAACTTTTTGCAAACGCAAATTTATTTCATTATTTTCATGGAGGCATTACTTAAAACAATATGCACATTGCCCCACTCCTTGTCAATACTATTCACATTCTCCAATCCTCACCACCATACGGCCCCGACCATAATTTCGGCATGAAATGCAGCCAAACATTCACAACACCAATTGAACGCATGTGCCCTTCCTAAGCTAGAGAAAAGTTTCTGTTGCATAAAATCAAATACACGGTTTTTGATAGTTTTATTTGCGTAATGTAAGTAATTATAGGTACATTTTACTGTAAACTGTGCAAAATTGAAATGGAGTGTGATAACAGTGCTCGCGAATTTGTGTACACTTTTAAAGATTTGACCTTGTTATTGGAAAGTCAAAGTGGTGATAGGGATATTGACTATGGCAAAGTTAGTAGTGGCACTATTGACGATAATGATAAAAACTGCTCCAGTAGTACCAATAGCAGCAGTATATTTGTAAAAAATGCATCAGCACCACCATCGTCCTTTGACCTTCTCTTAACAAGTCTTTGGGAAAATGCCATGAGGAATGATCTCTTCAGATACAAACTCTCCAAAAATTGCTTACCATTTAAGCTGCTACCTGGCCAGTTTAACTATATTGCTCAGGTATGTGTCATTACGAGGTTTATTTTCTTAATTCTTTTGCATTGCTTGCAGTCGATTTCAATGGGAAAATGTTACAATACACTTACCAATAGATAGGGACAATTAAACCAGTGCAATTTATACTTTTGTTCAAAATATGTAAGTTCTCAGCTATGCTTTGGATCAGGTGTTTCTGCTTGTCATTACTTTGTCATGCTTTTCATAGTTCATGCCGGTGTCTGGAAAAATACAGCGTGTTGACGATGCACACACTTGAACGAAATAAGCTAATAAAATCAAGCGTGTTACATATCAGACATGCACAATAAGCACCACCACTACACGTGGAATTATAGAATGTTACTAATGCCGGTTTATTGTACGTTGCAGTTAAACCCAGACCGTGCTCAAAAACGACGTAAACCACAAGAAATTCAAAGCGTTAATCAACCCTTCAATCCAAATGAATTTCACTTTAATAAAGTCGACCCTAAAGAGATTCTTATGACCATTAAGCCCCCATGGAACTCTCTTACGGAAACTGATGACCATGGAAAACATGAACATTCGCTTTTGATAAACGTGAGCCCTTTGGAATATTGCCATGTCCTTCTAACTCCATTCAGGCAACAATGCAGACCTCAAGGCCTGACCAAGGAAAGTCTCCATGTGGCTTTGGACCTCTGTCTCTTGAGCAATTCCAGTGAATTGCGGGTGGGGTTTAACAGTTTATGCGGATTTGCATCTGTGAATCATGAACACTATCATGCATATTATCTCTCGCATAGATTGTTTATTGAGTATGCGCCGCTCGTCAGGGTGCCTGCGGCTAATGAAGACTTGCAATTGTTTCAATTAGCTGACAACAAATATCCTCCGGGATTGTGCGTAGTACTAACTGAACTGAATCCTGATGGGGTAAATGCTGCTTTGGATGCTGTAATGAAGCTTGCCACCTACTTTCAAGGAAATGATGTGGGACACAATCTATTTATCACGAGAGGCTCGACAAAAAATGTAAAGGGCCATTTTGATAGTGTTCGGATATTCGTTTGGGCTCGAAAGTCAAGTTTCGGAGCGAAAGCGTGTGATGCATTTAATCCGGCACTTTGTGAACTGGCTGGACATTTTCCAATTAAAAGTAAAAATTGCTGAAAAAGTTCATTGTAATAGATGATATAATTTTTTATAGAAACAGTATGCAAAAAATTTAAATAATTTATATTTTCAGGTGAAGAGGCATATGCAACTCTAACTGAGGAGTACATTTTGAAAGAATTGCATGGAATTTGTGATGAGCCATTTAAAAAAGTTCTGGAATGGCTAATTTCAGAATCCTTGTAATTTGATTGGATACAATTTGTTTAAACGTACTTTTCTGTATATTTAAAATAAATCTGCAATTTTTTCATGAGTCAAAACTAAAACAAATATTTGCTGTCACTTGTACTTTTATGCTTTTGGTAAAGACTTAGAGTTGCATACTACTGACATATGATGAAGAACATTGAATAGTGAACCCATAATGCATTCGATAGATAAACTTCAAAATTCATAAAACAAACTTGGGATATAGGTAAGTAAACTTTCGAAAATTATGTATTGAATTGAGCGAGTCTATTGAATGATGTAAAAACTGGTCAATTTACTGCATACATCATGCTGACTCATTATGAAAGCTGTAGTTTTATGCTCATGCTCATATAGACTGTCCCCGTTCTGTTCTTACGTCATCATTTACCATCGTCATTACAATCAATGACGTCTTTGTAATCATACCTACAATTCACGTCACAACTAATACCATATTGGTCTGTCCGTGTATAGTATCCTGCATTCATACCAATACAACAGAATCAAATTAGTGGGATTCGATGGGGACATCTCATCTCACGTTCAACGTTCATTCCCATTTTGATGTACGTATTCGAACATGCACGTAGAGTTAACTTTGCATCAGAACAGCTTAGGCTATTGTGCTAAGCATATTTATTTTATCTCCAGCATGTTGTATGGATGGGTTGATGAGTCATACTCATGAATCACTAGCAACTGTAAGATGATGTGAATTTGACCTCTTACGTACACAATCAATCGGGGAAAAATCACATGATAAAATCTCACAGATTCACCAGATTGAACAACAAGAAATATACAAAATTGGGGTGATGAGATAAGAAAAACTAGGAAATGAATAGACCAAAATAAAATATGTATTTATCGATACGCTTACTTTCAGAATTAGATCACTCAAGTCAGAGTTATAGTTAAGTCGGATAATCCGGGGTTCAACATAAATATTCTTACAGTTTGTTTTACATGAATTATGCCTTCCTATTGACAGTATTCGCATTAGCCATGAGTCGCGGCATACATCTCATGACGTTTCATTCTCGTTTCATGGTTATTCCATCGATCAGTCCAAAGACATCCAGACCTTTGACATCCTTCAATGTAATACCTCATAGTCTCCAGTCTTATGCATAAAATATGCGGTGCAGATGCTCTTTCCATGAGTATATTAAGTTGATAGTTTGTCCCAAAACGTCAAATTTCATTTCTAGTCTAGTTCTCTGATATACTAAGCATGTATAATAATTTGAATGTACCATGTACATTATGCCGAGAATAAGTTTATGTCAAAGTAGGTTAAGGAATGTATGCATTTTATGTATTGCACAGCCTATTTCGCTTTTTCAGGTGTCATAAACCTTTCCAGCAAAACAAAGACTAGAAAGTTTTCTGCATCCTTCAAAAAATCCTTGGACTACACTGCCTTCTTACCATTTTCTTATCACAAGAAAGGAATCGACCTTACCACGAAACCAAAGTACCTACGGTATATCATAGGAAAGGAACCAATGCAAGAAAAAGAGTTTGTTGGACAATTGGATATTTCTTTATTGTAGTGACACATCGTGGATTTATGAACATACATACTAGCATACATTGCATCATGTGTGGATGAATACATGTCTATAAGATTAAGTTATGTATGTTTGTTATAAAACTTAAGAATGACAATCAATGAAATGCTAATGAAATGAGATGGGAATTATTTTGAACCAAATCACACAGTTGTTTCATTTCATGAGGAATTCTTTAAAGAATGCTACGTGGATTACTGTCTAACGACTTCTACGACGTATATGCATAGGTGCATTTTCTGCGTACACAAAGCATCTCGATCTTTTTCTCTGTAATACCAAACGGTTGTAGAAAAAATGTAACGTAAACGAAAACAGGAGTACATACATAATCCCAACAACATCCAACGCAGAAAAACTGTAGCTGTAGCTCCTCTTCTCAGAATAACTCAAAGAGTAGAAAGAAGGAACAAAAAAATCGTATACTTGTTTATGATTTTGTTGCGCATTATATGTACCATACTGAAAACACACAGCACCAGAATTAGTATGTATGTATATCTAGAGTGTACATCTTAACGATAATTTTCCGTGCGTGGTTAAAATTCATAACTACACATAATATTCGCATTCCATTATTCACATTACAATGAACCCAGTATAACTTAAATTTGAGCTTTTTACGTCGTCTGGCATCTGGCAATATAATTTCATTCAGAAAGCCTTGTGTCATGTTCGCAACATAAGCAAAAACATCATTCATTGTTAAACACACCAACTTGCTGAAAGTAAATAAGCATACATCATAATCTCTGTGGTCTGTTCCTGAGTATTGAGTACATATCAGCTAATGTCCTTACTGTAAGCTAGCAAACAACATAAAAATAATTGATGGTAACATAATAACGTTGAATGTTATTTATCGTCACACCGTCATACTCGAAAGAACTATTGTGCTAGGTGCTGTTAGTCAGTGAGTTGTGATAAAACTCATTCTCCCGTGACCGACGATATACTACTTACTTACTTACCATTACTAGTTTACTCATGAAAAACTTGTTGAAAGGGAGAGAGCATTTGCCTGTTACAAAAATTACGTTTTGCCAATAAGAGCATGTTATAGTATAATGCTAACCACAACACCTATGCTTGTGAACGCATACACCTGAAATTAATTATAATCCATACATTTATATTTTTCGAGAAGTTTATCCATCAGACCAAAAGTACTTGAGGTAGCAAAAGAAAGAAAAGAGCTTATACGTACAGAAAAGTACGTAGTAGTAATATTCGGTCTAGTACAAATGAAAAAACGACATTTTAAAAAGGCTTCATAAAATTTGCTCTGCTGCTAAGAACCAAGCTGAAAAAGTGACGTGGTGACGTGTGTGAAGGAATATTGATTTTACAACAAACGAAATTAGCGAAAGAGAGTTCGTTGGAACAAGCAGCAGCGGAAAGCATTTGGCGGAACTAGGTGCGCGTTGGCAGAACTCCTGTATTAACAAGGTATTTAGCTCTTATAGATTCAAACTAATTTATTGCCAGAAATATTTTAAAACTTTTTGAATGTGTTTGTTGAAATATTAGTGTATTTTTTTAACAGGCGAGGAGATCGAATCATTGATTAAAATAGAAAAATGGCTTCAGCACCAAAAATGGACAAGGGAGCGGATTTGCCCCCATCTTATTTCGAGTCAGTTGGAATGGCTGGAGGAGCGCCTCCCCCGCCACCAGGTTTTATCGGAGCTGTCCCATCCCATGCTGGAGGTACGCAAGGAGTATTCTTTTAACTAATTTGCCAATGACATCATTCAACTTTTTGAATGACTAATCTTTAATCTAATAATAAACAATTTTCTTTTTAATTGCAGTGGGTGTTCCAGGTGGAACTCCTGTTGTAGTCACAACGGTTGTTCCATTAGGAAATCGTCCAATCAACATGGTCTGTCCTCATTGTCGTGCCGAAGTACGCACGTCAACCGAGAAAAGACCAGGACTAATTGCTTTCATTTCTGGAGCTGTTTTGGCCATGCTGGGCTGTGTGTGGGGCTGCTGTCTCATTCCGTGCTGTTTGGATGAATGTTTAGATACCGAACATACATGCCCTAACTGCCAGGGATATATTGGAAGCTATCGCCGTTAAATATTAATTATTGTATTTGTGGAACGGGAGCAACTTTGTGAAATTCTAAAACGAGATGTAACAAAATTACCTACAAAATTCTTATAATTACAGTTATATGTGTGTGCCTTTTTGAAACATTGACCTTCAAATTCTCGGAACACGTTTTACTTTCTATCAAAAAAGTGTAATTAGATTTTCAACAAAGTTTTTCTATACTACTTTATAAAAGTTGTTAACTTGCGTGCTGCTCATGTTCATTCTCTTTCTGAACACACTTTCCTCTGTCCGTGTACAAATGTGACGATTTATTAGCCACGAGCAAAGAGGCTGTGTACTTATTTCTTAACTGTTCGTGCTACAAATAACGAAATGGTCCATGCAGATTAAACATTGAAAACGGGATTAATTAATTGTTAAACTACTTATTGTTACGGTTAACTGGAGATTTATGAGGTTCGCCCTGAATCGATTTAGCTGGTTAGAAAATGCAACATAATACTTTGATGTATAGAGATTGAGTTAAACATTCTTAAGTTCCTCCTCGTACATACTTTTAAGGTAATTGTAATTATAATTGTTGTACTACTGTGGTTAAACGTGTACTATGTCAATATGTATGTACTCCTACTAGGTATACTATCTAATTCTACAACGGATTTATGAGTTTACGTTTTACATATTTTGTTATAAAAATAAATACCCCCGACAAACGAATCAGAATGTACGTTAGATACATAAAGTTATCTAATATCGCTGCGTTGATAACTGAATGAATTATATGAATGAATGAAAAATGTGATGACTGAAATGTAATGATGGTGAGGATTCTGAAGAAATGAAATTACTTGTGTCAAGAAAATGTTATGTGCGAATAAAATTCGTTAGAAAATTATTAAAGCCGCACTCTGTAGTTTATTAATGTTCATATAAATATTACCGATATGATTCCTTAGTACTCCATGATAATTACTTGTGTGAGTGCTTACTTTTTAAAATACTCTTACGTATAATCGGGAAATTGGTGTCAACGGCATTTTTACTTCTTGTACTATCGATTCTTGTAGATTGCGAAAATTTCATTTCTAAGTCATTAAATGATTTATAGTGTAATGTGATGCATCTTTCATTGTTCAATGGTTAAAGAGCTTTTAATGTCACCTTATTATAATTTTATTACATTTGAATATTTATGTGACAACATTTAGTGAAAATTATGAGTCTTGGTGAGTAGAATCATTTTAGTTGATGATGGCTATTATTACCCGTGGTGCGCAACTAATTTATAGAGTAAATCGGCTAACTTACTATAAATGATTTCTTATGCTTGCTACCGGTTTTACTTTACACTCTGTCGTCGTCTCTTTAAATATTTGTTTAACTTCTCTAAATTACTTGTACCTATCACAAGCTGCTCCGTCCGATCAAAAAGCGTGCCAATTATGTCTTCGCCCAGCAAATCTCTCTCGAGCCTCAGCTCGTCCTCTGGGAAGTCGGACGACTTTATTAGCTCTTCTTCGTTCTTCTTGAGCAGCGATCGCTTTTTCCATGCAAATAAGGCTTGAACGGGCATGAACACAAGACATAAAGCCAACAGTAGAAATCCAATAGCCACCACGTATCCTGGATAAGGAGTTTGATCAAGGTCCCCCATCTCTCGATTATAACGATCATACTGAAATCCGGCAGTTCCGGAACTGAATTCATTATAAATGGAAGCCACAAGGACGATAATCAATGTCGCGGGGGATATGATCCTCAGACAAATGAGCATAAATTTTCCGGGTTTCTGTCCTGTCATTAGTTTCAGGTCATAGGAAAATCGACCAAGTCCATACACATAGCTAATGCTGACAACTTCCAGGAATGCTACAATTAGCAATGACCAATTCGCAGTGTACGTATCAAAATAGTCGAGAATGTAGTAACCCCAACCGCTAGCGAATACCATCGATAGACACATCAGAGTACCGCAGACCAGAGCTAGAAAATTGCAAAATATTTAATTTTAGAATGGAAAGAACCATCCATATTAAATTTATTGCATAGGATATAAGAATTGTGTACAATGTACAAACTGGTTAGTATCCATCGTGGCCATGTGACAATTCCCATATCCACTATGGTCATCACAGCGCCCTCAATTGTGCCAAATGTGCTGTTGATTCCAATGGTGTACAAGGCAAAAAAGAAAAGAACTGACCAGACCGGTGGATTCCAAGGCATGTTATTTGCGGCTTCCGCGAATGCAATGAAAAGAAGGCCAGTGCCTTCGCCACTCTGTCAATTTTAAGTAATAAGGAATTATGCAATGTAATTTTCCTTTCTGTAAAATATTTTATGGTACTTTGATAAATATGGAATACATAGATAGATAGCTACTCACGTTTCTAACTTCATATTCCAAATCACAGGAAGTATTTCTGCTTGGGTTCTGACGCTGCAGCTCTTCACAAGCTTTGAATCGCAGATAACCCTGCGAGGCTAAAACTGGAAACACTGCCAAAGTAGCCACTATTGATATTACGGTGTTGATCATGCTAACAGATACGGCATCCTTATAGCAATTGTTTCTGGCTGGCATAAATGAAGCGAAAACGATTAAACTCCCAACGGCTAAGCCAAGGGAGAAAAATGTTTGCGTTGCTGCCACTAGCCATACAGAAGGATCTGACAGTTTGCTCCAGTCTGGTTTCCACAGGATTTTATAGGCATACTCGTATCCTTCCAGAAAATGACTTGCAACCAAAACGCAGATAAATGTCATCACGGGCAGCGTGGCTGTTACATAAACAATCACTTGGACTGTTTTTATCCCATTTAGAATGATTACCCAAATGATAACCCAGACGAGTACAAGGCACAATGCCATGTACCAATTCCATTCACCTGGGTCCTCAATTCCTGTAGAAATGTTGAGCAGTTGTCTGTACCAGAAGAATTTACTAGCCTGACCAGTCATGTGACATTCTTGTAAAAGCTCGGGATGATCTTTGGTGGCAGTCGCGCAATCCTTCCAGGGAAGTTCCTTCCGAAAGGATTGAAATAAAAAGGCAAGGACCCAGGCAGACAGGGTGTTGTAGTAAAATCCGATAACGTAGCAGAGAACTCCACATGTCAAACCTATTCCACCGAGAAAGGGGTTAATTCGGTTGTACGCACCAACAGCACCCTGGCGTGTTCTTTGACCAACGGCGAGTTCCAACAGGAACAATGGGATGCCTTCGATAAATAGCATGATTCCGTATGGAATAAGAAACGCAATGCCTCCATTGGAATGGAGAATGTAAGGAAATCGCCACACATCACCAAAGCCAATTGTGTATCCAATCAGGGTAAGAACGTAAGGGATTTTGCTTGCCCAAGTGGCTCGTTTCGTGGAGGGGTCATTTTTGTCAAATTCACTATCAATGGAAGTGGATGATTCTATCTCACCTTCCTCAGCCTGACTAATGCTCTGTTTACTCATTTTTATTGAGCTTGGTGGAAATTTCTCTATAGGTGGACCAAAGGGCTTTGAGGAAATAACGAGTTATGATCCAACGAGCAATGAGTAGGGTAAAAGCATGGACACAAACTAAAGTTGCCTAATCAAAGCATTAGGCACGCTTGTATTATGATTATGAAGGAATATCGCTTTGTGTTCAATGCTGGTACATAATACTGTTAAACCACCAGACTAGACAAACGATATTTACAAAGCATTATCGCTGGTATTTATTGCTTAGGTATCCTTTTCCCGTCATATCATGAGTAGGTTTCAGCTCCTAATTGTTTTACTTTTACTGTATTAGGAATTTTACATACCTAATTAATATCTTGATTTATGACTACCTGGACGTTATACCTGTCGTATTTAATGTCAACTAAAATTGATAATAAAAAGTGCTGTGGACCTATCGCTGCTTGTGTCTGAGTTATCAAGTAATTAATGTTATCATGCGATTTAACAGTGAATCAAAACACGAGACCTTTGTCCTTTGTTATTGTTATCGAGAATCAGTTCGTTATCATACACATACAAAGGATTTAACTGATTCAAGTACTGAGGATTAATTAGTTAAAACCGTAATCTGATCCTGATCTGACAGAATTTATAGGTATTGCTAAAGCACGCTTAGCCACGTAGATTTACTACGAATATTACGTAGATTAATATATGCTATCGCTGTGCTGTGTAGACACGAATTTGTATTAGAATTAGGGGCAATGAGAAACGATTGAAAAGAGAAACATTGTTCTTTTGTATAAAGCTAGTGTGCCGTGATGTCATGTTTCTTGTCAATTGATAACGACTGCGTTAAAATAATCGTTGAACTGAGCGTGGCGAGGAAGGTGACATCGAACTTGAAACTTTGATCTTGTTATCAGTACGGGGGCGTGTGCTTTCGTCGTCTATTGTCGTCATCGGACAAATAGATAAGTACCTAGTCAGACCTATACAGAGATACTATTGTGGAAAAAACCGTTTTTATTTCATCATGCATACCCAAGAGTAAATTAAGATTATAAATTGGCTCTGGATTGGTAAATAAAAATACTGTTGGTAAATAGAATGAAACCACATGACCTGACTTATGTATTTGAATGGTGAAAACCAACACAAATAATGACGCATGAATGCCTAGTGGAGGCAGCTACTTTTATTTTTTGAACTTCCAGTGCAGTACACAACCCCCGTAATTTATAATGTTGATCTTGATCGTTCGTACAAATTAATATTGTGAAAATGTTTTAGAATACGCCACATAAAATATTATGCCACTTTGGACGCTTTTATTTCATGTAAAAGATAGCAGATACACCAAGTATGAACTAGTATGAAGATCTTTGTGTTGACTTTACTGCGCATAAAAAAGGCCTTCACCCTTCGCTCCAGTTTGAAAATTTCAGAACGTAGAAGCCCATTTTTGTGCTTGAGAAGAGGAGAGTAGGTATCCTGTATGCATGTACCATATTGTTATAAAATGACTGTCAGAGATGAGTTTATGGTAATATGAAGATCACTTTATGTGAACTTGACTTGTACATGTAATGTAGAGTGAACGCTGCATATTATGGCATTCTTATGCATGTACAAGCGCACTACACGTTTCTGTCCCTTAGGGATTCCCTTTGCTTTGTTCGCTAGTAAACAATCTGATTGGAAAATGGAAGCTATCCATCCTGAAAAGGGTAAAATTACTCTGACACTACTGCACAGTCTTTTACTTCCGTGTTTTCTTAAAACTCGAGTTCAAGAACACGAAATTTTCCTAACCTGTACAAATGGTGATGCTTTGTACAGCTTCTCCAGAGGGGTAAACCAGTGCTTGCTGGAATGAACAAAACAAATATAATAGGGGATGATTATGATACATGTTAATGAATGGCATGTGATGTACCCTTTTGCAAAATAATTCTGATGCGTAGTTTATTATCCTACTTCCGTGCTCGGATTCCATCACATTTGGGAAACGACAGAATGGGCTCTTTCGACATGTGAAGTATATAAGGACCCTGCTTTTCAACTGCACTCATCAGTTCACTTGCACATTTGTGCTCGCTGAATACGATATTATTACTCTCTGAAAACAAATTCTAACAACAGGATCAAGATGAATATCAAGGTACATTTTCTTGCTTTACCCCATCTGAAATAAGAACTCGATATTAGAGAATTATTTTCATACATGTTTTTTTAACATTCGTCTTTATTTTTGTGCAGATTCTTGTCGCGTTGTTGTTCGTGGTCGGTTGCGCCATCGCCGTTCCATTGGAATCATCGAATAACACGACGCTTTTGGTTTCTGACCCGTTGACGCCGGCAGAAGACAACTCGAAGAAGCCATCCAGACGTGATACCCCTGTGAAATTGAACGAGACTACAATCGCAGGCCACCTTCCTGCAAAGAATGAATCCCACCCTGACAGTGAACACCCCAAGCTTTCCAATGTCCGATCGGCTTCAGATATGAGCCATCACCACCACATGGACCATGAAGATCATCACATGTCACACGAAAATCACGACAATATGGATATGGAGGAGCACCAACACCATCATCACTCCAAGAGAAGCAGCCATCACAAGGAGCATCACATGTCACACGAGCATCACCACGATATGGAGGAACACCATCATCACTCCAAGAGAAGCAACCATCACAAGGAGCATCACATGTCACACGAGCATCACCACCATATGGAGGAACACCACCATCATCACTCCAAGAGAAGCACCCATCACATGAAGCATAAGGAGCATCACATGTCACACGAGAATCACCACATGCCACATGATCATCATCACAAGATGGAGAAACATCATCATCATTCAAAAAGAAGCGTGCCTGTTGAAGACAAGAACGTTACAAGCCACGGGATGCTGGACATCAAGAAACCTGTGAACGCCACTGAGGCTCCCGTCATAAAACGTGCCATTGCTGAGATCAATAAGGACAAGAAAAAAGTTGCCACTCACATCAAAATTGCCGACAAAGATTTACTGCCACATCCGGAAGAATTGGAATCCGAACTCACCGCCACATTGAAACCTTTGGACCTTCCTAATGAATCCGCCACATTGAAACCTTTAGACCTTCCTAATGAATCCGCCACATTGAAACCTTTGGACCTTCCTAATGAATCCGCCACATTGAAACCTTTGGACCTTCCTAATGAATCCGCCAAGTTCAACACCACCATCCCAGCCCAGAATGACACAGCTTTGATCGAAACCATAATAAAGCATGGACTTTTGAACGCAGACGCTGAACATTTCAACGCTACCAAGACGGTGGCCATGAGAGAAATTGAAAAGCCCATCGTTGAAAATTCCACTGCCCTTCTACATAATGCTACCGTTGCTGCTCCTCTCAACAAAACAGCCCATGATGAGCACAAAATTGAGCACACTAGGCACACTCCTGAGGGGAAAGACTGCGATGACCATTCACATACTGCTGGTGGTATCGTTCTAGCCGTGCCTGAAGTCGACACCGACCTTCTTCCAGAAACCAAAACCATGTCCAGACGTCGTCGTAATGCTTACGGGTCTGCACCTTCACAAGTGCGTCTTGCTGTTCGACACAGGCCCGCGGCTCGTTCCGGATATGGAGCACCTGCTCCACCTCCAGCAAGGTCATCTTACGAAGCCCCGGCTGCCCCTCCAGTAAGATCATCCTACGAAGCTCCAGCTGCCCCTCCAGTAAGATCATCCTATGAAGCTCCAGCTGCCCCTCCAGTAAGATCTTCTTATGAAGCCCCGGCTGCTCCCCCGGTGAGATCATCCTACGAAGCTCCAGCTGCCCCTCCAGTAAGATCTTCTTATGAAGCCCCGGCTGCCCCCCCGGTGAGATCATCCTACGAAGCTCCCGCGGCCCCTCCAGTAAGATCATCCTACGAAGCTCCCGCTGCTCCTCCAGTACGATCCTCTTATGAAGCTCCTGCCGCTCCTCCAGTGAGATCATCTTATAAAGCACCTGCCGTCCGTACCGCTGTCCGGTCATCTTATAAAGCACCTGCCGTTCGCACTGCCGTTCGTTCATCCTACGAAGCTCCTGCTGCACCTCCAGTACGATCATCTTATGATGCTCCTCCCGCCCCTCCAGTACGGTCATCGTATGAGGCACCTGCTGTCCGCACGGCTGTCCGATCATCTTACTCAGCTCCCGCCGTTCGTACTGCTGTTCGTTCATCCTACCAGGCCCCAGCAGTTAGGTCATCTTATGAAGAGCCTGCTATTCGATCGTCTTATGAAGCACCTGCTGCTCCTCCAGCTACCCGTTCGTCTTACGAAGCACCTGCTGCACCTCCAGTTAGTGATTCCGGTTACGGTGAGGTTGCTGATGAAGGTGGCTACTAAAGTTATAATTTCAGTGATAAATGACACGGGTATTACTTGGGATGCTGGTACATTCTCTGGTTGGAAAAATATAATATATCTAGATTTTTACTGTTACTGTCAAAAAGTACAGATTTTATACTCTAAATTGTTAACAAATAGCTGATCAATCAATACATAAGCAAGCATGACAAAATGAATAAAAATATTTAAAGAATTTTCCTTATAAATTAATGTCCAATTGCAAGTTCCCATTCTGTTTTCTGTCACAACTTAATTTGGTATTCACATTTTCGTTTAAATGCATACCGCCATAAAGGCCAATAGGAAACTGCTTTGATAAATGCCATTAATGGGGCTTAATTTGGAAATATTCCAAGTCTGGCAAATTTAATCATCCAAGGAAGAGTCATAGTCATTTCCGTTTCACGTGATTAAGTTTTGGTACTTTGTGTGATGGTACATAAATTGGAATAGGAGAAAGCGTTATAAAACGTGTTCACTTATCAAGCAATAGAAACCCCTTTTCGAATCATGTTGTTCAACTGTTGTCAACCTAACAGTTGTAGTCATTAATTACTGGTTACTGACCATCCGTTCCCCATCCTTCCATTATCCTTATCTACATCTCTACTTACAAAAACAATAACAAACTCTGTTACTACATTTAATTCAAACTCAACTCATCACTAATCGCCACATACCCTATTTGTAATTATACAGGTATGTATTCCTTATCATCTAGAACTTTTCCATGTTTTCGAGCATTAATTACTTTAGATCGTAAACATAATTTTAAGGAAATGTATCGAAGAATTCTCTATAAATATAAATGAGGTGTGATAAAACGGAAAGATGAATTCTCGTTTCGCCCCAGAATTGTTCTTTTGTATATAAAACCAGTGATCTATTTAGATATAAAAGCAATTTGAAAGCAATTTTGTCCTGACACTTTCACACTATACTAGCTACGTACACATAGGTAATAGGAAAAAATATTTTTCATACTACCGGTTTCTTGTTTTGTATCCGGGTTTTCGAGTGTAATAATATTGAAATAGAAAATAATGTCAAGAAAGTGCATTATGATAATATCTCTAACCGTAGTTATATCGGCTACCGTTGTGTCACAAGTGCAAACTTCCCCAACGATTACACAAGAAACCGTTACAGTTCGTATACCCCCAATTTCACAGCAAGAAATTAATTCTACAACGGTGAATAGTACCTTGTCAGTTGCTACCGATTTTCCCAGAACAAGTGAAAACCCAATAGCAAGTACATTCAAGGTTACTACTTCAGAAGTACCTTCTCCAAACAACACCACAATGAACTCGGGTTCTTCAGAATCTCAGAAATTGACACAAGGTTCCTCTACTACTTCATCTCCAGAATTGAATGCAACAACGGCAGAGGTTAAGATAAGTACGCTTCAAAACGCCTCACCGTCAGAATTTGGGTCCCAAATAGAACAGCTTGGTAACGCGACCATGGAGGAAATCATGACCACGGCACAAAGCAGCAATGCGAATGCATCGCAAATTCTAATACCATTATCATCGACTTCCCATAATTCCACATTGGCTTCGTCGGAGGCTGCTGTGGTGGCCCTAGGAAATTTAGATACTGGATACGTCATGCTTCCATGAAACCCCTTCCTAGTACAAGACATTATTTTGTTATTTTCGTTTGTTTTCTATACATTTGTATTTATCAAAATAAAAATAAATTATAATGTTATAAAATGCTAAAAAATCAAATGACGGACAAATAAACATAAATTTAAAGCTATGTGTGTTAAAACTTGAAAGAGGTAGTTTATGATGACCGGCAGCTCATTTAGGTAATTATTATTGACTAATGACCACATCTATGAGTCAACCAGACGAAAGCACAAAACACGCAATTTTTACATTTATGCAAGCATTTACACACTATCAAGTTTTTATATTCCAAGTTTCTCTGTATTTGAATACCAACATTATCCTTTGGTAATTAAGTATCCTTGTTCCTTATATTATTCAACTGTCTCGAAGATGTCATCGTTGCTTCCTATAATCTTGTCATTACCACTATACATGAATCATATACACAAGATAAAAATATGCACTAATATAAAATAACATTTCTTCGAAACGATTCCTAGCATTCAGTGAAGACTAACAATTCAATTCAAGCAACTCCATAGGATAACCACAAAAAAGTACAGCAATCATTTCCTCTTCACTCATTATGTGGCTACTTTGGGTATAACACCTCCATTTTATATTTACTCCATTTTTGCATATAGGCTATCAAAACAAAACCAAAGTTGTTTTACAATTTTTTCCGTGGCATTACTCATCATAGATTCTGTTAGTATCCACCATGTTGACAGAAGATACCGTTGGATTAGATGAAAAGGCTGACAGTTCTGCTGCGGATGTTCACATTCCCTCCACAACCCCTTTTCCGTCGCCAGCAGGAAACGTTAACAATTCTTCCGGTGTAGAAGCTGCATTGAACTCCACCATTCCCACCGATAGTTCAACTACGATTGCCTCCATCACTGAAACGTTGAACTCAACAGTATTAGATTTACAGAGTAACTTAACGGCAACAACCCAAGTTCCCCTGACTGATCCACTCATAACTTCAACGGAAATGTCATCGTCAACGCCTGCTGTGCTGCCGACAACAGTGGAAGAGACTCCTCAGGAACACGTCACTGTAGAAGAGCAGACTATGGCCTCTTCACCCACGACGACATCTGCTACAACCAAGAAGCCTGCACCTCTGGTAATTCAAAGCAGTACTTCATTATTGCCCCTTCATGAAGTAACAGTGACGAAACCCCCAAAAGCAAGTGGTAATACTACCCCGAGGGCTCCGCCACCCACACCATCTACTCCAGCAGCAACCAGCCTTGGAGGTATCGGGGATTTACTAAAAATTCCTGGAATCAATTTACCGAATCTAGACAGGGAAAGTGCGGTCCTTGATGCCATTCAGAAGCTGGGCTAACGTTCGCTTAACTAAATACATTTCGATGTCGGTTATGATTGGAAAAATTCCGAAAGGGCAGTGCTATGTAGGTAGTAATATGTTATAAATATTTTAATTATATGTATGTAATTAAGATGAATATAGAATATATGTTTTTTATTCATAAAAGATTTTGAATGCTATTTTAGTCGGAGTAATGAAGCAAACAATGTGTAAAATAAAATACATAAATTTTAATTTGCCCCACCCGAAAACGCATATATGTATATCTCAATCTCCATCATTTCTTTTCTGCGTTTGGGGCGATCCATAAAATACGTAACGCAAAAAACGGATTTTTGGACCCATACACCCATACCGTAACGCAATCGTAACGGACGTCTCAACCCATACACCCCTTATCGTAACGTAACGCACTTCAGGCCATATGTATACAAATAAAGGCATCTAAATGTGCAAACACATGTGACAAAAATCTTAGCATCATTTTTTATAACATTAGGTTGTAAAAAGATATCGCAAACAAAATATTCAAACAAAGCAGGTTATAATTCGCTGCCATATATCATCCCATGGCTCATTCATTCAATTATTTAAATTTGTTATTTGAATATATTGTTCAGCAATACTTGACTGTGAACCGTGAATTCAATTCATCTTTAAGCACAAAATGTTGGTCATTCATTGTAGACGCTGCATCAGTTGCAGTTGGTCTCCGTCTCAATTTCATAAGAATGAAAGGGTTCATATTAGTTGACACCGGCAGTATTCAGTGTTCCATGCACATTTTCAGATATTGTTTTAGCATCTTCTAAGAAACATGAAACTGTCCTCAAATATTACAAGAAGGGCTAGTACAGACATCAAACGTGAATGACCCGCCATTTCGAAAGGAACTTCTTTTGATTGTTCCTTCTTTTATTAACGTTTCAGGTAGGATGCGTCCTAATCGGCACCGATGATATTTTCATTGATTGAATTTGATGAAATGTGATTATTGACTAATTTTGCAGCCTAATATTTGGGAATATTTTTTAAATATAAGCAGTGATTTGACCATTTCGATCATTTATTTTACGTTTGTTTAACGTTTTTGGAAGTTTCATGCGTTCAGTTTTTAGTTCTTAATTTCTTCGGAGATATTTACAGCAAAGGCTTCATTCTCTGTCAGCAAATTCCAGATCATTGAAACATTCGTTTAATTGACGTGGTTGAATTTGGGATGAGATAATATGCATGCTTTAAAGATGTCGTACATTTTTAGCCGTCGCTTTAACTGATTTGTTTTGCACTTTCCCGTTTTATATTAAAAAACTTGCGCGAACAGACTATTAAAACAACCATTAGATAGAGTACCAGACCACAGAGACCACCAACCAGGAGAATATATAAAGCAGACTCACAAGAGAGACCGGCCTAAATGTATAGGAGCAGTCAGCGCTGATTGCATTAATTTTTATACATCTAAATTGAGAGCGGTGTGCATCAAATTTTTATGTGTTCTAATTTGTATGCATTTAAAATTGTGGAAATTTAGTACGTTACGTAACGCTTCGACCTACCCCATACCCCCATCCCCGTACGCTACCGTGACGCTGCTGCGTAACCCATACACCCATCCCACTGCGTTACGTATTTTATGGATCGCCCCTTTGTTGTTGTGTGTTTATGAGCATGAAGATGGTGAGGTGAGGTGAGGAGTCCTCAGCCTCACTGAGGACTGAAGACGGAAGCTCTTCAATTAAAAGGCAGTAGTGCAACCAACAAGGAAGAATATGTACCTGCTGTATATACTTACATTAAATATTTTTATAGAATATAAGTTCTCATCAATAGAAAAAACTAGCGAATTGTATGGATATTTCTTACTAACATACCTAACATATTAAAATTTGGCTTCTTGAAATAGAATGTTTTAAATGAATCAGTTCAACAGACTTTCGTTTTAGCGATAGCGTTTCGTTTTCTCGTGAAGACAAATGATAATTTAATGATCTGCTACGCCAGTTATCGACCTTTAAATACCTTAATAACTGTATTTGGATGCTTATGGATTTCTCTTTGGTTGTGGTAATAGTAGTAGTATTACAATCTCTTCAATTTTATATTATGGTGGAATAAGACATTCTAGGAACACTCGTGTAGAGATTAAGGATAAAACGTTATTTCTAAACCAGAAAATTGCACATACTTCTTTGAAAAAAAAATGACCACCAACAGAAGTAATTATAAATCATGTCATGTTCTGTCAATGTGAGATAAAGAACTAGCAACAAAATGTCCATCGCGTTTATGAATTATTCTTTGTAAAGGCTATGCTTATAGCGCTAGTTATCACACATGTCATTAAAATATATTTAATGTATACTACCTTTCTTTTAAAAGATTTCTGCCTTCTCTGAAAACCATTTTATAAGGTTTAATTTATAATTTCTTGGTAGAAAATGGTTTTCACGAAACTATTTGATAGTATCCAACCAAGCTGCAACTACATTGCCCTATTTGGCAAATTTTATGCGTAATTTAAGAATAAATTCTGGACTTTCGTGATAATGGCTTATGAATATGAACTAAACCTACCAGTGATTAATGCTTATGACTCGGAGAATTCTAAAGTACTGCGAAGGAGGTGGTATATAAAATCTATAAAGAATAGACATAAAGTTATTCAAACTTGGCCAGCTACATTTGGAACAGGTCTACACGCAAAAAGCATCGAAAAGCAAATCCTCGTCTCAAATCCGGCAGAATGGTTTTCAAGGTAAGAACAATCTCAAATTACTCTACGCTAAGCGTCATGCACCGAAACTATTTAAACGTTACATTCTCCACTTTCCAGAAATGTGCATGCTTCCTGGCCTTGACGGTCTTGGTCCAAGTAATTGCAATTAATGTGACTAATGCTGAAGTTAAACCAAGAGTAGCGAGACTGGCTTCCGCCATTGGAGAACAGGACATTCAGCCAATACGGAAGTCGTTCCAAACTCCGGAAATAAGCAACACACGCGAAATACACCGCAGAAATGCTTTACCACTATATGATTTACTAATTTTACCAATAGTATAGTGCCCGCACTTTGAATAGTAGAAAGCATGGTAAAGATAAAAACAGTGCAATTTATGATCAAGTACAAATTACCAAAGTATATTATTAGTATTATGTATGTATGTATTTACATATAGTACTAGTACGCTCAATCGCTGTAGGATGATGAACAAGTAAAACTGTTGAAAATGAAAGTGTAAGGTTCAGTTTTTAATTAAATTTTTGCGTATGTTGTTCATTTCAATACACATATGTCAATCCGTATTACTTGACTTCAATCAATATTATTGAGTTAATTCAATTCAAACCAAACGAACTTCTAACGAAAACGAACAAAGAAACCAGTTGCGTTATAAATGTCGTTGCCCTATCGTGACGAACAGATTCTGAACTAAAAATAATGAAAAATGATTCCACATTTTGAATTAACAAAAATAAGCGACTTTTGCGTCACGTTTACAAGTGAGAAAACGTTTGAACATACGTGCATACAAACTTGGGCATCGTAAAAACAAAAACTATTTTAATTTTGTTGAAATTGGGGGTTTCTATTCAAAAATGCAAATCATGTATGGAGGCGGATTTCGTAGACTGAAAAACCAAAGCTGTGCATCCCAGACGGAGACATGAGTCAGAGACAGAAAATTGAAGATAATATACTTTTATTACCCAGCAGCGCAGCGCATCATCATTATCCTGTAATGACCACACTTGATATTTTCCGTCAACGTGTTGGATTGCATGTTATTATTATTTCTAAAATAGGCAGTAAAAGCAATTATCCGTTTTAAAATCCATGTATCACGTGTACTTGTGTGTGCTATGTATGTACACAGATCATTCTGTCTGTACTATATACACAATAATGACACAACTCACAGCACCCTCATTATTTGCTGAAGTCATCCTGTCACCAGGTACTATTCAGGTAAGTGATTTGATTAATGGTTGTTTACATTGCTGACTTTTGTCACACACCGCGCTGCCGACATCTCCATATAACTTACCTTACCTACTGCAGTGTTTTTGGACAATGGACTACATGATATGATTCAAATGGTAATTATGTCGTTAACACATTTTTACAAACTTTGCACGAATACATATTCATTAAATTAAGTGTCGAAAGTGACTTGCATATGAGATATATGAGCACCTATATGAAGGTATGTAAATAGAGTACGTTTTTATATTTCCTGAGATGGCAATAAAAGCGAGAAAACATACCTTTTCTCCAATTCAGATCTATTATTATGTAAGCTGTCCAGGTATATAAGATTGTTTTTTTAAAACAGACAAAAGTGCATATCCATATAATGTCCTTATAGTTCATGACACTCGTATTTGTTCTCCAATTCTCCAGAAGATGTATTGATGAATGTAATATGCATCTTCTCACAATGGTGTAAATTACTTTTGCACAACGTTTCCATCCACTTATTATTACGTTTGAGTATCATCATCGTTCTATTATCTCTTTCACAGCAACATGGTCAATTGGTCAGCGTTTGTTGGACAGGACCTCTTACAGAAACGTTAAAAATGTGGCGTGTATGTTGTATGTCTGCGATATATGCATACCGAATCAAGTGAAGGTTTCACTTCAAATTCAGAGCAGAGCATTAATAGTCAGTAGTTGTGTCATAGTGTATTGTTGCCAGTAGTATAAAAAGCAGTGCGACATGGGATCACTTTTGACATTCAGTCTTCAGCAATAGGTAAAGAAACAACGTGACTGTCATAGGTGTCTCATAATATTAATGATAATCAATTCAAATAAAACCGGTATTGACTTTTTAATTTCAAGAAAAAACATTCCAATTTGACCACCTACGACGTAAAACTTGATTGCAACGAAATTTCGGTGATTTATAATATCACAGTATAAATAAAAAAGTGCATGTAATTACATGTTAATTTTTCATTTGAATGTCAAGTTCAGACAATGACACAAAAGTATCAATCATGCAGAACATGACTAGTGACTAATTCTGTATATATTCTGTTTGTTATCTTATCAGTCAATAAAAATTAAATCTGTCTAATTAATGTGATCTTATATATCAACTGCTTTTGTTTTAATAACGTTGTTATCTCTTCTTATCTGCTTCAATAAACAACCACACATCTCACTTTGAGTTTCGACACTCATTCCAGAAGAAAGACAACCGAGCAAACACGAATTATTATTACTACATATTACTACTACTCATGCGCTTCTTTGTGTCCAGCACACCACCGGCACGCCAGTTCGTTATATAAGCAACTAAATAAATATCAAACGTACCTGTTGAATCAGCATCATTCATTTTCGATCACGTTTACATCAGTCATTCCAAAAGAGTTTCATTTCTGCCGTCTTTAAAAGAAAAAATTCACAAAGCCCCAACAGAAACGTTCTGAACAAAGAACGGCTAGCTACAAGAACAGTGAAATAAAGTGTTTTAAAGTGAAATAAAATATATTTAACTAAGCATCGCAACAATGATGACTAATTTCTATTTGCACGCAACACCCGCGGAGAAGCAGCGATTGACCACTGACACGGACAACAGCAACGCCTTCACAGCCCCTTCTCAAAGTCCAATTGGACTAAGTACCAGCCAGAGATGCAAACGAGTGATAATCAACATGGGGAACGGGAGAACCAAACAAGGTCACCGTTGTACTTTGGAATGCATCGCAAGATATCCTATTCACCACGCAGCTCGCATGGGTAAATTTAAAGACCTGAAAAAACTGCTGGACAAATACGGATATTCTGACAATGGCGACGAAGAAGGTCCTGAAACCCCGACGGAACCTGAACCAGTACACTCACAAGTAAGATGCTGTCCACTGGAGCAAGATGAATGTCTTGGGAGAACACCTCTTCATTACGCGGCTGCTGCTGGAAATGTGGAGAAGGGATTACTCTGCACGAAACTCCTGCTGGAATGCAGTGCCATCACAGTGCAAGCGGAAAAGCGTACTGAAAAGTTGAGAAAGTTCGTCAATGCCACTGATTACAATCATGAAACAGCCTTGCACCTCGCGGCTAGCAATGAAGCAACAAAAATTGTGCGTGAACTGTTGCTCAACCAAGCTGACCTTGACATAAAGTCATTCGACGGGAAATGCGCATTGTAAGCCAATAATATGCTTTTGTGAATATTTTATGCCTACATATAATAATTAAAACATTAATCCAGAAAAGTAAAGACTTTTATCATAAAAGTCTTTTATGTAAATTTTGTGCAGGATGGAAGTGTACAAGAAAACACCAATGGCCATGAATGAAGCGTTAAATCAAAGCATTTCGTATGTGGAACTTTGTAAAAGGGATATGGGTCATGAGGAGGAGGAGGAAGAAGCCTCAAAGAGGAAATCAAGCAACAACAGCGATGAAATTGACTTTACACAGAGCTACATTAACGTTTGTCTGAATTTCTAGTAAGTTCCATTTTGAAAGGAATAATAAAGCTAAATTATCTGGAAAATATGATATGACATGTAAAATGTCATGTTATTTAATTAATTGCAGCCCATTGTTGGGATCAGAAGTGGGCAAAGGGAGAGGGAAAAAGGGGAAGCCCATTCCGGAAACGAATTTCCTTTACAAGATAAACCGGAAGCGAATGGAGTCGGATGTGCGACGCCAAATCTTAAACAATGTGCTTGTTCAAGCCTTCCTCCATTTTAAATGGAACAAAATTAAATACTTTTGTTTTTTCGCCATATTCCTGCATATCGTCTGGCTTGCACTGTACATTGGAATTGTGATAAACGTTTTCGTCATGAACTGTCCATACGAAGTTCCAACAGATGAACACGATGATGACAAGCACAATGACACTGGAGCTAGCATGTTGCCGGCGGAGCCGGAAAGCTTACTACTGGACAATATTTGTGAAGTTGGCACTGTTGTGCACATGGCCTCAGCCCTGCTTCTTGTATTCTCGGTTGGAATTGGAATCAAAGAACTGTTCCAGTTTATTAGACTGAGGTCACTTTACATTCGGTTTGAAAATTTTGGACAGTGCACCTTGCTCACGTTTATATTTCTCACCACACCAAACCTGTACATTTACCATGAGTCTGTTATTGATCCGATTCACTACCAATTATCTGCGGTAAGTTTTGGAATACAAAGTTTGATCTCAATTAAACAAATTTCCAACATTTTGCCTTATGTACATATTTTATGTGTTTGCAGTTTGGTATCTTTCTCGCATGGACTCTTTTCCTGTGCCAGTTAGCCAAGCTACCACGATTTGCTTTGACGTTACGATGGTTTGGATTAAGAGGCACCATTGTGCTACCCGACCACGGTCTTTATGTAGAAATCCTTTCCAGAGTTTTCAAGAATTTCCTCATCTTCATCACAATTTTCTCCTCACTTCTCATCTCGTTCGTTTTCTCTTTCAACATTCTCCTTCCGAATGTAAGGCATTGTAAATACAAGCCCCCATAGTTTACAAAATATGCCATAAAAATGTATGCATACGTTTACCGAGATTTAAAATATTTCTTTTCACCATTTTAGTCAACGGGCTTTGTCAATCTCTCCAACTCTGTACTTAAGGTGCTGACAATGATGACAGGCGAGCTAAATTATGACGACATATTCCACAGCGAAGATGAAAAATTGATCTATCCAATATCCTCTCACGTTATGTATGCGATTTTTATCATGGTTGCAACAATCATCCTTTTCAATCTTCTGATTGGTTTCACCGTCAGCGACATTCAAGGACTGCAGAAGGATGCTGAAGTAAACCAAATCAGTAACAAGTTGGAGCAAATATTCCTCATGGAATGTTTCCTCCTTTCAACACCAATGCAGATTGTACTGCGCCTTTTTGGCAAACTAGCCAGAGGTTCAGGCAGCCAGAATGATGTGCTGCGCAGCATAATGGTGACACAAAGGACCACCACACGAACATGGCTGTGCTTTCACACCAAAATTAAAGCGCTTCCTCATAAGCACCGGGTTGAAATTCGCGACTGGGCTGCTAAGAATTGCTTGTTTAATTCGGATATCAATGGAGTGACGAGGCCTAACTTGTTCCAGACGTCGTTTACGAGACATTGACCAATTATTTACATATGTACGATATTTTTTTAAGACAAGTCAGATATAATATTTCATGTTTTTTTATTTACAATTAATAATGTATTATACATTAAAGATAGGTACCGAACCTCACGTTATATACAATTATAATAAAAGATTTTTTACTTATAAAAACTTATGGCTCGTAATAATTATAATAACATAATATGTATAAAATGAAGCTTACATTTAGCTAATTTACAATGTAACATTCATATACATAATACATATGAAGAATACGGATATACATCTCGTATACATTTAATGAATTGACAACGTAACTATCATTTCCATCTTATTATTATGAAGAGAAACAAAGGGTCAAAAAACTGACCGATAATACCATCGACCTAGATTTAGCAAGTATAAGCAAAGTCCCTGTCCGGATCAAGAATCGTCAATTTTTTTAGCAGTACGTTCAAGCAAACGTCCGTAGCTACTTCGCCTGGCACATTCAGTTCTACTGAGTACCCTTTCGGCTCAAGTTTCTTCAATTTTGTCAAAATAAAGCTGTACTTCCGAATGTCCTCGTCAGAATCATCCTCGTCAATGTCTTTGTACACTGATTTGCGCATAGTTGTCATTAATCGCGTATGAATGAATGGCATCAGTGTTCCCTTTGCCTCTTTCTCTAAGCCTTGCAAGTAGCAATGCAGAACCTAAGAAAATAACAAACGAAAATGCTCAGTAAATACGTGCCAAATAAAATATTTATGTAACTTGTGTCCTCTTTCCAATCAAATACATAGCACAGCTTACCTGAAATGGGCAATCGTTCATGTGGCGGTGATGATAAAATACACGGCTGTAGGGGAGAGTTAAGATGTCTCCGGTGTCAACTCCAAATAATGTGACCAAATGATCAGTGAACTTCAAAACCTTAGCGCGAATCCACTCCTCCTCTTTAATCATTGCCAAAACCAAAAGTCCTTTTGCTAAATCTTCTTTTCGAATGTTGGTGTCATACCCATGATGTTTTTGCTCACGAATCCACATTTTGATTACTCCCTTCATGCCATCGAAGAGAAACTGAAATAGAGAAATTACAAAACTTGAGAATCCCAGGGAATTCAATATCCATTATATTACATAATTTATAATAATACATTACGTAATGCACAGTGTGCATTGCACACGCTGCTTTACCTTATTGGCATTATCCAGAAATCGAATCAGAACAGTTCCTCTCTTTGTAAGGGCCACCAGCTCCACTTTCACAGGGAATTTCTTGGGAAGAATTACTGGTCGAGCATCAACGAGACGGCTTGCTTTCAAACATCGCAACACGTTACTTTTCTTCTCTTCCGCAGTGAAGATTTTCTCTGGTTTTGCGTTGAAATACGCTTCCTGCGCGGCGAACACGTTGTAGCTCTCTGGAAGTGGAGGAATCTGGACACGAGCGTGAATCACTGAGTAAGGTAGCTTCTTGCTGCGAGGTACTGGATCCGGATACTTCCTTCCGTTTCCCCAAAAGTCCTCCGGGTCCCACTTTCGAGATCCTCCCCTACCACCCTTCGATTTACTGCCTCGCTTCTTGCCTTTCCCCTCCTCACTTTTCGGACCCTTCCTCACAACCGTCACTCGCCAATCAATTTCTTCAGCTTGACTTGGACTGCCTCCTACGGCCACCAGTCCTTGGTTCAGGAAAGGCAAGGATCGCTGCGAAAAATCAGCTAGCGGTTCGGGACTAGATGAAGTATAGCCTTCATCATGGCCCACATTATGACACTTGGCTGGAATCATGATAATTTTAACTGAATGCGTTTCGTAATTCACAAATTCACCAAACTACACTTTGCTGCACGTATTAACTGCTCTCTCCTGCTTTGTCGCCTGCGATCCTGCGAATGGTTTCGTTGTACGTGGTGGTGGTGTCAGAAATTTAATCACGCCTACACGTCCCAGTAGTGCTGTGCAATGTGAATCAATTCGTATCGCTTTATTTGGTAATTCGCAATCGTAATTAAATATGATTTTAATAGTAACTTGGCTGTAGTGGTACTCGACTGGAATGGAACACGAAAAGTGCGTGCATGAGTGTGGAAGAAGTTTTACGAAAACGTAAAAGTGTGGAACAGCAATGATGGTGGCTCGTCTGTACTTTTACTTGACTCGCTCTGTACCCTTTCTCTGTATGAATGAGGAACGACGGCACAGCACGTGAAGTGATGGGCAGCAGTCTTGTGTGCAGTGGTGGTCAGTCCTGGAACACGACTACTGCACGAATCGTGTGCGCGTGGTCACTCTTGCTAAAATTTTGGTTGCTCGATCGAGTTCATTTGCATATTTGCATGGATGGGTACTGCGAGTACTTAGCACGAAAGTTGTCTTGTTACGTACCTAATACCCCTTTGTTAGCTGCAGCAGCAGACAGGCTATCTTCATCATTGATAGTTAATGAACTTTAAGCGTTGTTGTGTTGTGGATTGTGTATGTGCAACGTTCATGCATTTTTATGCACAGAATTTAGGTAAGTTATTGGTATCTCTGAAGAAGTAGCTTGAGTTTAAATGAAAGCATTGGTATTGCTGGTACTAGGTAGGTTTTTACTAAAGGATAAAAATAGTTATGAAATGGGCAATAATGTAGTAGTGGTAATGGTATCCATTGAACCAATAGCATGCGTACTTACGAAATATTACGTACCTACGTAAATGAAGCGTTTGGATTATGGTCTGTGTGGCTTATAAATTATGAAAGTAATAACCTATCATAAAATATGTGTTGTTACAACCATAAAAAATAAATCCAAGGATAGAATGCGTCCATTTAAGATGAGTGATTTTTCTAAATAAAAGATTGTTTTTGTTTATTACAATATTTCACGTTAAAATACACCGCATTTTCATACATAAATTTACTCTCGGAATATTTCACAGAATTTTGAAAGTTCAGTTTAATACACAGTTTGTTCAGTACAGAGATCAATGGAGACAGTTATTCGCCAATCATATACACATATGATTTTTATGATAATCTATTTAACATGTGAGTTATTACGTATTAATTAGTGTAAAACATAGATATGAATGAAATTCATAACAATGGTAATACTTTTAAATCCGTATGATACACAATAATTGATATGGAATGGTTTTGAAAATTGAGACATAATCGGACAGATAATATAATATTACATACCTATATATTAGGTATGCCATAGAATAAACTAGCATCTACGTTTTTTAATGGTTAACCTTAAAAATTTAAAATATAGTGAAGAAATAAAATCATGAAACCGTTAGACTGATCGTTTCGTTAATTCGGTTTGGGTCCAAAAAGAAGTCCAGTCTGCATTCATAGTAATTTTATTGGATTTGGTCCTGCTCCTAGCAGAATCAGTGATTCTCATTCGGGCGATGCGTCCTCACCACCGCCACTATCCTCATTCGAATCACGATTTTCGGCTGCAAAATCAGTAACTCCCTCTCCCCCGCATGCTCCTTCCATTGCACCGATCAGGTCACTCTCGTCAATCACGACAAAGTCATCATCAGCCCCTACCCAAGCCCCTGCTTCAGATGAAGCTTCTGGTTTTGCATCAACAGCAGCAGCTTTGCTATCTGTGCTTTTCTTCGGCTTTGCACCTCCAGCAGCAGCCCCTTTTGGTTTTGGCCCTGCTGCTACCCCGCCCCCACTTGCGACACCCTTCTTCCCCTTTCCTTTAACTGCTGCCACAGCTGCAGCAACATACTCCTCTTTTTTACCATTGCGCGGGTAGCAGCGTCCTCCTTCAATGATGTACTCGCCATTTGCAAATCTTTTCTTGAAAATATCCATTCTTTCGAGAAACTCCTTTCTCGTTTCTTCCGGATTGGCAGATTTTTTGGAGACCATTTCCAAAATCCTCTCTTTCTCCTCTTCATCCTGGAGCATGAGCATGAGAAACACGTCAGTGCATTTGTTGTTCAACTTGGTCGCATCCCCGCCTTGCGCTGCGGTAAAGAACAGGGTAGTGTACCCCTTGATAACCTTTTTCAAGGTGCTGAAATGGACAAGATCGTACAACGACTTGCCAAGAAACATAACCTTATTGTTTTGCTTAGCCAGTTCCAGAATGATCGCTGGCTGAACGATTTGTCCATCGAGAGTGGCTTTAGAAATGGACACGTCGTCATTTTTGATTACCAAAATGACTGAGCATTCCCTCACTCTTTTGCGACGGGAAGGGGGATTGCTTGAATCAACAGCTTTCCATTTGACCTCCAAGCTAATTTCAGCAAAACTTGTGTACGTGTAGTTTCTCAATCCAGAGCTCATTTTTCCAACTGTCAAAAGCTTTTTGCCATTCCCGTAAAATACAACGCCTAGCAATAGTCCCTTCTCCACCTCATAGCATGGAGTAGGACGATGAAAATAGTCGCTGATTTTCATAACCTTTCCACTCATGCCAACGCTGATATTCAAGAATGCATGAATATTTCTCACGGTATTTTCATTTTCGTCATGATTCCCAGCAAAGAAGCCAACAATTCCGCGGCAGTAGTCATCTGCCAAAAATTGTATCGCGTGCTTCCTACCCAGAGTAGCCCTATCCAAAAATTCATTCAGGATTCTCTCAAATTCGAGAAAAGTTGCTGTATTCTTGCCACATTTCTGCTTGGCAATATCAATTATTTTCTGCTTGTGAGCATTATCGTGGATGACGGCGATAAAGAGGAAGATATCCTTGTACTTCCCGTAGTACATGCGAATCTTGTGGAATGGGTTCATCTCCTCACCGTCACTGAAGTTTAGTTTGTCATCAGGATTGAATGGGCCCCGAGAAAATTCCAAGTGTTCAAAGTCCCACAGCACCTCTTCAAAGTCCGGATGCTCACAAATGTCTTGCTCAAAATCTGGTGGTTTCACCGACAAATTTACTGTCAACGTTTCTGTGGACTGACAGTCAAGGATTGTTCCTCTTGCATTGATGGCCTTTTAATGAAAAGTGATAAAAATGTGAATGAAATTTTTTGTAAATATTTTTATCGCGATAATCACAACGCTATTAATTTTAAATGATATAGACTCTTACCGGATTAGTTGATGTTGAAACGGGTAACGGCGGAACTGGCTCCCCATCGTCAAAAATTTCCTCCAAGGTTTTACTCAAGCTCTTGTTTTTTATCAAAATTTCCTTGTTCTCTTGTGCATAAGCATATATTTGTGCTAGCTTCACGATAACCCCATCGATTGAAGCAACTTTCAAGCAGATCTGTCCTTCCTTAATTTGCAGAGTCACAGAACAGTTTATATCCTTTCCTGTTGTCAGTTCTAGACTAATCCATCGAATTTCCAGAGCAATTTCAGCCATTTTGGAAAACCAATAGTTTCTCTGCTCATTCTCCCCTTTGACAACTGTCATGACCCTTTTCCCATTTCCAAATATTTTTATCCGTTCCAACTTGCTTTTCTCTGCCTTCATCCTTGGCGTAGGACTTATGAGGAGATTGCTTGTTTTCAAGACTTGGCCAATTTTTGTCACACTGACATTCAAATTGGCGTGAATATTCCGGGACTGGTCCTTTTTGCCAGCAGTGTGACATTCGGAAAAGAAGCCTTCCATCTCGCCACCTAAAGCTTCTTTGGCGTCATTCACCCCACTGGAAATTTTTTCCAAGTAGATGTCCATCTGTGTTTTGAATTGCCCCACCAAGACTACCTTATCCTCGAAACTGCTACATTTTTCTTCAACGATTTCGAAAATTTTGGTGCGTTTCTCAGAATCCAAAAGTAAAGAGTTGAATAGGAACACGTCTTTGCGCGCGTTGTAAAACTTGGCTATTTTGTCAAATGGATTCGCTTCGATGCCATCATTATAGTTGAGTTCGTCAGCGGGGCTGAATGGTCCCTGAGAAAATTCCAACTTTGCAAAATCGGCCAAAATGTCCTTCTCACCATTAGCGGCTCTCGTTGGAATCTGCTGAATGGTTATCTTCTCCACAGACAGAACGTTAATTGGATTTACCTCCAGAAGGCTAGACCGCACCGCACTGCTTATCTGAGAGAAAATGAACAGGGAATTAATATTTATATTTTGTTCACGTGAGTATCTTCATTTTGATTAAAGCTTCATTAAATTATGAAGTCATTTAAGATTACCTCTAAAGCTGTTTCTTTTATTCGATTCATTACTAATTTGTCTAAAAGCTTGTGCAAATCCTTGTTCTTCACGAGAACACTGGTATTCTGCCTGGCAAGCTCTGGAATGGACATTTTTGAGGTATCCTCCTCTCCTTCCACAGTCATCTTCTCGAGCTCAACTTTTCCATCGTTGATTTTCAAAACCACGACACAAGGAAGCTCCTCCCCTTTTGAATTCTTAGCAGTCCATCCAATTTCCAGTTCCACAACAGCTTGCTTGGTGTACATGTAATTTCGCTTTCCATCCTCGTCCTTAAAGACATTCATGACCCTTTGACCATTCCCAAAAATCTTCACTTTCTTCAATTCACTCTTCTCGTATGCCATAAGCGGGGTCGTGTGGACAAAGTAAGCACTAGTCTCCAGTGTTTTCATTTGGCCAACTACATTGATGTTCAAATTCTCATGAATGTTGCGTGGATGCTCAGACGTGTTTGAGTGATATCCCGTGAAAAATGCCGTCAATTCATCATCATCGAGAAATGTGCATGCTTCTATTTCCCCCTTTGCTACCCTTTTCAAGTGAACCCTCATCTTTTTGGTAAAGTCATCAATGACCTTGGGATCATTGGAACACCTTTCCGAAATGCCTCTAATGACCAATGCTTTAGTATCCTCATTACGAAGTGATGAGATGAATAGGAAAACATCCTTGTTTTTCCCGTAGAATTTGCAGATTTTGTGAAAACAATGCGTTTTCTTGGGTTTCCCTTCATTGTAGTTGATGTCATCCTCAGGATACTCGGAATCAAGACGGTTACTCCACAAGTCCAACTTGTCAAAGTCGGCTATCACATCCGCGGTGCAGCTGCTCTTTGGTGGTATTTTCAAGAGTGTTAGTTTTTCGTAGGGAGAACCACTGACACTGGCTTCTCCCATTTTCACTCAGTTTTCACGCTGACAGCGATCAAACAATGGTATATATCTGTTTGGTGACAACAGTAGAACTTATGACAATGTTCAGTGCGACGTGACAATTAACTGACACTGGTAAAAGTAGCAGCAAAGCTACTTCTGAATTTATTATTTTGTGATATGAAATGTATGTACGAGGAGAGCATATATCAGAGAGACCAAGAACTCGAACGAGAGCGAACGAGAAAAGCAACAGGAAGAAAATTGCGTTCTAAATAGGGTTCAGGAGGAGGAATAAGATGAGTTGTGTAACAAGAAGGAAGACGGTTATGTATGCATATGCATGCTGGAATGAGTGAGGAGAGGAGATGAGCGAAGGCGAAGAAGAAGGAACAAGGAGAGAGCAGAAGCGAACTGGAGTACCAGGAAGAAGAAACGAGGGTTATGATGTTATAAATAGTGAAAATCAATACTTTTTAGTTATTACGTGTATATGTAGTCATATATGGAGGAGGAAAGATGAGGAATTGGGAAGCTGGTTGTGCATTGCAATCCATGATACAGCCGATACTACTGCTAGAGCATTTATTTTCTTCGAATTTTGGAGTTGAAGGTAGTTCCATCACATTTGACACGAAGGACAAATTTATTATTTTGCAATGAGCCATGGGAAAATGCTCACAAACAATGTAGCAAGGTGTAGATTATGGGAACGTTGATGATGAGGATCGTCAAGATATTGATTTTGATGAGTGGTTGATGAGGAGGAAGAATAAAAATGAGGACGGGAGAAAATTCCAGAAAATCAGTGTATTTTAGGACAGACTGATGACATGCATATATCTACAAAATATAGGGAAGCTTGGCTGTGACGACTGTATTTTGTAGATTTAGAATTTTATATTTCTCCAGAATTCGTGCTTTGCTTTTCTACCATTGGTGTAATGGTGGAGGCTTTTATTAGGGAACGTGTGATAGTGATGTATACTTAATTATGCCTGCTGCCTCTAGTATCGCAACAAGTGACAAATGTACACATACGTCGTATGACAAATAACTAAAATGATTCGTTTGTGAATTGAATTGTGTATTGGCTTTACATATTATGCCTTCACTATATGCCTCTACTTAAGAAAGTTTGGTAGGTATGTTGATATCTAGAGCGAACGAAACTTCTTTGTTCTTCAAGTTTACAAGAGATAAAAATGGTTACAAATGCTTGTACCATATCAAATGCACACAACTGCATTTTGGATGTGTGTATGCGTCATCACATTGTTATCTTATACGGGAATCATTTCTCAGATTTCATGTTAGGTATTTACATTTTATGGCTGTTGACGGGGTCAGAAGTCACTTCCCTTTGATTGTACTCATGATTGTACGTGAAATGCAAAAAGTACGTCGCTTTTTTGGCTTCTGTGTGGAGCTTGAGGATGAGAATAAAATCTTTGGCAATACCTCTAATATTAAACCTTAACATTGATATGTATAACTTTGAGTTTAAACGATTTGTGGTGATACGTTAGACGTTTGAGTATTCAGCTTCTAAAGGCTTTTGTCTTGAAAGTTCTGACAATTACACATAAATTAATGTTAATTAAAACTGCAGCCTCTCTTTATCTTGTATATTTGGCTAATTGCTTTGAAGACCAGTTGGGAGCTGATATTATGTCGTATTCTGTAGCAGTTTGCACTCAATACGGTGGTACATTTTTCTGCTACCGACATAACGGCTATTAGGTACATAATTCTTTTTGCAGTATTCTATGTATTTCATTTCATTGAGTATGTGTTGTAATTGTAATATTATGATAAGAAAGAAATATGTGAAGTGAAATGGTCAACTTGGCCGTACACCGCTTCTAACTGATACAGCTTATGTAAAAAACAAGCTCTTAGAAACGTTTCAGTTCGTTTTTATTTTCACTGATTCATTATCATGAGGAACCAAATCAGAGTTTGGCATTGGCTAACATAGACCAAGCTATAACACACATATAAATAATATCAAGGATTATTTTGCTACAACAGCATCTTTATGTAAATATGCATCTGTATTGTGGCATCTTTTTAGCTTAATATAATCGTACTCATTCTACGTTATACTATGATTAATACATCACAGGGTCTGTGCATCAAGGTGTCGAGGTTTTGGTTGCCATCACTCATTTTTTGAGAAATACATTTTTGAAAACGAATTTAGCGAAACAGCTGTTGATGTTATATTATGTTGACCTTATGGGCACGTTACGTATCGGCATATCGGTGGATCTAATTAATTTGTCTTAGTTTTGATAATTTGGCAGTCACAATAACATTAAATTAACGATAAATATTCGTTCATATTATTAAAATGTCTGTGTCACTATCTGCAAAAACTCTATTTCACAAACTCAAACTTGCAAAGAAAGTACGATTACCATATCCCACTTGCACAGGATAAAATCAGCCATCTCAAGTGCATGTTCACTCTGATGACTCGTGAGCAAAAACTACTTTATGAGGGGTATTTTGAAAGTGAGGATGGTTAAGTATACAGTAAAATTAGTAAAGAGTGGGATTTGTAGCTAATACGCATTAATTTCCTTCATAAAATTAGTGAAGTGTGGAATTTGGTAGCTAACTAGCTTTAATTTCCTTCATAAAATTAGTCGTTAGCTTCTGTATTAAAACATTCAGATGGTTTATGAATCTGCTTAGGAGTTCTCATCTATAGTCATTCGTATGATTTTTTATTAAAAAATTCATAAAAATTGTTGTTACTTGTAACGCACCGTAATTTGCTGTTAAGACGGACATTTTTAATTGCTAAAACCATAAAGACATTTTTTGAAAATTGTCAAAGATACATCTCGACACCTTGTTGCATAAACCCTGTGACATTTTATACAGATTTGACGAGAGTCTTCAGATAGCCTATTCCATATTATTAAAATGAACGTCATGCCTAAGTGAAGAATACAACGATATGCTTTATGTTGTACCATATTACGTAGGCTAGTTCTATTGTAATACAGATATAATAAGGCTGTTGGGTTTGTTACGTAGTGTGCTCGGACTCGAGGCAACCTAGTGAAGACCATTCCAAAGACTTGTTGACGAAAAATCAACAAGAGGATTTGTCATTTTTATTGATACAAAAACTATGGTACATAAAATATATAAAACTTTGCAATTTTACATAGAGCTCCAAAGAGGACTGGAATGTGGTCACTTCATTAAGCAAGTGAGCATTTTGATAATTGCACGTTGAATTGTGCTCCAATTACTACCTTTATTTTAAAGGTGTACGCACAAATACATTGGGGACTTAATAAGGATAGAATTTAGAATTAAAATTAAATTAACGTGCTATGAAATGCACGAGCACAAAGCCCTCTAATATACAAAAAAAACTTCTAGAGCAAACCGTGAATTATCTTTAATATTAGTGGTTGCGATATTATTTATTGCAAAAACAGATTTTGAGGTAAGTACATCATTTTCAATGTACTTGCAAAATTAAATAACAATAATAATATCCTGCAAAAGTATGCCTTTTCGAAGCTACACGCATTATGTTGATATTACATAGGATCCTTGTGCGTAATCAGGCTATGAGTACACCAGCAAGCCTTCCCTCCGCATTCAGTATAAACAAAGCATTTATTCTCAACAACATTGATTAACTGAACATTAACTGTACCATCATGGAAACGTCTGCGTCTTCATCCTCGTCATCAGTACCGCTGTCTGAAGAGTTATTCCAGTCTCTTCTTATTACCAGTGAGTCTAATCAACTTGAGAATGAGATCCAAGAGATCATGCAAGCAGTGCAGACGGTGGTGGATGAGAGCGACATGTTTCCAGATGAAGATGAAAGACAAACAGCCATGTTTCGTCTCACTGAATACTTGAACTATTTGGAATGTGAACCAACTGGTAACACTGCTCAACCATTTCGACTGGCCACTCCCTTCCGAAACATTAAATCCTTCATGATGTTCAAGGATGGGAAGCTGCTAAAAGCGTATGTAAAATCGTTGTATGAAAAGTGCCTGGCACCCGAAAATCAAGCAAGGTACGAGCAATGGAGGGCACAATTTCTCAACCAATACCTCCCTGACAATGACGACCAACCAGATCCCAATCTTCACCAGGTGGCCAGATTTAATGCAGCAGATGTGGCTCAAAATGTCAAAGACAGAGTAGTTCAAACTGTGGGCTTCTCGGCACGATGGCTTCTGCGACAAGCGCTGAAGGTGCCTGCTCGATTGGTTAACTTTGAAATGACAACAGCTCTTGACGAAGTACTTACTGCTATGGGCACTCAGTGGGGTCAGTTCTTGACAACGCTTGGGACTTCTGTTGGGGTAGTGGGACTTATCGCCATTTACAACTTGTGGTGTTACCACAGAGGCTCCCAATCCTTAGAGCGAACAAAAAAGAAGTTGATTGACAATACAGCAGCTATTGTTGCTGGAAATGTAGCCGGTTGGGCAGCGCAAGCTGTTCTCACTGTGTTCTTTGGACCACTTGGCTTTTGGCTTGGCCTTGGAGTCCAGGCTGCTGTTGGAATCGGAGTTGGAGCTGTAACCAGACATTATGTTAGCAAGTGGACGCTTAAATACTTTGATATCCCAAAGGCACAGGCGCTCGAAGAAGCATACAGAACGTTGGGACTTACAAAAAGTGCAACTGATAACGAGCTAAGCAAAAAGTGCCGAGAGTTATGCAGAAATTATCATCCAGACTATTTGCAAAGGCAGGAAAATCCTCCGAATGAACAAGGGATCAAGGAAGCCGTGGATAAATTTATTGAAATTCAAAACGCCTACAAGTTCATCAAGACTATGCGGGAGGCTGAGAGGTCAGGAGTTGCACACGATGATAAGGCGGACTGGAAGGATAATTTTATGCTCTTTGTTAAAAACCTCATCTCCTTGCGCAGAAAGGATTACAACAATGAGGAAGATATTATGAGGGCTATTGACTTTGAGGCGACTGGATTTCCTCCAGAAGAGGTGTTTGCAGAGAGAAGTTCTGGTGATGCTGTCGATTTGGATGCTCCATTGACAACTATTGGAGTTGGACAAGGGACACAGTCGATTGCAAATCGGTGGTGGAATCATTTCTGGCACGCCATTGGACACCATAATAATTAGTCTTGTTTCTTAAATGGTATTACTTTTTAGAGTTTATTGTTCAAGTTTTCTTTTGTATGAGTATTCTAGTACATAATTTGCACACTGGATTGCATTTAAAAACAAAATCATTTCATACTTATCAATACATTTATTTATTTATTTGTTTACATGCATTTAGAAAACTCATCCTAACGAGTATTTCTACTTTATTTAATGAGTAGTTTTAAATACAGTGTCAAGTATCGTTATCATTAAACCTATAATTAAATGTACTATTGTATATGATTTTGCATCGTTTATATTGAAGTTTAAACACAGTTCTTCCTATGTACACTAAAAGCTGATTGATAGATTTTCATTGAATAAACGATTGTTCACTTTCTGAACGGATTCTATGAAATAACTAATAAAAATATGTATCAGGCAAGATTAATTCTCATTTCAATTGCATACGAAAGATACTTTAAATTTACACATAATCATTGTTCATTGCCGGCAACTATCTACCTCTAGCTGCAGGAGCATGAGAACAGTGAGAGATTTAGATTAGGCAATGTTGCAGTTTCTCCTCTCATGTCATAGATGGTAGGCTTTGTAGCAAGCTTGAAGTTTAGGAAAGAGAAGTAAACCTGCCTTGGTCCTGGTGCATTTCTTGTTACATCTTTATCTTATGTTAGCTAACATGTACGTTACGCAGTTATATCATACCATCACATAATTAAGTTACCAATCATAACCATGAATAATCCTTGATCGGAGCTACTACCAGGCCATAGTGATGTTATCGCTTTAGTTTTTCATTTTACACAACTGAAAGAACAACTACGTGTGTAATGTAGGGAAAGTAATTTGCTAAAGAGTCAAAGTTGAAATTGTCATTATTGATCAAGTTAAATAGTGCTATTTTCCTCAGTACAGTGGTTAAGTACGTCGTTGATGAAAACAACGTATAGCTCGACAAAGAGCGTTGTGCTATTATCTCAGTCGTTTTCTACAATCTACACACTAAACTCTACGTTATTACTGCACATGAGAGACATTCGGCATGTAGATCCGTGCTTTTGGCGCATTATTAGCAAAACCAAGTAGATAAATGGGCAGTAATAAAACGCAATGACCAGGCTATCATCATCAAAAACCTGCAAAAGAACTTACAAAATACCTTCATCACTCGTATAAAACCCGTACAAACTTGTCTGAGCAAAGCCACCGCGCTTCCATCATTCTCCACTTTCTTCCTCTCTGCTCCTCCTTATATACATATTATCACCCTATTACCCCTCCGATTTGACAGTAAATTGTACGGTAATAAAAAGTAATAATAATATGGCACACACAAAAAACTTACAATCAGCTTTAACTAGCTCCGTGATGGCCACGTTATTAGGTCTATAACTCTACTGAATAGCTTCCTCTTCCTACTTTCATTCTTTTCTCCTTTTACAATGAAATACTATGAGTTTGACTCTGTGAGTGTAAATAAGAGAGCAAAGTTTTGCGGTTAGTTTAGCCGGAATTTCATTGTCTATTACTCTCTCGCTCTCTCTCTACTGCTACAACTCTATTACTTTTTTGTCATGTCGTCGGTTAGCAAAAAGCGTACTTTGGGAATACTTAACATTTTATAGTAGCAAATGTCTTGATGTGATTATATATAATTTCATGCTATTTTCGGCTATACTTACATTTAACTTATTATGCAAAGATGGAGATGTATTCCATTTTATCATGTCGCTTTACTATTTTATATGAGTCTGCTTTTTTGTCATCACGATTCATGGTCTGTGGATTCTGCCACTGGTCTTTTACGTTTGAGTGTACTACATATTAAAGCTAACTTCTCGAAAGTTCAGAGGTAGGTAGGTAGGAATGGGAATACTGCGCGTTACTAAAGTATTATTCACGATAGCAAAGAGAGAAAGAGACACATACCGTTTAACTCCGGAACAGGAAGGCTTTTATGGGGGATTGAGCAAAATTATATTGCGCAGTAGTGGTGAAGAAGGGTAAATACGCCAATCCATTTGCGACGATCATGTCTGGATTTTAGGAGCTATGCTCCTATTATAACATCCGGACGTACATTACTTTAGTTTAAACTCGTATATACGTATAGGATGGAGAAATTGGCGAATTTCTAGCAACATTTATAATATTTAGTTTAATGTAAAGGCATATGTCCAACTCTCCAGACGAAACAATCATCATTGATTCATCGTTACTTAAACAGTAGAAATATAATCACCAGACAGGAAATATGGCATTGACTTCATTTCATTTTTTACTGGAAAATATGTATATGAAATTTGAAAATGTGGCATAAGAAGAGAAAATGAGAAGTGGAGTGACGAGATGCCCAATAAGCAAAGTTAATAAGCTAATTGTAAAGACTTTGCCTCACACCTAGAAGACACATTTTGTATTACCTATGCGAGGACTCATGATACCCCATTTGTATATACCTCCTTGGTAGAATTGCCCTGCCTCACTGTCTACTTGTCAGTTTCTCATTTTCACGAAATAATAACAATTCCTCCCCCAAAACAGTGATCCGAACAAGCGACATAAGAAAATTGAGAAATGCATAACACATTGTACATTTCGTATATAGATATGTACGTATTAATATAACATCAGTCAAAGTAAATTTAAGTTCCAACAGTTTTATGTTATAAACGCACACTTTAAACGAACACCAAAATGTAACGTTACAATATAGATAATAAGGCACAAATTGTTAGTTCTAAAGTGGCTCAAGGGGCAGGTAGGAAGGCAAAGTAAATGGAGAGTGAGGAAAATATGATGATGAAAAAGTGTGTCTTGTCAGTCAATCAGTCAGTTATGAGAAGAGTCACTCGTCCAAAAAAAACGAAAAAATACCATGCCGAGTCATACCACACGCTAAAATATAAAAATCCAGACTGCCTACTTTCTGTATTTTAAACAGCGTTTAAAAAGAAAAATGTTATTTTTTGGGGAGAATACTTTGAAAAAAAATCATGTTTGCGTGTTTACCAATGTCCCTTTATCTTACTTTTCACGTAGAAATTTCCTTGTATGTTTGTTATACGTGCATGTTGAGTTAACTGTTGTCCGTGTATTGGGTTGTTGTGCGTGTATGTATACATGAAAGGTTGAGTACGTAACATGATGTAAGCATTTTACACTGCTAACAAGCTGACTTCACTTCACTTTTCAGTTCAAATATAACTCGACAGGACAACAATGAGAGCTGTGCATGTGTAGCATGTAGTAGGAATTGTAAGACAAGATAACAATGAGCTGACTCTATCTACTTTACTTAACTGCATATAGTAACAGGAGATCAGCTTTTGGGTATCGTTATCCGCACGTAAACCTTTCTTTTGTGCAAGAAAGTCCTTGTTCCATGATCACACATGATGAAAGTTACCCATTATATCTGATTAAAGTACGTACCCATCCGCATAAGCTTGTTACTTTTTTGTAAACTCACTCGGTCAGCAGCACACGTTACAAAAATGCATGTGTATATTTGTCAGTTCATCGTAGGAACTTTTTGTTCTTAAATGTACAAAAATGAAGTCCCACTTGTTGTTGTCGTAGTCAAACCGTTTTGTAGCATTGTGTTGGTTTTGTATGACAATAATGGTCTACTGTGCGTACAAAGTTAATGCGTATAAAAAAGGACAGAAAAAAAGTTCTTGTTTTTTGTTAGTAGTCAGCATGTGAAAGAATATGAAACCTGGAAAAAGGTAAATTCGGTTGCACAACGGGAAAACAACAACACGTAGGACATCATGAGAGACACGACATAAGATGGGCTGTGATAACTGTCAATCTGTCCGATTTTAGAATCAACTCAGATTTGTCACCGTCATCTTCAATTTCAAGAAAATTTTTCATTCTCTTTACTGTCTCGTTTATATATATTTATAATTTCCTCAAAAAGGAGTAAACTTACCATATGCATTCAGCTTATTATGGAAACGGAAATTTTTTAATGGGAATTTTGTAATTTTGAAGCATGCTTCAAAATTCCGACGGTGACTTGGGTGATCGACATTTCCGCAGAGCAGATAGGCTGATAATGTGAGGTAGGTAAGCAATGATCAGGGAAAAGAGGCAGGCAGGAAGGTGCTCAATGAGGAAGCAGTTTTGAAGGTGCATAAAATATATGTTCATGATGATCTTTTCGTTTTGGGTGTTCTCGTTCCAAACAGTTAAATGTTACAACGGTTTGGGTTTCAAATTACCATTTAATTCCCCGAAACAAAAAAAATCTTCAAGAGAAAATAAGGTGAATAATATTATGCTGCTGATGCTATTATGAGGCACTTGTCATGCAGAAATAAGAAAACATTAATTCACAATGATGATAGGGTGGATACTGGATTCTGTAGCTTTCAAAAAGTATCAGTTTTCATCATTTCGCTCTGTACCATTGTTTAGTTTTTATTCTTTAATCATACAAACACGTCAGTAAGATAACTGTACTTAAGCTTATGTAATCGTTTACTGTTCTAGGGGAAATACTTTCCAAACTTTCCTTTTTAGGTAAAAAATGAGGTAAGGTTATGGTTATGCATGTCTGCACTCTCATCGTCTCAGTAATCGCAGAGTTATCATGAACACTTGTAGCGCAACGCCCAATGGAATTGGATAAAAAACAGTTATGAATTTAATTCATTTGATGGTTACGGCAAGTGGGCGTGAATATATTTAAATGCATAGTTTGTATTTATACAATTTCTTCTAGTCGTGGGCAATTGGATAATCATAATAATGATTAGGTAGAAGATAGCTATTATAAAAATGAAATTAACTCTGAACAGCTTTCTTGTTGTGTGGCTAAAGCTGCCGAGAAAATTAAAACTGAATGGAATTGGGCTTAAAAAATCTAAAACATGAACAGACACGAGCTTCATCTTCATTTTTACTATAAAAAGTTTTAGGTGTAAATATTTTTTCAATATGTGCATAATAATTTTACAAACAGATGTCTTGATTTCTTCATATTATTGCCTATTCATTATACTCAACGGATCTCTGTGACGTTTCGATGTTTGCGTGCACACTACTCGACCCGTAGGTAGAAAATAAACGCGGCTTACAAAAGGCAAAAAAATATCCCAACTTTACACATGCCTACAGTATTGATGATTAAGCTAACATGGAATTAAATCAATTATTGAAGAAACGTCAAGGTGTGTGGCTGTGGTATGGTCATTAAGAAGCATCTTCTAAACTGTTATGCATAATTGGTAGGTAAAAATTCTATTGAAATGCATGTTAGTGGATATAATGTAGTAAAGGAATAATAATAGTTGGTTGGCAGATAGAATGTCGTAAGCTAACAACACGAGTAGCTTGTAGTTTTTGGAACTGAAGATTTTCATTCTCTCAAACTGTTTTGATCACATCACAATAGTACTAGGAATTTATATTGTTCTTGCATGTCTACTTTATTCCTTGTTAAATATGGCAATACTCGGAGTACATCGCACAGAACCATAAAAAGCAAAACAAGAGCAAGGTCAAAACGAAGTAACATAAGTCATTAATTTCGGTCCTAAACTAAATTCTGTATTACACAATTATAAAGGATCATAGGACAAGCTCCGTGCAGTATGGAAAGAGGGTAGCTTGACCCAAGCAATAAGACATGTATCTTTTATGAATCCATGTACCATCATCATTTTCATCCTGATCACGATTACAGAGTCCTCCACATTATATTTATAACTCTATCAGAAACGATATAACAGCAGCTTATACCGCAGAACTAGACAAGCCATATCACCACTTTTTGTCCGGAACAGGAAGGCTTTTATGGGAATTGAGCAAATTATATTGCGCAGCAGTAGTGATGGAAGAAGGGTAAATACACCAATCCATTTGCGATGATGATGTCTGGTTTTAGAAGGTCTTCCCATCCCATCATCATCATCATGATAGCTTTCTAGTGTACCATATCATAAGAAGATATGTATATTATGATGGCGGCGGTAGAGCACACAGCAAAACTTTTGGTTTTCCGTCGGCGGGTCGGTCATCAAAATCCTCTGCTGAATACATATCACTTCATTTCATACACGGCGGATGGTAAAGTGTCTCAATCCCACATCCCAACCGTTAAAGACAATAAAGGACGCATGATATAACTCCCATTAAATCCTATTTATAACTACTTTCAGACCTAAACTGACTCGTTGTGATGCAAAGGAAAACGTAAAAATGCCAATTATTCCATCCATGCCAATTCCATTGTGCATTCATGATCTGCTCTTTTAAAAAGTGTGTAAAGTGTTCAATGTGACTTTTTTCGGTTTTTGTCAAAAACTCTCTCATGGGAAATGAACACGAGACAAAATATACATACTGTTCTTAGCTGTCATATCAAATTAACTTGATTTCCCCCTAAAAACCTTGTACCTAGTTCAGTTGTAAATTGGACGGGCGGATAGAATAAAAATGCACCGTGCACCATATGGAAGCTTATTTAAGCTTAAAACCACCGTGATAATCTGTATTCGATGCGCACAAAAAATCACGTCCAGTACCTACTAAACCAGTTAAATACTTGCTCCGAACCAAATGAAATGATTAACTTGCTTTGTGAATGTTGCGGATGTTCTGATTTGATTTCCACTTCATATTTATTGTCATTTTATTATTGCATTTTTACATGGCAAGCAGTTTTTCTAAATTATTCTCTCGTCGTCCTCTGGGTTGTCCCTTGTCCCGGAATATTGGGGTGACAATGACAATAACAGCAACTTCTGCAATGGGTGCAATTTCACAGGGAGAGAGATGAAAGCAATGGCAAATGCAGCAGCCATTTTATTATTATTTCCATTCTGTGATGCAATATGCTCAACAAGGGGCCATGCTCTTGTAATATTCACTCTTTTGTTACGGCTAAGTGTAGTATTTTATTTTATAAAAGATATAATGTGATTGTTGGTTGCATTTTTTCTGTTATTATTGTTAGCTTTTAGGATAAAAACGGGTAGGGTACGGGTACACACACCCGCCGAATAATAATCGAGCAGGAGACAAATAAATTAGCTCACTTTATTATTCGAAAGCAGAACAGTGTATTATTCGGTAAAATAGTTTTGTGCTCATTGCTGTGCTGGTGGTGTTAAATGGCTCGAGACGAGTTTCATTTTCATTCTCTCTCTGCTGAACCCTGACTGAACATTATGCGCCATTTTCACGATAATTCACAGCTCAATTACTTGTATGCGTACATTAATAGCAGAAAAAGCACATGGGAGACAGTATACACAAAAAATGTATATATGCATTTTTCTTTCACTAGTTTTACCAAAGAATGAAATATAAAATTTAAAGTTTTGTTTGCGTAATTTGTAGACATTCAGAAGTCAGGTTTTCCTTATTTCTCTATTTAGTTCTAGGAAACGTAAAAAGTGGAACTGAAAGAATTTTTTCAAACATTTATACATCATAATATTCTTCTGTGCATTTAAATATTAACAAAGCCTGGAGTTTTTTCGCTTCCAAAGAATTTTTCAGGTGATTGAATCATAATACTCCCTTAACCTAGAAAGCTATAGATTATTCTTCAATTCACTTTTATGCCATTGATGTACTTTTCTCAGTGCTGATTCTTATGATTCTTTATGTGCAATTCATACACTCACCTTTTACAAGTCATTTCACAGAGGGGAGGCTACCCAAATGGCCGTATTATTTTACTAAAGGCAAAAGGACAAAAACCAAGTTGTTATGAAGGATATACCTTTTTCTTTTCTGGTTTGTACGGTTTTCAATAAGATGCTTGATGATGAGTATTCAATGAAGCCGTTGTCGTTGCCCTTATATTTTTGGGCATTGGAGAATGAGATAGAGATGGAGTAAGAGAGAAAAGTCAATTAAATCACAATGACACGGTAAATGTATCTACATTGTTACGCGGAACTGAATTGTGTGGAACCTATGCAGATGACATGATGTTACAAGTGGCCAGCCTATTTCTCGGCCCAGGTGACCATTTTAAATGGACCTTACTATCAAAATGAGAATAAAGTGTAGTGTATTTAATCCAATTGTTTTCGCAGTCGCCTTGCATCTGTATCCAGACTGTTTTGTTATCGTTGGCTTTTGGCTCGAGCTGAAATTTTCAAAACCATCAACCTTTCGACCCCTACAACTTTTCATGTAATAGGTACGCATGTTTTTGTTATTTGCTACTACATTCATTACTTTAAGCATCGATTAATCATTGAGTATTATTGTCTCGTTATTCTCTGCTGTTTATTCCAAACCATTCGAAAAATCACTGAAATGGCAACAATGGCACTGAAAATTGCTGAGAGAACTGTGTTCGTATAGTGTGTGATGATCGTTATTATACTCTTTGACTAGACTCAATGAACCGCAACAGCTTCATTGAGTTATACTGGCTGAAAGCACTTTTTGAGCAATGATGAAGTGAAGACTGTAACGAAAAATAGGCAATGATGAAGTCACTTTATGTCCATTATGCTCTTCCTTTATGTTTTATGAACTGCATCGCACCATATGGAAGGAGCACATCTCACACATTTAACTACTCTATTGTTAGTTTTGAACAATCACACAGAGTGTAGGTAACGTGTATAAATAAAGATGCTCGGTAGATCTCCTGGAATGAATGTATCATTGGCTTTTGGTGATTTACGCTGTAATGATCTTGTACAAAAGCTGTGTTGGCATTGTAGTAGCAATCCATAAAGGAAAAGGTCTGTTTTGCAATCAATCATTTCAATGTTCTCTGCAAAGTTGATACGTGTAAAAAGGCACATTTTCTTCACCAACAATAATGTAGTCAGCATGGAATATGTAGTAGACATATAACCATCTCTATTCTATATGTCCATGGGTATTTCTGATATGTGCGTGCACTGTGCTGATCATGATGATATTCGTCCCAAAAATGCCATGAAAATCCTGTCATGTGAATTTCCGATGTCATCATCATCGAAAAACTTTTCAAGCTTGTGATAATATGTAGTTTTTTGTTAGGTTTCTATAATTTACATATAAAAAAGTACACATACATATATAATCTTTATGTGATGATGACTTGATGACACAAAAATCTACACTTTTGAATGGAATTGTCGAAGTGGAAGTGAAGAAATAAAGACAACCATAAAATCAGCAATAACACACCATTAAAATGGCTGTTTTCTTCAGTATAACAGCCATACAATTTCCCAAAATGTGAAAATTGTGAAGTGATACGTTATGCCATAAAAATATTTATTTGAAAATGGGTTTTGAATAAAAAAAAGTTTTGCAATAAAAGTAGGGTGCTGAATGGATTTATCTAAAGAACATTATATTATGCTGTATGTAGATATGAACTCAAATAATAGGGTTAAAGCAAAGCGATTTAGCTATAATAGATCTAACAGAGATAACGATGTAGGTATTTATATGAAGAATATACCTAGTTTATATATTCGTTGTCCTGTTACGATTATGATTACCTATAAATAGAGATAAAAAGTACTATGATATAATATTACACTGTTAAAAGCAGACGAGTTTTTGCATTAGCAATAGGCCCACAGTTGCTGCTTTGCCATTTGGTAAAGTGGAAGATGTATGGATGCAGGGATATATTATGACTCACATGTACATACTTCAAATATTATGAACTCCTTATATCATGATTTCATGATTCATGATGATCCCGTTTGATGTTGAGTCAAATGGAGCTTTGGAGACATGCTCCACTGCAAAAAGAGCATTACTTACTTCATTTATTATCCGCTCAGTTGGAGAAATCACCATCATTTAAGAAACTCTATAGGAAATAGAAAGCAGTAGTAGATTATGGCCTACTGTGAGCGAAGGACTATGGATATCAACTAAACGTGCAACATGAGACCTCTTTCTGGAATTCTGGCTGAAAGGAGTTATACTGGATTAGATACCGAGAAAAGCTCGATAAAGCGATTGACTTTCTTTGAATGCTGCCCACTACGGGGAAAATGCTGGAATGGAAACTAGAAGTCCCCAGTCAAGAACTTTTTCACAGAAATTGGGAAATGCCAACTTCGTGCGAACGTTTGAGTCGTCTGTCCGTCTTCCAACTGGAGTGGACTTGACGGTGCAAACAACAAGATAAATCTACATAAATCATAGTAACTTTCTAGCTTCCATTTACTTTTTTAGACTGTTAAATCCAAAGAATTCTTTTCTCGCAGAGAATGGTAAACTGTATTTACTGCACAGGCACTATTGAACAAAGGCTTGTGACTAATAAAAGTTTTTCCAACTCATTACCAGATTTAGTATAATTAGACTGTTTGAAAATCTAAAACCCATTTTACTTCCTCATGTGTTTCGTTAAATTCATTACGACTTATTACGACTTGAACGCGAAAATGCTTGAATCATTGCAGAATTTTGTATTCCTATTTAGAAAATCTTAACGAATGAAACCAAGAAGTTAGGAACAGTAGAAAGAGAAAGTGTTATTAGTTTTCTCGAGAAAAATATTGCGACAGTATCTGATGCATTTTTGTAACAATAAAAATAATATATAATACGTGCATTTCTTTTTTGTCATTTTTTTCATTTACTCTTGAAATATGGATGCTAATGTGAATTCTGATGATAGCGATAATAAGCAAGAAATGAAAGGAAAATCTAGACGATATATTTTATCACAAATGTGCGCACTAAAAGTATTATAATACTGTCCAAATATTTTATATCAAGCTGCGCCGTAATAAAATTAAGTAATAAGATGAAGTATAATGTATAAAACATTATATACAGAAGAAGCGTTCCAACAAAAAACTTTTTGGGTGGGGTCGTAGGCTGATAGAATCAGCCATGATGATTCTCATGATGAAGCCATTACCCAAGATTTTTCTCCGACAAAATGTCTAAATCGATTAAGGATGATCACGATAATGATGTTATAAATGGCTACATGACTGTTTTGTGCTCTCGTACTGAACATTCTCGGCTTTATAGAACGTAGGAAAAGAGAGGAAAGGATAGACTTTACTATACGCATACACATATTATATAAAAGCAACTTCGTTGTGAAATGCCAACATCTTGAAATGCTCACTGCAGATTATCGCGAATAAAAATATTTGTAAAACATTTCCTTCAAGTCTAAGAATCAAGACTTGATGAAAACTATTGCAATCATCATAGGAATTTAGTAATCGTGTAAATCAAATTAATACCAAGCAAGCCTTAAGTATCTATTGAAATAAAATCTTCACTCCGAAATAAATGTGACAGAGAGACGAGCATGAGAAGTTCATATGCGACGACTAAACTGCAGGAGCGAGCCAATAATAATATAATATACCGAGTAATAATATAGCGCACAGGAAAGGAAACCGGAAGGAAGGAAGTCGAGAGAGCCAGGAAATGGCAATTTGGCAAGATCCAAATTCCCTTTTATCCAGTCATTTTGTCATCCGACAAACGATGATCACTACTACGACGACTTTGCCTTTGTGAACAGGCACAATCCAAATGCACGGCAAATTGTCTTGTCTGCAACGTTCGGCTTTCTCTGAAAAGGGACACAATCTTCTTTCTTTTACAATACCAGTAACAGCGCAAGAGAAACACCGATATATCAAGTACAAAAGAGAAATATTCACTCTAACCGACATCCTTTCAAACGGTAGGTATTGTCATCATCATCAGCCATTATGACTTTGTCTTCAATACTTCAGCTCTGCGTCTCTGCGTTGTGTGATCCTCCATAATGCAAGGGTTATGCCAATGGGGAATGACTGCGAGAAAAAATGGCAAGCAGCAATTTTTCATTCACCCTTCATTTCCCAATTATAATGTAATGATAATCTTCACAGTTGATTTCCTCATTCACTTCATAACACAAACTTTGACAGCAGCAGGCAAATGATCGAATATTATATATTATACTTTTATATTCAATCGACAAGGTTCTTAGATATATGTGCATACTGAAAAGTAAAAAGAAGGCATGCCATGCAGCATTCATGCAAGTTCACACTCATACCGACGAGTGTAGCACACGCGAAAGCTGTTTTCCATTTTTTAGGAAAGAATTTTCCTCATTTTTCGTTTCGTGTCCTTAATGACAACTTTCCTTGCCAGATTTTTTTAACAGAAGAAAACCCCTTTTACATTTTTAGGGCTTAATATTCCCAAGTGACCTTACCCACAAATTAGGTGGATACCAGAAAGCGTGAAAAATATGTACCACAGAAATTGAGTGGCGTGTTAAGTGCAGCTGATTATCCACGTTCCAATGGCATTTTATCAATTTACTCGTTCGCATAGCTCGTACCACTGAATCGAGCTTATTGTGGAAATTTCAAAGATTTAACCCTTTACCTGAAAAGTTAAAAAATACAAACCATATGGAATTCGTTCGTACTTCGTATAGTTAAAATGCACATGATGATTCCTTTATGCAGTTTTTAGAAACAAGGCATGGCATATGGCATTTAAAATGATTATTAAATATTTTACCATCCTAATTAGACATGAGTTTCTTGGTGAGAAGTGAACTTGAACTGTTTACATGTGTGAAAATCATACATTATATATCCGACACATACTGTAGACAATTGTTTACTTTTCTGGGATCGCAATTGGAGGTGTGCATCATTCGCCATGATTTCACTATTGCGCATACACTTCCGCTGTCACTGTGTCGAGTACATAACGCTCAATAAAATGTTGAATTTGTACGATTAGTTTACTACAAATGTGAAAATTTTGACAGCGTGTATACAGATCTATATGTAAACTTTTTCCAAATGAAAGTAATATTGTATAGTTTATATATTTTCACAAAAATTAAATGGAATTTATTGTAACGAAATGAGACGGTCATTTTAGAATCTGAATCTTAGTTCCCGTGCACACCATTTTTGACTGACCTATAATATAATTTCAGAAGGCTGTACAATGTGTTTTGACATGTAAATATACAATGAAATGAAGGAGTCTCTATTCTGTCACTGAATTACAATTTATAATTATTGTATTACATTAATTGAGTTTTTGATGATCACAGGAATAAAGTGAAATTGAAGGGAAGATTTATTAACAACACTTCATAATTTCATGATAATTACTGAAATAAAGTGTTTTAGTGTTTGGCTAATTTGAAATGTCAGAAATGGAGACAGGAACTGGATAATAATTTATGCTCATACATTTTGGGCTACAACTGCAACAATGTACAGCAATATTATTGGTTAAGTCAGAGTTGACTAGGTACGCAGTCTATATAGCGTGACGTGTGAACCAGAAAATGTATGCGTAGCATTATGTGTTTTTACCTGAAAAATCGTTGACTTTGACCATTACTCATGTTCACGTCTCAAGGAACAGGATATCATGGGTCAGAATAAATAACCATTTAATAAGCAAATTAGCATTCCATATGCAATAAGTACACAGTACAAAAATAAAGAGATGATGATGCTCTTTTTTTAATACGAGTTCTTTTTCAAAAGTGAAAGAAAAATAGAGGTGGCTTTGACTGCAGCCCAAAACTCATTTCTCTTCTCACACCTCTCACGATTTTCTTCTCTCTATTGCTCGCTCTTCTTTAGGCGTATGGTATGAGCAATGCATCATCATCACTACATCCATATCATTTTACCGATGTAATTATTGTAATGATATTTGATATATGACGGAGAGGACGTTCCTCGTGGTTAATGTTACATTTTCTGCTTTATTTTGAAAGCACAATAGATATACACTCTAAACTCCAGTAATTCATTTACATTTTCCAGCATAATGTACACGTACATGCGTACCTGATTGTGTGGTGGTGTTGCGGATGGAAGTGAAAAGTGAAATTTTAAACCGATGTGGCAGATGATGAGAGAGAAATACAAAATCTTGTTTAAATATAACACTCGGCTACACATGTTCATATATATGCGTTATAAGCGTTAACATTGTTTGCTGTACCAAGTGTGTCGGTCTTATCCCTTGTTTCATCGCACTCGCTTAGTTTGCATAGGCAAGTTTTAATTTCTACGCAAGCAAACCCTGACCCAACGAAATGGACAAAAGATAAACTTTAATTAAACTGAGCGCACCATATTCCAGGATAGCCGTGGAAAAAAAATAATTTACTGCTGTTAGATGATTTGATGGTGATTATGATGATGATGGGCTGGTAAAATTAAAAATCTATTCCCGTGTCACTTAAAACTTATTCACACTTTCTGTAATAACATACATAATAACAAGTCTTATTAGCACTCACTTTAAAAAGTTCAAAGCAGAATTTTTTCTCGCATTCAACTACATCTATCTTATGTATACATGAATGTGTTGCTGCCAGTTGGATACTGTGGCATTATGCGGCCATATTACCTGTGGCAAGTAACGTTATTGTGTTTATAGCGCTTAGAATCGATAGAAAGGAAGGAGGCAAGCAACAATAAATTTTCATTCTATCATCAGACTTGTCAAAATCTCTTATCGGAACTGTCAATCTCTTGTGTTTTTTAATGAATTTAATTGCAGAAAAATTGCTTGTAAACAACAAAGATCTTGTTGAAGGCGTGTGGACTGAAAATTAAGGAAACAAGGTGGTCAGTACAACTACCAATGTATACGGTTTTTATTATTGTACAAGCTAAAGACTTCAACACAGCAATTTATAAGCGCATCTCGTGTATTTTTGAGGAAAACTGTAAATTAAGCGAGTAACCCTAAGGTTATATCATGTAGGTATAAGATTTCCATTGCAAAGCCCTTACAATAGCTCATTTTGTGAAGATTTTTTCAACGTCAATATTCCCATTAATATCTACTTTTATTATTTACTTTGGTATTTAAAAATTAAATTCATGATACAAAACAGTTGAAGAAACTGGAAATATTTTAGAATATACCGGAAAAATCCAGCACAAAGTGCAATTAAACTATAAGCACAACTTTCCAGTGGTCTGGAAAGTTTATTGTGTGATTTCTAGCATTCTAACAATAAAATAAAACTTTGTTCTTTTACTCAAATTATGATTCTTTATGTAAAATAAAGTTTTGCCCAAGGCTCTTCAACATGACAACACAGTATTGAACCTACCTAACAGGTCAGGAAAGAACTCCCTGGCGCCTGGAGGCGTGGGGACGAGATGGGTGCAGTCCTCCAGCTTTTTGCCACTATGACTCCAGCCTACTACCTCATGCATCACTTCAGCCTGCTGCTGTTTACAAATAAATTTTTCAATTCATATGGCAACGTTGCATAGCATCTTGAATCTATAGTCCATAAGAAAACTAGCAATATCCATTTCATGAAAATTGAACTTAATTGGATGTAATACTGACAAGTAACTAACGTTTGATTTATGGAAATAACTCCTGTGTTTGGAGTGTTCAGTTGTAACTATCCTTACATTTTTAATGTCAGATTTTTCTCATGCTGTCCCATTTGAAAAATGCATCAAACCAAAGTTAGAAATCTGTATTACATCTAATTAAGTTCAATTTGCATGGAATGAATATTATTAACATATTTTGATTTTTTAGATATCGATTATAGACTCAACATATCATTCAACTTTGACATATCGAGTAAGAAATTTATTTGTAATCAGTTGGCTGTAGCGATGAATGAGGTAGTAGGCTGGAGTCATAGTGGCAAAAAGCTGGGGGACTGCACCCATCTCGTCCCCACGCCTCCAGGCGCCAGGGAGTTCTTTCCTGACCTGTTAGGTAAGCTCAATAGTGTGTTGTCATGTTGAAGAGCCTTGGTTTTGCCCATCTACCTATCTGACTCTATCGCCCTGTAACTGCACACACAAAAATGGTACTTTTTTAAAAGAAATAAAAATAAACCCGTCAAGAGGAGAAATGAGTTCATAAGTTGAATGTGCATTTCAAATGTTAGAATACAATTCTCCAGAATAACATTTTTATTTCTTGTTGAAGGAAATGATCTCTCTGGTGTTATCAGCAGCACTTTACCAATGTCAGTAGTTATTTTTATTTGTCCTTTCCGTAAACACTATCCTTTTTAAAAGACAAACGCCACACATTCCATATGTTTTCCTATTACGCTCATATACTCGTTGCTTCGTTTGTTAAATTGGTAATATGATTATATACCATAAATGTGTGTAGTCAAATCATCATGATAGTAATAAAAGCAAAAGAAATCAGAATAAGAAAAAGAGATTCCAGTGAAAGAAGAAGAAAAACTTTTTTGTTATTTTCGGTAGAATTTTGTTATGCAGCATTTTATTATTTTGATGATTGTTGGGAGTAGTCGACTGTTACACAGTTGGGTTTACGTGGTGCACTTATTTTTAGGAATCCATTGCGCAATAAAGAGAGGAGAAGTAGAAAAAATAGCAAACCATTTATTGCGTTGACAAACTCCATATTTGCTCCAATTTGTACTTGTTTGCAAGGCTCATTTGTTCCATTTCCCTCAAGTGCCATCCACACCAAATCGAGCATGCATGTCTCCGTATCTGTATTATTGTAAGCGAACACTACTTCTTGTTATCCTTTTTCCTCAGTCGATTCCGTTATTATTATCAAGGCCCGTCGTCAAGAAAACTACACTGTCCAATATAGACAGGCCATCCAAGTTTGACTCGAAAAAATAAAATTTGAGCACCTTTTTTGTATCTACCTATTAACCGAGCAGTTATTAGGACTTTATACTACATACCTAAGGGGGCGTGCATATAGTACCTAACGCTGGTAGGGGGGGAGGGGGGGGGTCGACGATGACCGTGACATCTAATGTTAAAGGGTACCCCATTTACATTACATAGGGCGTGACAAGGGGGGGTTTGGGGTCCGAAAAATCGGTTTTTTAGCGTTACATACTATATGCACGCCCCCTTAGCAACCAAATTAATAATTCAATGAATTACACTCCATATATTATAGATTCGTCGATTTACTACTTATTATTGCTTCTTGTGATGAAAAGACAAGTGATTTTTAAAATCAGGAAAATAAAAGCTATTCGTGGGAATATATCGACAATATGTTCCTGGAAGGATATGCTTAATTGTCAGTTGTGATGATGAATTTTTCAGGAATATGAACCTATAAGTCATGACAGTTATAATTTTTGCAGTCGAAATATAGGATAAATTAGCATTTATAAGCGTTCATCGTTGACTTACGTTGACTATAAAAACCTTATTTCATACGTACTAAAAGATATTGCACAGAAATGCCATCGGATTTGCATACGAAAATTTTAATTAATAAACCCCAGGGATGAGCCTCATATCAATGGTTAGATGCAATCGAATTTTTTAAGCGTTATTTTTCATGGGAACCATAAAGTGCTCAAATTTTATTTTTTCGAGTCAAACTTGGATGGCCTGTCTGTATTGGACAGTGTAGTTTTCTTGACGACGGGCCTTGATTATTATTATTTCTATAGTGTACACACATTTTTCTTTGAAAACGGTTATTTTTCTGGTTTTTGTGTCTATAAACTTATTGCCTCTACAATTTTCGGCTATTTGAATGAAATGATAAGGACAATGATGATGATTCGCTCTTTTCCTCTATATTTGCAACCATACCCCCGAATTGATGGTGGAAGGAAACGAAGAAAAATAAACGAAACAAAAAAACAAATAAATGGAGTCTATAAATTTTACACTCCAATACCAAAATTCCACATTATTTTCTCTTCTTTGCATACCTATCTCTCTTGTCGTTGACGTCCTTGATGTTATTGCTCCTTTTTATACCGCAGTGCAGTGGTATAAGTACCAAAAAGTGCCATTTTAGCTTTTTTCATGAATATCTATGCGAGGTTACGTACAGGAAAACGGAGTTGTTTTTTGTTTGGTGTGAAAAGCGAGAATAAAATTGGTGCTCGTTTAGTGCTCCCTATGAAACCCTTAAGAACAAACTGGATGATGATTGGATGTGGCAATATGTGATCATGATCGTGATGATCATTTCATAACATCTATCTAAACTAAACTGTACTGTGTGGCACTACACTCCTTTTTATGGGTTCTTCTGGTATGTAGACACATGTTTTTGCACAAAGTACATGCCTCTTTAGAGGGAGACGGGAAAATTGCTTCGCGACAGCGAACAAAGTGCGATATAAAGTAAACAAATTGTGCCAACTTTGTCAACTTCCACACAGCTTCATTTCACTTTAAGTCTCCCTTGAGAGAATCCCTTCACACTGTATAATATATGTGCATTGATACACAGATACACATTCACAAATTGTCTCTATTCAATGGAAAGGAGTGTGACATTTAATATTTTCCCTATTTTTATATAATGTGGTCATAATATAGCCTTCCTAACAATGTTGGTTCGACTGTTAATTGTAGCCATTTTTGAACCTCAGACTAGATTTATGATCCTAGTTTGAACTTATTTGCTGTAATCAAAAATCACATTCAATTTATGTATATATATGAAAGCTGGAAAGGCAGAATGTTTGCAGTTGCTGATCAATCTTATTAACCAAACCATATATACACCTTGATAACCATTCCTTTTTCAAGCTGAACAAATCAAATAATCGCATCTGAACAGCAAGTCTTGAAGGAGTATACTGTCGATAAACAAGTGGCGGAGCTCTGATGGGCAAATGTAGTATAATTAAGCCATCATTTATTCGCTCTAGCCTTTGTCGACCGCAGCAGGACCTCTTGCTGTTATGCTGCTTTTACCATCATCGCATTTATGTTGTATGCATGTACACTATTCGGTAGTAATAAGATTAGTTTCTGCTGCACGCAACTTTTAGTTACAAGTGAGATATTTCGGCTCTCTTTGCTTATACACCACATTATGTGCTTTGTTCGATGCATCTTTACCGCTTCTGCAGCGTCAAGTTTTCCTTGAATAGTCAAGCTAATTTTGAATAAAACTTTGTTCATCTCCCAAACAAGCAGTGAAATTTCGTACAAAAGGTGTCAATTGTAAATAGTGTCATTCTCTCCGATTTGCCTTGTTGTTCCATATATACCTATATATGCGTATATGTAAGGTAGATATTTACTATTTTTATGTTCGGTTCATTCAACAAGCCAGTCAAACAAACAACAAAGTTTTTCTTGTTCCCCGTTCATACTTGTCCGCTTTTATGTTTATGTAACCAAAAATAAGTTATACAAAAGTCGTCCAATATATAGTTACTCCCTATACTGTTCTATTTTCATTGGTTTTTAAGCTACTTTATCCTGCATGCACTTATAAAGGCACAATAAAAAATTCTGTGAAGCTTGCCTCGACATTACACACAAAAGTTATCCTTTGGGTCTAATACATTCTGCCATGATTCAACCGGACAGCTCATTTTCACTCTTTTCAAGGGACATGTCCCCAGTGTGCTGTACTCATGTCAAGCCCACTTCATCATCCTCCTTTTTACCATTTAACGGCTTTTCGAGCAACTGTACCGCTATATATGTTGGACCTCCTTTTTCCTCCTGAAACGTTGCGCAACATTTTCTGTTCCATTTCATTGCGAAACAGGTTTGTATTGTGCTTTGTAAATACGAGCATTTTCCTACTTACCAGCAATTTATTTATAAGCTGGGGCTCTCCACACAACACTCTCCTCATCAGACCACTGCATAATGATGGTAATGGTAGTCATTGCTAAAATTACACACTCCAAAAAGACGCCATTATGTCCGCTTTATAGGTCCCATTTAAAACGTAATTAGAAATCTACTTACTGGCGAGGCAAAAGAGGAGGAGAAGAAAGGTATAAATTGCACAGTAGCTGTATTATATGCAGCGCAGTTTAGCAGCACATTTCTACGCACTTACCTACTACATATATTTACCTATAATAAATATACCTCTTTAAAAAGCATTCATTAGTTTTTAATCACAAGGAAATGAAAGTTATAGATGGAGGGAGCCGACGGAGAGCGCACATTACATTTAACCACTGTACAAACTCATGTTCCACCTCGTCATTAATAATAAGCATCAGCACCACAACAAAAGTGAAGTGAATACCTAATTATCATCAATACAATTTTCACCGTCTTTTAGCTACATCGTCAATAGTCACTCACTCACTCTCTGACGTATGGTATTGAATACGAAATAAATTTTAAAACGGCCAACAGCCCTAACGGAGCGGACAGAGACAGCCACCATTTTCTCTGTTGTCGTTGCTGCTCGCACACACACAACACACATCAATTTATTTTTCATAATAGCTCATTATAATATTCATTTTCATATATTTAATATCCCTTGGCCAACCTTCCATTTTGACTGGGCTCACAGCAGCACAGGAGGGAGGAATAAGGTTTACATGCTAAATCATGCCACCATCTCTGCACTAAAATATAATATTATATCCTCTAATTAAAATATTAAAATGAAGTAAGCCATCATCAACGAGCCAGTCAAGAGTTTTCTATGCCAAGCATGGTGCATGCCTTTGGTATTTATAATAGCCATAATCAACCATCATCATTCTTGTATTAATATTCATGCAAAAACTCAAAAGGTAGCTGTTTATGCTTAGAAGAGAATATAATAGAGAAAAATTGCAATTTTTCCTTAATTTTTTCATCAGCCTTGTTCTTTGCAATTAAAGCCAATTGTGAACAATGTGAGCCCCATGATACCACACGATAATGCTGTTGTACACTTCAAGCAGTTTACCAGAGTCTAAAAAAATATTAATATTTTTAACGTTTGACAATTATGACTGCCTCGAGAGCGTCAGTCTTTACACGAAAACTGTTTTGGGCCACCACCACGCAAATTCTAATATATTTAATTAGCCGTTTCATCCATGCCATAATGCTCTTACAATATTAGGTGGACTTCCTTGTTCGCACACCAGCACATCATTCAACTTCCACCAACCCAAGCCAGCAGCAGGAAAGTAGGCAAGGATATCTTAAAAATAATAATAATTGAATTTAGTTATAATTATCATAATCACAACCGTCATCATCATCACATCATTATCGAAATCATCGTCTTCTCAGTCAGCTTTCACGCAAACAACCCTATCAGCCATCGTACACACACCTGAATGAAATACCCCTTAATCTGCATATATAGACGTTAATTGTGTGTACTATTATTGTTTTGTTGCATGCCTCAAACTACTACTGAATAGCTGAGTACCGGACTATATTATTGTACAACTGTCACGAGTGCGGTTGTGACGAGGAGAAAAAAATCAGAATTAACGAACTGGGAATAACGAATCAGCTTTTTTGGTTCTACAACATGTTGAATATTGTTTGGAATTGAATTGCTGAACCAGCTAAAAGCACACAGTTTATAACATCGTGTGTTTTAATCAGGATAATTTTATAGAAACACAAAATACAGTATATTCATTATTGGCGGATGCTGATGATGGTGGTATCATTGTTACCTCCCACCAGAAGAAAATTGTGTGCATGTGCTCATTATCACCCAAACAATAATTACAGTGTTGAACCTTCTAAACCACAAAAATTACACATTTTTACGCAAATTTACTCCTAACTAGCCTTTTTTATGCAGAATTCTGTCATGCAAATGAATTTGACGCCTTGATGCCTGAGATGAAGCATTGTGCAGCCAAACACACACGAAACAAAGCAGAAAAAAGAACAACCAAAGGGGATTGTCCATCGTAATGCCCACACTGTGTCGAACAACAACAACAAACATGAGCAAACAGCTTGTTAAAAACAGATTGCGCTGAGAAGACGAAGACCACCAATTGGGATGTCATCTGCTGTAAGCATTTATTGCTAGAGAAAGAAAGTTTCAAGAAAAAACAATAATAAGCAATAACAAAGTTATAAAAAGCGCCATGCAAAATGAATGAATGAATGATTTTTCACATGAAATATTATTATAAATTATGTAGTATATTCCACGCTGTATTGTTGTGCAACCCTAACACAAATGCCTAAGCCCGGCTCATCACAGACAGAACATCATGAATAATAAAAGTCTGATAATTTTTTTCATGTTTTAGCAAAGTGAATACACGAATGCTCAGTTTCGTTGTGTTCCGTTCGGTATGTTTGTTACTTGCTTGCGTGCGTGATCAAGTCATTATACCTGTAATCATCTCATCACCAACTTTAAAACCGTGAATAAATAGGATGTGCATAGGTATAGGCTTACACAGACTCAATTAATATTGGAACAAGGAAAGGTACTGCAGCAATGGGAATAATGGAGGACTGATATTGTATGCAAAATCAATTATGCATGCTTACTCACTCCACTCAATCTACAAGCTTTGTGCATGCTCTCTTACAATAATTCGAAGAATTAAGGCAATTGAAATCTAACCTAATCACAAATAAGTTTAATGTATTCATGCGAATCATGTAACCATATTTTTTTCGCTTGATCTGGAATCTAAAAGACTACCCACGGCTGAATAAATAAAATTAATGAAATATTTTGTTTGCGTTTCTTGTTCATTTGCCATATATAAACTCTATCACTCATCCTTCATTTTATACGGCTTCCCTATCAAACGTGTGTAATCCAGCATATATTATTATTATATCATGCTTTTCACTCCAACCCATGAAGTTTTCAAACACAAGTATTCACGAGCTATCGTGTAGAAGGAAAGGGTTATTTTTTTATTATGATTATTATTATGGTATTAGGCATTCCCGAGAAAGAAGGTTAAATATTTACACCAAAAATTGATAATTTGGACTTTATGCTCAATATCTAAGTACTTTCTTATACCTTACTATAACCAAAATGAATTAATGGAAACATTATTATGTGAAAATCGAAATGACATCCGTTGATGCCTTTATTCTTCGCTGCTAAATAACATTCCTAGATAGCAAAAGCAATCTGCTTCACGACGTAACTGCTTCCTTTTTACCCTTGAAGGAGAACAATTTTGTTGACATTAGTTAAATGGATACACACTGGCATACATATCAGAGCATAAAACAACATAACTATTACGAAAGTATGTAACCTCCATAAAAAGATCAGAGAGTATTCTGGTTCCCGTTTCATATATCCCTACGTAGATGTATGTACAAGTATTCACATATTATATTATCACAGGAGATCATGGAATTAGAAGGGGAAAGGGAACACACAACTTGATCATTGTGATCACATACATATTATTGTTATTGTTATGAATTAGTTTGCCATTCAACATTCATAACGTAATAGAGACTTGATGTAACTTCTGCTCCTGTTTCTCTAAAGCAGAGCAAAGGGACGCTTACACCTAAGTAACAGCAATGGAGATGTAGATGTTTGCCAAACAAAAAGCTTTTGATCCTGCGTTCCATTTACTGTTTTTATTATGGGAGATGGGGAATATAACGGGTAAAAAGAGCGATTCAAGAGATGTTATTTCTTGTGTAGTACCGTGTGGTGGGTCATCATACCAAACATTATCTTCATCATGGTATCATATCGTTAGTGAAAATGCCATTATCGAAGTTTGCTTTAAAAATAATAATAATAATAGAACACTATTTTGCTCTCTGTTAATGCTCCTCCTGGTATTATTGGTATGATGTCCAAAAATGTTTTTAATCGTATATCATTATTGTTATGATTACAGTCACTACTACTACCCGCTACTTACTACTACTTTCTTTACAGCAAAGAGACTGCCACACTATGGCAGAGTTGAAGTGCAAAGAAAAGAGCCGTTTTTCTATTAAAAGGCTTTTGATGAAATACGGCCTTTCTCTCACCATCGTCATCATGATCATTGCCTTATTCAAAATATTATTTTTCAATTAGCTGTCTGCTTGTTCCGTGCCTTGTCGTATAATGGGATCGGGAATCCTTTTTAGTTTTTGTTGTCATTCTATAGCACTCGCTGCTGCTCTGAGCTCGCAGTCCACAGACGCTCTAAGCACATTATGCATTTAAAGCCAGATGATGCGTAAAAGGTTAAGCCTTTTCCACTCTCCACCGAAAACATGCCTAACAGTTATCGAGTGGTTATACTGGTAATTGGTATACAAGCTGGGAGGTAAGTTTAGTGTGCATTTGAATGTATACGTTCTGGAGAGATCGGGTAACCGGTGGTGGGAACGTAATGTAACAAAGTAGTAATAATAACAATAAATAGTAATCAAGTAAAACGAGCAAAGTTCTGTTTAAAAACTTTACCAACAGCAGCAAAAGGAGAGAAGTGAGAAGTAAGCGGTTTTGATGATGGTACTTTTCGCTCTCTTGCTTGTTTAATGTTTACTTTCTGGTGACATCAGCCTGCCTGGCCTGAATGCTTTTCCCTTCTTACAAAATAAATTGCATTTCTATCGCCAGCACAGTAGCAAGAAGAGAAGAGTAAAAGAGTATTTAATTTTATTATTAGTTTTAGTTACCCATTTTAAGGTATCATGTGATATGGTGGTGGTGTTGCAGGTATATATTTTTTGTATACGCACAATGTTTACTCTAGAGTCAGGATCCCATTAAGCGTGTGTCCCATTAAGTTTGCCGGGATCAATTTTAATTGTTTACCACTCAGTCCGGCACATTAAACTTCCATTAAAATGCTTTATGGAGGAAATGATTCTATTGCAAATATTGAAGCGTGCTTTGCTTAGTCTGTCTGCAAAGCTCCATGTCACATGACGCTACGGTTGGTGCATAATAGGTACCATGTACGAAACGCAATAAATAGCGACATTAATGGTCATATAAGCGGTAACAAAATCGATGTTGTCATTACTCTCTCATGAAAAGTCCAACATTTGTGCCAAGTCTGGGCAGACAAATTAAATAAAAAAATACAAAGGTTAGGGACAACGCGAGTGTGCATTTTATTATTTGTGGGAAATAACGGGTAAAAAATGTAGAAAAACCGCTTGCAATTTGGGAGCAAACTCCTGAGTTTAGGTCTACAAAAATTAGATTTAAGGAAACGTTCTGTATTTTGTTTCAATTTTATGATGTCATAACTCAGCTTAATCAGTAATATTGGCTCATATGCACTAATATTTTTAATTTCATATTTTAAAAAAATCGTAAACCTTTTTTTTACAGAATCCAAGTGTAAATAATTATCATTATATGATGCCAGGTGTCAGGGCCAATTTTTTTGTCTGTAACGTATCTAATTAAAATCTATTGTTTCCGATTAGAGATAATTTATTTTAAAAAAGCACATTAAACCAAGTTTTTATTGTGTTTGCTTATTATTGACAATAAAGTTTGTATTTTATGAAATTGGCTGTTGCAAAATTTGCTGAAAAAATCACACTACTCGCACGCTACACTATAACGCAAACATGCAATGCAATACTCGAAAAAAATACAAATAAATTGCAAAAAGAGAAAGGTGATACATGCTTGGTCATCATACTGAGCTTCTTCTCACTTTCATTCCCTTCATATCAGAAAACACGAACGTGACACGCGTAGCTGTTACATACATTTATCCCATACCATGTTTCGGGGTAACTTGAAACCACACGCATTTCCCATTTTTGCCTGTTACATTTCAGCTTCCATTTCCCATGTCCGTAAATAACATTATATTTTTGCTCGATTAAGCAGAGTTCACAGCAGTTCACCTTTTTCATACTTTAGTGTCCAGTCAGAAAGGAAAGGACTGTGTAGATATCCCTTTTAGGTTCACCAGACCTTTATTTCTAATCATTAAAATTCTGCTGAAGTAATGGCAATGAATGATGATGAGGAATGTGGCGGGTTGTGAGCTTTCGAACATTATCACATTTGAAATTCTCCTCTCGCAAGCTCCATTCATTCCTCTTCCACACCGCCGTCACATTTTCCCGTTAAATTCCAGCAGGCAGACGACAATAATAATGTGATGTGCACACAGTTTTCGTACAAGGAGGAGAGAAGGTAGAGAGATTAAAAGAATGAAGGACCATCATCCGATATCATCGAATTTATTTCATTCTCATCTCATTGGTAAAAGCCGCACCATGAGACAGGAGAGAGTCGAATGGTGATACAAAATCCAACTATAAAAATGATCTGATCTTCTACTACTACTGGTAAAGATGAGCAAGATAAAAGGGCTAAACTTAAAAAAAAACATTCAAAACTTTCTATCCATCCAATCACTAGAAAGAATGCAGAACTTCCACCACATTCCTCTTTCCACTCTCGTCGTTGCGATACCCAGAAAAAAAGGCAAAAAAAATGGATTTTATACGCGCTAGCGTTTTTCCATGAAAAATCTCATTATATGAAGGGATTTAGTGTGACATTGGGCCCATCATATCATGATCCTCACATCATTCCACCATCATCGCATGCTCATCTTGATGATGATGATGATCACTCTAGTGAAGTGTTTACGCAGCAGTAGACGAGAATAATATGAGCACTTTCTGTGTGTGTACACACAATAAAAAGACGTTGATGATGGTGACATGGAGTTGCTACTACGCTCATCATCGTGTTTTTATATCGTCACTTGGAAAAGTATGTTTGCTGCTAAATGCATTACATTATTACCCCAAAAAGAGCTTACTTTACTACCACGCAACACTGACATCAGAGAGAGTGAGAGCTTCTTCTCTATTTGCTTATATGTCGTGTTTGTTTGGTAGAGGAAGAATTAGAATGAAAACTCCGACGAGAAAGAGACGACGACGACGACTTGCCAGAGAGTTGCTTTATATTCTCTTCTCTCCCGTTTTTTGCTTTGTCGCAGTTGTAGCAGCAGCAGAGCAAGCAAAGTGGAGTGAAGTGGTGGTGGTGTGGAGAGTTTGGTTGTTATGTGTGTTTGATATTACGGTATTATTATGGAGGAATGAGGTGGGACTAGGAAATCCCTCCTCTGCTGACTCGGGCAGAAAAAAAGGAATTACATGTGAGACTGCTGGGACTGCCAGTTTAGGCATGCCAAAATGAGCCTTTCAACTAATAGCATTTCCCATCATATAAAAGAGATCGGCCTGTCGTAAAAGTAATTCGTTCGTGGTGGTGGTGGATGGAAGCGTTGTAACAGTGGCAGTGGTGGTTGCTTTGCGCTCACTGCACTTTCTGATGTTTTATTATACTCAAAGTACGGCTACTAGATAGCGTATAAAGCTCGTCTGCTTCCTTTTTGATAAGGTCATCATCTTCTCATTCATGACTGCTGCTGCTGGTGTTCTATTATATTGTTGAGTAACAAAAAGTAACTTTTTATAGTAAACTCTCTCTCTATATATGACTTGTCAGTACATGTAGGTTTGTGTGCGAGGTTTATAAGAAAATCTCACTCTCATTTTGTGTGACGATAGGGAATAAGCATTATTATTACCCTTTTCCACTTCCACCGACATGATCATCATGAAAAAGTTCCCATTTGCCAAGTCTCTCCAGAATATAAAAAGATTGACTACCACTTTAGCTGGCAATTTCATCGCTAACATGATCACATCATCATCATCATCAAGACAAACTGTTTTTCGTGGTGGTAGTATAGATAGATATTAGGCATGTACTTTTCTTGCCAGTAAAGCATGAAGTGGTACTAGATGATGTGATACTTTTATATTATGATGGTAATCATAAGAGGACAAGATATAATCGTCGACATCTCATCTTCAATCTCATTTTCCGCTCATGTTGGTCGTGTCGTCGTGCTGCTGCTGCTCCTGCCGTGGTTGATATGATGAGGATAATATGTAATAATAATATGATGATGAAGATTTTATTATTATCAAGTAATACAGTTCTGATGATGATGATGAGATGATATGATGACGCACAAAATGCGCAGTCTTGGGCTTTGATATATGTAGTAGTAGATGAATCTATGCAGAAAAACGGAGACAGTGACATGCTGAACGGAGAATTTAATGAGCTGCGATTTGATCTCTAAAAGAGAAGAACGAACATGGAGGTCTCTTACTTTTTTTTAACATAGTGGAAGCTATATGCATGTATTTACTCAGAGATGATGGGCATAATAATACGATAATGTGTAGTAATATAGAGACAAATGTCGCTGAATGTTTGTTCACTTGTCCTGAACGAGATTTTATACTAAACAGGGTGTTAAATGGAAAATATTATAAAAGACAGCTAAAGTGTGTAGATGATGATGTAAGCGTAGAGATACGGTACTGATGTTGAGAATCGCAAACTATATGTAGTCGGTTCTGAGAAATGTAATACATAATTGTATTTTATTGTTTCATTTCATTCAAAGTAATGATAATGTGTATCATATTTATTATAATGAAATTTTGAGAGAGACAGATCAGTTTACAGCTTCACCAAAAGCCGACCACATTTCGCTTGCGTACTTTTCTTCACATTGCACGCTTTACTTTTGCTCTGTCTGGGTATAGGCGATGGCAGAAGAAACGCATTGTTGTTCTCGGAGAATTTCCAGACTTGCCGAACAACCAGCAGCATCCAATTGCTTCCTATTGCATTTCCTTTCGTTATGGTTTTGAATTGCATTTAACTTTAGCATTGCAAGCAGGTCTGTTGCCACCACCACCCTCTCCTTACTTTTTCAAATGCTCAGGTTTAATGTATTATCAGCCGGTTTTCTAATACACCCGGCTCTTATCCCTATTGTTAGATCCAGTTGTTAACTTGTGAATGCACATGCTTGCTCAGTAAATTATCGAATGCAAGTGCCTGCGAATATAATTCCACTGACTGATGGTGGATAATGTTATAATATATCATCAGCATGATAGTAGCTTATAATATTGCATTTTGGCAGACTGCTCTTAGAAATGTTAGGATAAGAGGCCAACAGCAGCAGCTGTACACTGTGTACAGCTTTTAACTCCTTTTTGGGGGAGAAAAACGTGCATATCTACATTTTTACATGATTACTATTATTTCTTTGCTGCTGGCGCTTCTGTCTTGTGACTGAACTTTAAAGTCAGAGAAGTGTTACAGGACAGGTTTAATAGCTTCTACGGAGCAGCACAGAGACTACTGATAAAAAATCATACGAAACGAAAGCATAGGTCATCGTCAAGAAAATATATATATTGTTGCAATATCTTTCACGTCTTCATTACATGGAAAATGACGTGAACTTGGTTGACAGTTAAAATGTTGTACATTCACACATAAAGCACATTAATTTGCTTTACAAACATAGTAAAATACGTTTGGTGTCCCATCATTTTGAAAATTACAACGTACAAGTTTTATGACGGAATAGTGGGTGAATGAGTAATACATTTTGAACCTCGTGTTTGTATTGTATACCTTTAATAATAAACGTATTATTATACGTAGTGGCAACAATAATAATTGGTTTCGGTCGGTGTTTGCATGCCACTTGCCCCACCGCTATGCGCTACACATCGCTACAACTGCACGCGTGACTAGAGCAAATGGAATTTGTTTGACGCAGCAGCAGCTAAAGTGGTGGCAAGAATGGTGAAGCTATAGCTATCAGTTGCAGTCGCTTTGTGATCTTTCTTCAAGCAACAATCCTGTTTCCAATCTTGTCAATACATGATACGCACAAAGCGATTAAGGAAAGCACGACATGCATCAAGCTCTCACAAGTGCAATTCAGTGCATACTATAGATGTAATACGAATGTAATTTAAGAAAACCCTTATCTCTACAATTTGCAAAGAATGTATTACCGTATATAGTCAGTTGTCTACAAGTATAAGCTCAGTATTTTTTTCGATAGTTTAAAGTCTGTGACGATAAAGTGGGAAGTTTTAAAGATTAGGCTCGTAGATCGTAGGCTTTGCGATTTTCTTAATCACCCTATAAATTATTGTGTAAAAGCCATGGTCCAAGAAGCCAGATACCTATAGATGCATAGGTATGTAGATTGTGTATGAAGGGCTCAACATATTTTAGGTATAAGTAACGAGTGAAGTAAATGTGTGCAATAAACAGCGTCAAAAGTAATATGTAATGTCATCACAAAGTAATAATGAATTTGATTATAATTTTGGTGCAAGTTTCACTCAAGTTTTTACTTCATCATGAACATTTTGAGCTTGGACTCTGTTAACAACAATGAACTAAATCACGAGCTAATTGCGGATGCAAAGCGAAAGTTACTCCAACTTCTATTGGTGTCAATAATCGCTCCATCAAAATCTAGTATGATGCCGTTGGCACCATCTTCAACCGATTTTCCTAGTGCCCACAAGCCAAAAATAGGATTTTCGATAGACTCTATAGTGGGTGGCACAGCAAATTGTCCAAAAACAAGCAGCACAACAGCAAAGTCATATCTCACAACTCAGAAGAGATCTCAAAGAGCATCATCCACAGACAGTGATCGCATTGAACAAAATCCCGATCCTCCCAGCCCAGAACCTTCATTTACAGACATTTCTGATAAAACTAGCACCGCATTATTATTATTAGCAAGCAAAGGCGCCCGGGAGATTATCAACCCATTTACCAATTTACAACCTAATCGTCATGAATTTCTCAAAACCGACAACAATGCAATCACCAACAATGAAAATGCTAGCCCACAAAGGCAAATTCCCTTCCCAAGTCATCGTCATCATCCATTCCCTCAAGGGAGCAATAACTCATCTACCAACAACAGTCCAGGAATAGGAATAACGTCCCCAACCAATATTTCTACCACCACAAGCAATCACAACGGCAACATTAACAGTATTATTAGTTCCAGTAAGAACATTATCTCAAGCTACCACCACCGTGACAGTGGGGCAAACACCAATTCATTCACGTCATCATCTCCGTCATCCCCACCAGTTAACGCCACTGACTCTGCCAACAACTCTCGAAGTTCCAGCCCGCAAGGCAGCGATTGCCGCAGCAAGTCACCGTTACCAAATAGTCTTCACGTAACTTCTCAACCGTTACCTCAGTCTCATCCCCCGCCCCTACCACCACATCTTCCCCCAGTTGGCCCTCATGGCATACCCCAATTTGCCGCGTATCCTCCAGGGATGTTTAACTTTGCAGCAGCGGCTGCCGCTGCAGCAGCTCATCACCATCATTCTGGACTTCCGGGTTGGATGCCTTCCGGCCCGCATCCACCTCATCATCCTGCTGCGGCACATCCTCTTTATCCTTGGCTGTTAGCGAAACACTCAAGAATGTTTCCTCATCGCTTTGGCCCAGGTACTGTAGAAAGATAACTAATGCGTTCATACATTCAGTTAAGATGTCTATTTAAATGCAAACAAAGGTGTGTGCCGTGACTTGACATGATCACGATATCAAACGTGTCTCGCTAATCAATTAAATCATTTCTTGAGACGATAGAGTAAAGACCAACTACCGCGCTTGTTAGTTTTGCGCAGACACTTTTGTTCCATTAAAAATTATGATTATTATTATTATGCTAACACACTTTGACTGAATGGCAGTTGATAATTCTCTTGGAGCTAAATAGAAATTTTAATTGAAAAAATACATCTGCAATGGTGCAATAAAACACTAGTTATGCGCTTGTTGTAGATATATCTAACTAGGTACGCATTAATTATATTGATTTTTCATTCATAAATGATTTTTTCCCTTTTCACCTAAGCACAAAAAATAGATGATTGACGGCAGTTCAGTGATCACTACTCACTTGCTATATTTTACATGTATCATGTACCTAGACACAATCAGAAGTAGCCGCATGTCACGTTGCATTTCATGTACAAGTGCAGCTTTTTCCATTCTGTCTAGTAAAATTCGCAGGGCAGCTGCATGCTGAGTTCGAGGTAAAGTTGGCAATAAATCATATCATTAATTAGAGCAAATCTCAGTTTGCATCTTATGTTTTTGCCACGTCCTCCTATGATGGTACATTGCGTACAGTACAAAGTACAAAATACAAACTATCATCGTCATAATTATCACGAATAATCGTGAGCAAAGCATAAGCAAACGCGAGCCTGTAAACGATTTAGTTATCTTTGTATGTGTAGCTAATACCTATACTCCCTTCTACGGAACAATGGTGATAAATATGGCTTTAAAAAGGCACGTGAAAAAAGAGAGCGATCAATTTCGCTTCATCATTATTGTTTCTCATGTTTTCGGATTTCTTAAACAAGCGTAATAGGAAGAAAGATGCCGAGATGAATTTGAATCTAGGGGCGTGTACATGTGGTGTCTTTTGCAGACACGCATATTCAACATTTGAACTGCTGCTTCTACTTATAATTTATAATTTTGAAGGATAATTTACATTTTTCAAGTAAAACCATCAATATCATGTTATTATCATGTTTGCCGTTATTCGAAAGTATTTTCTGCCTACTGCAGGAGCTTATGAACAGGCGCTCCCATATAGGCTTTTTAAACTTAATCAGTAGTAATTATACGCACGTCAAACAATCAATTATGCCGTTAAACGGTAAACAGAATACTTTTGTGTGGTATCTGAAAACTATCTACTCGGGCCATAAATTCTCATATTGCCCTTGGCTTGGACTAGAATTGAAGATGTATCGAAGTACATAATGAATTGAGTAGTGAGCATACCATAAAAAATAAAAAGTTAAACTGTTCACTAATTTAGTTGAATAAAAAAATGTTTTTGTCCTTAAGACTCAATGAGAAAGGCTATCTATTGTTTGGTATGTTATTCAATTCAATATTTGATTGGAAGTTTAATAGTATCATCTCCAACTGACAGCACAGCTTATTAGCACATCAATGAGCTTAACAATTGGGCAGAAAAGTTGGACATGTGCATGACTAGCTAATAAGCCAAAGTTTTAAAAAGTACCAGCACAGGTCACAATAATAATAATTCTATAATACAATCACACATAACAATGGTGAGAACAATCCAACGCAACATTGTACTCTCCTGATTATATTATCCACTAATTTAATGGAATGATCACGACTGCGTTTATTGAGCATTTTAGTAAACAAAACAGAAAAAAGTAATGTGATGGATGAAATGAGTAGGCTGGTCCTTTTCTTTATGTTTATCATCAACGCAGTTTTTTATGCTGGCATCATCAACAGAAACAGCAGAGAGGTGGACAATTTTGCAAAATGAAACAAAAGCTCCATTTAAAAATTAATTTGCCATTGTCTCCATCCGTATTTATTTCACATTCATCTCTTTCTTCTGTGATGTTCGTAGCCTGTTTTCTTCTGCTTAATAAATTGATGAATTTTCCTTGTCCATTCATACATACTACAATAAATATACTTTACATAATGCTACGTATTGGTATTAGTATTGATGATGATGATTATTGCAAAGGAAGATGCAAAGTTGTGATAAGAATCTGAAACATGGATAAACAGCGCCACTAAAGTTTAGAGTATCTTGAGCAAAAATGGGCGTGAATCTGCAAACAAACACGGCAAACTTTGTTTTTGTTTCGACTTGGCTTTTGCGTGTTTTTCCTCCCTGCATGTACATTTGTAAGTTTAGAATATCTGGTCAGGCACTGACTGTCGAGTTGACTGTCAGTGCTCGCCATATTTTCTCAGATTAACAATCAACAACGCCATCGATCAAAACGCAAATCATCGCATATGATGCATGTTTGCCAACCAGATCAGAATCTGGGGATAATAAAGAAAAAGCCTATAGGATATAATGCAGCTGAAAAGTATAGGTATGGTTGCCAGTGTAGAGCTCTTTAAATTAGATAATGACATGGCGAGAAAAATGAGACGAAGAAGAGGCTGAAAACGGCAACAAATTGCATGATTTATGCGATATATGATCCCATCATTATCCAATCATTCATATTTTCATTCTTATTATTATGCGGTGCAATTTTTTGCACACTAAAAGCCTTCGACATTTGGTCAGAAACATGATGCACATTATATGGTCGTCATCATCACTTTGGCCAATTATGGCTACAGACTTTTTATTGTCGATAATATTAGTTTACCAAAATACCGAGGCATAATGCGAATCTACTCTGCTTGATTCATTCACTGAATTTGAGGAATGTGATAACAGTAATTCATGAGCAATATTTTATAGTAAAATGGAGAATGAGGTTTATATTGACTCAAGTAGTCCGTTATTGATGGGATGGGAGTTGGGAGCCTCCAAAGGAAAAAAATGGCCACCTCACCTTATTAAGAAGACAATTGTTAATAACCATTTGTTTTTATGTGTATTTCATGATGACGAATTTTAAAGGCTTGTCATAAGTATCTTATAATGAAAATGAATGAGCTGAGAAACATGCATAATATTATATTAACTAACCTTGATTGATTAATGTGATGATAGTGGTCTTAATTATGATTTTCGTTGTCTGCATTGTTGTGTTCAGTGAATTCTTTCTTTTTAAAAGGTCCTGACCTGCCTGGTTTCCTCCTGCAACCATTTCGCAAGCCAAAAAGGATTCGGACTGCGTTTAGCCCCAGCCAACTGCTCAAATTGGAGCATGCTTTTGAAAAGAATCATTATGTGGTCGGGGCAGAAAGGAAACAACTTGCCAACTCTTTGTCACTCTCAGAAACTCAAGTAAGCAAGTAAATTTATGTCGTATTATTTCATGATGTCATTAATTTAATTAGCTAGTGCAAAGATATGAAAGCGATATGGAAGGGCATGTTGTCTATTGCTTGTAAATTTGCATGCACGATAAAAAAATGTTGCATATCGACCAAAGTAGTCTTGCTGGTGGTGTGGTGTGGTACTATAACGGTACTCTTGCTGTTATTCGTCACTTTACACGCATTTTGCCTTTAGTTGATCTCGTATCACTGCACGGACGGCAAAGACAACAAGTCATGTTACATGTCATTACGTTATATATTTAGACGAGCCTTGTAATAATGAATGAAACAACAACTCATGGAGAGAGAACACATAGTTGACAAACCCATTTTTATCGTTATCTTAACAAATTATCACAACATTTAGTGATTTAAGTGAGGTGACATGTACTTCTAAATGACAATCACTGTCACAATGAAAGAAATTGAGAGAAAAAAATGCAAAGTAGAATGTTTTGTTAGTAGAGCACTTGCTTTTTAGCTTGTGCATTGATACAATTAAAGTGTCATCTTACTTGATTTAAATATGCCAGCTAAGCAAACCAACTTGGTAAAGGTTACATAAAATCTACTTATAGGTTGTCACTAGCATAAAGATAGGCAAAAGTTGTATAACAATGGCTTGTTGTCTTAATTAGTCCCGTCAACCTACGTATGGGAATAATAAATTTCTGTCAGTAAAAAACAATATCTTACACACATCTCTGATGAACTCACAAAATACACGAAAAATACTCTGCTCCGCATATTGTCATCATTATTGCCACTTGTCACAATAATTCTTTGCAGTGTTTTAAAAATGTGCGAAAGCGAAAAATGCATGTGGCGTAAGCAAGTATTTTCAAACAATTAGTTCGCCAGGAATATTAACAAGCTTGTGATTTGTGACATGCGCAGAGTGACAAGAGCCAATAGCAGTTGAGCATTTAACAAAACACATATCATTAGCGTTTAGACTTTCAAGCAGCTACTGTTCACTTTCTTAATTGAGTTGACTTTTTGGCAAGGATTTCATCTTTACGGGGCATGTCACAAGGAAGAAATGCAAAATAAACTTCGCACCATCACATATTTATATGCCCTGTATGCACCCCAAGAAATAATTGGTTGGATGAAAAGCAAACATGCAAACTTGGTTGTATTTTACGATGCTCTCACCACTTGTCTCACATTCTTTATCTCTGTTATCACAGGTCAAAGTGTGGTTCCAAAATCGCCGCACAAAGCATAAGCGAACACAGCAAGATGAAGAAATGATGAAAAAATCGGTTGGTGGGAGTGGTGTGGTAAATGGGAATGACTCGTCTGGTTCCAACTTTTCATCCTCCGCCATTTCTGCAGATTCATCTACAAGAAACTACAACTCGGTGGATTTAATGGGGATGAGTGAGGAAGAGGACGAGGATGATGAAGAAATCATTATGGATGATGACTGCTCGGATCAGGAGGAAGGAACCTTGGAGCACCTTCATCAACCCATTGCTAAAACCACGTAGGTAAATATTTATACCGAAGCAGATAACATACTAGACTTACATCATAAATTATAAATATGTATGTAGAAAAGCACAAGGTGTGTACACGAGCTAGTTCCTCATTGCTGCTATAAATTAAATTGTTATCAGTCAGGCAAAGTATTAAATTAATTTAATTATAAAGGAGCAGCACAAAATCAAGCAAATTTATTATAATAGATATGATAAATATATAAAAAATATTAAAGTCAGTCGATAGTAGTGATTCATGTGGTAGCGGTACTCTGCATTCATACTTAAGAAGAAAATTATGTTGTGCGCTGCAATTTTTTAGTCCACAGTAATTTATCAACCAGTAAACGGTAAGTATTAGCTCAGTTTTGTTAATATCAGGTTATTTCACGCAACTATTATGTGCAATATGATCTATCTTTGTTTGTAGTATGTTTGTTGAATAAACTCTTGGCATGTTTGTATTCGAAAATCCATATCATCATCCTATTAATAGCCTCTTCTTGTCCCTAATATTTAAAACAATGTAAGGAAACACAAATTAAATGTAAGTCCGTACTGTGAATGATTATTAAAAGTAGAAACAGCTCTTAGAAAATTGTGATTCAATAATAACGTTCAATAAATAATTTAAAATATACTTTTTATGATAACGTCCTTATATACAGCATATTTTTAGCACATGCATACATAATTCATGCTCTTGGATTTTAACAACGTACCTGCTTGTGCTTATTTGTGAGATATACCTGGAATCAAGATATCGTTTACCAACAAAAGGTGGAATCATGGTAAAAAGTAGGAGTAAATTAAATTCACTACTGGATTTCACTTTTATGGCGAATTCCTTCATAAATAAACCTAATGCTCAAAGCTATCATAATTTTAATAAATTGCCATTGAGTTGCATTAATTGCAAATTCATTTGATCGTGAATAGGAGTTTCCACGTTCGAATTATTTTATTCATCTATTGCAATCTGCCAAAAGTGCACAAAATTTCATCAAACATTGTCATTGTAATAGATTAGATCTTACTTCATTCTGCAAGTTTCCCAACAGAAAATAAAATTAATATTTTATAGACATTTCTGATAAAATCTACTTAAGACTTAATTGCTTAACTGGGGTTACGAATTTTTGCCTGCATATTGGGTCAAGCTGAAAAAGGCAAGCACCTGGAAATGCTACACGCCACACGTAATCAACCGTGCATGATGACCGGAAAGATTAACACTGGTAGAAGGATTTCTAATCTTTTCTATTTACTTTCTCTTTAATTCACCGGTCCAGTATAATAAGCACACGAAGACACCCACCGTAATATTCGTAATGAGTTGTCAATGAAGATGGAAAGAGGGCTGATGAAATGTAAATGCAAATAGACAGCTTTTCTATGTTGGTGGGATATACCCATTTTCATTCTTTAGCAAGCAAGCAAACAAAAAGGTCATCCACGATTGTAACCCGATGTTTGCCCAAGATAACGTTCCATTCTCCTCTCCATCTCAATCCTTTTTAACAGCTAGCGAGCCAGTAATGAACCCATGTAATGTAGAGCAATGATGAACAATGCAGTGCGACAATGCCACAAGAAGAGAGAATGACAGAAATACCTTCTCTTCTCACTCAAACAGCAAATCTCTCTTCGTGCATGTGAATAAACGAAAACAATCTGGAGTGGACATACCATCATCGTCATCATCACATCTAAAAAGCATCGACTATTTATCACTGCCTTTTGTTCTGAAAATTACAGCATTTAATGTGCACATTATATAAGATACATTTTAAATTGTACTCGCATTCCATTTTGACATGTTGAACTAGATTATCATTGAACTTGACTCTGCATCTATCCATACGCTTTTAGCTACATATTACATAAACTGCATTGTAATCGTCACTATACTTACTTGTAAGCAATACGCCAATAATACGTTTAACCAAATATGTGTATATAAACAAAAACACAATAATAAAATACCTACATACTCTATATAGATATATGTGAACTTTCTCATCTCACACCAATACAAAGTGAAAAACTTGACGAGAGGAGATTCCTCTAAATACCATACGTACCCTGTGATCATCATAGCCATCACCATCATCATTCAAACCTGCAACAGGCAAAATAGAGGACGGGGCAGACCTAGAGGCATTCCAAGAAAAAGTTATATCATCATAATACATTATCCCATCCCCCTCTATTACTTACTATATACATTACAATGCTTGATACTTGACTTCACTTTTTCTTCTTCTCCTCTCACTTGATTCAACAATGTTGAGACTCAACAATGAGGAATGCAGTCAGGTTTTTGGGTTGAGTTTTGTTGAAGGTATGCAGCATACTTGCCTGCCCGCTTACTCCCGAAAGAATTCTTGAGGTGCTGCTGCTGTTGTTGAAAACAGGGCCATTGAGTCAACATAATAGCTAACTATGATTATTTATGTCGGTAATAATGTCACAGGGAACACAACACAAAACTTCAACAAGTGGACTAAATATCTTTTTAAAATTGTACAAAGCCCTCTCAATCTCATACACAATGGGCTCATCATCATCTGGGGTGTAATAATATTATGGAATGTTCTTGTGGGAATTCAGAAGAAGGGAGAAAGGAAGAAAAAAAAGGAATCTTGAAAAATGTTAACGTGTAGTAATGTGATGTATTATTAAGACGATCATGATCATCATTTTCTATTTTACCAACCTGCTTCTTAAATTTTTCATGGTCTTTTTTGGTCATTATTTTCTTTTTAAGGGAAGGAATACAGCCCCCTTTTAGTAAGTTAATAGACGTTAATAATTTGAAGCTGAACGAGCATCAACAGGATCATTAAGTGGTATTGTACACTTTATGGAAGGGAGAAGCGGAATATTATTATAGTGATATGTATGGCCACATATACAATAAATACTTTTTGGCCAGATCTTCCTATATTTTTCCAAGAATTCTGTTTACGTGGAATAATGTAAAAAACGTGTGGTTTAATTTTATGGAAGAGGTATACATATCATCCTAATGATTATATCTGTCCATTTATGTGAGTATACTGCTGTCTATTTAAGGAATCCTCTGGTAGTCTTTCTGAGCGAGGAGAATAATGATGGGGGTGTTTACTGCTAATAAGACTTTGAATGTAACAATTAGTCACGTCGTTTTTCTCACTGGATATGGTAATCAGCAATTATCGTTTCAGGGAACAGTTACGGCGCAGTCATTCCCATCCAAACTGTCATCAGTAAAGTGCATTACTATTACTATGCAAATCGTTATAATGCTAATGGTACCACTACCATGCCGGTACATCAGTAGTAAAAATTTCACGCAGGTGAAAGTGTGCCTTGTTGGTATGCGCCGTGTAATATGTGAAAAAAATAATTATTCAAATTACTGTGAGAAACGTCTGTGAGCAAGATACCAAAGTAGCTTTACACGTACTTTCAAGTTTGTCCTTTGGTTATCTTGGACTGGAAAAGATAGCTGAGGAAAGGTCAGACGTTTGATCGCATAACTTTAAACCACAACAAACGTGTACCGACGAGTTTGCATGAATCAATCTTACATAAAAAATATCGTCCTATCCTGGAACCAACAAGTAGATAACTTATGTTACATGTGGTATTACGATGAAATGAATCAGAAAAGAAATCTATACTTGTAGTGTTTTTATCAATGGAGCGCGATAACTCAGAATATGAAACAATTGTTGCCACTGTCATTTAAAATATTTCATTTTTGATTTGAACGCAACGAAAGGTAATGCATGAACTTACAGTACAATGATCATGACGAATATGAAGCAATAAGTCTACTTCCGATTTCCAATTTCATCGCCCCACACTTCATGAATAATGCATTTACAGAAATGTGATTTCTACGATGTACTCTACTTCGACTGTGAAAAACCATGAATGAAGATAGGTACGCAACACGACCCAGGAAATAGTGTAGACTGCTTACCTACTCCTCTGTAAACGAATAGAGTAGAATTTCATTCCTTTCCTTTTGCCTTGAATTGATGAGTAAACCCTTTTTATTTTCTAAAAAGCTTGAGAAAATCAGGTCCAATTTCATCACAATTCCCTAACCACAGTTTTCCCTTTTTTACACCTTCAGCAAAGTGTATGATCAAAAATGGAAAAGGGGAATCAGTAAGTCTATCATTGAGTCAAGGTGAACATAAAACGACGAAACCACCCACATACCAGATCAGACTACCAGACAAATTCTTTCAATTTAAATGTACTGTATCTACGTGTGAAGAAAAGGATTTCGAAAAAAATATATAGAGACAAAACTGTGAATAAATTACTGAAACTGGCAACTTTAACCATTCTGACTATTCTCCCAATGAATCCATCAGCTATTCTCTCTACCTTTGCCACCCCTGCGTAGTGTTACATGTATAAATTGTAAATACAATTTTATTTAAATAATTCATTCCGATTTTTCTCTTTTCACATTTCAAACAACGGCAACTCCTGACTGATATGATGATTGACAGTTGACAATAATTATAACTCCGAGGGTATAATATTTTATATGCACGCATGATAATGTGCTCACGTTCCGTTGATAATCTAAAGTAACGTTTTTTTTTCTATTAACTCCTCCAAAGTTACCACCCATTTTTCTCATCATCAGTCACTCACTTCTCGGTTCCGTTTCAGTGAGCTTTCTGCGATATATAGTGGGCAGTATGAAGGTGGTGGGCAGCACAGCAGTGTTACACAGTGCATTCTAGTAATAGCGTTCAGGTTGTTTTTGTGTAAAATACTCACATAATTTACAGCCAAAAGTGGCACTTCCTCTTTTCCCACATGCAAATTGTTTGATGAGCTGAGTGGGCAAGCTTTAACGCGCAAACCCCACTGTGCATGCCAGGAAGCTTAATATACTCGTTTCGTTTGTAATTTAGTGCAGCACTTTTGCTGATAATAATTAAATTGCACACATCACCATCACTCAGTATCATCATCATGAGGAGCAGCAATGTAGCATCACAAGTGGTATATAATTCAATCGTACAAGTGCTTATGTAATAATAATGCGCATGTAATGCCCTTTTTTTCCTATCATATAACAACAAGCATAAAAACTGTAATGAATTAAATCAAATCAGAGTGCTTATATATAAATCTCATAATCATTAAGAAGATACCTGTGCACTAATAACAGTAATAATAGTAGCAGCAACAGCTGTCATTTGGAGCAAAAGAAGAGAAAAAGAATCTGAGGCAAGTGTAATGGAAGTAAGTATAAATGTTCTTATAAAGAAGGTTTTTGATAATGATCCTCCGTAATCACATAAGAGGCTGCAATAACAATTTTCTCAAAAGCAATTTTAGCCAAGCAATATAATTGAGAGAATTACATTAATCGCCTCGCGTCTTCGCTGCTTCATTCCTCATTCTTCTTGCTTCGTTTTCTGCTTTTGCTGCTGTTGTTGTTGGTGGTGAGGTGAAAAGTCAAAAGGGGTTCAAGCTTAAAAGCTGTCAGGTAAGAAGAAAGTAATAACAAGCTCATAAAATATTGTGTATGAAATGGTGCACCTGATGATGATGATGAATATAAGTGGTTGATACACAATGGAATATTATTATGATTACGACTTTAATTTAGAAACATCACGTTCTATTAGTACACACATTATGATTAGTAGTAAATATCAGGTGAGCACAAACAAAAATTATAGAGCTGAAAAATTATAATTAAATTGAGCACGTCTTCTTCCCTTCTCCTCCTCAGCGTCATCAACGTTAGTAAGCACGGCCTATAAGAATTATTTGTTGCAAGCTGTTAACCTTATTACGATTTTTTCTGTGCAAAAAAAATATGTACAGCGAGCTCAGCTCACCACCGACTGTAGGAATAATCAACAATTTTAGGAAGAAAATTGCAGATGAGCCTCATTAATTGCTTGATGTGGCATGGCCTGAATTTAAGTTGGTGTTAAAACAAATTACTGTCGAGAAAGAGCATTTTAATGAGCAGGAACAAGCAGAGTAGAGTTTCTCCCCTAATGCATTTATACTACACATAATTTTTGCAAGAAAATGTGAAGGTGGAACAATAATCATGATGATGATCGTATTAAAAAAGGGAGCAGCCATGCACAAACTAGAAAAAAAATCATCTTTCCATCATCGCCATCGCCATACGGAATACCAAAAGACGAAAGACCGACCGACCGTCTGCCGTAGTGCAAAGAAGAGAGGGGTAGTGAAGGGGAATAACAACAGGAACAAGAGAGGAAGCTCCACATTTGCCATAATTCTTACGATTATTATTACGCTTTTTTCTTGCTGTTTTAAGTTTCAAGTGTATTTTAAATGCACAACACACACATGTACAAGTTGTACATGTAATAAAAATCGCCAGAGGACAAAACTGCCACGTAAATATGGTAAAAAATATGATTATATGATAAGATATACAATAAAAAATACTAAGAATATTACATAATGTAATAATTTTTATTGAGGATTTAGTAGCAAAAACAAGCTACGATTGCTGCTGCTGATACACATCTTTCCTCATATCAACTTTTAATTTGATGCACATCACTCACTAATTACGGCATTATGAGGGAAAAAATGCACACATGTCCAGCTTGCAAAAAAACTATGTGTGCTCTGCTACTACTACAACTTACTCTTAAGTATTTTTGGTACACTAATAATTCACTCTACATACATAATATTAGTATTTTATGAAACTCATTTGCCGTCATCATCAACAACCACCGGCATTGCAGAAGAGTTGATGTTTTTTAGGGAAAAATAGGAAACTGTTGTTGTATATACGTGTATACAGAATTGTAAATGAAAGTAGTAGATATTTCTGGTCATGTTTGTGCATACTAATAAATAAAACAGTCAGTTGAACATGGACAGAGAGGAAAGAGAGAATATGACGGCAACTGCAACGAAAAACGGATTTATTATCATTACGAGAGGCAAGAGAGAACGAAGCAGTTCCTTTCTGTGAAGATTTTTTTTAATACCAGAGAAAAAACATGCTTGTATTTTATAGGATACTATAAACCATTGTTGCTGTTGTTGCTGTTGAATGTTGACTCGTTTTCTTTTGACATGACTGACTGATTACTTTTTTATGATGACTGTTTTGTGTCTGTTGTATTTATACATACATATATTATTATTAGATGTCCAAGTACTTACAGGAGGACAACAGACCACGTATATGCATATTGCATTGCCTCTAATATATGTAAGTACGTACGTATGGAGGTAGTTATGTCTATGTGACGAGCGTGGACTTAATGATAGTTACATTAAAAATAGAAATAAATGATGATTACACTTTGGTTCTTCTCTCTTCAGAGATGTTGTGGATGATGATTTTTGGAGTACAGAGTCATATATTTTAAAATTTAACAGATAACCCGTGTCTTCCTCATAACAATATTTCACTTTATGATGATACTAAATATGCAGAAATACATACAACATAATAAGCAGCATCATTATATTATGATTGCACTAACAGTTATAATAATATTACGTATAGGTAGGTAAAAAAACAAGTGGAGATGATAAGTGTAGACGGTTTTCTGGTGTGTTGCCAGTTTCTGATGTTGCTTCGCTGCTTATGTATGTGCCTCCGGATAAAAGCCATATGCCAATGTCAGTCAACTTGTCAAAATCTAGTAGATTGATAGCAATAATTATAATTTCAAGTGAGTACACTAGTAGTAATAATAACTACTGATGATCATCATCAGCATTGTTATAAATAAATACAACATAAAAATATTTGGATTTTAAATGGTGTATTATTGCCATTATAAATATATTAGGCTTATTATGATGATAGCATGGTTTAAAAAGTTGAAAATGTTTTTGGTTGACGCTGATGAAGCTGATGCTACATACACGCTGCTAATAATGATTCTAAATATTTGTCATCTTCAGTCATACGAGTACGAGTTTCTTGAAGCTTGTATGCGAGTTCATTATGAAATGCTTTCTTGTCAAAAGTCGTGCTTGAATCTGATTTGACAGACAGCAGAAGTCAGGAAAATGAGAGGAGAGTTGAGAGGCTTGAATATTTGTTAGCTCTTCCAGGTATGATTTTGTTTTGAAAAATATTTCACAAAATGATTTTAATGAGCTTTGATGGAGTACACAAAAGTGCTTTAAGATTACACCGTTCTGGATGGCGGATTAGATCATTACTTTTAGGAATTTTGATTCGCCCCAGCCACCAAAACTGTTTTACATTGAGTAATATAATATTGCTCACAGGCACGTAGTCAACAATGTAGTAATGCTAAACTGGTAATAAAGCATGCACACTTGGCTTTAATTTGGCACATGTTACAAAGGGTTGATGTAGCAAATTATTTTGACAAAGTGATTTTAATGTGCGTACATTATGATATCATGTAAGACGATTGCTCCGCTATTCAATCTATTTTAGTTACTGATTTTTGTCTTAATTTATTTAAATCAAATGCATCTACTGACCTTATTCGATGGGCTAAAAACTGAATAATTTATTTTGCGTACACCACCCTATTGTTTTCTTATTTTTTGCTTTGTTTTTCTGCTGATACTGATGGAGAAATATATATTGTTCGTCTTCGGTGTGAACATAAAAGGTAAGCATATATGTCGTATTGGATTGGAATGACAAGAGTAAATATGTACTATTGTAATTGTGACTCGCTTTCAATCTTCCTGTCAACACTGATGCAAATATTCGTACAATCAAGATTATCTGATAAGCTCTATTCAACAAGTCATCCAGTAATGTGTAGGAATTTCGAGCTGACCTTGTCATGAAATACTGAAATACGAGTACGATTCATTAGTACTTCTGTATTTTTGCTGTTCAAAAAATAACTCCAGGATTTTTATTCCCCAAGATATCGTCTATAACAAAGATTGCTGGAATATGTAATTCTATTAAAATCAAGTGATTAATCAATTTGTATATTTACACCAAATACTTACCATTTGTTTTTCTTGGGAAATCATTTTTTCTGACACCTAATCTGAGCTTACTTTTAGCTCATTGGAGTAGTTAATAGGAGAGGAAAAATAGTCGTAATACCCATGTGTTTCAAGCAACTTGAGAAATGCTTAAACCTAAAACATGAATGAGTTATTGAAATCTACAAACGAGCACAAGAACTGAATAAATTCTAGTAATACTTCATTGTGTTATATGAAAAAAGATGAATTTTCTTTGGATATGATTGCTGACTAGATATCAATGATTTTCTTTCATCTTATGCATTTTGTTGCTTGTTCCTGTTATATCCTGTATATCATATGCCTTAAACATCCACACTTGTGCTTCTTTATCGATTTGGAAAAGAAAGGAAACCGGTTTCCCACCCCATTTCACATTATTTGTAAATTAAGGCACCTTAAGTCAAGCGAAGCTCTTAACAATTGTTTGAATTATGACGAAAATAAATTACACCTTAAATAAATGTTTAACTAATAATTATCATGCTTCTCCTCTGCATCATCACACATTTTTCCTCTGACTAGAATTTGGAGCAGGAAAGTACACACACAATACATTTACATTTCAGAATGCATTCATTCTTTCCCCGAAACGCGTTTACACGCCCAGTTTCCTAAAATTGTTATACGGGACCCTCTTTTCATTGGGAAAAATCAAACCAAACTATAGATATGCATATTAGTTTCCCAACTGCTCGACACACATCATTAGAGCGTTGGTGCACAATAGCCGGTTAATATTCTTGATGATATTTTTGATTGCATAATTTGAACCAGTGACAATTATGATAGCTCTTTTGACGTGGGACAGATGATGATGTGGCCAATTACGAGAGAAAACGTGATAACCTTACAGGTACTTAGAAGATTATTAAAAATATGATATATGCCTATCAACAAAGCTGAAACTATCTTGAACACTTCACTCTTCATTAATATTTGCTCACACAATCAAAATTCTTCACTTTAAAGTATGCATCATGTCGTGTATTTTACACGAACCATTTTCAGCCATCGGCCGTAACCTGTTTCCTCGTAAGTAGATGCCCGTAAAAGGGCACACACTGGAACATGATTTTGACAGAGGTCTAAAAATGGGGAAAATTCATTTTTCTCCTGTTTGAGATGAGATCAAGGTGTGTTTACACAGTAGTCGATGTTACAGCAGACACTTAAATTATCTTTCATAAAGAAAACAAACGTACGATTTTGGAATGCAAATGTAAGGCTAACCGAGGAGATGAGATGACTGCCGGCGATCACAGGAGGAACAAAATGTTTAAAATTAGCATCACGAAACAAAGAAAACCCAATTATTTGTACGATGGTATGAATGACGTCATGTATACATATCTACTTTTTACCGGTATAAATTTAATGTAGTTTGTACAATTGGTGCTTGAATGTGTCAGTAAACTTTGTCGTTCTAGGTTGAAAGCTGATAACGACTCATAGAAATAAGGTAGAAAATGATGTTTTAAATAGAAATGCATAAATGATTATTCAAAGATTTTTTGATTTCGAAGCACCTACTCGCTTCACCTAGTTAATGATAAATGTTCGAGTTATCACCAAACGTTATATAAAAATATTAGGCTTTTTAAGAATTATATATAGACGTATTTTCCAGCCATCACTGATATGCAAGTCAAAGAGTTGGGGTTTACTTATGAGAGAATTGTGTTGAAGAAAGTAGTAGAGATACATAAAGAGACGAAAAATGGTAAACCTCCCTCGCGCCATAAATACTTCATTGAGAGCATTACTCATTCGTTTCCTTTTATCATTTTTATTGTGCTTGTTATTGTGGAAGACACGCTACACGCTGTATACACACAAAAAAACGATTGCATCCATGTATCCACATATTCTACAAACAGCAAGTATACACATCATGAAGGTTTTTGATGTTATTATCATATCATTTGTTTTGTATTATTTTGTACACCAACAAGAAATGAAAATCCTATTGTGTTTAGGAGTATAATTTCGGAGCTTTGTATAAGTAGATACTCCATTGCATTTCTGGCTATCATGTTTGGTGTAATGGTGATATGGCATGCACCAGCCATCAACAATAATACAAGCCCATTGAATGCCACCATCATCACGGGATTCCACACTTTTTTATAAACTCCCCATTACTTTTGACATCCGTTTTGCTCATCTCTCACTTGCCTTGTTTGCGCTTCCCTTGTTGCCTTCTCCGCTCCCTCTTGATGGAATTATTACATCTTCCCTGCACCACTCAATGTTGTACTCACACACGCATATAATATTCTAGTATAAAATGTACAATGATTGCTTGTACATAGATTACCCGAGTAAATGAGAGATTTGTTAACGCTTCTTTATGCAAAAATTCTTCTTCTCCTTACAAAGTCATCATGAAAAAATTACTGCTCATCTGCCACGTAAGCTGTTGTTGTTGTGATTGAATTTTGGTAATAATCAAATTGGATTTTTATTTGTGGCAGATGAATGAATGAATGGAAAAAAATCCAAGTGGGATTGGCCCTTTTTTATTATTATTTTCATCGTCTATCATCCCAACCAGTCATAATACGCAGAGATAATAGATGTAGCATTTTTTCCTATCTCGCAGCGTTGCATTATTGCATCCAAATAAAGTAAAAAATGATGATGATACTTTGGCATTTACACTAGACCTTTAGTTTTTTTGTATTTTTACCATTTGCCGTGAAGAATGAAGATTGACAGTGACAATGGCAATGGCACTGACATATCATCACGCCTCACTCATGGAAGAACTACCAACAACAACAAGCCAGTTGAGTTGACTTGGATTACAAGAGGTAAAAGAAAAAAGACGACTACTACTACTGCCGACCGCACACAACAACAATTTATGCCAAAAGGGGAAGAATGCTGTGTCTGTTGACTGGTACGGTGTGGATATGAATATTAGGCTTCCTACAATTCATATCATTATTACCATCATCATCGTCAGAAGCAGAAGAACACATCAACATCATATCATATCACTTGATTGTTTGTGAATGCGATATAAGTGAATGAATTGTATTTTTTTCAGAGTTTTCTACTTCTTCATTTTCTAAAGAAGATGGTACGGTGATGATGATGATGTGATTTACATATTCATGACTTCTCTCGGATAATTCATTTAGACAGATGGATGACTTGTCTGTCTTTGATGATGTGATGTTCTTTCTCTCCCTCTCTCGCGCAATCTAAACCTTTTGACGAACTATGAAATGTCATGCATGCCTGCTTGTATTCAACATTTTATTGCAAATTGTGACGATAACGATATGTAATTTTATATCAGATTGATTTTTATGTTAAACCATGCAAGCAATCATCGTCATTCGTCGTTCATTATCATCCTATAAAATAAACGTTGTACATGGTATAAAAGAGAAGTAAAAAAGCAAGGCCTTAATAGGAACGATTTACCAGTTTCACATTGATTTGCATGTAATAAATAATGTTTCTTTTTTTCTGTAAAAAATGTGCACCTCACCTAATAAAATGTACGCAAGTAACAAGCAATGAGCAAGCAAAGCGATCAATTTGGACAGACATGCAGCAACTTTAACAGGAACGGCGAAAGAGAGAAGATCATCTTCCTGACTCTTGACTATTGCCCCGTTCTTGTCTGCAAGTCTTCACTGTACAAGAAAAACTTGCGGCTGGTGTGTATGATGTATCTTGTTGGCAGGATGGCATGTAATGACTAATGAAATGTAAATTCGCGTAAATTAATCGTAATGTAATTGAGCTCTTCCGATGGAAGATGATGATGGTCAGTATTGAATTTAACTGATAGTATCTCTACATTATAAACGGTTGGAATTCTACACAATTCAAGTGTCTACTTCTTGTTTTGATCTCATCTGATTTTTTTTAAAAGTTTTAAAACAATTTGTCCACTGTATTCTTTATTTCTCTTCGCACAGAATTGTCCGGAACGACAGGTGATTCAAATATCATATGTATTGTTATATTCAATAGCATATGGTTTAGTATCCCTGTGCATGGTTTCTTAAAACTTCACAAAACTATGCAATTAAAAACTGTGTACTACCAGCAATTCATTTGAGAATTTATGTTCCTTTAATATGAGAATTTTATGGGCTCCACTTTACAAGACAAGGAATGATGCGGGTTTACTGATTGTGCATTATAGGCTATATTGGGGTAATGCTGGTATGGTTTGTTCATTTGTTTAGCATCGAACATGATGATAGTTATCAGGCAGAAATGTTCTTCAATTGCTTGTACATTTTTTAATAGTATGTATTACGTGAAGAAAAAATATTGTAGAAACAATAATGATATAATCGCAATACATCATCGTTGTATAACATTTTTTATTTTATTTATTCAATAAAGTCAGTCCTGTGTCCAGAGAATCTTAATTTTTTCCACAACAAATTTTCCTGATTTTCCTATTTTCTTTTGCTATTTGTTAACTTTCATGATTTTGTATATTTGCCACCTAAATTATATGGCCTCTTCCTGTTCTGGTTAAAAATTAGCAGAATCATAAAAGCACTTGGGTATGCAAAATGCATGCACAGAGAAGCATCTCCTGCAATAATAATGTAATAATAATTATTGCTGTTTTGTGCTCTTGGCTAATAATGATTATAAGAACAGTGTTTGGACTTGCTTGCTCTATTACAATTTTACACGGTGTTTGACGGTAAAAATGTGTTCTTACATATATATAGAAAGATTATATGAAACAATCCGGTTTTTCTTCATTCATTCATTTTTTTTCTTTCACTTCGTCTGTGTTTTATGCAATGCAATAAAGCATCTGGCGTTTCCCAAGTCATCTTGTCTGGACTGAACTGGACCGCAGACTTTGGGTAAATAGTCATCTTTTGATTTCATTCTCAGTAAAACGTCAAACCATCAAACTATTCATTACAGTTTACATGGTACGCCGTCACCGTCCGTTTGTACATTTCAACTTTTACTTATCAAATTAATGCTAAACCGTTTCTTGATACTTGATCTGGCATACACCGTATAGATGTAAAAATTACATGGCTGTTTAATCGTATAACTGCAGAGACTAGATTACCATGATCATAATCATCAACCCATAATAAGTTTTAATTGCCCTCTGTACTCTTGTTCACCAACAATAATGTGATCAGATTGAGAACTGATTACGGGCGATCTTTTGAACTGATTCGTTATGTAATTCATGCACTTGAACACCTTCTTTTTTAATGACCAGCTTGCACTTTTAGAGCAAATTTGAGAACTGGCTTATAGAATATAGCTGCCTAACCCTTTTCCTTGGCAAAATTCGTTTGTACTGCCCATATTTTTATTACAGTTCTCTACTAGCTTCCCATCGTCCTGATCCCAACAATAGCCAAACCCAATTCCCTTTTCTTCTTGCAATTGCAACTTTGCTCCAACATCGATAATAATAATTATACAATGTTAAAAAGGAGGAGAAATTACCATTAAACCATTCGTAATTACAAAGGTCGCTACACGCTCAGCTCAAAACAGTCAAAGTGAGCATGCAGACCAAAAGCTTGCCTTTTCTTTTTTCGCACAGTTGTAATCATTTAACTTCTGATGATCATCTTTTTGACTTGCTATAGCTATTACATTTTATTGCAGTGTAGTAAGCAGTGCAGTATAATATTACGCGTCTTGTAATAATTATAATTAATCTTGTTGTTGCTGCAGAGCAGTGTAATTTCTAGTTACATTTTACAACCATCCGCCTCCTTCCCCTTCCTACCTGCCGAACCACCGTAGCAGCAAAGAACAGTTCTCAAAAATTTGATCAGATCATCACGATCACACTACTCATCTAAATGATGGACTGCCAATATAATAATCATAAAAACCTGAGAGAATCAAAAGTGAGAACGCACATACGTATAAACTTGTATTGCATCTTGTACGATCGTTATATATGATCATCAGGATGCATCACCATTGTTGCCTTATATTTTACGATTGTTTGCTTGCACATTTTTGCGTTTATGGAGAGGACAGATGGACGAATGCATGTTTTCTAATGATGTAAACAAGATCGAGAAATTGATAAAATGACTTTTTTTTCACGAATGCACAAGTTGGTTTGATGATATAAAAGACAAGTAATGCATGTATGTATGTATGTACAAGATTCAAATCTTTATAATAGTCAATACTAAATGTCCTCTTTATGAAGAGGTGGTGCAACTACTACTGCCTTTTGCATGCTGCACCGTTTTGCATCTCATCATCAACCTCTCCTGCTTGCGAATGAATGTTCGCTCTCTGTGTTGATGTCAAAAGATAATGACAGCTTTTTTTCTCCTTTCTGTTACTTCCATAGAACTGCTGCACTGACGACTCAGGCAAAAGTGGTAGTAATGGGTGCTATTTAAGATACATTAAAGTTATATGGATGCGCTCACCATTATTATTACTCCCAACTTATTTATTATCATGGGGGATGTTGAGGTATTGAACTGTTGCTTTTGTAATTAGTAGGCTGCGTACACAATTTTTACGACAGAAAGCCCTGCAGGGCTCAAATCAAACATCATCGTCCAACAAACCCTGCCTGCCCGTCTGCTATTAAGGTAGCAGCCAAACCACCACCACCACCACACTATCATTACCATTTACCATCATTTGAGTCATTTCTTTTTTCATGTGCACAGGGTTTCATTGTTGATCCTCATCATTAAATTGTGCATGTGGCTATTAAAATTACTGTTTTTGCTGCTAATATGCACTAGTGAATAAGATGATTGCATTGTTTGGGCTTACAACTTTGCTTCCTCCTAACATCCCTGACATTTTAAATGTATTTTAAAACAATAAACGTAGTCATCAGGATTCCGTTTTTATTCGCCAGCAGCGTCAACAACAGCAGTCGTGTAGAAGAGATTTTGTAACGATGCATTGCTAAAATGTACTTTGCTGGTGAAAATATACGATATTGAATTTTAATTAATGCTTGGTAATTTGGCGAATTTGTTAAAGGTTAACATGAAAAGAGGGAGTAACAGAGCAGCAACTCATTTTTTTGTGGGGAATCATAAACCTGATTTGGAGGAATGATCCATTTAATCCATTTGGTGAATGATGACAGTCTTGCTGGTAATAATAATAAATGATCAGGTAAGATCATTTAAGATGATCATGATTATGGTGGTGGTGATCTGAAACACATTTTTAACTTTCCAATGCCAAGAAACATAAAAGACAAAGGGCTTAATAAGCATATGAGCTCCGAAGTAATTACATTGTAAAGAGTTTGCTAAACGGATTTTTGTCGAGTTGTGATGATGGTGGTTGGTGATGTGAGTGATGTAGGAGGATGATGGGCGATGAACGAATGTAACACAAAAAATACAGTGAAACACTGACACTATGACAGGCTACAATTCAGGTGACTGTCATTTATTGATGATAATATGCGCGATGACGGTCATAGCCGTAATGATGATATTGATGACGATGAGCGTTTGCAGAAAATATAATGGTGAATGTGAGACAATGTTGACCTTAAAAATGTCAACAGTTTCATCTTAAAAAGCAGAGTTGTAGAATATTATTTGGGTTTCACCAATGGGATGTGTGGTGTGGTGATTGTAATGATCTGATAGTGATATATTTTCTGTCAGACGGATTCTCTTCGTCGCTTGGCAGATTGACAAGAGCAGAGAGAGCGGCACAATCTGAGCTTAAAATCAAAACTACCAATATAGTATGTAATTCGTGTGTTGTAGTGTGGGTTTGAATTTCTTTAATCTAAAGATATTGCATCAATATGACTCTATATTATGAAGATACCTGGGTCTGGAATTGTCATACGAAGAACACCACAACACGCAGCAACGCAAAGAATACAAGAAGGCATAATGAAAATGGGACCAGGTAGAAACTTTTGTGTGATGGCGATAATGTAGCTTACTACAAATCATCCAGGTATACATTTTCTAGAAATGTGTATTTATTTATGTAACGACGAAAAAAGGTTTGTTTTCTATTCATCCATACCTAGTCCGATATTTCAACTGAATTTTTTTATTTATAAATTTTAGCATAATCCCCGTTATCTTATCCACCAAAGTGACATCATTCATTTCCCATTACTTCCATCCGTCCTTAGAGAAATATTTGAGAAAAGCCACACATTTCCTAATCTAAATTTAGACATGATGAAACGAACCTGATTTCTCGTGTGATTTATGTTCTTCTTTCGCATTAAACAAACCACTACGTATGCATAAATAGCTGATAATTAATTCTGTATAAAGGACATTAATGAATGATGAAATTTCAAAGTCCACACCAAAAATGAATGTGAAAAAGGAACGTACAAAAATTCACTCGTTTTATGTATGGATTTATCTAATCTCCAAAATTTCCGTCTTCAAAACACACACGGCATTGTGAGCTAAAAGTATGTAATAAGTTTGCTCTCTTCCGATAATCTCTGCTTCCCCTCATCTCATCATCTTCATCATTATCACAGCGATTTTCATCGTAAACATGAAAATTCACTCATCTATGCACTCACCTCCTCTGATCTCGCAGTTCCATTCATTTTCGTTTAATTTAATTATACCATTTTAATATGCTGTTTTAAAGAGCAATTAAAATATTATTTATGGCTTATTTATTACTTAATCACGAGGGTCTAATGTGACGGAAGAGGTCACGGTTGACTTCTTCTGGTCACATTTATCCATTTACCACTAATAGTTCATTTGATTGAGCCACCAGCATTTACTCTTAAAAGAAGGCTTACGTCTACATGGGGCATCATTTCAAAAGGAACAGAACGTGTAATTAGAACATAAAGTGCTGGAAAAATAAATTTGAACAACGTTACTGATAACAAATCAATCAAAGTACAGATTTTATTATCCACGATAAAGACGCTGCTAAACAAGTAAGCATAGGGTGCATTATTACGTGATAGTTGTTCAATTTAATTATAGTAATGATTATATATTTCTTAAAAGGGGTTAACGACGATCTGACCTGTGAAAAGGGGATCATCATCATTTACAAATTAATTTCTTTCGTTTTTATTATTTATTATTTACGCTTCAATAAAATGCACAGATCGCCACACAAAATTAGACACCATATAGGCTCGCAACACAGATCATCGTCAAGTCTGATGAAACATTTTTCGCTCTTATCATCGATCAGAGTCATAATATTCACTTTTAATGAAGCTGGCATTGTATCTTATCAGTTGGAAGCGTATGACATTTTTAAATGATAGAAACCAAATTGCCTTCTTGCTTTGATGACTTGGCCAGCGATGCGTCTTTTTATTTTGGTCATGACAGAGCTTGCGTGAATTGGATCATGTAATACCACTTGTATTTTTATAAGATAGTCAATATACGGATAAATATGAAAGTTCATTCATGTGTCGTTTTTTGGAAAAGGTTATTTTTCACCTTATCAATCATTTTTATATGACGGCCAGGTTAGCACAGAGGTCAGAAGATTTGTCGTGCAGTATAAAAGAACGTTTATTTTGGAGTTGGTGATCCGTTCAAAGTTGGAGAAGGAGAATCAAAGAATTTTGATAGAATGCAGATTAATGCGTAAAAGAAGCAATTATAAATAAGTAATTAAATTAGTAGTTCAGTGGGTGAAAAATACTTTTATGACAATATACTTTTTGTACATAATATTTACTTAAACCTTCGTACTTATTGAATGAATACATCTGGTAAAATGTGATTTTCCGTCAAAACCAATAAAAAGTGTTTCAAATTAACGAGTATTTACAAAATTTGTATAAAGAAACTTGGTAAACTTGTATTTGACAAACATTTTGAAAAATGTGAATTTTGAATCGGCTATATACATAAATGTAGGTGTACTTTTTGTTATATAAATAGCAAAACAGTTATGCCAACTTTTTATTTAAATCTACTAATGCTACATCGGCTATGATTTAGCAACTTTTGTAATTTTTAAAATATTCATCGACCATTTATAACTGAAGTGCAGTTACTGTACACTACTTATTTTTAGAATCGCAACTTAAAAAAAAGAACTCTGGCTTGTCTATAAAATCAGCAGGAGAGTTACATTTCCAATAAAACAGGAAAGCAACACGGATACGTCCGCATCTCATTTGACATAACATTAAGTTCAAATATAGTATTTATTCTGCGACTTCTGGCTCTTTGATTTATCAAATTATACATCTAACCAAGCAACTATCAACTATATGAGGGCAAAGGCGAAGGCAAATAGGTAAGTTTTAAATTCTTCATTTTCCACCTGTGTAAAACTTCGTCCGTCTATGCATAAAATATTTGCCCGCTGACTTCATTTCCTGCAATTTGAGAATGATCGGAACTGGAACTGCATGAAGCACAAATAAAATCTTTTTTTCATTGTGATTCTGCAAGCCTTTTACCTTTCTTAATACTTGCCTCATTAGTTTGTAATAAAGTAAAATTGAAATCTCTCAAGACAGAACAGCAGAGAATGATGTATGCGGTTTTGCAGTAATCAATTATAATGTTCCCTGTTACAACAGAGTAAGGAAATTGTGAGAAAATACGTCATTTGCGATCCACCTCTACCTTTATTACCCTCAGCACCAGCAACTGTCATGTTGTCTCTGCTATAATCTATCTACCTATCTCACTGACTCATGAGTCCATCCTGAATGAAATGAACTGCCAGATAATTTGTGCTTGTTGCCCTCTACCACTGACCCCACTCTATTTACTACTTTTATGTCATGTTGCTCTGAGCTAAATCAAGGCTGATTTCCATGAAAAATTAAATTACCTGTATCCACACTGTTAACATTCTTTTTTTATTCGGAGCCGTGGATAATATTAAATCCTATTGTTCCTACGTGTAAATTTACTCAGTCCAATTTCTTTTACATTTTTGTATGCACAAAGCACACACATCATTATTGTGTTAGCACAGTGTTGATGATCATGATTATACGGTTGTCGGGCTATTCATTCCATTTTTACACACTTATTTTCCCTCTGCTGAATGCCTGCCTCCTCCATCACCATTTCCCCCTCTTCTATTTTTATTATTTTCTGTATTCTCTCTTTTTGGGATGCACTTTTATGTTGGTTTGCACACCTCCAGTAACAGCAGCAGTAAGAAAAGGAATCCGGTTCCGCACTCCAGGAGTCCGTCCACGAGGAATCCTCCAACAACGACAGCCTCAAGAAAATATACAAGACGGGCAGCGACACAACCATGAGCACAATGGCTCACTCTTTATAGCTGAAGATGTTTTCAGTTTTGCTGAGTCGAACCTTAGAGAACAGTCTACATCACAGCTTTTTGTTGAATGATGGCCATCTCATGATGATGATGAACACGATTTCAAAGCGGAGTTGATCACAGTAGGGTGATACAGACGGTTAGAGAAAAAAACTGAAAATGAGTTAAGTGAGTTGTTTAAAGAAGAAAAAGTGGCTGTTTTGATAAATGTAAAGTGTGGAGAAGAGTTAATGAAGAAGTTTACAAGTTTGGTGGTGGTGTGCACTGCTTTCACATTAAAACACTCACTCATCTCATCCAAATATACACACTTGAGTCCATAATGCATTATGTATATAGCCAGCAGCATAATATATCCACAAAACCACGGGACACCTTTTTCCATTTTTGATCCGGCAGGTAAAATCCACATAATTAAGTGGTCAACTGGTACTTCACAGAAGAAAGAAAAGAGATATTTTTTCTGACATATAGCATTAGCATTCATTATTTAAAAAAAGAGTAAATATTATCATCAGCAACATGACGCCTGAAAATTCCAATGTCTTCTCGCTCATATCACATCTCACTTACAACAAGAAAGTGGAAAAAGTTAGTAATGTGAAATAATGTGATGTTTTGAGGAAAATAAACACAAAGAAAATTATGAAATATGCCAAGTTCCTCTCTCTACATTCCTCTAATATAACCAGTGACGTGTGAAAGCTAATGTAATTTAAACTCATCACGTGTCTGGTAATGGCCCTGTCGGCCTCCTGGTAGTTTTCCTTATTACTGCTTGATTAAGCGATGTGAGTCTATGATAAACATGAATGAATGAATTCTTCATACTTAGGCATAGCAGGTAACTTATCCTGATTTCCTCTCTGTTTTAGTTGTCAATTAGAAGGGATAACAAAGGACTTATTGTTTTGTTGTTATAAACCATACATACCTACATACCCATAACCTATAAGCCTCGTCAATTGACTAATAAAAGCACAAGTTTAATTTCATTGGTTTTTTTATAAAAACCCAACCTGTGAATGTATTCAGCTACCTCCTTTACAAATGCTATATCAGTACATGCAATATTTCGTTCAATGGATAGTGTAAAAGTGAGATTTAGTTTCTTTATGCAGATATAATCTTAGCCTAATCATACATACAACTCAACAAAATAATAAATATACAACGAGAAACAGAAGTATTGAAACGCTTGCATCAGCGAGATAAAAATTTCGAGTTGGGGGCGCACAGCGTTTCATTCACGCAGTGTTTTGACACTTCTTCGAATATAATATTAACTACCTACCAACATATTATCAGATATTGAAGTGGTAAAAGATTAAAATAAGTACGATGGAGATGATTATATGAACCTGACGGAGCTTCTTACAATGACAATGAAAATATAAGAGGTCACATGTGTACAGGAATATCTCATTTCTTGCATACTTGTCTAGCCAGCCATACACTTACTTTGGTACACACCGTTTATTGAATGACGCTTCATGGTGTCCATAATCGATCATTTAATCAAGAAATAGAATCTCTTCGACAAAAACATTATATATAATTCCAGCAGGAAACTGCACGTAGTGTACCTATAAATCCACCATACCTAATATTCATTCCTATACCTGTATAAAGGACTCTGCCGAGAAAACAACAGCAGCAGAAGGAAATTGATCATCAAGCATCCGCTTAAAACAATGCTAGTGAGTGAATGCCTCTGTCAGGCTCTTTATGATGATGACTAATGATGACTTGCCTGATGAATTCATAAACGGAGAATGCACAAACCACATTTTATTCCGTCTTTACTATCCACCATAGGGAATGTTGTCGCACTATAATTATTCAAACAAGAAGCAGCTGCTAGTGCGATGGCAAACTTTTTTGTGATGGAGTTGAAGAGAAACTGGCGTGATTACAAATCACTAGATGATTCACTTGATTCCATCATCATCAAAGCAGGTGTAATGTATTACAATATATACTGCATCCAAAGGATTGCAGGAATACATTATATTGAATTCATCGGTGCAGATTAGTTTCGTTACCAAATAAATATGCAACTGTAAGAACCTAAACCTGTCTCTAAGGACATTGAAGATTTTGAACATGATTTGTCTTCTCTAGATGTGACTCCTTAATTTTTCCTAATTTCCTAATTTTACTTTTTGAAACCAATTTGTATGGTGTGATAGATTTTATTGCAGGCAGGGAAAAAAATATTCCTTTCATTAATCCTTACCATATTGATCAGCATAACTTGTGCACCTTACCAGGTACAATTTAAACCGAATTAAAGTGTATCAGGTCAGTAAACGCTTCTTGTGGAATAATCTCCAGATATGTCTGAACGTGTCCCACGTAGCCCCGGTCCTCTCCTCGTGACCGTATCCCCTGACATTGTTGCTCTACCTCAAATGCCAGCTAATCCCGTGTTTACGGTTTACGAGGTTAAATAAGTTTTTATTAATATACCCTAATTTCTTGACTGCCCCTCATACGTATAACGTTATGTATACAACTTCATAGTCTCACTGTGAAAGGGCTGTATTCATTTGGGAACTTGATGAAGACATCTTTCCGTTGCCCATAATTCCTCCAAAGGTAACTATCAATCCAAAGGAGCCCGAATTAGACTCCAGCACCTCCACTACTGACTTAATTGAGCAAGTTCCCTCTGGACGTTTCGTAAGAGGCCAGGAAATCAACAGGCCAGCAGAATGGCAGCTTTATCTGCAGAACAGCAAAAGCACCAACCCTGCTGAAAAGGAGCTGCAGCTTGCCTTAACCTGTGAAAAGATTTACATTCAAGCATCTGCTCACATTCTTGCAAAAGTGGCGTATGAAATTATTGATGATGAAGGTGTGGCTGTATGGAGCAGTGGTGACGTGTGTAAGGATTAATATTTTACTAAAATAAGGATAATTTAATTTCGTGATTTTCTTCGTATACGCTCATATTTCTTGATTATGGTTATGCCAGATGATAGCGAAGTAAAGGCTTTCACTCAAGGAGGTTCTCACGTGATATCGTTAGGCAAAAAGAAGGACTTGCAAGAAAAACGCGATTCGTTGGTTAAAAATGGCCTTATTTGCTTCCGACTGAGATTAAATATTTACAAGGAATTATCCCCAGCTGGTGAGCGAGGAAACAATAATGAAAATGAAAAGCCACCAATAAAGCGAAGAAAGTTGGAAAGTGGAGTAGAGTCAGGATTGACAGATACGTTAGGGTTGCTGGAAAGTCTTTGGAAAAACAGGCAGCAAAATGGCGATATTACTATTTTGTGCGGTGAGCAGGAAATTAAAGCTCATCGGATTATATTGTCTGGTAGGCAGAAAAAGAAAATTAAATCATTGAAACAAAGCCACTATATGTGAAAATATAAATGATTTATTCATAAATCATAACCTATTCACTTTTTCTGGTTTTAATTGAAAAAATCCTAATATCTATTTCTCAGGTCGAAGCAAAGTGTTTATGGAAATGTTGGACAGTAAAATGGCGACGAAGGAAAGGTCAACTTGCGTCATAAAGGTGGACGATATAGCTCCCGAAATTATGACAACTTTGCTGGAATTTCTCTACTTGCAAAATATGAAGAGCTTTGATTGGGCAAATGTTGACCATATTTGTGCTCTAATTTATGCCTCTGACAAGTACTGGATCTTGCCATTGCTGACGAAATGCTATCAGAATTTGATGAAAGTTATGAATTTGGACAACTTTGCAAAAATCGCAAAAGTTACCTTTATGTACAATTGTGGAAAGCAATTTAAGGATGAAGTTCGGCATTTCTTTGAAAGGTAACATGAATCACAATTTTTGGTTATAACTCCAATTATGAAGCGCAATGCAATGACGTGCCAAAAATTGCTGTTTTCTACTTTGCTTTATAATTAATTTGTAGCAATCAAATCACTCTGAACGATGTGGAAAGCTTCCGTAAGTTCGCTCATGAGGATTTCGACCACTTCCACAAGCTCTTTTTCTATATTCCATAGATTTTTGAAATATTTTTATCTATTTTAAAATGTATTTCTAAATTCAATTTCAAGTGTAGTCTTTGTAGTATCAGTGTAGCATGTATCAGTGATAAGTATTGATTTCAAATATACTATTGAGTTGTAAAGTGTGAAATATTATGAAATAAAATTTGGTTAATTCATATTTTGTATTTATACTATTATTTGTTGCTTTGCTCAAAATCGTCAATAGAAGTTAAGTTAGGTACAGTTCATGTTTATTGCACCGTGTCTTAGTTGTGAACCATTGCACCACTTTGTGAAATTCTCTCTACACATTCGCACCGTATCAACTTTTTATTTTTCAACAGAGAAATATAGAGCAAAAGTGTTGGAATGAAAAGTCAAGATTGCCAATTCAACTTGTGTAGATTTGCAGTTGACTTACAGCTTTTCGTTTTGATGCTCTTGTTATAATATATTATGCATAATGCATCGTTGTTTGCGTAAAACCACTTGAGTATGTTCAATAGAAGACATATTTCAATGTAAATACAGCGGCGTACCGAACGAAGCTTCTTAGATGCCTACAAACAGAGAGGAACAAAGGTCCGGTGTCGGTTTGTTTTTATATTTGATTGGATTAGATGTATGTATTAAACAGCTTGCGTGATGAAAGGGTAAATTGTGGCGAGTTATATGAGCTGTGGGAATATTTCCTTGCTACGTTTCTTGCTCCACATTTTGTGGTTTGTATTGTAAGCTATTGGTATTGTTGCATTTTATTCACTCTCTGCTCACACTTGTCAACAAGGACAAGTGGTTCATCTTAATTTTTCCATCAATACCATGTTTCATAAGTTGTGCCGCACGGTCACGTATTGTCATTATTATAATAGAAAAATGAATGCATGTTATGGCTGTAAAATCAATTAATTGTACAATTTTCTAAAATTAAACCCAATTTGATGACTTAACAATCTTTTGGCATCCTTACAATTATCATCACCACAAATCACCAAATATGACAATAAAAGCATACTTGTAACATATTCTGTTTATCTTCAACCTTATCCAATGACCATCTTTTTCTCTTTCTTCTTTCAAGTGGGGACTCTCTACCATTACTTCTAGATAAAATTTACAACTTCCCATGTCCCAATACGGCTGCCTCTACATTATTTATACCTGAAAAGCCAATTCTCCAAAATGACTTTTACTGGCCATCACCTGTCATACTTAAAATTTCAAATGATGATGAACATGAGAGACATTTAAATTGAGAGAATATCGTATATTTTTCTCCAAAGCATGAAAATTGTTTAGTTTATAGTAATAACTTGTCACAAAAGAATATGGTATCATATTATTTGTAAGGCAAGCTTTTCCACAAATTCCTTCCCACTTGTGTCAACTCACCGGGACCACATATCATGCTGATGCTATTAGAGCCTCTGCCTTCTTCCTCCAAACATCTTCACAAAAATGATACAAACGAGTTGGCTAAAGAGGAGAGCATCATCGTCGTAATCATCATACTCATCATCATTATTCATTATACTACCTGCCCTGCACACAGTACCCACAAACAAGGTAACCCTCGCTCTTTTTGTTATTGTGCTCGCGAGACATTTTCAAAAATGTTTATGATGTCTTCTTCAAGTCATAAAGTGGACTCTTATAAGAAGAGGATAACAACAAAGAAGCAACGAGGAAGCATCTTGGAAGTGTACGGGCAGGATATATAAGTATTACGATAAAATGTTTTCAAAAATTTCATAATAACAATGCGCAAGACAAACCGGCCGTGTCCCCACCACCATACCGTCAACATAATAATGCCACAGTCACGGAGTTTATTTCTTCAAAGACAAGTCGTTCAATCATAAAGGTACATAATAAGGTATGTGGGAAGGTTCACAGAGAAGAACGACAGGGAATCAAGTAAAATATGCCTATTATCCACTCAATATTATTCTAATATATTTGTTTCTTCTCCTCCTCCTTATTTCCAGCGAAGAAAAGTGTAAAGTCAAGTGGAAAAGGTAGCTCGGTTCCTTATCCATCTTTCCATTTTCCGTGATTGTTATACTCACCAACAAACAGAATAAAGAATCACTTGAGTTTATTATTATTGTCATTGTTGAACTTTGTAGTAACAAGCAGGTAATCATCTTAATAAATAGGGTACACACATAACAATGAAATGCGTACCTGTCATAAAGATATTACGGAAAACCCTCCTACAGATCATCATCATAAATACGTAATATTATTAGCCACGGTCTTTCTTTCCAAGAACTAGACGTGAAAAGGAACACTGGATTCTCTCTCAAATATCTCGGCTTGATAGTTCTATAAGGCAACACATGTGGTGGTAATGTATGTAGAATTGTGTGGCAAAAAATTTACCACATGACATGGCACGGTTCGTTAGACATCTTTTTATTATGTTCTTCAGGGAACAAGCAAGCGTAGTAATATGTAGTGACAGATGGATCGGGGAGGTGTAGGAAGAGGATGAAATGAGTGAGCAGAACGGATGAGTTTGATATGGACGAAATGAATATAGCCAAAAAATATAGAATAATGTTTCGATTGCAAAGCTGCTATCAAACTTTTATTGTTGGGACCGACGGTTGTGTGTCATAAAATTGTTTAAATCCCTTAGCAAGTTGTTGGACACAGATATTGGACAGATTGGAGAAAACTAATTTGAAATACCTACTTCATTTGCATGCGCATCTGGTTTAGTTAGTCAAGTTTTAATTAATTTTTATACATAATTAGTATCAGGAACGGCATGAAAATTGTTTTCACGTTGGCGTTTTTGATGATATGCTTTCCAGCACCTACTAAAGTTAATAATAAATTATTGGAAGTTCTACACATAAAAAAGAATGACTTAACGATGTTGATTTACAAGCAATCAAAGGGTTTGTGAAACCTCTTGTTTCCGTTTACAATAATAATATTAATGCATATACAATTTCGTATATATTATGCATCTGCATTATCAATTTGTAATATATTGACAATTATTGTGACTTCTGTATTATTTAAGGCAATAATATTTAACGAGTTTTGACCAAAAACGAAAGAATTCATGAACAACAAGGCATAAAATTGCAGTACAATGATCTGTTCATTGTTAAAAATATTTCCATTGAGAACCGTCCTGTACGACTGTAAATTTGCTCTATAATTATATCTGAATTATGGCTTTTCCTAAAATATTATTTTATGACAGAACACCAAAAATCAATGCATTCACTTATTGACTCCCATAAACTTAAATTAGTGTGGTGTGGTAGCACAATAAAATGGCCTTACACTCCCTTTTTCTTGCAAAACAAATTATATAGGTGGTTGGTGGTCTATATGCAAACTACCAAAAATGGACAATATTAGGTACACACACAGTTCAATCATCCGGAGCAATCCTAACTTTTGTGAGTTATTACTCTTATTATTACAACGTTAAAAATACATACAATCTGTCAATTATAATATCTCCCACAAAGAAAACTGCTGCTGTTTTCAAATAAACTGGTGTGGATCATCCCATTTCTGCTGAAACCCAGGAGGCACGAATGTATTGGGACAGGAAAAGGAACCAGAGAAGTAACCCTGCAATTTTGCACGCTATAGCTATTGACTAGCCTCGCCTCCTCATTTTTTACTAAACCCTTACGCTAAGGCTCGTTGAAAATCATTTCAAGCAGAAAAAGTCATCTATGATGATTTGTTCTACTCCTCCAACTGTTCGCTGGCACAACCAATAATCACCGATAGACGGTGGTGATTATCCAGACATGTAGGAGACGAAGTACCGGCCGTGGCGTAATATTTAAAAGAGCTACCAAGTTGACTAATAATAGGTGTAAGAAAATGAGATGCTACAAAAAAATCAATGAACGGGCAAGACGTTCCCATTTCCTAACTGCCCATGTTCGGTTTCTCTACAAGTCATAAAAATGTAGAACAAGATAAGAAACATGCATACTCTTCTCCATAATAAGCTTTTAATAAAATACAAATGCAAGCCAACAAGAGTATGAACCGATCATTGTAAAGCAGTAGCAGCAACAATCAAAACAGCAATATGCAAACAAGCAGGAGGAATAGTATCAGTTTCTAAAGCAAATCGACACACCAAAAAACATGACCAACAAACAACCACTGCATTGAATAATACCGCAGGAGCTAAAAGTAACAAAGAGATGAAAGAAAAAGGATAGTGCAACACGAACACGTTGACAGCAATTTTAAGCCCAGCCCAAAAAAAACAACCGAGTTGACAATTGTAATAATTTTGTACATTGTCAATTGTTGCGAGTGTGTGCATATAACATGCTTTATTGCGTGTAGCAGTTACATTTCGGTATGCGTGCATACGTGGGTGTAAACTTGGTAATTTGATTCCACAGCAAAGCAGTAATAAAAAGACATCATATAGCTAGCAGCGTAGCGTATTACCAAAGCTGCTTTTACAGTAGTTTAGAGCAGAGTGCAAAGCGAGGCTAATTTCGAACTAAAACATCTTCATTGACTTTTATCCTGAGAAAATAAGTCATTTGTCATGAACTGCTTGTTTGGAAGTGAGAGAGCTCGAAGAGAAAATTTTGTCGTAAAAGTGTGTGTAAACTCAATTGAGCGAGCAATAGCGATAAACTCTCTGGCTCTTCTGTACCGTTTCGGTCAATATACTTCAAACGATGTACGTTTTCCTAAATGGATAATAAGAGGTCACATTACTGTTGTTTTGGTGGTGGTGGTAGTAGAAGAGGTAGTAGTACTTCCATGCTTGTGTAGGCAGTGGTAATAGTAATAATGGCAATGTCGTAATTTTTAAAACCTCCAGAGTTATTAAGACGGACAAAGGAGAGTAATTAAGTGGAGAAAATGTGATGTATTTTCTAGGAATTTATTAGAGGAAAAAAGCAAGGCTACTCTGCTGCATGTTGCACTCATACTGCCACTTTTACGATTTTTCTCGTGTATTTTTATGGGTCGAGCAAAGGCGTTAAATAGGCTTAAAAACAACTTTACATTCCCGTTGTCGTTCCCTTGTACGTACAGCACATGTAGCTATCATTACCTATAATATTGCTGTGAAGAGTGAGCCCGAGAAGGAAAGCGCAGCTCATAAGCACACAATTACTATCACACATCTCACACTTGGTGCTCTTTTAAAAGGCTCAATTAACCACAAAGAAGAGATACACTCAACAAGATGGGAAAGATTATTGGGATGGATGGATTGTTGGAGGAGAAAAAATAACAACCTGTACAACTATATCAGTGCTTTACAAAGTTGGAAGAGGTGAGGTGGATGGATGGTTGTGTAGTAGTGGTGATGATGATGGTGTTCTTCTTGATAGCATTTGCAGTATAATAATCCAGTAATGAGCAACCAGGGAGCATATGTTATCATTCTCACAAAAAAAACATTAATTGCTCTGCTCTCTCATTTATAATAGTGCTCACATTAAAGCTGTCCATTCCTAAGGAGGAGGAGGAGGAAAAGATATAATGCGTGTTTTGGGTATGCATATACACAGTGGGTAGATACGCATATCTTTTTAAAAATGTAATGTGTTTTCACCTCTTTGACCTTTTCAACTTTTACTGCTGAGAGACCAAAAAAGAGAGGAGATGAGGGAGCTTTATGTGTTTGTATACTTATTTATGTGTGCGACATGGTATGACTTTTGGCTGTAAATCTTCCACTTTTAAGTACTATTTGCCCAAAAAAGCGAAATGTAATTTAAACGATTTTTTCGTTGGGTAGAAGAGACTTCGAACTGGTTGAATTTTCCAGTTTGTCTGAAATACGGCTCGAATGTACATGGTGTCATGATGGTGTAGATTGAGCAATTTATAATAAAAAATAATAAACAGTTTTACTTTTGTATTATAATATATGCCTACATATGTACAATAAAAATATTTTTCAGTGTGGTTAGTGATATATTATTTGTAGAAGCTTAGACGAATTAAAAGTACATCAACCGACATGCGCTTAAATTTATTCGCAAAAGAAAATTAGGAGAAATTAGTTATATGTACATATATTGGAACGCGTTCATTTTTAGTTTCTATAATATGTGGCATACCTATCCATTTGCAATTTGACGACGAATGTTCAGTTGCTATTTAATAACTTACCTGCATTAGTGCATTTTTAATATCTGATTTAATATGTAAATTATAAGATTGGAACATTGGAATATGTCTAACTTACTTATATACCGTTCAAAAGACCGTTTTAAATGACAAAGAGTGAAAAAAACTAATGACAAATAAGCATTTTTTAAGACTAATAAGAAATGTTCAATCATATCATTGCTCTTTCCTTCAAAGTTCAGTTCTCTCCTTCAATCGTTTGTAATGATCAAAAAGACAGGTTAGAATTTGGGATATTTACCATTTACCCAATCCGTCTTCACATTATTCTCGTCAACAGCACAGTGATGAAGAACACGATACAGCAAAAAAATCCTTTCTGTCTGTACTGATGACGCACATTCTTTCTCGTTTTCAGAAAAGTGTTTGAAATTCCTCTATTTTTCTTTCAAACTTTTTGACCAAATAAATCCAACCTAATGATAATAAAAAGATAAACAATCATTCAGGTAAATTTTGCTGGCCCGTCTTAAGTCAAAAAATACTTAAACTCGAAAGGCTTGAGCTTTATTATTCTTCCAAAAAGAGTCAATTGGATTTCATTACCTCCCTATGCGAAGTTGTGTTGTGTCGAGTGAAATGTATATTAGATCTAGATCAATATCTGCTAAATAGGATATACACATGCCTTTCTCTGTACATTTCTTTTTGAGCTCATCACCACCACCACCATTGTTACGTCTATATGCCCTTTTTCCTTGTTATCCTTTTACAGGTGGTAATTATAAAGGGAACACAATTCAACCTAACCGCTCACTTTTATCCTTTATTATTATACATTTTAACGACATAACCTTTTCAGTCAAAAATTTACTGACAGTCAACCACACACTATAACTATAATCATCATCATTTTAGGAAGGAGTGAAATAGCGCAATATAGTAATTCTCTGTAAAACCTTTTCCCTTCTCATGCGTCAAGTGCCTACAAATATCATGCGTGTACACAAGAATTGTATATGGTGTTATATGGAGATGCTCGCATGCACAAAAAAAATAAAAATGGGAAGTTATCTTTGGGTTAAATCTTGGTTTTCTCGTTGCCTTTTTCCCTAAAATAAACCTTCTTGTGTGCGAGTAACAAAAAGGAGGAGAGAAAAATGATAATGATTCTTGGCGTACGTTCGTTCCTAGCGTATTATCTCTTGTGTGTTAATACACATAAATAAAAAGTTATGTACGCTTGTAGATGGCCGTGTAGGTAGGTATGTAGGCTTTTATGTTTCATTATCATCTACAACAACAATATATTGTAACAAAATGCCTACACTGCTTCTACTACTGCACTACTGCCTACTTCTGTGTGTGCAGTAGACAATAGATGCAAAGACATCCATCCATCGGATCGTGTCAGCAGCAGAAGCATCACAATCACCACCACCACCACCAGAACAAAAAGGGATTAGGACTGTTATCTCTTTTCGCTTTCAATCAGCTTCTTTTCCTATTCGTTTAGAATGGATGGATGTGTGATGTGTTTGTAGTAGTAATAATAATAACAAAACAAACATGAGTATATACATGGCTGCAGTACACACACATAACAAGATAATGACGAGTTGTTTTTTCACGTTGTTACGTTTGTCGATAATGATAACAAATAATAAATGGGTAGTAGTAAAAGTATAATAAAGGATTATTATGTGTGTGATATGTAAGCACTTGTATATAAAAAGGATCAATGATCATTCATTGTTGTCTGCTTGTCAATTGGATTAGTTTCTATCCGAAAGCTGGATGGAATGAGGTGTCATTCCTGGAAATCTTTAACACAATTCTGTGTACGCATTGCAGGAGAATAAGAGACCTTGTAGAGATGAGATAAAAGGGAAAAAGAGAAACCACCTTGAAAAGCTATGCTATGAATGCATCGATATGTGGAAAGGAATCGATGAAAAAAAAACAATAAACGCTGAGCTCATCATCATTGATCTTGATCCAGTTTTTTAAAGGAATGTTTATTGATGAAAAATGCATATATTGGTCCAGATTCCGCAAAGGTCAGTTAACTTTTTGGATAAAAATACAAAAGAATCAATGAAATAACAAATGTATATCCAAATAATCACAGAACTTGCTCACAGTGCCTTCTTTAGCTCCCCACACTCTTAGAAGTGGCAGGAATGGAAGTAGTTGGAATGGGCTTATGTCCAGTTCCAATTGTGTTGTTAATCCACAGTTGAAAATCTTGGTCCAAGATATCTGTGAAAACTGCTGGAGGTGAAGAACGGTCGCAACCTGATCCGAAGGATGCAATCCCACAAAGATGTTTGTAGATGGTTGGCTTTTCAGAGGAATCATCTATATATTCGCAAATTAACGGGCCACCGGTGTCATACTGTAAAATCAAATTGCATTTTGTATTTATAAAAGAAACTTGTGTTTGTACGAAGTTTAAACTGAATTATAGTGGAATCAATGAAAAATATTCTTACGGAACATGGACCTTGGCCATTGCCGCCAGCACAAATCATACTTTTTGGTTTGAAAATATCATGACCATACTGACTGGCACATAGTTGGTCCTTTTGTAAACTTATTGTAACATTGTACAGCTGTTTTTGTAAAGGGCCGTTTTCAGGTTTTACTCCCCACCCGTAAATTGTTGCGTTTATCATGTCTGTAAGTTTCGGGTTAGTAATTAAAGTTTAAATGAAAATTTTAGCATTTTAGTAGCAAAGAATTTGGTTTTAGTTCAAACTAACCGTAATGTGATTCGTTGAGGGGGATTTCTGGAACGTAGCGTAACACTGGAATGCTTTCATCATTGCATAACGTTTCTGCAGCTTCTTTGTCATCCAATATTGTTCGATCAAAATTTACTTGGATTAGTCCTATATCATTCTCATTTGATGTCCTGTAAAATACAATATCCAATGTCTAGAGTTACATAATCAATACCCTGAATTGAGTTGGAATTTGCCAATTGTCAAGTGTTTGCCCGTTTACTTACTCATTGTATGTATTATTGAGATGGGAATATGTTGTAACGTTTACTATATCGCATAGGCTTTCGTTCTCGTCTTGATCTTCCAAGTTAAGGTTCCTGCAGTGTTCAAATATTTAATTGTAAGAATGGCACATATTAATTTACTTGTACATACATTTAAAAGTGCTCATACCCCAAAGTTGCAATAATGCCCTTGACGCCTTTCAGGCATGATGCTGCAGTGACAACCCATCCTGTGCACGGCGCAATGTACTTGATTTTCTCCACTATCTCACCCGACTCCTCACTTTCAATTTTGATCGTTTCATTTCTTACATTGCCGTTCGCTACAGACTTGATGATTGCAGCTCCGCAATATGCAAAATCTCCTTCCTCCATCTGAAGACTGACTATCCAAGGTGCATCAACTGTCATCGCTGCATCTCCTACTACATCTGGAGCTAGAAGCAGTCGCAAATTATGAATCATAGAACATAAGCTATATTACGAAATCGGCAACATTTGGAACTAAAATAGTATGTTCACAACTGATACTTACAAATACTGATGCCAAGTGCCATTGCACTAATTGACACGAGAAAACACAATAATCGCAACATCATTCCTGTAGCTCACAATTTGTTCAGAAAGGATATAATAATTGAAAATTTAGCTATTAAAATTCATGCAACTTCCAAACCAAAGACAAACAAGCGTTCACTTGGAGCGCTCATAGTAAACTGTATGAATAAATCAATCACTTCTTCCATGTTCATGTACATCCTATGACGAACCGTGGGAATTATAACATCTTGCAAAAATTCTCTTGACATGTCCACCAAAACTTGAACTATCAATATCAAGCTATCGTATCTTTATTGTGTGCATTATTATATATCATGCCGGATATAATATATTTGTGTAATAGATAAATTTAAATGATCATTACCAATTAACTCTGCAAGAGTGCAAACAATGAAATATATCAAACCATTGAACTTTAAGGTATTACTGGAATTATCATTCAATGACTGACAAGACAAGGTGCGCCTATACCAGTTATTGATTGGTAGCAGATGCATATGTTCTCACGAAATGTTGATTTTAATCTGACGCGTGTGAAGCGTAGCATACTGCTCATGGGTTTTAAGCGTTGTCCATTGTGAGTTGACCAGTTTACAAAGTAGACAATTAGGATCGGAAATCATTTGTAAGGTCTAAATGGACCTGATCTCCCATAAACACTGGAATACGGTATAATAAATGATAACAGCTATGTAGATGTTGTACAAGAATGCTCTATGCAGTTTTTAGAGCATCCCATGATCGATTCATCATTCTGGTTTACAGTTTACATCTTCAATGATATATTTTCATATTCTCATCCAATTCAATTCAATACAATATCTAATCCAAGTAGTAGCGAATGTTTATTTGGTAATAGGAACATACATACGGCAGAAATTTTCTTACTTTGAAAAATGATGCACAAAGTAGACTGAACACGTTATGACATTTCAACCCAATTTTTATGACATTATCAATGACGGATAATATACAATTGGCCCTTAAGTGTGAAGGCGACAACTTATTTCGCTGTGATGGAACGGTAGAAAAATAAGCATTTTTATCTAGCTTTGTTCAAAGTTTTCATTTTCATTTACTGATGCAGTGAAATCTTTTAAAAAATCGAAAAGGGAAACAAATCCAAAAATAAAATACTGTATGGTGTACCTTTATGTAAAGGTAGTTGAAATTGTGTAGAATCGTAAACATGCATACATACATTTTCAAGTCGATTATATCATAGCTCTCACGCGAAACACGCACAAATCATGTAGTATAGTGATGTTTCATCCTGCTGAACAAGCATGCGACAAGTTTTCACGTGATGTAGCAACTTTGGAAGACACGTCAAGGGTTAAATTAAAACCAAACAGATTAACAACGGCATGAACCGTTTTGATTATAAATATATGTATGCACTTATAGTATACTAGCTACGTATATGCACATATCAGACATATCAAAGCTGAAAACATGTTTTCTAAGAAAAGAAAGAACAAACATCCACGGTATTAGATAATAAGCTAAACATCAAATTTATCTCAAGAGAAAAGGTCCTTTAGACGTGACCTAACTAGTTATACAAGATGAAGTACCACTGTTGCGTGTTTGTTTCTATACTACACAAATACCTGTGCACAGAAATCATTATTGTATGCTCAATTTCTGATTCTGACACGTTGTATAATTGTATAATAATAAATACCAAACAGATTGAATTAAATATTGTGAACTTGTGAACTGTAAAGTCAAAATGTTTTCATTTGTCACTATTTCTCACATCAATTTACCGGACTAAATTTCACAACCACATGCTACATTTTTGTGTATTCCGTTGTCCTAACTAAACCTTACAATGTAAGAAAACATGAATATTTTACTTTCACTTGCTACTACCTTTCTAAATACCCAAACAATGATAAATAATCAATGCAATTATCGTAATATCTAGGTAAGTAACAGTAGCCTAGTCAGGACATTCGTTTTACATTTACTTATCTGCAATAGTGGCCAATAAATTAAGTAATAATGAAATATTATATGTTCAAATGTGATAAAAACAACTTGACACACTTGTATAATATTTAGTATGTATGTTCAATATTCTTGTAAATACTTTGTCATTGTGCATTAGTCGCTCTTCACTAAACAAATACAGAGACAACTTGAAGTTAGTAACTTCGTTGAAGATAGATAAAGCATTTAATAAGATTGAAATTAGAAAGAGCATAATATAATATCGTAAAGCTGCCGCCACCGCAATTTTATGATATTGATACTGATACGCTTGTTTGCTTCCTATATTTATGGTAGGGGAGGGAGTAAGTCATTATCTGCTGGACTACTTTACTCGGTAAGTCGGTTCAAAAGCACGGTATGATTTCACGGTAGTCACTTATTTCATTCTTTTGCCCTATTGACAAAAAAGAAGGGTGACATCAGGCCAGACCGTGGGGAATACTGAAACTGTCGGCTTCCTTCTCTTTTTCCACTCCACCTCCATTCTATAATATTTACGATGAGCAAGATTATTATGTTGAGCCACCCTACAGAAAACTTTTATAGCTTTGATGCATAAAGCGACAGGGTGTCCTTATAACAAGCTTATCAAAACGAGATAATAATTACTCCTGTTTTTCTGTGACAAAAGATACACAAAATGTTGTAAAAGGAAGAATGAAGCTATAAGTTAAGTAAATGTATACCCAGATATTCGTGTAATCCTTCGAGTCCATTTCTCATTCACACCATACATAAGAAAAAAGATGAGCCATTTGTTGTGCTTCTTGCCTTTTAAATACGGTAAGGCATGCGTATGTGATGTGATCCACTTGACTATTGGGATTATCTGAAAGTGGCCCTTTCGCCTTGCTAAGTGCTTAGAATGCATAAGAAAACGTCGGTCACTCTCAAGTTGACATTTTTTCCTCTGCGGAAAATATTGTGGCTTTCTGCTTTTCAGTAATAATCCGTGTGGGTAGGCATTCTCATCATTGTTGAATTATTGTAGGAAATTGCTGGCTGAGCGGCTATTTTGTCGTTTTACCTGCCTTACCGATGGTACTTCACCGGACGGTGTAGGTAATTTGGTGAGAAACTTCAACTTAACCTTTTATCTGCATCCTGTCACTTGTAAATTTCACAGTTGTGTGTCATAAACCGCAAGATGCAATCCAAAACCACAACAAAATATGTGTCGCAGTCATCATAATGGAAAAAATTAACATTTAGCAGCCGCAAGATCGACCTACATCAATGTTAAATAGACACCGCAAACGATTGCGGTGAAATCGATAATGAGCTTTTACTCGTATCAGTTTACCGAAATCAACAAAGCCATCTCAGATTGTCATCTAAAGTAGCGGTTTTAGACCTGCCAGTGTGCTTGTTGGAGTACTTTATGATAAGTGTACTGACTGATCATTCAGGCATATGTGTACCTTACTGGTATATACAGAATTATTCTTAAAGTAATCTCAAAGATGAAACCCAAAGTCACAACCAAATTATTTTTTGCGTACTGTATCTAATTGTAGAATGGAATTTATAATCAGCAAGTCCTAATTTGGTTGATTATACGCCCATTATCCCGAAACAGGAACGAAGTAACCAAATTATGGTATCGGTGACATTTATCGCACAAACGTGTGAGTGTACTTTAAAATTTTGTATTCCATCAGATTGAGGATAATGAAATAACATGCATACGTATCATATGTACCATCATTCATCATGAAATTAACAAGACAAGCCATATATTGTATAGCATTGATGTAGAAAGTGCTCGTACAGGCAACTATTGAATCCCAGCGGAATTTTTTATCCAGACGGACACTTAACAATGTTATGTTGGCAGTTGGAGTAATGGGACCCACTGGAGCACACATCATAAAAATATACAACGCATTGCTGGATACATCGTTATTAAAAAGGATCGATCATGATATGAGGAGGATGATGAGCATGATCAAAATGATGAGCTAGTTGACCTCGTACACTTTTTCGCTCCTCATGATGCATTTCCATTCTCATCATCATGATTACAACGAAGACACCGTGAAGAAGAAAGTGGTGATGATCCATTTCTTCCACTTTTGAACAATACTGTGATGATGATAATGCGCAATATTACTACTAAAGTGAGAGATGAGCTTGTCCAACAGAACAGGTTAATTCTCCAGGAAAATGACGATCATGATGGTATTGTTTTCCAAGTGTCAAAACACTAAAGTGTGAGTGACCCCCTCTGGAGAAATCCTTTTTCTTCGTGCTCTCCAGTCCTCACCATCATCGTCATAATTCTCATAACATTTTCCACTATACTTTGGTCACGATGAAACCAAGTCTGTTCCGTTCTCCTATTTAGTATTTCCCCGTATGAATTTACCTTGTACAATCGCTTTAAAAATATCCTACGGATAAAAGGTCAGTTGGTGAGAAAAATGGATAACAATTTTCCAGACAGCCATTTTAATTTATAAATTAAACGATACATGTAATAGGCAGCCCACAATGTACACAACAAGTACTTCATGTATACATGCGTACAAGATTTTCTCCATCTTCATATCATCATCACATTTCACCTGTCAGAGTTGATTTAAAATTGAGATTGAGTTATATTGGTGCATTATTCCCGGTCTTGCTAAAGTAATGCACGTTGATAATGATGACCATATTATTATAATGAAGATGAACACTTTTTCTCCTTCTTATGTAAATGCACCAGCAGAGAAGAGTACGTTTCATCCTGCTGTGTACTCATGCCGTGTGCTCCGCGTAAAAAACAAATGTGAATCAACAGGGGAATTAACTCCTTCATTGAGTACACTTTTTTGCACCCCTTGGTGCTCGCTTTAAGGAAAATCACTCTACGACAGACAGGAAGAGGCAGGCTAACAAGGAAAAGAGTTTCAAGCCGTTGTTAGTTGATATCATTCTTCCCTGGTAGCTTCTCTGGAAGCTCGGGAAGAGATCAATGTTTTTGTTATTAAATCCAGAGAGATGGACAAAAGAATGGCATTCAAGCTGGCAAGTATACATCACAGAGGACTCCAATAACTTTTTCCAGCGCTCAATAACAATACGTCAGTCAAAGGCAAAGTATGCGCTGCAGGATTATCATTATCTTTATTTTTTCGGAGGAAGGCAAAAAAATATTCATAGGGAATCCAAGATACAGAAGTATTTTTATGAAGTCTTCGTCTTGTATATACGTAGCATACAACACGTACGCTAAACACGTGATGGACAGCAAAGCACAATACTGCCGATGTCTTTGTCACTTCCTCCACTTCAATTGTTTCCTTTTCACCGTGCGCATACTACTACGCTAATGTTCCGTGTACACGCTTACCTTTTAACCGTTGTTTTCCTCCCTGCTGGAGCTCATTATTATGCAAGCCTCCTTTGGGATATCTCAATGTGATAAATTACACAATATTTTTATTATAACGTATAGGTATGCTCCTTCACAAAAGAAGACAACAAAATATATGTATATATTCGAGAGCTACTGATGAAGAAGCAGACTGTAAAGAAGCGTGCATATGATGAAGATGAACTTGTAAAGAAGCTGTCAAGGCTGCAAGAAATGCTTTCAGTACAGCACACAGAGTCTCTTGAGTTTATCGCATGAAGACAAAAATCTATGCTGCACACGGGAGTTATTTATGCTCATCCACTTCATCAGTTTGTTTCATAAAGTTACAAAGCTGATGTCGCTGCGACAAGGGAAAATGTTAGATGCCACGCAAAGTGATGCTAAAGTACGTGACACATGACAAGATTATATTACATTATCTTTCACACTTTTCACCGTTTAAAAAAGATTGAAAATTTATTTAGACGATAATGTTTTCTTTTAAAAAACGAGGATTTTTTGAGTAAAAATACATAAGTTTTCTTTGTATGCAAGCTGGTGCATCTGCATCTCATTTCCTGCTTTTTAGAATTTGGAAGACTGCTTGAATGAGTGAGTGAAAATGCGATGGTGAGAATTAGACAGGAAATGAGGGATCGGTTGCTGCGACGGTGTCTGCTTGTTGTTTAGGTTTGTTTTTTAAAATAAGAGGATGTGATTTGACTTTGATGATGATCATTATGCAAGTGGAATGTTTAATGAAGAGACCTACACCACAAAATTTATCACTAGTTCGTATTAGGACTGTAAGCTATGAAATTTACACCTGAGCAAGGCAAAAAAATCTTAACGAAATCGAACTATCAAATTCTGATAAAGGCTAGTTAACTGTGTCTTGTTATGCACGCTGCATGGCCAAAAATGTGTAATTGAGAAACCCATTCATGTAGTACGACTGGAATGTTCCTCCTCCTGCTCCAGACCAGAAACAAGCGCCAAGCACGCAATGCCATGCCTCTCCTGTAAATCTCAACATGATCACAGTTTCCAATCTTAATCTTGATAAAATAGCAAGCGTGAAATATAAAAATATCTATGTGTATAGTGTGTCACCGTATTTGGCCATTTGGCATGCAACAAGAAAAGAACTGAGGCGTAAATTTCACTGTTTGTTGTACAGTTGAATACACACACTACACACCGCCTGTCCACAAATTTCAATCAACGTGAAAAAATGGTCAATTAGCTTTAAGCCTACATTTTGTACGCACTACGCACATTCGAAATAAACTTTTGTTGAGTAGCACACAAACCCATATAATTTACCTATACATACATACATCCCAGACAGAATGTGCAAGCTTGTACAATAATAATATGTGCCTACACACAATAAATTCACGGAGCGACAGAAAGAGAAAAAAACGAGAATCATTGTGATATCATCATCGCATCTTCATCATCAAGCCTTTTATTACCTGCATTTTGTATAAGCATCGCAGGATCCAGTGACTTTTTCAGTAGTATTCGTCGCTTCATTCGTCGTTGTCTTGCAGAGAAAAAAAATATACGTGATAACAACAAGAGATCAAAGACATCAAGAAAGAAAGGAGATCAAAGCAATAAGAAATGTTCACAGGGACAAACGCTAGCAAACCTGCAAAGACAGCGTATATGTAGCTTTGATGTTTTTGCTGTTGAATGAAGTTGTCTGTTGGTTTAGCATAAAGCGAATATACATACATAGCTCAAGACTCAGATCTCAAGAGTGGAACTAAACGAATGTCTTTGCGTAAAAACGAGATGGTTAGTTGCGGAGTATGTCCAAGATCACTTGTGGAGATCAAAGTAATAAAGTGTATAATTTAGGACGGACAATGAGGAAACTTGAAAGGAGATGTCAAGCCTGCCCTTCCTCATTATCCTATGCATTATAATATTATTATTATCATCATCAGCAACAACAAACCAACTACAACTTATATCTACACATAGGTATATAATATAATGTGTAGACAAACGCATTTTTTATAATAGCTACATCACTTCCTTCCTTTATGCTACATATGTACACGCTGTTGGTCTATAAAGTCTCCGTATTGTTAGTGATCATGAAGATGAAGATGATCATGATATCTTGGTTGATGGTAAGGTTAGTAATGGTATCATATCAATGTCATCAGTAGTAGTTTTGTAGCAAGTTGTAGTGGATCAGCAGCAGCAGTTGCATAATCTGTTATATACGGAGGGAGAAAAAGGCGAGATTTGTTTCACAGATAAAAATGGGACTTTTTCATGTTATTTTTTATTATGAACATGCAATGTGGAAAAGTGACAGTTGAGTAGGTTGATTTTCGTTTCATTGTGCATAAAAAAGTATCCAAACCAAATAGGAAGGAAGGGAGATGGAGGGAAAAGGGATGATAAAAATGATAATACTAATAGAGTTATCAGTGTACTATCATGATGATCAAGATTATCATTATTATTAGGTATTATTATATGGAGTGTTGTTTATATTCATGAAAAAATGCGAAGAAGACATCTCAGTGGGAGCTCTTGGTAGTTGGTCACTTAATTGTGTGGATTTTCTCAGCCGGGTTGTTGTATTGGAGGGAAATGAGATGAGATGCTGCTGATGGTTCCCTTTGCATCTTCGGTTAAGTTGAGATCCCGAATGCTAAAGGATTTTGAAAGAGCGAAGAGAAATTACCAGTAGATCCTCATGTAATTCCTCCTGTTGATTCATAATGTAAGGATTAATATGAAGTTTAGATGCCCATTTTACACATTTTCATCAATCTACCGAATACTACTATATGGCATATTACTTGCTTCTCTCTTGAATCTTGACCCTCATTTTGTATTCACTTTGAATTATCCAGAGAGAGTCCCATGCTGAGGTGGAGGTGCTGGTGGTGGTTAAAGATGAATTGTTTGGAGTAAAAAAGTATTAGCTGTGATGTGAAGTGCATATAGGTAGATAGGAAGAATAATTTTTATTTATTTATTTATGAAACGTCACTTCTCTAAACGTCTCTGTTAACTCGTATTACATTTTTTTGCTTTCGGGATAAGATAATGATAAACTGTTTGTCTTATTATAATGTTGATCATTCTGTTGAAGGAAAGTGAATGGAGAGAGAGAGAAGCAGCCCACAATCAAATGCGTAGTACATGAATTGTGTTGAATTTGGAAGAAATGAGCTTCCTTTTACGGACTCCCGTGGTGTCCAACCGGATTCCTTTTAAAAGTAGCACGCACTGCTCCTAAGCTGCTAGGTTGAGTACTTCTCTGATCATTTTCTCGGTGAATATTAATAGGATGGTTGAGGGAACAAACGGCAAGTAATAGTAAAATAAATGATCTGTGGTGTAATGGTGAATGATGGAACAATACTGTACGGTCACGAATAAAACGAGAATTGAATCGACAGCTATTAATAGACACAACACGAAGAGTTTTTCTGCGTTTTGTAAACTGATAGGAAGCGAAATAAAAAATCATTCCATACAGTCGTGCTTGTATTTAGTTCGGCCGACCAAGTCAACACAGGGAATAATAAGACTAGGCATTTAATTGACCTGGAAGCAATCTTGGAGAAAGCCATCCAAAATGAGCAATGTACAACATATCAGTACAAGTGACTTCGCAGTGATTTGGACACTAGTTCAGAGTAACTTTGTCTACAAAGTCCGATGCTTTTGATTGATACAAAGTATACCTATCGATGCAAAGTTTAGTTCTGACTTGAAGGTTATGGATCTGCTAGCAAACAAAATGTAGAAAAAAATTCTTACCACGTTGATAAGTAATGCTTTAAAACCAGAAGATTGTGCATGTCGAAAAATGGCAACGTCTGTTTCATTATGACTTTTAAATTAGCATTTATTTGTGCTCGCAATTTGCAAGTCAATAATCATCAGCAATTACACTAAATTATTTAGCGAAACTAGTGCACATTTATCGCATTCAATAGACCAATTATTATTGTACTCAAGATTTTTTGTCGAGAGTGATTCATGTGATATTACATATCCTTCACGTTATAAACTACAATTTATTTATCTGTAAATTGCATGGTAATCACGAAAATCCGTCACGACGATGATGATGGCGATCATCATCATCACCACCAACTGTAACAGGAACAAGTTTTCAGCGACGAATTAGGGCTGACTAATTGCTTTCGAATGAGCTTCGACGTTTCGCTATCAGTACACTGCGTTCACTTCCATTTGAAATGCATGCAGGGCACATTACATGTGTACACCAAAGAACCACCACCAAATCAAAATTATCATCATCAATAAAGAGACTGATTTACAATTACAATGAAAAAAATTAGCCAATTTTCATCCAAGCACCTGTAATACTTGTCAGTTTAGTCTGTACATATACATATGTGTACATATTTATATTTCAATGAAGCAATATCATCCATATTCATTTCCAATTTTATTGAGAGTAATTTTCCAGCATAATCTATAATGTAACAGCATCAGTGCGAGTATATAACCAGCACCATTACCAAATGAAACATTCAACAACACAACAATAAAATGCAAAATGGTCAATAATTATTACTCGTTTTGCTCAAATTAAATGAAAATTGACAGACATGAACTTGCCAAGTTGAAGAAATGATTGCTCTCACACAGACACACACACATAACAACAAGCTACATAAACACTACGGCAATGATGATGATGATTTTGATGATACTCACTGAGATGATAAAATAACATCATATTATCTAGAGTAAAATACGTTTTATTTAAAAGAAAATGAGAATTACAGGGAGGAACCCTCCCAAACGAATCCTCGTTGCTTTTCACTTGTTTTCTTGTTAACTAATAATACTTAATAACAATGGGTAAACGGGTATAATAACAGGGCTAGTTTTATGTGCCTCATATCAGGTGAATATACTCGTTCTCTACTTGTTCATATCATATGAGTATCTGGATCTAATAATGGCGTGCTTAAAAATCTTTGCGTAATGTTTATTGTTAAACTATGGTTTTACTTGCACTTTTAATTTTAAATTGGAAATTGGAATGGGAAAGCGATTACCGAAAAGGTGGAGTGAGTTTATGGTGGGGTAACCAGCAGGATCAGAAACAATAAGAGCAATAAATGCAGCAACACATATAGAATTCAGAAGAGGTCATTACAACTTTAGGAATTTGGTAGTATAAAGTATTTTTTTGAAACGTTGGCTCTCAGCAACATTTTATTTGCATGCAGTCTTGTTTTCATGCACAGAGAAATGCTAATTGTATTTTTAAAACAAAGGTAATATTCTGAAGCTTACGTGTCTGTGTCATGGGTAAAGTAAGTGAACAAGCGAGAGATAATGATGACGTTTCCAATTAATTTTTCGTACATTATTGCTAGAATAAACGAACATTTGTCATTCCTAATGCCTTTTTCAAAAGAAAAAGTGCCTTACACTTTTTTGAACTGCTGACTGTAAATTGTATTAACGAGAACACATGCTACAGGTTTTTTTGTCATTTTAAGACTGAATTTTTCAAATAAAAAGGATAAATAAAAGTAGGCAAAAGAGGTTTAAATACCTATGTCGCTGACAGTCGTAATGCAAGTTACATTTTGATTTGTCGGTGCATCTACATCTGGTTATCTAATCAAATGTGTCGACCCGATGTTGTTGTCGGATCATTTAGCATATCTGAGACGCTATTTTAGGTAAACTAATATTCTAATCGGTAACTATTATTCCATCTGTAAAATGGGAAATTGACCAATGGACGGACAAACGGCCAGACGTGTACATTTCAGCATTTTCTGGCAGCGATTTCAGTGATAAAGTTGTTGTAAATTTATGTGTGTAGAGATTTCTTGTGAAGAAGAGCTTGTTTTTACAAGAATTATTTTGCCATTTGACCAAACTACTTGGTCATTATCATTATTCACCTGCACTTATGCAGTGAAGACAGCTTAAGTTGAGGAAAAAGAAAGAAAACAGAAGAGAAAGAAGCAAAAAATGAGGAAACAATGAAATAGAGTTGCAAATACTGATATTGTTTTGTTAATGCTTTTAATGGTTCTTGCACACATATGCATGTAATGAATGTCATCCTGAAGACATTGTATTACGGCTCCATTGGTGTCTTCATTGTTTGCTTGGTGTTAGAGAACTTACGTATATACTACACCTTTGTAATAAGTTTATTACAGCTTGAGTCATAATGTCATGATGATACGTTACACCGAGTACACAAACAAGCACAGATACTATATACCTTCCTTTCAAGTAGGTAAGTAAGCGAATATCAGTAAAATCAACATCTCGTTTGTGGATTTTTTGTTCACTGAAGAAAGCAGGGAGCTTATCTAACCAACAAAGCATGTATATAAAATTTTGAAGCAGAAAAAGTTGTTTCATATTCTTAATTATCTTGGATGGGACTCCTCATGGGAAGGTAATTTATCATTTTGTTAAAGAGTCTACACCTTTTCTCAGGAAAAAAACACCATTCAAAAAGTCAAATGTACTTACTTACATATATCCATTTTCTTAATTTTTGAGTAAACAAATATATGTAAACACTATTAAACTATAGTTTTAATGGCAAGATGAAGTAAACAATTATTTTGTTGTTTCGAATAACGTGTATTTAATATAAGACCATTGTTCACAAAGTTGCATTGCGTTTTGGCATTCAGCAACACAATTTATTTATTTATTACTTCTAGACACTTTTATATTTCAAAATGTTAAAATACTTCATACTTAAAACCTTAAAAATTGTAAAAAATAAAATCTGAACAGATAAATAGAGGGGGCATCTGCTTGGTTGTGGTTGCATGAGCACAGGATAGTAATTTGAATGCTTTCACGGATTTTAAGTACAAAACAGAATCAAGTGGAAATGAGAAACGAATCGTCGTGTGCTATAGGTTCACAGGTGCGTGCGGATGATTACATTCTATAAAAATAATAGGTTCTGATCCGTTGGCAATTACTAAAGCATGTAAATTTAAAGTTTGTTGATTAAGGAATCGATTATTTTTTGGGGGCTTTCATACTTTTCATAAGTCAAGAAAAAATCTCGTTACATTATGAAAACTTGATAAATAGATAGAAAATCCATAAAATTATTATTTTTAAATCTACGGTCCATTCTGTGTGGTAAGCGATCGTCAACCGTGTTTTTTGTCTGGATGAGCGGATGCTGCAAGATTAAAATTCTGTGAATGATCTACTCTTCAACCACTGAGTTTGCAAAACAAATTTGGGCATCTAGATAAGGGTAAGTTCCAACTTGTACTATGAACCAATAAAGCACCCTCTGAAAATTTTCCCAAAAAGCCAATCTCTAGTAGCTAATAATTACCAACTTTTACAAAAATTGCAAATTCCTTGAAAATATAAGGTGATTGGCACAAGCCAGTAAGGTGGAACAATATGGGAAATAAGGAGATTTTGCAGAACGTTTTTTGCAAATCACGCAAGCTGATCAATCAATTTTTATGGCACGGATTTACACTTTGATTGATAAATCCGGGATTGGCACGTTATTATAATCGTGTATAGTATTTAATCATTTCGATTTATTGGAATTCTGCGAAAACTTTGTGCAAAAGTGATTATCGTGTGCATGGCAGAAGCTGTACATTACCATATAATTAGCAAAGAATGCTGTCAATTTGATAGTAGAAAATACTTTGACTTTGGTTTATTGGATTAACGGATTTACCCTTTCCAATTTAACCAAAAGTCATTATTTTAAAAGTAAAATTTCACTTCTACATCCATTTTTGCATGCGAAGCCATTACTGCACGAAAACCAGACTAGCGTTGAATTTTTCTCTTGTTTGCTTTCCAATACAGATTTCTTTGTCACAGAATTAATATTTGATATCTTTGAATCACATTAGCAAAAAAGTCAGGTCTTTTGAACAATACAAATGTGACGAATAATGTACTTACATTTGGGCTGCACCTGCAGATACGCATAAGGTAGGTATGTACCTAGACGCATACTAATATAAATGGAATAATTTGACCAATTACCAACGCATAGGGACTACGCTCATGAGTACCTGTCTTCATTCAGCAATTTACGCTGATACCTCACACTGGACGTACAATTGAGCTAATATTGTATGCATTTAAGTCACTGTTTAATACCTAAATACATGACATGCATTAAAAGCAGCAGAAAATGAGCATCTCCTCATGAGTATGATGATGATAATCATTCATTCGTCTCTTACTTTGGTATTTTTAGCTGGGAGCACTCTTTTCCATCATCATTATTATTACTCTAAAACACTATTAAACTCTTAAATGGTTTTCGGGTGCATATTTGTCCTAGCATTTTGTATAATAATCATCTTCTTCATCATCCTCCTCATGTACCTGCCTACTACAATGTAATAAGTTTTTTTCTCGTTTACCCTTCTTGTCTTGAGGCAGGAGTGAACCTTGAGAAAGTATGGTTTGGTTGGATTTAACGTTTTTAGATTGAGTTTATGTGAGTATACATTCGATAATCAACTGATGATGAGGAGGAATAAAAATGTGTGGTAGAGAGGGTGATGTGGTAGTAGTGAGTAATAAAAATATAAGTAAAGAGTCAAAAAGGCAACTAAAATTCTCAGATCACTTATTTTATGATCCAGAGGCCAAAAACCAAGCCTAGTTAAAACTCATCATTTCTCATCATCAGAATCATGATTAACCTCATCTAACTAAGAAGGACGAAGATGAAGAAGAAGTGGAGGCATGATAATGATTGATAATATGATGACGGTCATCACCATTATAATCGTAGTGTTTACTCCCCGTATCTATGTATATGCTTTTATGCATGGTGCCGTATCTTGTGGTAGTGGGGATTGGGTATGATGATGCTCAGTGTGTTTGTGTATTTCATGTTTAAAAATATGTAATGGGATCTTTTTTCAAATATCAACATTTTTGGTGCATCCGCATTCATACGGATCGTTATCGTGGTCATGAAAGTATCGTCAGGAATGTACTGCGGCTACCAATTCCTTTAACCATTATAATGATGATGATTATTAATATTATATATTTTGGACAATTATGAGCGTTCAAGGAGGAATACAAGTAGAAAGGTTCAGTGAAATAAATGTGGGAGAGTGAATATATAATATGTAGGTAGACATAGGCAGGGTAAAAACATACATTCGATACATGTAAAGCTCTTCATGACTATGATCATGGTGATTATAATGAATGATGGATGGGTGGATAGATGAATTACCTTATTTTGGCCACATTTACCTTTTTTAAATGTTTACTAATCAGGGGGCTTGACGGAACATTCTTTGTACTTGATGGCTGACTTATCCTAATAATGGAAATAATTTTACGCATATAAGAATTCTTGGAAACGTTATGACATGCCATTTTGAACAGGTAGCGATAAAATAGGTATGTAGTGATATTTTTATTCTAGCATTTGCAATCAGTGTAGTCCGATTAATTTCCAATCAATTAAAAACAAACAGATGGACAAGTGCCCACTAAATGCACTTTTTAAAGACTTTTAACTCGTTAATCATCAGAGTTTGTCATTATTTTGTGTTGAAGAAGGATATGTATTATGAATGCAGTTTGAACAACAAAAAACGAACATATTTCCTGTCAATATTCCATTACAGAAGTGCTAAAATATTATTTCATATTTGTATTTCATTTTATTAGCCGAAAAATGTGTGACGTAACGACAGGAATTTATAACAAAATATCAAGTGACCTGATGTGATGTATCAAAAGTTTAAATGTATAATTAAGTATGTATGTAGATAGAAATATTGTTTTTCATTGGATTCAGTTCAACCGTCAATCTTTGTTGTACTACTGGTGTGCTGCCTTTCGAATTCGAGGCAAGAAATCGCGGTCTACAACTGCGTGTTCGGTGAGTAACAATAGAGGTGTGAACCTTTCAATTTAGACCATGTAGTCTCTGGGTGGCAATAAGTTCAACAGGAGTAAAAATGTACACAAGCCTATCCTTCTCTTTATCTGTCTAACGCAATCTCATAACTTGTCAAGATTTATTCAAATCTATTTTCTCTCGATTCTCTTTTTTTTCCTCCGCCAAAACTCAATCAGGTGTGAAAAATTCCTCATGGTACACAAACCAGCGATTTTTACTCATTTGATTCCAGAAGTGTTGAGCTGTAGAATAAGTAGGCACATGAGAAAATAGTGCTGTTGGGTGGCTTATTTTTATGCTCTTTTCTCTCCCTTTTGCCCATTTTTTCGACTGACTTGTTTGACAGTATGAGTGACTGACTAGGTTTCCTGGCTTCTTGACAAGTCAAACGATCATCGTGTGATCACCATCATAATACAAAATAATAATAATAAAAATGGAAAAGTAAAAAAGGAAGGAAAAGGAATATAAAAACGTACAAAAAAGGGTAGCCCAACTTTCCACCTTCTCACTTTTGTTACATGAAAGTAAACGTATCCACATATTATAATAATATGTACATTGTATTGCGCAACTTGCACGTGATTTAAGCAGACAAGTCAGGTTCCTCAGCAGCCGAAAAGCGCAATAAGCGCCCAGCCAAAATAATATAAGTCAACCGAGCAAAAGGAAGTTTTGTTAAAGAAATAGAATGCTCCCGAGTGTGTAATTTTATGTTAGCTGCTGGCATATAGAACAAAATAAAAAATTTCCCCATAATATGCTCACATAGACACACACATGAGCCTGATTCATAGAAAAGAAGGCATTTCGGTTATTTATGTTTATGTATATACACGTATACTACTTGAGCAGCAGCAGTGTGGCACAGGCAAAGCAAGTAAAGTAGCTAGCAAGAAAAAGATTTTTAAAGGTCTTCCCGTCAAATTCTCAGCATTTCCCTACAAATCGAAAAAAGGAAATTTGTTTTATCCCATTTATTCTTCCGAGCTTGTGTCTGGCTGTTTCGTTTGAATCCAAAGTTATTTTGTTCATTTTTACAAGTCAGTTGTAAAAAATCGAAGGCAATTGAAGACGAAACTGTATAGGGGCTCATTCTGAAATTCAAATCAACCAAAAAACCAATATATTTATACGAAATAAAAAACTAACTTGGGCTCATCGACAAATAGGAGAATTTATCTGTATGGAATCTGCTTTATGTTATGGATTGCTTATTATTACTCACACTTCACAGTCAGCACATCTAAAGCTTATTGCTGCCGTGAGAGAGATGATCAGAAAACCTGTCTAAGAACAAACACATTTTTACTCACTTTACCTTTGTGTGCTGCAGCAAATTATCCAATGTGAGTTCACCGCATCACACCAAGTGCAATACACGCGCGTAGCTACATATTATACAGTTTGAAACAAGTCATAAAATTCGCACCCAAAAAAGAATCATCCGCCGCAGGACTGCAGGAGTAGATATGGTTGGTGTTGGTAATGTACTTGAACAACTCACATAATATGAGTCACATTTGTCTTTCTCTCTACTCGACTAACAAGAAAAGTTATGTATGTGCTCTGGTACATTGCTGTACAGATTATATTACAGTTTGACTGAACAGCCATAAAGTAAGTGGTGGTACAAAGACTTCACCAGTGGTTGCAGAGAAATTGCAGGAAAAGAAGAAAAGGGGAAATGGGGTGAAGGCAAAATACGAGAAAATAAATTGTTTGAATAAATTGAGCTCTTGTTGGATCCACATATATTTATTATTATTCTCTAGCCGTTTTGGCCAGTAGATTCCAGAAGGGAAGGCGAAGAAAGTATTGGACTTTGTGCAGATATATCTTAGGCATTATCTAATATTTTTGTCAATAGAACAAATATGCCATGTCTCTTTCTGGTATGTACTTTTAGTAGTATTGTCAGATGAATGAAGTAAGGACTCCATATATACTAGTGTGTATGATGTTGTTTATGGAAGTAACCAATTTTAAATATAGGTTTTAATTAATCATGAACAGATAACTTGTAACCTTCTCACAGCAGTAGTGTTTGTTTGAATGTTGGTCTCCTTTGGAGTTTCGAAAAACCAACAGAGTACACTTTTGTCATGCTCATACAAAGTTATTAGCCCGGCAGGACTCTTCCTAGGGCTTCTCCAGATGCTCGTATGCTCACCGTGCCGCACCTCACGCGCCGTGGCGTGGCGTGCCGTGCCTCACCTTTTTTGTATTCATACATATACATGCCTTATCAATGCCTTAGCGAGCTGAAACTTGGCACTCAGGGGTTTTCGATCATGGCGAATTTAATGAGAATGCTCACGTGACCTCTTGACATTATTTGACCTGTGTAAAAGGTCAAGTTTACCCAGATGTGTGTTAGCAAGCTGAAACTTGGCACTCAGGGGGTTTCGATCATGGCGAATTTAATGAGAATGCTCACGTGACCTCTTGACATTATTTGACCTGTTTAAAAGGTCAAGTTTACACACGTGTGTGCTAGCGAGCTGAAAGTTGGTACTCAGGGGTTTTCGATCATGGCGAATTTAATGAGAATGCTCACGTGACCTCGTGACATTATTTGACCTGTGTAACAGGTCAAGTTTACACACGTGTGTGCTAGCGAGCTGAAAGTTGGTACTCAGGGGGTTTCGATCATGGCGAATTTAATGAGAATGCTGACGTGACCTCTTGACATTATTTGACCTGTGTAAAAGGTCAAGTTTACACACGTGTGTGCTAGCGAGCTGAAAGTTGGTACTCAGGGGTTTTCGATCATGGCGAATTTAATGAGAATGCTCACGTGACCTCTTGACATTATTTGACCTGTGTAAAAGGTCAAGTTTACCCAGATGTGTGTTAGCAAGCTGAAACTTGGCACTCAGGGGGTTTCGATCATGGCGAATTTAATGAGAATGCTCACGTGACCTCTTGACATTATTTGACCTGTTTAAAAGGTCAAGTTTACACACGTGTGTGCTAGCGAGCTGAAAGTGGGTACTCAGGGGTTTTCGATCATGGCGAATTTAATGAGAATGCTCACGTGACCTCTTGACATTATTTGACCTGTTTAAAAGGTCAAGTTTACACACGTGTGTGCTAGCGAGCTGAAAGTTGGTACTCAGGGGTTTTCGATCATGGCGATTTTAATGAGAATGGCCGCGTGACCTCTTGACATTATTTGACCTGTGTAAAAGGTCAAGTTTACCCAGATGTGTGTTAGCAAGCTGAAACTTGGCACTCAAGGGTTTTCGATAATGGTGAATTTAATAAGAATGCTCACGTGACATCTTGACATTATTTTACCTGTGTAAAAGTTCAAGTTTAAACAGATGTATGCTTGCGAGCTGAAAGTTGGTACCCTTGGGTTTTCGATGATGGGGATTGCGATGACATTTGTAACGTAACTCGTGGTCTCACGTTACGCCAATGTCAGAGGTCAAGCATATATAGACGTGTGTTACCTGACTGAAACTGGACACACGGAGGTTTAAAAGTTTAGAAAGTTCGATTTTAGACTCTTACTTAAACCTGACGGGCATCTTACAACTTAGGAAAGTTTTATTTGGTCACCGAATCAACGATATTCAATAGACAAATGTATAAGAAGGATGCACATATTATACTCCTCTATAGTTTGAGTGTGTACCGAAATCTATAATGTTCTTCACAAACAGCAAGATCAAGATTGGAAGACGCGATAGAAAAATGAAAAATATCCCCAGCAAAAGGGAAATAAAAAAGGTTGAAAGTGTTGAATATTCTTGGGTTGACCTGTGACCTCTCATCATCATATTATGTGATCTTTCTCAAATAAAGAAGAACCCCTTTCGACGATGGTGATGAGGTAAAAAATGAGCTTTGTAAAGACAGTGAAATGCTCATTTAAACTCCAGCATAAATGTGTATACATACACTCACAAAAAAAAGTTGGACAGAGAGCAGAAAAACGCAACTCATTTCAGTCAGAATATATTTTATGACTTGACTTATGGGAATGGGCAGGCAAGAGCAATTTCTTCTGTTTGGTCTAATATCAATTTTTCTCACTTGTCTTATCTTACGACTATGGCAAACTATCTAACTATATAGGAGTAACTTGCAACATGGAGGAACCTCTTTTCTTTGTAAAAATGATTTTTGATGAAGGTAAATAGGACCGAGGAGGTGTGTTGTTACCTGATGCCTTACCTTTACCTTTTGCTCCTTCTCTACTTCCCTGCTTCTCTTTGTTTCTTCCAAAATGAAATATTGTTATTAGTAAAGCAGTGTGTATACAATAAGTGAGTGAACTGTATAAATATCCCCAACAGTTTTCTTTTTCTTTAAAAATATATAATAACGTGTTGGCTTGTTACCGTACATATTTTACCCTTCTTTTCCTCCCTTGTCATCATTTTTCAACTTTTTAACACGCTTTCCCATTACTTTTATTTTAGAAGAAAACACTACAGTTTCTTTTCCAACTTGACTTATATTTAACACATTTTCAGTTCCTTGGGAGGAGTACATGAGTTCTTCTCTTTAAAAATGTTAACTACCTCAATGAACTGTCATATATATTTTCAATATTCTCCGGAGAATTTTTCAACGAAAGTTCACAATCCGGAAGATTACAAACAGAAACTCTAGAAATGTTTCACTGGGCTCATCATCGTATCAACATTATACAAGAAATTCATATTTCTCGGTTCATTATACTACAAGCTATTTTTTAATGAAATGCATTGTGGTGGTAGTAGCACATTCGAAATATAATTCCTTTTGTTGCTTAATGACAACGTGAACAAGGCTCAGTCCAAAAAATATTATTTATTTTTTTGAGTAACAAGCATCATTCTCATTTAACACCTTTGTATAACAGTTTAAAATGATGAAAGGTATGAAGTGGGCTTATTATAAAAAATAAGTACCCCATTCCTACGCGTAACTAATCTTGTTGATTTTAAACAAGTGAAATTAGCTATTTATGTAACTTCCATTTTAGCTCCCCATTTCATTTCAACAGAAACAATACACATTAAATTTCCTTCCTCGTTGTGATGTGTGACGTTTGTGATGGTGGTTGTTGGGATGCTGTTTGATGATCTGACTAACTATGACCAAAAGCAAGGGAGAGAAAATGTGGTTGTAAAATGTAATAAAAAAGTCATAATGACGCACACCATTTTATTTTCAAACGTATATTTCTTTAAACACTTTTAAAACTGGAAAATTAGAAATAAAAGTCTGTAGTTTCATTTTTATTACAATGCACAATAAGCAGCAAGATCGTTTAACATTTTGTTCGTTTTGGTAAAATGAAGGTAAAAAATTGTTACGACTTAAATGAGTAGTTCATAAAGCACAATCATAGTAATATTATAATAATAAAGCAATCTGCCTATTTAGAGAATAAAACCGGTCATTAAGTACAGTTGTTTGAGAGAGCTGCATCAGACGTACAATGCAACTCTAATTTTTCCTCATGTTTTAACAAAAAAGTGGAAAAATAGACAAAATGATGCGTGTAAACGAGCTTTCTAAATAATGAGCCTGATGATTATGCTCACTCAGATTTCGATTATATAGTGCTATTAGCAAATAGGTTTCAAAAGACGGTGATTCGTGCAGTGCAGTTCACGTGGTACATGATTCATGATATATAATAGCCAGAAAGAGGAACAGAATGCACTTTTAAAGTGTTTTTGATGAGGATAATAATGATGAGCAAGTGTGTACTTAAAATGAGACGTTTACTATTGTTAAAAATAATAGCACAATCATTTAATTTACGAAGCATAAAAACTTTTACCTGTGTTCGTCTTGAGACCAATTGTTGAGGTTGGCCAATGATAATAACATTCAGAAATTATGTATGTGACTGTGATGTGGTACTCATATACACTTAATGATGATCGAATGATGAATGGCTTTTCTTATTGCTTGCGTGGATTTTATGCGAAAAGAGATGATAATTTGATAATGCTTCTTCCTCTGAAAATTAATGCAAAAATTGGACGCAATGTGATTACGTGATCTGGGAATGCCTCTGAGTCTGCCGTGCTTCGCGTTGCTGTTGATAACTTGCAAAGTTGTTTCCTTTGAACCAATCTGTGGTGCGCATGTAAAGCTGGTCATATTGGTCATCCACTGATAACCCATTAATAAATACATAAGTATAATATAATATTGACATGAGATGACATCATCAAAATCCGTTTCAAAGTGTGGGCTTGTTGTTGTCTTGATTCTGGAGGTTAAAAAGCCGAATCTAGTTCCATATCTTTATAATTATGTGCTATGCTGTAATGAATAAGTAAAAAATATCTGCAACTTGTAAGAAGTATCAAATGATCCATTTTGTATATACGCATATGCATGCACCTAAAGAGGTTTGATAATCACACGATAAATGTAATGATGTGATACAGAGATGAAATTATTGACCTGAACCAAAGTTCGCTTTGATGGAAAATATTGATGGCGGATTACGGGGCAGAGTAAGGTAGATAAGTATTTTTGATGAAATGGAAAATTAGGATTAATTAGGAATAGCATGCGTACGTAGCATGTATATAGAAATACGAAAACGTTGATGAACTCTGTCCTAATCCATCTGATTCATGGTTCCAGCTTACATACATCATTATATTAGGCACCATAATTAGTAAGAAAACTGATAAGAATCAAAAGAAACACGTAAATTAATAAAAAAACGCTGAGTCAGCCACCATGATTTTAATTATATTCTCAGAATAATTTAAATTCATTAGGACTTTATTTCAATTCTTCAACGGTTTGTTTTATATAACTATTAATAATATTATTATTTCAAGTAATTTATGTTCACTTATGATTAATGAGAGTTCGCATTCCTAATAGTCCGTGACATTTGTTGTTGCATGTATTTATCCACTAGTACATGAGAAGCATATATATGTGTATAGGTATATATTTAATCAAATTATATAAAGCGCTGCTAAAACATGATATTACATTTTTATGAATTTTTAATTTACGAGTACGAGTGGCTCAAATGGTGCATATTGTGATGCCCATGATCCATATCCTCTTCATCTGAGTAATCATCATCCATGACTATTTCTTCATCGTCACTCATCTCTTCAGAGTAATTTCTTGTTGAAGAGTCTGCGGAAATGGCAGAATTGGCAGAGCCAGAGGAGGGGAGATCTGAACTTGAGCTGTTATTGTGTCCTCGGCTACTTCCATCCGGTTTTTTCATCGGTTCTTCTTCCTGCTCTACCCGCTTATGTTTGGTGCGGCGATTTTGGAACCAAACTTTGACCTGAGCAAAAGAAACCGCAACAATATGTCTTAGTGAATATGCAAGATATTAAGCATCTCATCCAATGCACTCTATTATCTACATAGGTTCTCGGTAAAAAGCAAAAAATAGGTAAAAGTTGGGTACTTACTTGAGTTTCTGAGAGTGACAAAGACTTGGCAAGCTGTTTCCTCTCAGCACCGACGACATAATGATTCTTCTCAAAAGCATGCTCTAATTTTAGCAACTGACTGGGGCTAAATGCGGTGCGAATACGCTTTGGCTTGCGGAACGGTTGAAAGAGGAAACCTGGTAAGTCGGCAGGTCCTGTGTGGCAAAAATCATCAAAGAAAATTCTTAATCTCTCATAATATATTTTACATAAAATTTGGAACTGAACAAGTGGCCATTAGCTAGCCACAGTGGAGATATATAATCGATTCAACTACAAAATCTATATGCATTACGTAACGCCTTGTTTCGCTGTATAAAAAACAGAGGTTAATTTTTATGACTTCATAGTAATAGTGGATAATTGCGATGTAAGAAAGCTTACTCCACAAAAGTGTGCACACACACGCAGCACTCATCAAAGTCATCATGTAAAATTAACAAAATTTCCCCATTGGTTTTGCTCAATCCTCAGAATTAATTGTGTAAAGATTATGGTTTTAAAATTGGGAAGGAAAAGTTGCCAATTTGAGAAGCAAGGTAAAAGAAACAGCCAATTTCAAAAGGCAAAGATGCTCCTCTAATAACTCATCCTCAAAGATCCATTATGCTGTTCTTATTAGGTAATTGCGATAATTATAGGTATTACATATCTGAAATATTACTGCTTTTGACATGAGCAAATGTCCGAACAAGCTTTTTTGTAAGGTGCAATTAAACGCAATTATACGTCCTATCGTTTCTAGTTTCTAGCGAAAGAGAATCGAAAATGGGAGAAAATTCCTGGAAGGATAGTAAAAAAGAATAAAAAGTTGCTTTTCATACCTGGACCGAATCGATGAGGAAACAGTCTTGATTGTTTAGCAAGCAGCCAAGGGTATAATGGATGTGCTGCTGCAGCCGGGTGAGGATGATGTGGCGCTCCCGGATGGCCAGGCATCCATCCAGGAAGGCCAGGATGATGTCCTTGTTGCGCCGCGGCTGCTGCAGCCACCGCTGCGAAATTCAACATTCCTGGGGGATAACTGGCAAATTGCGGTGGCATTCCTGGATGTGGACCACCAAGATGTGGGGGGAAACCGGGACGAGGCATGCCAAGTGAGCCTGGATGTGGTTGGATTGGAGGATGAATTTCAGGACTTTGTGAAGGAACATCGGTTTTAGGACTATCTCTGCTCTGAGGACTGGGGCTTCTTGATGAAGTGACTTGATCTTGATCTTTGCCATTGCTGCTAATACTGTTGTTGGTATTGTTGTCGTCATTGTTGTTGTTTTTATTGTTGTTTGTGGAAGACGGGGATAATCTTCCGGGACTTTGGACTGGTGAACGGGAGGGATGTTGTGGCGGTGGTTGATGATGATGCAGCAGCGGAAGGCGGAGTTGATGATGAAGGGGATGCAAAAGATGATGATGAGGATGATGTGGGTGTACACTCGGTGGCATTGGTGGGCTCAAGCTCCCGTTCTTTTCTTCGGTGGAATTGAGCAAATGATGGTGTAAAAACGGGTGGTGAGGATGATGCTTTGGTAAATGAGCTAGCAGCGGAGACATTCCCAATCCACGATTTTCTGGGGTATCGGGAGAACACCGCTCCTCCGGCGGAGTCTGCGTTGGTGAACGGGAACCCGACGTGTTGTTATCCACAGAAGATGAAGTCCTTCGAGATCTGTCATGATGGTGGGGTTTTGGATTGGCGCTATCTTCCTCCTTTCTTCCTCCTCCTCCAACAATGGAGTCGATGGAAAACCCGATTTTCGGTTTGTGGGCGGCAGGTATTTCAGTCATTGTGGGTGCCAACGGCATCATACTAATTTTTCCACTGGGACTGACAGAGTTTGGAGCGATGCAAGAGACAAGTAAAACTTGAAGTAGCTTCTTGTAATGCAATTCCGAGAAATCACCACTACTTGACGTTACAGGATAATCATTATTACTCAATTTATTATTATTGGAATACTTGTTCATGATGTTTAATGACACAATACACCATTGAATTCCTTTCGGGTTTCTCTCACACAAAACACTTTCGCCTTGCTTCACATACAGAAATAGTACGTATCAAAGACAATTAAAGGTCTTCAGACGTCATCAAATCATGATGATGGTGGTAATGATGCAATTGACGATTTCCGAGACACAAGCCGACACAGAGACACAGTGAGTCGCAAGAGGTTATAAAAAAATTCTAAATAGTCAGTGTTTAATTAAATGCACATTATACTCTCCTTCGAGATGATAATGTTGTGTGTGCCAAAGAGATAATACACCCAACAGAATAAAGATTCGTTAATGAGCATGATAATAAGAAGATAATCCGCTTGTTTGATGAAATGCCGACTCGTCTTCAGCTCAGCTTTTCTTCATCTATTCTTCTTTCACAATCCGTTTGCCTGATTCTCTTCGTCTTCTGTCTAATCACAATAGAAAAATTGGCCGTGAATAGATCACTTTTCTCCTGCTGCTGATGACATGTATAAACGTATGTTATGTTGGCTTGGCTGGATTTTGATGATGATAAAGTTCTCACAGGAGGAGTAGCCGCACAGCGGAAAATAAACACATGAAACGGTTTTTATTTTATTGATCGGTTCAATTGACGGCGATTGATTTTCTGATTACGGACGATGATGAATGCCGCTGTGCTGCTGCTGTTGAGCTGATGATGCGATGATGATGCAAGGGCAAATGAAATCAATGATTGCTTTCGGGAGATCGGGCGAGATATGAAATAATTATTGCTAACAAGTCGTTTTAGGATTCATCCCCAAGCAGCAGGTAGCAAACAAAGCTGTCAATGTTCAGTTGGAAATAAAACCTTCCAAATTCTGACGAGGATATTTTTTTAAATATGAGAAACGGTCACTTGCGTAAGCAAACTGTAAATCTGCAATTCTTCATTGCAATTAAAAATAACGTTGTAACTTTTTCATTTACATTCCGATGATATATTGCCATTACATACCGGAAATTGTCCATTAATTACTCAACTTCCACTCTATATCTAACAGGAGCAATTATAACGTTTTAACAGGATAATTAAACAGCTAATAATAGTTAACAGTTTTATTACAACTTTTCACACTAATTAAACTTGACACTAAACGAGATCAATATTAGCGCATTGCTAATTTTTATGAGATTGAGTACGTATTTGTGTGTAGCTATGAATATCACGCGGTCGATAAAAGCTAGGAAACAAAGTCATGAGAGCTTCTTCGCCTACGCATGTAGTAAGTATGTGTTTATCCGGAGACAGTTTTATTACCACTGCCACAAAGTAAGCTGGGATGATGCTCTAATATATAATGGCTTGACAATATAGGAACATTGTTCATCATCTTCTTCGTATGGGATTTATTGTATATTTCCCACTACATGCTTATGTGGTCTCAGTGACTGGATTAAATGTAAAGCGCTGATGATGATCGACTTCTTCAGGTTAAAAATTTTTACTCACGATTCACAACAGCTTACACACCACATTTCAGGCAAGACCACAATAAAAGCCGAGCTCCTTTCTACGGAACATCGTTTGCCTCACTGACTCAACAACTAACAGGCTAGCCAATGAACCTCTCTAATTCTATTTGCGTTTGTTGTTATTCCTCTGATATAAGCTCCACACAACAAGAAAACCTTTTTTCCCCAACAACCAACCCTAGCAAAGCAAAACAGTTTTTTTGCTCCTTTTCATCTCCCTATGCTTCCATATAGTATGCACGGAGATTACGCTCAACATCTACACATTAAAGATGATGATGGTGTTGGTGGTGGTGCTGGTGATGATGATTATTATTATGATCATGCATGGCCATACATAGTTAACTTGTCTATTGCTGGTGGTGGTGGTGCTATGCTGCCGTTGTTGTTGGGCTCTCGCTTGTTTTCTGTGAGAATGCCATATAAAGTTGCGTTACCAAACAAAACCGATACACACATCACATAATAACAATAATACACAAACATAATTTAAACACGTATGTAACGATACCACTACTACTACTGCTAACAAGCATATATAACTAGCCGTGTAATTCTGAGCAGAAATCATGTCTCGTTCGTACACAAAACACACGACGATGAGGAAGCAAAAGGGAAGAGAAGAAAGAAGGGGAGTTTATTATGCGTATTTGCTATGTGGATATAACCTCCACTGCTGCTGCAGCAGCAGTTGTTGTAAAATAGATTAAATGGATACGAGTGTAAGTATATAATTTTAAATGGGTTTGTTAACAGACGAAAGAGAGGGGAGATGTGAAAGGAAGGAAAGGATAATATAGATTGCCTGTTAAGCCTAGTTTTGTATTTATGCCAGTTCATAAGTATCTCTGCACTTCTCGTGATAGCAAGTCTTTTGTATGTGATTTTACACCGCAGCAGCAGCAGCAAGGAAAGCTGGACTTTGTGAGTGTCAACAATGCAATGTAATGGCCACAAAAACGGGAGGGATTGAATACTTGTATCAAATTGCGTACATCTCTTCTGTCTCTCCCACTTAAAATGATGCGATATGTGATCTGATCATGATCAAATCATACTTTTGCATTTTACATTATCACACGCCGTATCAAATCTCATCTACAGATCATCATCACCAATCCCGTTGTCATATTACATTCTTTACACATGTGAATAATCAACCAACTATAAAGAGGTAGTCAACCTTTTTTGGCAATTGTAAGTAAGTAGCTTAATTGGCTAAATGGGGACGCATCTTTAGAAGGGCAATATAGGTAATAACGAGAAAAATATTCTCACGATTCACGACAACTACTGAATTCCATTTAGACCAATAATAAGGTATATACGAGCAGATTCATTATTTTGGTTTTATAGCTATCTTCTACCATGTCCATTTCACGACAAAGGTTCAGTCACAATTTATTATTTTGACATTTTGCAAGTCAAGCAGAGATGATTCTCATTCTTCTTTCAATTAAAGATCTTTTCTTCCGAGCCACCTTTTATTCAAATAACTGTCTTTTAGAAAGCTTTACACTGTAATAAAAGGCATTGCCAACAATTTCAAATTAATCCTAGGGCCTCTCGTAAAAAAGATGCGCGCAACACACACAGCAGCTCTAGAGCAACATGTGTTCATAATTATGTAGTGCATGTGTTGTTGTCATAAACATGAATACGCTTTCTTTCATGTCCAATTAATATTCACAAAATTAAAAATGACATGCGCAAAAAAATGGAACCTGAAAAAAAATTATCCTGTAGACTAGATACGAGATAGATCAAAGATAATGGATTAAAAATCATGCTGCAATAGTTTTTAAGTAGTTTGTGGTGTTTAGAAGAATGTTTAGGCATTTTGCATGCTATCACCAGCAGCGCACGCATACTTGGTGGCATTTTACCACACAGTTTGCCTCTTTTAGTCGTCGTTTCTTTAAGCTGGTCCGGTGCTCTCAGGAGGTGAAACTTTGTCTTATTTTTATTGTTAGTAAGCTCGGTAATACTCATATAGGTAGGGCATATATTTTCTTCACTGCCTTTCTGACATGCGAGCGTGAATACTTGCTTATAAAGCTGGTGATGAGATGATTATAGGATTAATCGCACACGCAAGCATTCATGTACAATTTTTATGGTGATTTCCATAATGTGTAGCCTACAAACAAAATAAGCAATTTTTATGCTTTGTTGTAACTGCTGCTTTACGTCAAGACCTTACTTACAGGTTATATATATGCTATGCATTATAGATTGTGGATTGAATTACTGGCTGTTGCAAGGAAAATACATACAATATCTTGATTGCTGACTTGTATCAACTTTGTACTCGTCTGTACTCCGTACTTTGTGTGCAAACTGCATAACAACTGCTGTTAATGATGGTACAGATGACATTGCTAGGTGGTCTGGCTAAAAAGTTTTACAAGCCGTTGGCAATTCCAATTTATTTGCATGTCACAGGATCCGGTAGTTTTTCGAGAATTGTGTGATTTTTATTTTATGTGAACGAAAGTGGCAATTATCGTTGGAGTGATAATGAGCACATTATGTTTGTGGGAGGTATACAATTAAATATTTTTAAACAAGCAAAAGATCTTATTTAACTACAGTCAAACCGTTTGAAAATTCAACAAAATGAATGCACAATATATCTGTTTGTTTGCAACAGCAATTATGGCAATTAATATGAAAAAAATATATTTGATAATTTGGATTGCTTCCAATTACAGGAAATGAGAAGTGCTACTATGATGCATTGTGCGATGAAGATTTTTTAGTGTAAAATATTTTAACAATTAAGCGTTTGGTGCGTGATTAATTTGCATTCGTACTACGTCACAATTGTAGAAGGAGTAAGTAATAGATCCCATTATTTATGGAATATTGAGGATACAATCAAAATGCATTGTCACAAACATCACGAAATCTATCGCTGATTATAAAAGTTATATCAGAGATGATTTTTTTAAATTAATAAACGAATATCAATTACTTTTGTAAACTGACACAAGTCCTTGAAAATATTGTGATTAATGTACCTATGTATGATATGAAATGATCCTAAGTTATAATTAACTACCTATACATTAAATACCACACATGATGTTCTAATAAAATCAGGAATGTGTAAAATTTTGAATGATGTGCTATTGAGCCCCACTTGAATTCAAGCTGGAAACTTTAGCTAAAATATATGAAACTCGTAAGTTTTGCCCGAAACAGAAAATTGTCCTTCGCCGTAATAGTCCTGTACATTATTTTCTAATCGAAAATCCTCGTTTGTGTAGTAGGTGATCCCACTTAACTTTTTCCTACCTTAATCCTATGAAAACAATTCTCCTTTTTTCAAAATACGAACCCTCACATAGAACAATAAGAGTCTTTGACGGTGTGAATTGACAGATATTATTCATATATTCTTTAGAATGAAATCATTTTTGCGGAAAAGCAAAATAATAGCACACATATTCCACCTTTGTGTGACATATTATCTCAAATGCAAACCTCTCAACTCTTGCTGTTGGGCGTGTAGAAAAATATGTATTTTCTTTCGTAGCAGTTGGTACGGCATTGTTATGATTTTAGCACGGTCGTACGCACAATCACCACCTCCATTGTATCCATTGTGTTTCCTCTGAAATGCCACTCTTCCAGAAGTGCATCTTCCTATACTCTTACCTTTTTGACTTCCTCGAAGTTTATCCAGAAATCCAGATGTTTTCGTCACGAGAGTTTATCAAACTGTATGAATTTCCAAATAAATATCTTTTCATCTTATTTGTTGTATCGACTGGCTCATCCATGTGCATAATTGGATCTTGTTCTCTGCCGGTGAAGTGCCCATAGGCATTCCAAAAAAGACTAACCTTTAAAAATTCATATTTTTCTGTTGCTGTTATAAGTTGATTTTACGGTTACCTGATTTTTTGTTGAAACGCTTGCTGTTGTTGCAGCTGGATTAAAAGAACCGTAATCATCCTAACATGATCAATAGATTTTCATACATGTCAATCCCCAATGAACTACCATGATCATCATCACTTCCAGCAGATACCCTGAGGTGCACAATCATTTGGTCCGTTTTTCTCCCGAGTTCTTTGAAATTTTTCAATTAATTTAACTTAATAAACACCTTTTGTGCGCACTAAAGTCATGCGTAAAACGCAAAAGCTTGCTCAAGTGTATTTATCCTTTTCTTTGGGCATCTTGTTCTGTTATTTTTCCACTGATTAAGCATGAGCATTGGCGCATCATGTTTCATGAAAACATTTTATATTGTTGTTATTATTGTGTTATTATGGATTGATTGATTGAAAGTCACGATATAATAAGTACACACGTAAGGAAAACAGGCAATTTTTCTGATGTTGATTGGATTTTGTATGTACTGGGGAGCCATGCCATACCACACACCTTGCAGTCATTTCCAATAATTGATTTCATCATCTTTCTCCTCTTTCTTCATCATAATTGCTATGTATATGCATACCGAAATATACATGATACATATCTTACAACAAAATTGAAATAATGAAACATGTCGTATCTATTCTTAAGTAATTTCTGGTGGTATATCTATCTAATAATTCCTATATGCTTCTGTCCACCATACAACAAAGTACTATGCAGTGAAGGAAAATTCCTTTCCTCTTTTAAGACTGACAGTTGCATGCAAAATAACACAAAAAAGGATCCTGATCCTGACATCTGTTTATACCTTGTAACTTTTTGGCCACACTTTTTTATCATTCACTTTGGCAGAAAGATAGGTGAAGGGATCGTGACCTGTTCAATTTTCCATATTCAACTACAAATATTTTCAATTACCTTGCATAACTTCTTGTTTTGACGGTTTCGTTATAATCATTTAAGGAGAAGTGGCTTCTCTTCATCGTTTGGCAAAATTAGTATAATGTTTAAAATTCAATAATAATATGGGGGCAACTTAAAATCCGAAAGAACTCAACTCATAACATGTATTAGTATGGCTAGGTACATACTCAGGGGCACGCAAATGAGGAAGATGAGGGTCAAGGAAGTATGTCACTGTGCAAAAGTATTAGGGTCTGAGTTAGAGCATAATAGACACTGATTTTGTGATTGAATTTAAGTATATTGTTTTGCAATTTAAACTTTCCAATAGTTGTGAATGTATAGTGACCACAAGCACCACGTGTTCGTTATAACAAACTAAAATGTCATGTTTATGCTTTTTATTTATTTGAAGTTCCTATAAAACATCATCATTTCTGAGGAAGCTGTCTGAAACTTCCTGTAACTAATATAAAAATTGCATAAAAATTTATGCTGTGGTGATTACCAGATAGTATTCTTTGAAAGTTTCCGATACACAATCCTAAGAATACATCGTTTTGGAGACTGGTGGTAAAATGACAAAATATTAAAACTAAAAAAGCGCAGTGCACTGTCGTGTCACATAAATATCTCTTGTCCACCAAGAATATACCAGGAATACCAATGCAGCAGCAGAACAATTTTTAATGCAAACATAAATTTAAAAGAAACCCAAGAAGCAGAATCAAACAAGCAACCAAGAAAATTAAGCAATAGGAGAAGAGGCAGCTTCACCATCATCATAAAAGTAGAGAACTAGTTTTGCTCTTCCTGTTGCTGTAAAGCATCCGTCCACGGACAGAAGACGATGATGACGATCCAGCAAACAAGAGAACTCATGGCGATTTATGGACTTTTTGCTATTGTTTATGTGCGCGAACACAAGACAGAAGACACACAACTTTTAACATTTTCTGCATTAATAGCATAATGATGCGCAACTGCTGCTAGAGAACTACATCACTTTGTTCACGTCTGCTTGTTAAGAATAGCGTGTTCAGCAGACAAAGCCATGCACACGAAAAAGAAGAAGTAATACGTTTTCCTCGGTTTTAACTCTTTGCTGCTGCTGTTATTTATCTTTTTATTACTCTCAAATAGGTGCCTTTGTGTTTGTAAATAGATAGCTACCCCCTTTTAATATACTTGCATATTGCTCACTATCTTGGTAGAGTTGTTGTTGCAGTACTTATAGCTTAATTCTCCAATAATAAGTCTTTAATTTGCTTTTTCGTTAAAATGGAAGAAAAAAATCATTGCTGGATTGTATTATTTACGCGCATTTTATTGCAGGTAGTTAAGGAATATTTATTACCTTGTTGTAGTACCTATCCTGTACCTATATAAATGTATACCTACTAGAGAAGGAGATATTAAAACTATAGAGTCATCCGAAAACTATAGACTTTTGATGTTTTTTAAATCAGTGTTTGTGGTTATCTTTTGATGCAGTGTACCATTAGCAGAAATCTGTACATGATACATAAATACTGATTGCATATAGATGGACAATGGATTTTCTATATTCACATCCTACCAAACAAGCAGAAAGAAGCGGACTATCGAAACACCGAAACAATTGTAAACCGTTTAACTCCATCGCTGAATAATAGTCCATGTTTAAAAGTTATTTCACTTCATTACTCAATCTAAATTACGATATTTATTTTATAGTTTACAGCAATAAAATACAGATAAGTTTTGGTGCCCTCATCTCTATCTCATGATTCAACAAGACCAAAAGGCATGCCTACCTATAACAGCATATTATATTATCTGTAGCTTTTATCTGTGGACACTTAACAAAATAACCTATAACATTATAATAGAAATGTTTGCTTAATTAACGGAATGATGAATGCTGATTTCACATACATAATTTCACATGTTGTGTTGTAAAAAAACAAGTCAAGTCGCCCTTCCACCTTTATCGGGAAGGTATGGGTATGCTCAATTTAAAAAATCTATCTTTGCGCCACATTTCACCCTGTCACCCTAATTCTTGCCCATCTTTTCCTTACTCGCTTGCCTTCTTGTTAATAATTTACAGGTATTAATTTATTAATGCACTCCCGGCGATTACTTATTCACTCACGTCTGTCTGTCCGTATTGAAAAACAAGAAATATGAAGAGTGTCTCATTTTCCTCCAAATATGGTCACCGAATAACCATAAGCATGATGATGATGATAATGAGAACCAGCCAGTGAGTTGCGTCTGGTCGCAGCTAAAGTGCTAGGAGTATGACGTTAACGGTAGTAATAAAGCTAGTTCGAAATATTTCCATTTAAAACTACACACATGCCTGCTTTTTTTCTCAAGTTGACTTTGCCTCAACTTGAATAATATATGAATGTTACTCCGCTTTTTATTCAAGAAAAATAGGTGCCTTTTGACTGGCATGGCATATTATGGTAATGATGACGATGATGATGGTGACGATACGACTGAGAAGTTTTATTTTATGCTTTGTCTGTTTTTCAAAGAAGATTATTATGAGAATGATGATGATTATGACAGTGATGAAGAGGGTTGGACCTTGTCGCTGACATGATCATTTATTTTTTAACCCAACTTCCAATTGGTTTACCAAATCAAGAGCAAAGTTAAAACGAAAACGCTTCAAGGTACTGTCGTGGTAATACTCTGCTGCAGAGATTAGGAACTGCGCTTTACAGACAAGCACAGTTTATGTATTGAACATAGTGTATGCATTGTAATATGCACCAGCATTATCCATCCTTAACCTTCTGATTTGTCATAAGAGGAACAATAGAGATAAGACGTTGACACTTCCATTTACAATCAACTTGGTTGTGTCGGTTTACGGTTTACGTGCTTATGGGTTTAAAGACAATGTTCAGTATAGCAGAGAATAATTGTCTATCATTTTTGTTGTGGTGGGTCTGTAGCTCTACAACGAACATGTTTCCTCCTCTACTCACTCATAGCATCATTATGAAAATATCTCGAGTTGTTCACATAGTATATAGGAAACTAATAAGTAATGACGATATTGTGATTTTGTTCCCTTTTTCAGAGAGTTCAATAAAAAACTCTCTAGTTTCTGCTTGGAGTACTAAATTAAGCTCAAAAGGTTTATATTGCCGCATACGGAAATCAATTTTGTACCTTTTGGACTGAAATAACTTACTTTATTCCTTTACGGCCTGTTATTCAAGAAAGTATGACGAATTATGATGAATTTTTAATTTTCAATTTTCTTCCCGAAAAGGAAACACAAAGGCCGCTCCAATTCCCATGAACACTCCAAGTAGTGCTGAGTCCCTAAAAGTTTGTCGGTGTGCTTTAAAAACAAAGGGTTTATAATCTTGCCGCTAATTTAGCACCTACGTACGTTGTACGTGGTTTCTTAATTTTTTATGGGCTTAATGAAAATATCGATTTTAAATAATAAATATGAAATGACCGACTTGTTGCCTCTGAATGATTGAAGATTGCTCATAAGTTTCTTTCGTAAAGACATGTACAAAAGGATCGTAAAGAACACAGGAAAGATCTGGGGAGTGGGTTGACGCATGACCATTCCTTTTAAATGGCCCGTGAAAGTTGGCTATGTAATCTCCCATACTAGTTCCATCCGTGAATTAACTTAAACCAACATACAGCCTTCCCTCCTTTAATGTTATTCTGAGATTTGAAATGGCTGCTGCACACGAAAACGTTGAGTCAGTACACGGAAGAAGTTCCATGCTAAAATGACTATGACGGAAGGCAATTTATCTAACCTTTTAAACCCAACCCCTTCAATCCTAAAAATAAACCTTTTACTTTAGAAAGAAAAAAATCATGTAATCTACACAAATTCTATAAGATGTTTTGGTATTTTCATAAATGGATCGAGTTACATCAAGAACAAATAATACTTGTTTGTGCAAAATGATCTTACCTAAGTAGTTTAAATATGAAATCTGAAGCAATATATACAGGATTTCAAAGTAAACATAAGTTGTTGGATTTCGGACGCTAATTAATTGCGCCTGTCAAAAACGAACACGTTCCCTGATTTTACTTAACGCAGAGAAATGATTATATGAGTATGTACCTACCTAGAAGTAGACTACATGCATTCTTAGATTGGCAGAAATGAATAAACTCTTCTTATCAGTTATTTCAACCACTATTATGAAAGCTACTCCTGTGACGCCGGATTCGCTTATTAATTAGTATCAGGCTTTTACGTTTACATATTGAACACATCATGGACCATTACTTCTTTGAGTAGCTACTTACAAACTCCAATCTTATGACAAGACAAACGCGTCTAATAATGCAATCAAATTAGTCAATATAAAATAGTCATCATAATGTGTTCTCGTTCAGTTGAAAATAGCATTATCCATTAAAACTCTGACCTTTTTACAACTTCTTTATGTAAACCGAAGATACTACTCCAATTTTTATTCCTTCATCACTCGTATCGTCACAATTGCCCGTTAACCGCATTATCAAATTAATAAGAAACTCCATATATCTCATTAGTACAGTCGGCTGCTTTCAATCTGGTTACTTTCCTTGGCAAGCGGTGCATTAAGTCTGTCGGTGTTTTAAAACTAAAGCGGTTTTTAAAATTAGATATTTAATGCAATTTCTGTTTTTAAAACAGAACCATATTTTAGTAGAACACATAGATAAAAGTAATTGCACGAGCAGAGGGCTTATTCTCATTGCTTGTTTTACATTACATACATCTGTCTGTGGGCTTTCTCTGGTTAAACGGTAAATAGAGTTGCTGCCGGTTTCTCACCATCAATCCATCTGCCCAATTATTACTGCAATCAGCGCTTTCAATTAGTTCGCTGCTTTCTATCATTTGAAAAGTGAAGTTTAAATGTTGTTTTGCTTTAGAGTGTGCGATTTTTATGACTTCAAAGGGAATTCCGTTTCATCCGAGACAGTGCGCTAGAGTTCCAAGCTACGAATTGAAAGCAAATGTGTTTAATGTCAAATCACCAGCATTATGATTAAATATCCATCTGTTAATTTATGGATGATGTGTCTAAAACTAAAATCATTGTAGTCTTAAGTCCGTAAAAGGGTGATTCATTAAAGGGAAATGGGAATACCGATAATAAATAAAACGTAGACCTAAATATTACATTCATGCTTCATTTATTGATCTGTTTGATTCGAAGGATCAAGATCATTAATCATGCACTTTATAACGAGTCAATTTAATTTGATATTATTATTGCAATGATGAAGTGCAACTGTTGGGGCACTCATAACACAAACATTGTCAAAATCAAGAAGATATCATTATAATAATTCTGATTGACTGCTTTATAATATTGTTACGGAGTAGCCAAATAAGATCTGTATGCATTAGCTGAAGTACAGCGTAGTCAGGAAAATACAGTAGCAATGATGATGACAGTCAGGGGCCAAGAAGACAAGTCATTCGAGCCAATCCATTTCGATCAACATCATCCAGTTTTTACTCACTCAGTTAGATTCCTTTTCCAGTGAGATGAGCGACAATAATTGAAATGTCACAACATGCTTTGCTTACTAGCACATCAACAGTCATCATAAAAATGTCTGTACACACATCGAAGGTGCATCCCTGAAAAAGTATGTTTGGCTACATGAAAAACTAAACACAAGTAGCCAAAGCGTATAAAAAGTAGTTCAGCTTCCAATTTTGAAAACAAATAATATTCAAAGGCTTTTGACCAAGCTTGCCTATTATTATTACCGATATCATAACAGGTCACAGTTTTGATGTAGAAAAAAATCATGTAACTTCTTCATTTCATAGCTGTCCACTGCATATATTACTAAATAGATCCTCGCTGCTACCAACCAGTCATAATGATGATCAAAACATACAACAACGATGATCATGACGATTTACACTTCATGCTTCTTCTCACATCAACAATGAGGATAAGCAGGCAGTCGTAGTTGTATGCATACTTCAGTTTTAAATTAAACTGTGACTGTATGTCAGAAAATTGATATAAAAATGAATAAGGAAGTGCTGCGTAGGCCAGGCCACGTTTCTTTTGTCGCCGTTCATTGTCGTCGTGAGAGTACGTAATAAAGCGGCCAATCAGTTTAATCATCTCTGAGATTATCAGAAGAATTGAAAGGAAGAAAAGTCAAATCACCGTCATTTTATGATTCATAATTCATGCCAAGAATCAAAAGCTGTTTACCCACGTTGTTTTGTCATTTAATAACACGGTAAATGACGTGCATGGCTTTAAAGAAGGTTTCTCAATATACCCATGTGCATTCCTTCAACAATTCTGAAACTTTCACAAACTAGGTATACTGGCTAAAGTGACTTGTGCTTTAAAGGGACGTGGGCATTTTTTCTTCGAAAAGGACGACACACGTTCCAGTTAAAATTCCATGAAATATATTTCATGTATCGACAGTTATTTAGCCATTCAGTTGACTATATTGATCTAGTTTAGTAGTAGAATGTTTACTGAACTTCGCTTTTGATTAGATAACATGTTTTTATGGCGAGGAGAAGATTGGAAACAAAAAAGGTAGGCTGTAGGCACAGCATCGCTTCTTGTTTGCCTGATGCTCATCATTAATGTTTTTCTTGAATACATGATTGTTTTGTTTGTCGAACATCTTGTCCAACTTGGTTGTACATCGGAACCAGGTTAGTACTACAATACGAGAGCATCACATATCAAACACATGTCGTTTTATATTTGTGGCACGGAAGGGTTCTTCTTATTGCTCGAACAACGTCAGTTTAAACCCTAAATTTTTGACTTTTTGAATCACAGAATCTTTTTGTTGTTGTTTATATGCAGTATAATTGTTTCCTAAAGAGATCGTACCCAAAGATAAATTGGAAGGCAGAAGAGGAATCGGATGAAGGGCAAAAGTTAAGTAAATTGTTTTCCAGACCATCGCTGCTCAGAACCATTTTCATATATGTCATTGATTTTAGTTGTCTTCTGATATGGAAATTGCTTGCTCTGTGATGTCAGTTTTATAAAAAACCATGAACGATTTTTGTATTTCTAACGTGGAAATCTAGAGGGCAGTTGATCTAAAAGTAATTATGACCTCCTTTTAAAATCTCTCTAAGAATATATGGTCTTTATGTAAGTGACACAAACAAACGGAGGTAAAGTTCATTTATAAACTTTATTCGGGTTTTTAATATTCGGTTTTCTTTAACAAGACGTGTTTTATTTCATTCGGAATATTATGCATCTGTTTTTATAATTTGGTAAACACCTACGCATAATCAACAATAAAGCTTTACATTATTCTCACAGATTTTACATGATGTATAGAGGCAGTTATCCAGAGTTACCGTAATATTTACTCCTCCCTTCATTTTGTGAAGGCTTCCATTTTCCAGTTTTTATGACACCTTTTTTATTTCTCTTCCTTTTATATTTTCCTCTGCCTCCAGTTTTGAAGCAATGAGATCTACATTCACCGATTATTGCATACACGGAGCGAGATTAAAATACATGAATGCAGTAAATAAATATATGATGATGGTGTGGTGGCTAGAGTGGTAATAAAATCGACAAGAAATGAGTATCATCAATCAGCTAACAAGATGATAACAGCTAACTGCATATACAAAATTAACATTGCTATAACATATATATTCCCTGTCTGTAATTCCATCCATTTATACAAAATTATTATTACATATCCCTCCAGTTGAGTTCCTTATAAACCGATGGCGTAGGCACATGTAAACCTGTAACTGTAAACATAAATCATCCTAGTAAATCATTTCATGATTATTAGCTTTTTAAAACAGAAGGGCAAAGAAAAAAAGTCAAGATCGAAAATAAGATGATGATGGGGAAGGCGATGAAGATCACATAGAAAAATAGACGGGCTGATAATCTGCTGCTTGCCTGCTTGCTTTCTTTTAATGTTTGGTTATCTTGTTATCCAGCTAGTTAGGAAGCAGGATCAGCATCGTAAAACTAGTAATATGCAACATGTACATAATATTAACGTGGGCCGTTTATAAAATTGTACATGAATACTTGCCTTAATTATATATACTGAATTCTGGCTAATACTGACGGCCTGGTCATTACTCATTATTACACAGTCACCTTATGGTCATATTCATCGTCATCATCGCCGCATTATTATGTATTTCTTCATTTTATGTTCATGACCTGTTCAGTCGTAAACTGACCAAATACTATTACATCCACTATACTTGGAATGTATGCAGAAAGCTATTAAATAAGTTTCAAAAAGGTTTTATCTACCTGAAATTCAGATGATAATCAGAGGAGGGATGTTTTAAGAAGGTACTAAACGGTCTTTGGTAGCAGTTTCCTATCGCTATCAGAATATTATCTTCATCAAAGGTGTAAGGTAGCGTCATCGTTTTTCGGTATTTGAACATGTAGGTCCATTATTGATAGATACAGTCACAGAAGAGCAGCTAGGCATGCACTAATGGAATCAGAAACTACCTATATAAATATAAAGGTAGAATATGGGTATACAGAAAGTTCAAAAGCTAGCTACTATTGTGTGCTGTATGATTTTATTGTTTGCTTTGCATAATAATAATCTTGGGATAATGAGCAGCTATTAGATTTTAAACCTTCGTAATAAACATGATTTCATTTCTTGGTTGGGTAATAAAACGCTGCTAAAATATTTTTATTTTTATTTATATAAAACGACTAAACAATTTCGTGATATATTTAATATAAACTAGCATTTTGGCCATCTTTCGGTTTCATTCCAGTGTGCTAGCTACAAAGTGTACAGGTATATTTAACATAAAATGGTTTTGTAATTGACTTGGAGGAAAGGAGCATTTTTGTAGTGACTTACCGCATGGCTGAGATGAATATCAATCAACAAGATTCAGGATGTGATGTAATGTTAGGAATGTAATTTACGCCCGCTTTCTGCTTTTACCATTGTACTGCACAAAATGTTTTATTCAAATATCATTGGATATTATAGCCATTAGCGATATTTAAGCAAAGTTAAGAGAACGAGAAAATAAAGCCTGTAAACCCTTTAAAAAGTCGACAATTTCATAAATATTCAAAACAGCCTTCGTTGAAAAAACATTTGACGTGATTTTTTAAGGCAGGTAGTAAATGGAATGCAAGAACGAAATGTTGGCTTTCCTGTTGTATAACGCATTTTGTTGTTGTTTTTATTATTTTCTGAAAAAATACACCTCCATATTTTGTCGAGGCAATTATTTTATAGGACTTTTATGGCTCAATTAAAACTCAAAGAGTAAAGTAGGAGGACAACATGGGTCATTGTTTTTCCAGCCTACGCAGCAGCACCACAAAAGTGATATACCTCTTTATTACTCACAAGTTAAAATATTTGAAGAAACAAATAAAATGTTTCGAGTTTTCACTATTTAATTCGTGGCTCTCTCAAAAGACATCTTGAAATTCCTCGAGTTGACTTGACCAAGTAAAAATGTAATGAATTGCAAAAGATGCATCTTGGTTTTCCACAGGGATATAATATAACTTTCGTTTGCATGCTTTTAAAAAGACGTCGGGATTTAAGTACGTGAAAACAAGGCACATCATATTGGCATAATTAATTATCATTGTAATCATGTCAAACCCACCATCATTCTCACAAGAAGGGCGGATTCTGATTACCGTCACACAAGAGATCGCCGTCCATGATTAAAACAGCCTAGCCCAGCTTTTCTCTCATCTGACTTGAGTTGTAATCCAAATCTAATGTGAGACTATAAGAAGTATTTCGTACTTACAGACGTATCCTTATCATCACTTCATTCAGCTTGTCACTCGTGTTCTGTTGTACTTTTAGTTGTGTCTAATGTGTCCGGTTTTGCCTATGATAATGATGGTGCGATTATGCGAGTCTTATTTCTCTCTGCGTGTGTGTGTGTATTGGTGTACTGATGCGGTATCATTTTGCTATATCATGTACGTACACGAATCGTCACCTACACTAATATCATCTCATCATGCCATTTGAAGCGTGACATCAGACATGCAGAAAAATTACAACTGCGACACACGTAAATGGTTATAATAACATTAAATCTAAACTTCACGGTAAATATTCACCTGTAGCATTTTTTTCTCTTGATGAAGATGAGAGACCCTACCTTCTTGTCTTGTACTGAAAGATATGCATAAATATTCATTTTAGAAAAGAACATAAATCCAAGTATTTTGAAAGACAGTCGGCTCTTTACTCAGGACCAGACCTCGGAAGCCTGAGAAGGTTAAATTGCAATCGGATTCACCATTAGTCCAAGGAAACAAGGGAACATTTTAATAAAAGTTCATTTTAAAAAAGTCCCTAAATCTTTATCAACCTACATACTTTTGTGATCTCCCCGTGATTCCATTTTATTAACCATACAAAACATAATTAACCTCCATCATATACCACAGGGCTCCATTGTACTAAGCAATTTTTTTAAGGACACAACACAAAAATTTAAAAACTCCTTTAAAAATCAGTATAATGTCGTGTCCTCCCCGGCGCCCCAATTCCGATGAGGAAGACAATACTCAAAGAAAAATTGAAGAATCTGTGGAAGATGCCAAGCTAAAAGCAAAGTGTGCAGCCCAAGAGGCACAATCCAAAGCTGATGCTATAGCCAGAAACGCAAAGGCGAGAGCAGATGAGCTTGCGGTGGACGCTGCAACCAGGTACGCTGAAGGGAGGGATATTGGAGTGGAGAAGTACAACTATGCTCTGGATAAAGTGTCAAAGAATGCTGAAAAGATGAAAAGCGAAACCAAAAGGGCTGCGGATGAACTGAAGGCAAAAGCAGATGAGCAAGTGGAAAAGTTCAAAGAAAGTTTTGGAAAGTAGGGCCCCTGAGAAAACGGTCAACAGCATTCAGTTTGTCAATTCTTCAGTTTAAAATTCACCGATACATAGATTTTCCAAAAAAATTATTACAATTCAAAATTGAATGAAATACGTGACTACGATTTGAAAAGATATTTTAGAAGAATCGCTGTATCCTAAATGTGTCCTATTCATTAATTTGGCTGTGCGCTCATGTTCAGTTGATTTTTCACATATACATATCCAATCTATTCCCAGTATTTTATAAAACGGCTGCGCTTGACCATTAACAAGGAAATTGTACTTTTTGTAACGCTGAAGGACCCACAAAGAAAGGTCACTATTTGCCACATTTCATGAGCATTACGTGCTGAACTGCTGCTGTGACACAACACAAAGGCAGTTCCAGTCAACACAATAGTTTCACGGAACACACCTGGAACGAATTAAAATGTCCAAATGAAGAGCAGATAGACTTCTGCCTAACTTCATTTAGCTTTTGTTACCTTTCATTTCTCTAGTAATACTTTCGCATGCTGTTTCTGGAGGATGAACAATTTGCTTGCGTTTTGTTGACTTCATATTATAGTTCATTTTCTTTGACAAACGTCGTGTCATGTTTCTTCTTTTGTTAATTTTATTGACTTCTGTAAAACGGCATGAATGCACGGTTCTTTTTTGACTGAACAAAAAGGATCTTAATGAAACATAACAGGCAACAGGAATAATACAGTCATTTGGCCAGCCCCCCTCGGTGAAATGACTCGTAAAAGGATACACTGCGCTACAGTACATTCACGATACCTTATCATGACAAATCACAATGAGCAAGTTTACACGTATACGCTTCAATTCATTTTCTATCGTAATTTTTGGTTCTCGTGTTATTATCACATTCCACAATGTAAAAAATAATCCCACTCTCTGTATTTTTAAACAAAAAATACTTCCCGTGGTAAACCGTTATCTTCATAGCACAATATTCTTAAGTAACATACCCGTAGAGGCAAATTCAATGTACGATTTTTGTGTTAATAATAAACATACAGCAATAAAGAAGTCAATACTGTTGCTCCAAACCGCATTTTAATAAAACAGTTGTGTCTGCAGTCGAACACATCAGTTTAAAAATACTAGGCTTAAGATGAATTTACATTAAGTTCAATAATAATATTACGTAAATGTACTACCTATTTCAAAAATCAAAAGACAATTATGAGCATACACAAGAAGGGAGAAAGGTGTCAAAATAAATTCATCACGTATCCCGTCAAACCCTTCACGCTCTCTGTTGTCCATACATACTTATTATGCGTAAAACACGAAAACAAGCTCAATGAGCTCTTCATTTCAATTTATTAATATCGTCGTTGGTTGGTTGGTGAATAATGGTAATATATGTATTTTTCATCAAGCTCCTATCAAAATGCACTTGTAAGTACCTAAGCAAATGGAGGAGGGAGGCCAACAATGATATAACAATGCAGCTAGAATACTTTTCATTTTTTATGATTGGCAGATGATCATGTTTACGTTTACATACATTTTAATATTTATATGAAAATACCTGCTGGTGGTGAATGAACAATAACTTTTGTTTTTTTAGATCCGTGCTTTGAAATAGACACCAAATGAACTCGTTACGCTTGTCCTGCGCTCAGTTGCATATTGCATCTTTTTGATTATGCATGCATAAAATTAACTAAAGGAGAAAAAATGCTTCTTCCGATGAAAACAAACCATAGCATATTTATTACCAAATATATTTATCTAAGCAGAAACGATACACGCATTTCCCTATAACTCATCCTGTTAAACAGCGAACATACGCTGTTGTGTAGAAGCAAAGCTATTGCTGTCCAAAGCAATTTTGAATTCTTTCCCGTTTTTGTTTGTGGCTATCACTACTGCTACCACCACCGCCACCACTTTACTACAAAGCTCGTTCCTTATATTATGCGCCTGTCAAGTCAAGGTATCATCATCAAGGATTTTCTTTCTCTCATAATCGCCCCCAACCGAGCAAAATTTCTCAACAATTTGTAAGTAGGCATGCATAACAATTTCATGTGATGAGGAAATAACACGGCTCTCATTGTTCACTTCTCAGCTTGTGTCCTTTCTCTACTACTGTTTCTAACGTCGTGCTAAAGGCCTGCTAATAATGTGATGCGATACCAGAATGGACAGCACTCACAGAAACTCGTGTTTGTCAGCCGCTGCTGCTGTTGCTGTACTACCTTTTCTGTATTTCTTTCTTTTTTCTTTCTTTCTTGTAGTACAACAACAATGTGCGCGCATCTCAATCACTCACACTTTACATTTTACACATCCATACGTCTTGATTTTTCTTCTATTTTGAATCCGAGGAATTTTACGGGCAAGTCATTCAGTCAGTCAAAAATATAGAATTTATTGTAAATACTACCAAGAATGTATTACGTATGCATGCCTGATTCGATTCTTTCTTTGACCGTCTGACCTTATTTGATAGCCAACACACCAGCAATCGCAGACAGTTAACGTACCCATCCCTATTTATATTACTTAATGTTAAGTAGATGATGGTGATTCTTTTAAAATGAGCAAGTTTACGTTTTTTGAAGTGAAACATAATATCCACCTTCCCTTTAGTTCAGATTATTATGTGGGGATACCTGTCGGTAATGACGTTTGATGATGATGAACACGTAAACTGTTTTCATTTCAAAGGGAAAGAGATGCGTACTTTTGTAGTCCAGCATGACGAAGAGAGAAAACAAGAACAAAAGAGGACGGTTTTTTGTCACCTTCCTTATTAACCTCTTTCGTTTTTCACTAGAGCCATTTTTTAGAAACAGCAGGGACTCCCATAAAATGTCTTTGTGGTGAGGTCATTTTGAAATAAGACAACGTAATTTACAATCAGAGAATACTTGTTACGTGAAATGCGAAGCTGGAAAACGAAAAAGTTTATAGTGGAGCACGAAGCCTGTAGTGAGAAAGAACGGACAATTCTGGGCTGGTAGAACATAAGGTGAGATGACCCTTTGAGCGTGTGGAGAACCCTAAACTCGACTCTTTTGTTATTCCAACTCCAACAAGCATTTCTACTAGTTCATCTTCATAAATTAACAGGAATAATAGAGCAAAAATCTCGGTTACAAAATAATAATGTGACATCATTTTTTACCGACCGAGGTATCGGCAAGGAGGAAAGCAGTTTCAATTTCTAAAGGATTTAATTTATGCTGTTTCGAGACATCTCAAGTTTCACGGGGAGAACTTATCCTCTACTCATATTTGTATAGTTACACAAGTATAATATGCAGCTGTTAAATGTATCATTATTATCTGCAAATCGCAATCACTATATTGTCTTGCACTCCTCTTTGAAATCTGCCTGTGTTTACTGTCAACTTAAAAGTCAAGTTTGCTTTAGTTTTACCATGAAATAGCGTACTTTGAATAATTAAAACCCTTGTAAGCGTCACATGGTTGAGGTCCGACATTTGAATAAGTACATGTTTAAGAAATTCATTTTCTTTGAAACATGTTAACAAAATAGAATCATTAATGTACAATGAGCAATATATGGTCAAAGATGATGAAGGGTCTTGAATTAAAAACACATTAAAGAATATTGTTTGAATGCTTTACACTGAAAAACAGTCTAATTGCAATGTTTGTAGTACGAATCCTAGTCATATTCGAAGATTTTTCACTTATCATTCGCTTGTAGAAATCATTCCCGGAACCCTTCAAAATTTGCTTGTTTGTTTGTGCACAAACTAATTGTGAGTTTTCTTAAAATATGACTTCAGAAATGAACGTAGTGTTTTGTAACAGCACAATCCCATATCATTGAGAGCCATAAAAAGTTGCACTACGCTTTCTTACCTTTTCCGTTCAATGTTTCATGATTCGCCTACTCTCTCTATATATTTGGCTTTGTGTTTTCTCCTCCTGTGTAAAAGTGGTTACTGACTGCACTTACCAGTAGTTGGGAATAATGGATAGCTTAATTCTCTAGTAATAATAAGACTTGCTTTTCACACAAAAATGATTACATATTTTCGTGGAATAAGGAAAGCAGTTATTAGGCAGAGGGAGAAGAAAGAAACAAAATCTTTGCGAGAGCAAGCAGAAGACCGTTTGTATAGTTGGTTTAGTTTTTTGGTTTTGGTACGCGTAGTTAGTATTTTATTACAGGTAGTTAAGGAATATTTATTACCTTGTACATTGTGCTACGCTATATGTACCATGATGTGCGTAGTTGCTGCAGCCTAACTAACAAGATGTCTTTTTACTTCATTCTCAGTAAATAAATTTTCCTCATATATAAGTTGTTATATCCTCATCATGGATAATACAGCAAAGTTTTTAAGTTGTTATTTTCTTCTAAAGAAAGAAAAATGATTGCTGTTATTGTGTGCCTTTGCACTTACAGTAATTTCAGTTCATTATCCATATTACCATTCTAATTTACTAGATTACCTGCTTATCTATCTCCACTTTACTTCTTTTGAATAGGTACGTGTATAGACCACGTCAGGTTATTGTGCTATGATCTATAGTGAACCTCAGTACAAAAAGTGTGTAATCATATCATAAACAAGAAGGGAAAATCCTTACTTAATTAAATAGATGGTGGGTACTAATCAGTCATAATTTTATTAAATGCCTCACGTTCTGTTATGGAACGCCTAATAGGAAATCTGGGTGATAGATCAATAGGAAGAATCAGGGTAAGGGTACATTTTAAATTTTACAGCAGACGTGTCTAAAGCTGATTCCTTGAATCCAATTTACTTGAAACGCTGATCCACGAGCTAGTTAGTATAAAGATAATCTGATCAAATTTTGACGATTTTAAATTGCTTTTGTCGTTACGGGGTAAAATGAGAAAGAAAGTGCTCATTACGTAAGGTTATGGTCGCTCAACTCTCAGAACGACCAATAAATTGAGCTGAAATGCCACACAACGACAAAGATCTCTGTAAGAATCACTTTACGTCACTGTACGAACCTCGAAAAGAATTATATTGACACGAGATAATTCCTAATAAATGGGCCATGAAAGTGAGTTACACAAGCGCTTGCTGCAATCAGCACCACACACCCGAGTGAAATTTAAGAGACTCTGACAATACGTACAGCACGAAGCACAGCGATACAGATTTCGGTTTCAAAACCAACATTTTTTCTTGGATCAGATTACAGTAATAATAAGAGCGTGTGATCTTTCTATTCCAGCAGAAGGAATGAGTTTTGGAGTTTTGTATCAATATGGATGTACAGACTACGAAGGAATTTGAAGGGTCTCCTTTGGATCAGAAACGTGGAAGTGTTTGTATGGAAAAAAACTACAAAAGGGTGCTTTTGTTTTAGGAAAAGAAATGCGCGAGCATGTTTGACATTTCCGTGAAATGGATACCACAAATGGCAGACGAACGGAACGACCTTCTCGTGTAGAGTTGAGAAAAAATCCTTTTTTTTACTTTTGTTCATTTACATTGTGTTCATTTAATCAGTACAAAACCCCTATTTAAAAATCTGCAGTGATTGATCGGTCTATTCTACCTGGACAAAAAGCATACGCTTACTACTGCAAGCGTACTGAATACCTAATGAAAAAATGCAATTTATACATTCTGTCTGGATCGTGCGTTACTTACTAGCATTTCTTATGGCTCAAACAAACAAATTGACAGTGTGCCTCCAAGCAAACCAGCTTAACTCATCACATGCTTGTAACAAAAAGTTGTGTCTTTATATTATTTGCTTGGTATGCACAACATTCCCCTCATCATCACACAATATAGCTTGCTAAATCGTAGACAGCTTCCTTCAAAAGGCTTTAAGAGACACACGTTTCTTAATGTTCTTCTTCTATGCTTAGCCAAACAATCAACTCTCTTGTTTGAAGAAAATTAAATAGTATCACATACAATGGAACGAGCCATCTTCATTCTTCACAGTTATTATCCCCATCACCGCCACCACCACCACCAGAAGCACCAACATTTAGAGAATAAATTGCGTCATATTTTCACGTACCAATATTCTCAATTGTCTGTGTATAAGTACATATCCCTCTTTGAAAATTGTTGTTAGTTGAATTGAATGCAGTGTATAAGGAGGTTAATTGTAATGTTTACCACGGCTCTTCTCTCCCTGATGAGTATTCTTTAAGAATGAACAAAAAACGGCTTCTGCTGTCACCACAAGAAATGGATAATCTTTCATTTCAGCAACTTTATCATCATCGTCAGCATCTTCTCTCGAGCATCTTCTGTCACGGTGAAAATGACCATCAACCACCATTGTCTCCTCTATTGTTCTACACTGCAACAGACAGACAAGTTTCAAAGGTAAATATATTCGTTCCCCTAAATAAATAAATACGCCAGTGTATCGGCTATTTATCATTACTATTATCATGTTAGTGTTCAAACGCACGTGTAGTTATTATCTCTCGTGCTATTCATTTCAAGATGGTGCAAAGTTAAAAGAATGTGTAGCCAATTTCATTTTTCATTTTGTTCATAAGAAATCTCACAAAAACAGGATTATTATTTAATCTCACATTCAAAATGCATTTTTGAAAACTTTGAGGAGGAAAATGTCTTTGTTTTTTGGGGAAAATGCTACAAGTAATTAACGCAAGAGAGTAATTTCTTAATTTCTGCTCCATACACTGCTCAACTCAGCTCACTTGCTATCATAGACCATCCAAGAAACATAAAATGAATTGCATCTAAAATGTTTTTGCTGTCTTTTTAACGGCTTACTTACTTAAGTACTTCTTAATGTTCATTTTTTCCTTGGCTTACACTCTGGCTGTTAGAACTGTGTAAGGCCGTAATAATCACATGATGAGTAAAAGAGCTCATTGTTTACATGCCTGTAAAAGACCTTTGACTTTTGTAACAATAAATACGTGTACAGTAGTCATTTAAAGTAATCATCATATATCTTCACTTTAACAAGCCATCTTTTGCTCACTCGCCAGCAGAATAAAGAACACATAAACGGATCATCATCATTTTTTATTTAAAAAAGGAGAAGAGGAGGAGTACGTGCTCTTCCTTGCAGAGTTGCTGCAGAGATAGATGACTAACTTGTAGCACTTAAAGCAGACAGACAGCCTTGTTGAAAAATTATTATTAAATCTTCCACAGTTCTACACACACTCTCTGTCTTCTGTACAATGACCAGTCATATTGATTCATAAAAAACGTGGTTAAGTATAGTGGTGATGACGAAGAGAGTGCACTTTTCGTATAGGTATGTGTAATAACAATATTATAATGTGCTTGTTCGGTCTTTTTCTCAGCTGGGCGCTACAGCTCGATAATGTTGTTTCCTCAGCTCGTAATTTAAGTAATTATGATTTTGCATGCAATTTACTTTTAACGATGCTGTTGTTGCTGTATATATACATATATATATTTATGTATTATACATACATCCACTACCAAAAAACCAAACCATCATACTGCAATCTTTTACTTTTTTGTAATAATTTCATGAACTTCCACCATCATCATCTCTCCTTTTTACCTTTAATTGCACGAGTTAGCCAAGCTAAATGACTTGTTCTGAGAGTCTCGTCCGTAAAATCGTATATTTTCGTACAATAAATACGTTATGGTGTAGAGTAGTAATAATAAGTGATCATAAATATGGCTGTTTAGTACACTTCGTGCGTATAATTCTTTCCGGCTAAAAGAGCTGAGCAGCATAACAGCATGAGGCGGTGAGAAGATGATGATATGATAATTATGAAAAGTGTATTACCACCGATGTTTTAACTGGTATACAGTGACTATGTATTATTTTATAGGTGTATAGCTTATGTCCTGTGGGCTCTGTGAGTGGATTCAAGCCTATTTTAGCAGAAGTTGGAACAAAGGATGGTGACGTGCTAAAGTGCCATAACAGTTTACACACGACTGTTATTACCATCATCATTCGTCTAGTTTTTTCGTGGTTGGTTTTTGCCCATAAGCTCGGCTTATAACTTGTCAGCTCTACATACAGATCATATATTATTTAGTTTTTGAAAAGAAAACATTAAATGTGAGAAATTACTCGACAAAAAAAGAAAGTTTTAACAAGTTTATACTTAATTCTTACTTGTTCTTGCAGTTTTGCCCAGCAGTAAGTACAAGCAAAAACATTAAATTATTGGTAACTACTCACTTAAGTAGTGATCATTAGTACGGTAAGTACAAAACGTATGAAAGCTGAGAATACGAGTTAAAAGTTTATTTCTTTTTATTCACTTTAATGTAATAGCTTGTAGCTAATTATCGATGCTTTAAATTATATATGGCTATACAAAATGAAAAGTAACATTTTTCCTGTATTTTGAGTTGATCACAAGCACGTCATCTATACAGTTCATTGCAGACAGTTTCCTGCTCTTTATATTTCGTCGCTGGTGTATTTTTGCGTACGGGATTTCCTCGGAACAGTAGCGATAAAGTAATAAACGCGTCATTCAACTCACTGGGTTGACATTATCGTAATTGCAAGAATTTTGGAAATATTATGCCTTCCAATTAAATGGGGATGACACGGTTTTTTTGCTACACACGTAGAAATTAGGTTGGAATATATAGCCTCATAAGCAATACCAGTTCAGATAAAGTAACTCGGCTACGCATACCATATCGGTTAAACGCTTATATAAATATACTAATTGCCATATATCAAATTATACAATTTATTCCTATTACGCCGACATGTTCATATTAAATACTGCATTATGAAGAACAAAACGAATTAGGTGGCACAAGACGCAAGACCAAAGTTGATATGGATCATAACCGCAGTGATAATGACACGATAATGGTGTATAAGGATCAGTGGATTCAGTACCAGCTAGAGATTCAGAGTGAACATGTACCATCCAATCTAATGCATATATAACATACACGAGTGAGTACATGCCACCTTCATAGGACTCCCAAACTCCTCATTGACAAGGGTGACATTGGACTGTAGGGATTTGAAACAGCAGCGGTCCCCTTCTCAATCTATATCAGAATCAAGTGACTAACCAACCGAACAAACCCACAGAATGGATGAATATACATACTTTTATGAGTCCCATCTAGAAAACCAGCAACAAATCATAATACTTTTGTGTGGACGTAACATTTATAATACCAATAACCCAAATCAGCAGTTAGTTCTTCTTCACAGTATACCTATATAATATAATGTACCTACCGACGAAGCGCTCTTTTATCTACAACAGTTGCATTTCAAAAGGAGAGATGCTTCTTGTCATGATGATGCTTGTAGTGGTTATGTTATGACTATTTCGTAAGTACGGTTATAATCTTTACACGATAATGGGACAGAAGGGATTAAGATGAGAGACTAGTTGACTTCATTATTCTCACATCGGCTTATATAGTTGGTAGGGATATGGCTTATGCATGTATGTATAATAAGAAATATCTGGCCACAATATCCAATATAAACGACCGTCATTCGACATCATCGTCGTCGTAAAGGAATAAGCAAAGCGTAAAAGCGACAAGGAGGGATTCTCTTGCTGCTTGGATTTTGCTTTTTGGCTTTTAAATAGCTAAAATTATTGTGCGATGCAATATTATAGAAATATATACGACGAGCTACTGATTATGTTGGGAGAAAAGCTTACATGAAAAGTTATAACTGTGAGATTGCTTTGCTTTGTTAGCTATTCGGCATGCATGAAATATTTATGTATGTAAATACATTATACGAGGCAGCGAGTGATCATGGTGGCAAGTTAACACGGTCATCGCATTCGCATATCAGTAATATCGAATGCACTTTTTCTCTTCGCTTCTTCTTACGTGTCGGCAGGCGGAAAGAGGTACAGAGAAATGTGGGATAGTAGGTGGCTGTGTGGCTTTCTGCTTTCAACAAATCAAGCGTGTACATTTTTAATTTAATAATACATTTTTGTTGTGGTTTCGGTGGTGGTGGTGGTGGCAAAACAATATCCTCTCACACACAAGATAAGTATGTTATTCTTTTTTCTTCCACTTCTCAAGTGGCTTGCTCATCAGCTCAGCTCGTTAGACAAATATTATTTTTGACACCACACACCATTCATTCCACTACCACCAGCAGCCTTCCCTTTTTGGTAAGTATTTATACGGTGGTGAACCGAAAATGTAGTAGTTCACGTTCACACGTCAATTCCCCCTTAAAATATACGTTCGCATTATCTATTCAAAAGGCTTACTTTACGGTTGATCTTTTTGATGAAATATGCAATTGTTTGTGATGTACCATCGCATCAGCAAACTCAAAGTGACTACTGCCGCGGCTTCGGTTGGACAAAGGCAAATTTTGCATTTATTTATATCATTCATTTCATCGGCAATCAATAACATTGTATCATTCCAATTTGATTATAATATAGAATCAAATGAACGTACTTTTCAGGCATTTTCTTCTGCATGATTGCTGCTTATTAATGCAAATGTAAAAATTGGAAATAGTGCCGACGTAAATAGATATATTACGTATCCATCATATATTACAAAGGCAAAGAAAATCATTACTTGATTAAGCCTTTGTATGTGACAACTCCCTACTTATTGTCGCATACCATTCCACATTCCTCGAATTTTTCGGGCGATACTCAGCAAAAAATAATTAAGAATTATTGGAGTGTCACATTTTACCACTTTGAATGAAAATTTGGATTAGTGATATGCCCCAATAAATATTTGATAAATTGTAAAAGTATATGAAGTATACATCAAGAGGCGAAGAGTTAATTTCAGATACTATTTAGAAGCATGATTAATTGATGGGTAGCAATGATGAGCACAATAATGAATTTTTTTGGCGTATTCGTAAGTAGAAAGGTGGCACAAGAAAAAAAACTTGTACTTATTAAGATGTACTGCTTTCACTCCTGCAAAAGTAATAGTTCGGTATTGAAGCAACACTACAGCGAAACGCTCGACTAAAAGCTCTATGGGAGGGAAATGACAGCTTCGAAATTCTCACCCTACCATTATCACAAAATCCTTACCAGGAGCAAATATCTTCACAGGAGTTGGTCCTCTCCTGTAACAGCTTACTCTCTGCATTTACACGTCTAATGGTACTTCTTTGAAGTTCTTAAAAAGTCATTACATAATGTTAAATCCTAGTGACTATTAGTAATTGCTATTTCATCACTACTACATATCAATCTCGTAGATAATTGTAATTATAATTTTTAGACGGGCATCGTTCCCCAGTCATTGTGAATTTTTAGCCGCAAGTTCATGCTGAGTTGAAAAGAAAGAAGTGATCCAAGAGATATGATATTCTACAAGCAATAAATGCTCACTGCATACAGTCTATACTCATACCACAAAACTGTGGTCGCCGACCACAATATTGTGGTAGGCTAGAGACCCCAAAATTGTGGTAGGGGGACCACAAAACTGTGGTCGCCGAACACAAAATTGTGGTCTGCGCAAAGATGCCACAAAATTGTGGTCCCCGGCTACTATTTTGTGATTTGTCTATGGATAAACGTGCGTAATGGAGTTGATACATGCAATGAGTTGTACATAATGTATTAATTCCTTCATAGTTACTAAAGTTGAATACCCTGAATATGCTTAACTACTGAAGCACATAAACAAAAACTAGTCGTGTTAAACCACGATGGAAACTACATAGCTGAAAGAATTCTTCCTTTTGGCTTATTTAAAAAGCAGGTGAGCCCTTTTCTATCCCTACAGGTCAGGCTAACTCGATTTGATGCGTTGTGTCTCAAGGGAAAACGATCACCTTTTGATTCTCTACAAGAATCAACGATAAAGATTTCACAATTTAAAAAGCATGTGACCCCTTTTTTACCTCTGCGGGTCAAAATAACCCGATTTGACCTGTAGTAGCTTAAGAGAAAATGGCCACCTTTCGATTCTCTATTAAAATCAATCATAAAAAAATTTGCCATTAAAATGCAAGTGACCTTTCCGTGACCCTCACCGGGCCCCCTGTGGACCGATTGACCTCAAAGTCAATACCGTTTTTGCCTCCCCTAAGGAACCTCTATACCAAGTTTCAAGAAAATCCGTCAAGGGTATCAAAGTTATATCCCGAACAGACAGACAGACAAAATCATACACTAGATTTAGCCATTCTACCTTTCGATTTTTATAATCATTATTATATCAGAGACCATAAAATTGTGGTCGGAACCACAAAACTGTGGTCGCCGACCACAATTTTGGGGTAGGATTCGCACATTATTTTAAAAATTGCGATAAGTAGTAATTAAACCAACATACCTTTGTTTCCTATACTTAATAAAAAACTGCGTATTTTTTAATTATTTTTAATGCTCACGATATATTTTTAAAGTGAATAGTATTCGGCATATTCAATTTTTAAAGTTGCCACACGTTAATTTAATTTTTGAGAAAAAGCCACGGTGAACTTTAAATTTGCCACGGTCAAAAATTTTTATTTATTTTTTACTTATTACTTCCGATTTTTAATTGCCGTTGCTCCTTCCAAGTTTTTGTCGCTTTAATTTTTTCGAAACTTTACAGCTTACTGACCACAATATTGTGGTCGGCGACCCCAAAAATGGGGGAGCTGAGCGAAGAAATAGGACAGGGACCACAAAATTGTGGTCGCCGACCACAGTTTTAGGGTCTCAAGCCTACCACAATATTGTGGTCGGCGACCACAGTTTTGTGGTATGAGTATAGACTGGCATAGCTAGAAAATATGGCTTATTTCATGAATGCTCTCCGTGTGTAAAAAGCTCAAAATTTTTCTCTTAAAAAGTTGTTTGCTCATGAATGCAGAGGCACATATTAAAAATGTCAACATTTCACTTTTCTGTCTGCTGCAGTGATTCAGCAGATGTACTTGGGTTTTTAGGGAGCACTTGAGAGAAAATATATTTAGAATGATGGCAAAGTGGTTTTTAGTTTTTATAACAGCGTCTTTTCTCGGGCTCCCAGGGTGCAAAACCGGATTGCTAAATAATGTTGTAAAAGAGAATTATGGTTGATTGTGGTGCTAATAATGTTGCTGGAAATGTGGAAATTGTGATTACCTCTTCCTACATCACATATACCTAATCCAAACATAACAAGATTGTGATGTGTTGTTTGTACTGCTGTAAAAAATGCATCAAAGGATTCATATGAAATTTCAGATCGTGACTATGAAGTACCCACATGCTTTTCGATTTAAGCTGTACGCGTTTGGAGTATTGAAATATTGAAAAATAGTCCAGCATAAAATTGTATTCGAACTGAAACGAAGCGTTTAAAAGATTATTTACATTTAAGAAGAACACAACGGTTCTATATCGTTAGCATTCAATTTATTGTAGTATCCCTTTGTTTGCCAAACAATCGCTTGCAATCACTTGCGCACGATCAACCCTACCGGTTTCAAGTTGTATTCACACCTTTTCACTACAATTTCATGTGAACAATTTTTTTTTTCAATTTTATTGTAAAATAATCTCAATGAAACAGAAGGAACATGTACTAATACTTTATTCTTAATTTCTTTTTATTTTAGTCTGCATGCAATATCCTGTCCCTAGGTGTACATTACAATTCCTGTAAACCCGTTTTAATGAATTGTAAACTCATAATTATATTATAATATCACGAAGAAAATGAGCAATGATGTCATGTGTCCTTTGTCGCCAGTTTTTATGTGTTTTTACCGCAAAAAAGGTAAGAGGAAAGCCTACTGGGACGCATTTTATACTGTGCTTCACATAACACAAATTGTGACAAAGCGGTATTTCCGTCCGTCACAAAAAAGGAAATGAAGTTGGCAGGGGGCTGATGCACAGAATCTGATTTGAGCATATATTTGATAAATATTCACACAGATACTTAATATGGATAATATATAGTCTCAAAGTAGTAATCCAAGTTAAGAAGTAAACGAATAAATGAATAGCTAGTAAGGTTCAACTCGGATTGGTCCTTTTTCTGGCATCCAAAAACTTTGCAGTAATATGTAAGTTTTTAAATTTTGAAGGTCTTGAGTTTGTAAATTACGACAACACGAGGAGAGCAAGCGGTGCAATTTGTATTTATTGATTGATTAATCAAGTGGTTAACAATTATTGTATGGTCTTGTCAGTATTTAATCCATATACTCAAACGATGATGTCCTGTGTACAATAGGTACATTTTCAACTCCCTTGGCGATTGATTGATTATTCATTGAAGGACAGGCAGATGGTGTGCAAGGGAAGAAATATTTTCCTGGTGGTTTGCACAAAAAATAAAAGTGAGTGCAATGTATGTACCTTGGTATCTACCTACACGATGAACTCCTGAAATTATAGCCTAACACGCTTTATCGTTCAAAAAACAAGCAAGCATGGTTGTGTTTTGCTCTTTTAGTTTGTTCTTTTCCTTCATGTTTTTCTTGTCTTATCATCAGATATTTTACAACAATCGAAACTCGTTCCGACATTATTGCGACAATGAAACAGTGTGTGCAGTCGACTTGCCTCTGTACCTCTGTCAGTGCGAGGGCGAGGCAGGCGGTAGTAATGTACATTGTACATCAGCTAAAGGCCCAGGCAAAGATACGATAGGATACCAACCGACGAACAACAAAAATGTTTTAAAAAAATGAAATTAATTGGTGCTACGTTTTCCACTACAAAAGAAGGATTTAACTTCTTTATTATCACGATAAACAAGAGAAAATTGTATTACTTTTGCGGTTTACTGGCATGGCGGTGGTTGGTCCTCGCGTAAAGATATTCTTAGTAGTTTATCCCCTGATCGTGGTTTGTACCAAGTCGTAAAATTATCAAATAAACAGAGGTAAACTATAACCATCAACCAGACTCCCTGGTGCGATCTGGAACATTTAAGTTGCTAATTAAAAAATATATGCCTTATTGCTGATCCCACACAAAAAGAATGAGCTCATGATTTGTGATTTTCATGATTAAATTTTAAAACCTTGAGAGCACCGCTCAGTTGGTGCTGTTGTAGTAGTGCTGTTGATCCATTATTATCCCATTATCTGAGAGAAAGAATCAAGGTAGCAGTAAAGCTACAAAAATTACGAGTTATTTTTTCCACTACCTTGATTGGCATCATCATCTCGAGGATCATGTACACAGACAACAACGACATATGCCCTATGCACTTTTCTTGTTCTTGCCACAGTTTATTATACAATTTATTTTTTATTATTTATGCGAGGAGCACAACACACTAATATAAGTCGGAGGAAATTACCGTCATATCACATGTTTAATGATTCATATTTTCGAAGCAAATTAGTACATTAAAAAAGGAAATGATAGAGCGTTATAAAATAAGGGGGAACATATTACATTACATTATAATATAATAAAAATAAACAAGAGCAACAATCCGTTGCAGCCAATGAGAGCCAGAGAGCACAGCTATATATCCCCATGTGCATATAACTAACAAGTTTTTTGACATATTATTCTCTTCAACTTCAACTTGAGTTAGATTTTCAGCAGAGATAATTATTCTCAGAGACAAAACAAGGAGAGGAGTGCACAATGCAGTCATAAAATCGAGAAATGACAAACAAAAATGCTTAAAAATATACGTGCCTTATATCATGCATTATCGCTGCAGCACTTGGAGAACTGGTATTGTCACTCACTACGCTGCGCTCTACACTCACAACACATACTTGGGAGAATATTTTGTAGAAGTTTTATTTGTTATGGGAGTGCTGGCTAGAAATAGTCTATTCCACTCCACAAATAACCGTCAACATTTTTATTGTCGCTGCGCACAATTACTGTTAAGTAAGTTGAGTGGTTGAATGCTCCTGCGTATGAGTGAATGCGGCTAAATGTCACAAAGGAAAAGGAATGACAACACTTTTATTATATTGCTGATCTAATAATCAGGATAGCAATAATAAAAAGGACTTTCTTTTCAAGAAAAATGTAAGAAAATGGGGATGGATACAACGGCCATAATTCAAATGTAATTACAAATTGTGATGTGATACAAATGTATGTTAACTGTTCAATAATGAATGGTAGTGTAGTGACTTTGTAAAAAAAATATAAGGACATAATAAAAAAGTAAATCTAAAAATGCATAATATATTACACTAATGACATACGATTACATTTTTAGATGTGTATATGTTTATTTATAGCTTTGCTCTAAGAGCCGTTTGTAGTAATTCTGGTTATATAGTGTGCTAGCACATACATACACAGCAGTAAAAAAAGATGCAAATTAAGTTGTAAATTATAGTAGATGTCTTACGGAATAAAAATGATAAAAATTGTACGTGTTCGTGTTCGGAGGAACAGGTAAGCTTAATTGTAAAAATGTCAACAGGCATATTAACAAGGTTGAGTGGTTTCAGTTCAGTACGATGATCCATCTGATAACGCTGCTTTGCGTTAATTTGCTAAAAATACACATTGCAATGCACATACCTTTGAAATGTATTGAAGGTACTTCTAGGTACTAAATGCAAAAATAATAAATTGAAATTGAAGTCACTCTGCATTGACGAAGAAAAGAATACAATTTTTCTGTGTGGGGAGCTGCCTGTCTTTTTATATGATTGCCCCTTAATGTTCTGTTTTGTAATGTGATAAAGATCTCCTCTATAAAAACAAGTTAAATTAATTGAGCTTCATTATTAACGACTAGTCGTCCTAAATTCACGCAAACAAGTAAATTGTTAATGTGTAATATTTATGCTCATGCAAAAAAGAGACAGCATCGCATCTGGTGTGCAGATCGTGTTTCAAGTAGACGGGCAAAAATCCAAGTCTTTCCTGGAGACCCGAAGCAACAGCAACTAGAGAAGTGAGAAGATAATCTTACTTGTTTTATATACTATCACATTTATTCTTTTTTATTTCATGTTTTTTGTGTATTTTGAACCCAATTACAATCAAATAAATTACATTCATTTACATTTCATTATGAGAAGAAAGCATATTATTATACTTGCCTGTCAATTTCACGTACAGATAAGCACTGATTTCATCTATAATCTTAATCTTAAACTGATAGATGTGGAATTTATATCTGCTTGTAAAAAATGTCTGGATGATCCAAGTTGTAGCACAACTTTTGCCCATTAAATGATAGTCTTTACGTATGCCAATTTCAAACTGTTGCCTATAAGATCCAAGAATTCATTTATGTGTGGTGTTAGTTATTTTAGTTGTTAGAAAACAAACGAATTACAAGTCTGCTTCATGTGAGAGGGTATTAGGAATACTTGCACATGATCTTTCTCCACTGCTAACTGCGAAGTGATTCAGACAATTATTAGAGTATATTATAAACACAACACTGCAGCCAGAAACAATAACATTCATCGAGTTAGCAAAATAGCAAGTTTGCCCAGCTAAAGCCAAAAATCGGAATTTCCATCTATATTAAAGTTGGAGTTGTTTTACATGACAGGGGTTCACCAGTGCAAATTGAAATGAGCTACAATCAATCAATATTTTGTCCATCGACGATATCTCAACTAAAAGTAATAACACGCCACCTCAGCCCAAAAATGAAATTCTATGATGCAACTGGAATAATAAAAGTGCACACAATTGAGTGCTGTACTCGAACATAGTTTGAAGTTTGGTAACACTGAACCAGTGTTTTATACCGTAAGTTTCCATACACATTCATTTTCCTCTACATCTCCAACTCTAATTATTGCAGAGGGTAGGCCAACAAATTTAAAAGACCATGCCCAAGTAACAATACAAGGCCGTGGTCAAATATAGCCCTCATTAATCGTTTGCAGAATTTTATTTTCTCTCTTCAAGAATAATATCGGGTTACAATTATTATTACGACAAAATGAGGTACTGCAATTACCTTATATTATGTGCCTATAATATCCTCTTATTCTGCTTCTGATCGCTTTCCCCTTTATGTTTTAGCAGTACATGTGTTCATATTACTTATTATGCAAATTAATGTTCAGTTTCGACCCATGGTCCATTCTGCACGCAGACTAAACTATATATTTCCATTATACCAAGGCGATGCTGTATAAGCAGGTCTAAAACGTGTGCAGTCGTATGTCTATTTCCATTCTAATACAAAGAGCCTTATCTTCATCCATGTCTATTGTTGATTGTGGGTCAATTGTTATTCATGTAAAACGTCTCTTGTTTTGCCACCAGCAGGGAATTCTTTAAAAACTTTTCAACTGCTCACGACTAATTTCCTTGCCATGTGGGATTAACATTAGATAAATTGGCAGTAGCTACTTTTCCTATACTTCAACAAGGCACAAGGATGGCTGGACTTGTAGATACACAGGAAGATATTTGTGTATAAGTAATAATAAGTAGTGTTGACTTGAAGGCATAAAACAATAAGAGCCTTTTCTCAATAAAAGCTACAGTGGAAATAGTGTTTGCGTTGCTATTATTGTTGCTGCTGGGCCTTGTTGTCCAGAAGAAAAAGAGAGAAAAGAGAGAGCATAAGATGCGTCATGAATAATTTAAGCCAACCCCCTGCCAAAACAGCTTGACCTGCTGGCCACTTTTTTCATGCATTTTTAACAAGAATGCATTGCACGCATGCATGCAATAAGTCAGTAAAGAAAGATGATAAGTGAGTGGTGGTGGTGGATGGAGCGAGTGTGTTGTCTTGTGTGTGTGGAGGTAATATGCAATGGAACCGGCTGCTGAATACTATTATCATTTTATCTGTTGCATCATTATTATTATCATCATCTTCATAATCATATCCACTTAGCTATTTATTTATGAGCTCCTTTCAAAGTATCCATATGAATGTGGAATGGTGCTTGTTATCTCGTAAAATAACAGTTTACAAATAAGAAGTAGTAGTGGACATTTCTACCAACATTTATATGACGATATATTCATGGTCCGATTATAATAACAAAAGTAATGATAGGAGCAGTCTTACAAGATTATTTAAAATTACACACGCCTTCTCCTTAGTATATTTATCTAATAGCATACAAAAATAATAAGATGCAGCATACAGAAGTATGATGCTCATTCACAAACTCTTTTACTTTTCACTTTAAATTATTGTCGATCATTTTCACCTTACCTGTTACCTTACTTTGCCCTCTGCTAACTTATGAAAGAAATATATGCAAATCATTTAACGCCTTCACAATACCATTCACTAGTCAGTAGTAAAATAATCTTAAATTAAAAGTATTTCGATATAAATTGTCAAGTGTTTATCAAATATTAACTCGGCACAAGTTTGCTACGACACAGCGTAATAGACAAGTAGTGCGGATACCTGGTTTGTGCCTAAACATTATGAGCTTAAAATTTCGAATTCAATCCATTCAATGATTTAATTTTTGGCAATAACAATTTGCATCATCGTCGTAAAAGGTCTTAAGCATCTTTAGAATCGTCAGCTATTCACCGAAAAAGTAACACCATCAAAAACATACGTCTAATATATATGTTATACATATTATTGTACTGTACAGTAATAGTATTTTTACAAATTATGTATCTGTTGAGTTGAGTATGTATTGCCCGTATCTCCTATCGTAGAGAGTAGAGTATCTAAATAGTTGAGACTTGAGTCTAGAGAAATGAGGTGGAGTTAATAATTATAAGCTAAACATTTATTTAAGGTATAATTTATTTTGATCGTAATTTAAACAATTCTCAAGAGTTTCTCCTCTCTGCCTGTGCTTAAGGTGCCTTAATTTATAAGTAATAAGTGGATATGGAGCAGGGTGGGAAACCGGTTTAATATTTTCCTCTGGAACTTGAAGACGCAGTGAAAAGTGCAATATTTATTTCAACATTCAGAATACCAACTAATGCAGGCGATGGTATGCTATATTGTAGTACTATACTTGCACATAACTTTTCCTCGACTTTTGTATCAGTGCATCAAATCTGATCTCTATCTTTTTTGACTACCCACCCTTCATACATAATAACCTCGTTTTTTAACATCATCAGCATCTCTCTCTCCCTCCTTTTCATAATTTCCATCATCATGAGCAACAACTCATACATTATTTTGGACACTGATACCCGTGTGTGTTGTGTACGTTGCAGTCAACGAGTGTTCCTCCAACCTCTTCACTCTATCAACATTTCCCATCTCTCGTCCTTGCTTGCCAGAGAAGCTCATGCTTTTAACAAGCTCCATATTATTTTCTATTTCACCACACATTACAGCAAGTAACTGGACTGGGTATCAGCATGAGTACATATAATTGGTTTATCTATCAGACGCACTCTTTTAATATTTACCTTAAATGTGTTGCTGCTAATCATCATATTTATATTTCATTTTCTTTCCACTTTATTGGATGGGCACCTCCAACTAACTGCATTTATATCTAACGATCTGCTTTTCAACTTGTTCCAAACCTGATGTACGCATCCAAATATATTCTGCTCACTCCTAGTTTCCAATTATACTTCCTATTTACCATACTAAAGTAGAAGAACAACTATTGTTGTATTTACGTTAATCAGTAATTTGGACAAAAACATTATTACCTGTGCAAATGATTCGAAGAATGAATGTAATTGGTGTATATATAAAATATTTCGGATTCATAACCAATGCTCGCATTCGTGCAATTCCTCTTAATCTACAGATTTTGTCAATTACCTTTATTATGAACAATATTTCACTGTCACCGCATCACCTCACAATATAAACGAATGCATAACTAATCATAATGAAATAGAAATGGGAACGTGAACAGTACATTCTCTTATGTGGATGATTTTGCCTTTTGTCTATATTTACCGCATTTGTGTCTTCCTGGAACATCGTATCTATCCCTGGAACGGAATACGGACAGCAGTTTTTCTGTGAGCTGCTAAAACCCATAATGATAATGGTCCCTCCGGAGAAGTCTTCTTGAAACTTGCACAACAACGCACATAATAACAGACGAGATAAAAAAGCGATGGGATACGGTGGCAAGTGTGCATGAATACCAATCAGGTAATAATTTATGGCTAAAGGTAATAAACAAAGGATTACTGCTGACTGCGACAGGCCAATAATGTACCCAACTTCTGGGCTAGTTAACTGGAAGCATACTTATCCATGTCTTTTCATTTTGGTTTGGTATGAAATCCCATGATGGACTTTTACCTCTGGGTTCAAATAGAACTAAATTTATGAAAGTATTTAAGGATATTTAGAAGGATGGTGTTGCTCAATGGTAGACGCAGCTCATCAACAAGCTTCCTTCTGTTTTTTATTGTTCCACAATAAATTTAAGTGGAAATGAAACAAGAGAATATGAAGCGTACTAACCGTTTAACCATTTACCACCATCACTGCATATAATTATATTATGCGGACAGGCGTTGCTTACCTGAGCAAAAAAGACCAGTTTGTTAATATTATGTATGGTGGTTGGTGCTTTCAATGACAAGCTTTAAGCCATAATACAAAACTGGTATCATAATTTTAACTATTACGCAAATCAATGTCCTCCTCGTAAAAATAACGTGCTTTTTCCAAGCCTTTCTTTTGGTTAAAACAAAAACGCTTATTACATAACATATTTAAATTTACAGAGAGGAAGAGAGAAGGAGACAATTTGTTCGAAAAAGGAAGCATGTATAGCTTTACCTCCTAGACGCTCAAACCCAAAACCGCATATGGAACACGTTTATTGGTATAAACAGTGTCCGCGAAGAGTGTACATGTCCGAATCCTCCTTGTTGTATTTTGTCTGTCGTGAAGGAATTTTGATGGGATAATTTTTATGAGACTTTTATGATTCTATCATCATGGGCTGTGCAAGCGAAGGAAAAGAGGAGGAAAAGTCAAGGTCATTTGTGTGTCGGAATGCATATAACGTTTGTGGTACTTCTGTCTGTAACTGTCGACCAAATGGACATACAAATACCTAGTAATATTTATGCATGTTGTACTTATTAGGAATGGACGTAGATTGCCGGTCTGGTGTAATTTTCGTTTTGATAGGTATTTGGGCGTCGCAATAATATCAGTACATGATATGAAATGTGTATTGTGTTTATCGATATTCTTTTACAACATAATATCTTTAATCTGCATCAAAGGGTTTTTCTTTGCAGAACAATTTGTTGACGCAAGTTATGAGAACTTTATTTTAGTTGACTGGATGAATGAGGACGAGTATTTTCAAGTTTTTTGTCAAGTGATGAAATCATCATCGCCTTAATTATCAGGTTGTCTTCTTAAGATCAGCTTACAAAATCAGATCAATAATAGGTCTTCTTTACGTTGACACTATATTATTTGCACTAACGCTTTGCGTTTAGTCTAATCTGGTCTTAATTGGTAAGGAAAGCAAAGAATATTAAATGTGTTGAAACATAAAAATCTTCATGTGACAACGACAACTTATTCGCAGCAGCCGTTATATTCTACGACACACAATACAAAGTACACTGTATATATTTTCAAATGAATTTATGCAGAGCAGAGTGACTTCCTGCTGCGCCTCAGTTGTTTGCTTGCTTCATGAACTGTTGTTAAAAGTCAACCTAGTAAAATGATACTTTGTCCAAACAGCGTTATTATAACTTGTACGAAATATTTTGAAATTTCATGCGTGTATAGGATCTTGAAATGTTGCACTTCTATTTTAAGATGGCCTAATGCAAACACATGCACAGGATATATATATTCTTCACAGTTAGCGTTTGAAAAAAATCAACTTGGACTCATGTCGTGTCGTAACAGGAACATAAAACGCTTAACTCTTTGGTCCTGTGCTCCTGATTTTTACGGCATTGACAACCTGGAGAGATCGTTATAATATAAATAGCTGACAACTAAGTACACACAAAACACACAACTTGTTACTTTGTATGCACTGCCGTTTCATACTTAAATTTTCAGGTTATTTTTACGAGGTGGAAATCAACAAGGAAAAAGCTGTTTCTTCACATGACAAATCTGACAAAGTTTTGAGCTAAGGAAGTTGGTTTTTTGGAAGCAATTCGATTTCGTTGGATACACATCTATCTGCTCTACGTATCTGTGTGAATACTTAATGATCCTCACGTCCAACAATATCTGCTTCTATTTTCTAAAATTGACACAGTGTGACATTTTACAAAATCAGACAATATCTCCAATTTACAACACTGGAATACAAGGAGAGGAATACAACTTGATAGTCAGTTTATCGTTCGTTTCCTTTATTTGATGCTCATTTTTTACCATTTAAAATCTGCTTTTCCTCAAATAGCCTATTGTTAATAATATATATTCGAATATATGAAGTACTATCTGAAATATGTACATGTTGTGATCAGATACAGGTAGAGATTGAATTAATCCAATTTCATTTCACCACCTTAGTCGAAGACGATGAATTCGGAATACCAATGCAGAAAGAAGCCAGTTTGTCATTATTGTTATTACCAAAACTAACTTGCCACATTAAAAGTTGTAAAGGTGGATTATAAACAGCAATTGGAGAAAAAGTAAAATTGTTTGATGGTACAAGTGCCGATCATTAAAACAATCTTTGTAATGTATACCGGATAGTGGGAAGGAGAGGCAGGCAGTATCTGCTCGAAATTTCAATGAAAATAGTACGAGAAGTAAACTACACATTATACATTGCTGGTTAAAGGAATAAATGACAGGGTCATAAAAAATTATCTTCCGTACACACCTGAGTGTGTGATCCACCACTAGACAAAGCACGTATTCATGTAATGATGTAGTAATTATTGTTCGTAGTAATGAATGGCTATTCGCTGTAACTGGCAGCAGCAGGGCATCATCAGTAATATTCAGCGCAGAAATCGTCAAAACCTGTGAGACATGCCCGAAAATTGCATACGTAACGTGGACGGTTTGATTTTTCATAAGGATGTATAGATTTTTTTTTCTTTTTGCAATTTATGAAGAAAGCATACTTGACATTATATCAGGTACGTATAATACCTACATATGCTTTGCTATAGGGTGTTTGATGCTTTGATACATGATATTATGTACGGATATGATGGGGGGTTAAATTCTGATTCGTATAAAAAAACTTGCCTTTAATCTTCATTCCGGGAGCTAATCAAGTGATTTAAAGTTTTGATGGAAGAAATGAAGTAGATATGTAGCAGTATCAAATCAGGGTTTTTGAAGAAATTTATCGTAATTTTCATCTTGGGCAAAAATCGTCAAAAATCCCTTGAGTATTTTCGTGACAAAATTGCAAAAGGGAAAAGTAATTTTGTCATAAATTGGTCAGTAATTAAGATACTGAACGTAGTAGCAATTTATTGAAACGCTTTTTATGCAATGACTAAAAACTAACAAACAGCAAACAGTTACAAAACAAGAAAATAGTTTTTTACGTCAAAATGAAAAGGAATTCGTGCCTCATTAAAGTAAATTGTACAATGCAACTGCACTTCAAAACTCCTTGTCATTCCAATGTAGTTTCAAGTATGACCAGAAAAGAAAGATGTAATTATGTGTGTGCCAAGATTAAGTCGTTATTTCCTTCCCTTCCTAGAAAATCATTGTTAAAATGTTTTAAATGAGACCGTGCATTTGAAGCCTCCTCCAGTCTTTAAAAACAGACATCGCTTAGTAAAAAATAGTTCCGAGTTTTTGTCTACCATATAACGACATCCATGCAGTTGAAAATCTCGATAGAAGGAAAATTAGCGCGCTACACGTCTAAAAGTTCGCTAATAGAATCGATCCAGCTTAAAACTGTTATGTAAAATGGCCACCGAACTGACTCCACCACCGTATCATTATACAGAAATCCCACTATACAGCACGTGAATGCAATATCAATGCTAAGGCGGAGTTCGAGATCCCCCATTCCATCTTTAATGCATAATACGTGAGCACTGAAATAGAGAAGGGTTGCAACTGCAACTATGTAACGAAGCTATACATAAATTGCCAATAAATGCACCACCCTGTATGCAGCCTGCGTAATACATTGGTAGCTACGAAATTTGATAGTAATTGAACATGTTCCTGAACTGCACAATGTACAATATGTATTTTCATGTATCATAAAGTTTAATGAAAGGATATTTAATATGCACCTGAAATTGGAAGAAAGTGCATATTTTAGTATCATGCATGAAACGCTGAAAGTATGACCTTTGCGTGGTGAAATGTTCGAACGTATGCTGTGTTGTGCTTCTTTAGATACATGCATTTCTTCATAAGTCCATTTTGTTGTGACTTTTTCATGAGAATGGGAAGATATGAACTTTAAAACATATTGAAACGTTTGCGGTAATTAAATCATTTCTCTGCATTTAATATTTCTGTTATTTTTTTCTGATTCGGTATCATACACAAAGTTGAATAAATTAAACATTTTAAATATATAGGGACAACAGTAGTAGTATTCATTCTTACTTATTTAGTCGATTAACTCTAAAATACATTTACAAAGTTATGTACGGGGTTTAATAATACTTTTCAAAACTGTTTGTCATCGCAAACAAAACATATTGCAAAAGGTAATAATATCAGTTATACTATATGAAGTACATTGATTTGATACAGGTGCGCCCTCACAAAACATCATAATGATCTGACATAGAATGATGATTTTCAAGATCGAGAAAATACTTATTCACGTGTAACATTTAAGTAACCAGTACATAGAGAGCGTATGGAACATGGGAAAGAGTGATCTTATAACTTTTACAATGACTAAAATTATATCTATTTTCATAGGGTTGATTGAGGGTGATCATCGTCCTTACGTTCTGTGAAAGTTGTGGTGCAACGCAGCCATTTCTTCTTCGTCTGAGTATTCTTCATCCATCACGATCTCTTCCTCATCATCACTCATGCCCTCCGAGTAATTTCTCGTCGAGTCTGCAGAAGTGGCTGAAGACGAGAGATTGGAACCAGAGGAGGGGAGATCTGAGCGTGAGCCGTTGTTACCGTATTTCTTCTCGGATTGTTCCTCTTGTTCCGTTCGCTTGTGTTTTGTACGTCTATTTTGAAACCACACTTTGACCTAACGGGAGTAAACAATAAATAGAAAACATGAAGTTCTTGTTCAGCAACATATTGTTCCTTGCAAAATCGCCGTTAACTCCCCTAAAAATCAACTATCTTCTCCATAATGCATAATTAGCTCTGTTTGAGAATCAACTTACTTGTGTTTCAGATAGCGATAATGATTTGGCCAATTGTTTTCTTTCCGTTCCCACAACATAGTGATTTTTCTCAAATGCATGTTCCAATCTGAGCAGTTGATTGGGGGTAAATGCGGTACGGATTCGCTTAGGTTTGCGAAATGGCTGAAACAGGAAGCCTGAGAGTTCAGGACCTATAAAATAACAAAAATCATAACATCAGTCAAATGAAGCACCATAATGTACACGAAATATATCCACAGCGGACGTTTTGTGCACGATTATCGATAAGTAATGCAGAATTTGGGCAAGTTGATTTGTATCAAACTTCACGAATTTCGTCTGTGCAGTGAAATCATGAATGTTCAGTGAAAGCTATGATATAACGTAATTATAGATTTAGGGGAAATAAGAAGTGGGGCTGAAAATTAGATTGGCCGCAACTCTTTGTTAATTATTTTAGCATAAATGTTTGTAAATATTCTTGGGTGCATTATCTTCTTTTATAGAATTATGGATTGTTGGTTGGTTGGTATGAGTAGTAGTACAAGTGCTGAAGGAAGGGGCATTCGCTACTAGACCCAAATAACAACTAGTGCAAAACTACAAATTGCTAGTGGATATTAGCTTTTTAAGTTGTAAATGACATTGACATTGAAAAGTAGCTTACCAGGACCAAAACGATGTGGAAAGAGCCTTGATTGTCTCGCCAATAGCCAAGGGTACAAAGGATGTGCTGCCGCAGGATGATGTTGATGTGGAGGTTGAGCCCACGGTGGAGGCAATCCCGGATGATGATGCGCAGCAGCGGCAGCCGCTGCAAAATTGAGTACACCCGGTGGATAAGCTCCAAAAGGAGGTAATCCTTGTGGACCAACCATTGGAACTCCAGATGGTGAAATTTGTGGTGGTCTTTGTCCACCTGGAGGGAAGCTTCCGTGAAGAGCCGAAGGGTGGTGAGCGTTAGGGTGAGGGGATAAATCGTTTGAAAGTGTTGTAGTTTCAGGTGCACTTGCACTACTTCCAGGTCTTGACGACGGAGGAGAATCTGGCAGTGGTGATTTACGACTGTCGTTGCTTGGACTAGGACTTCTTGATGAGGTTGATGATGCGACACGATTGTTCACTGCACTGCTATCACTGATGATTTTCTCATGATTATTATTGCCACCTCCCGGAATACTGTTATTGACACCGCCAAATGCAGGATGAAGCAAATGTGGTGGCAGTTGTCTTTGTTGTGGATGCAGGGGAAATGGAATTGGTCGAATTGGACCAGAGTTTCCAACAATACTGTTATTATTCACGTGATGGAGTGAAAATGGGTAAGGGAGATTTGCAAGGGAGGGCTTTATGTCACGAGAGTACTTTTCTTCGTCTTTGCTATTACAACAGGGATCACCAGGACTTGATGGTGCAGGAGAATTGCCATTCCGTTCGTTTTCCACAGAGGATAACCTTTGCTGAGATCTTTGGAGTGACTTACTAAGCTTACTGAACTCTTCCTCATTTTGCGAGATTTTATTATTATTATGGTTCTTTTTCGACTCTCCTCCTCCCTCGCCACCAACAATTGAGTCAATAGAAAAGCCAATTTTTGGCCTTAGTGCTGTAGCAGGGGGAGGAGGTAACACAGTCGTTGTCGGAGCTGAAGGCATCATACTAACTTTAACTGGGGCAATGATAGACACAATCACAAAATGAATCAACTTTTTGTTGTTGTTGTTTATTTTAACTGGCTGCTTCTTAGTGAACAACTCATAGCAAAGTACTTTCCATTTGAAAAGGTTCATTTTGCTAACACCAAAGGTGTTTTAAGTTGATTACTTGCAGGCATTCCACCGTAATGCTTTTCACTATTGCTTTTATATTTGATGTCCACCACTTTTTTCGTTCAAAATTTCAAATTTTATTGTTAACAAGTATTTGCATTTATTTACTTTATCTGCAATTGAGAAGGATTAATTTAAACCACTTCCCATCTTTTTATGTTTCAGTGATCACTGCACTTGCACTCGAGCTTATTCCACCATCAATCTACCAGACTCTTGTAATTTCTCACATAAAAACTAGTGAGTTTTGTTGCTTGTCTGAAGTGAGCTTCTTTTTTCTTCGTTTCAGTTTATCCCAAAAAGAGCAGCTAGTAGCTCCGCTCTGACAGCATGACTTACTGAAAGAACGACCAGATAACCAATGAGCCTATGAACTCACATTTCACGTCTCTCACTCTGTCTAGCTCTCCTCTGTTCTGTTTGAGTGCTCGACTGCTTTTAAGACACTTTACTCACCCTCTCAGTCAGTGCGTATTGTTAACAACGTATCTGTGCACTGTACATGTTATATCTACTCACCACCACCACCACAGCAATATTGTGAGGAAAAGGAGGAGTGGAGACGAAGAAAATGAGGTACAGCCATGAACAGACAGAGAGAACAAAACGAACGGAGAGAATAAATAAAGTGCGGTATGGCTTGTTGTTACAAAGCTTTTAAAAACTTTTGATAAATACACGCCGAGTATAGGACACCTCAGCCAGCTCGTTAGGATTGCGTATGTGATTTTAGCCATGGCATAACCGCACGTTAAACTTGGTCTTGCTTCCATACGACATGTAATTACTATAAAATACCTAAAACTTGCACGGGTTTTTGGGTATATACCATAATAATATGAATTGTTGGCTGGCTTGGTTGGTTTTACTTTTTGGGGTAGTGTGTAGCGTGTAACATTTTTCAAGTTATACAATAAGACACAAGTGATCATGCCTGTATATACACATATTATAAGTTGTAGGTACATGAAGTAATTTATACAGTGCAGTGATAAATAAGGTGTTTTTCAAAGCACACGAAAACTCATAATTTTATTTTTGTCTTAAGTTGAAATTGACAACGCACAGGCAATAAGAATTTAATACTTTTTTTCCAACAGCAGAAAGTCATTTCTTATCCATGGTTCATCTCCTGCAAGCGTAAACGAGACAACTAATTGAAAAATAAATAATTTTAAGGTGTTGCATAGAAGTCAGGGGTTGATTTAAGGTACGGGTTAGGTTTTTACCGGGAAAACTATTCTGTTGGAATATTTTACTAATGTAAATTTTCAAACATCTCCTACCTTCGTATGGCATTGTATTCAAAAGGACGACATGTGATAAAAAATTAATGATTTGAAATTGGAGAACACTCAATTCTCTAAAAACATTTATGTTGCATAATAATGGTGATATGCCTAAGAAAAATGATATTTTGGTTAAAAAGTATGCAAACTAAACAAATAAATTCTTTCGCACGCAAGTATTCATGTAACAGCAACATCAATAGCAAATTAGTTTTCGTAATTTCGTTTAATCGCTAAACGTTTGCTGTAGAACATATTGCCGTTCATATTTGCATTTGTACCCGCATATTAGCGCAAAAAGGGATGATAATTTAGTTGACATTGATGGGTGGTCTGTACAATTTTTTACTTCTTCGTAGGTTTTACTTTTACGTACCCGTAGGCGTTCCTCGTATATCTACCTACCTATCCGTTTCGCAGTGCATGTTAGTGCTTTTCTAGAAATAATGACTACGAATTATTTGTTATTACGCATAAAATAAATAAAAATCACCACACAAATGGTTTCACCTGCTCTTAATCAAAGAATTTGTTCTTGGATGCTATTAGCATGATATCAAAAACTTAACCCAGCAATTATTTAGCTCACCATATGCGAATAATATTCCGTATACATTCCAGTAAAATGGTATGGTAGAGTAACGCTGATAATAAGTGTCGAAAATGGTTATTAAATTAGCGTAATTTTGTATGGCTTGCGCATCTTCTTAATTTTAGGTTATCCATGCAAATATTTGCCTTATTTAAATTAAAAAACCAGTTCGTGTTGCACAATTGTGAAAAATATGCCTCATTAAATATACCTTACGAAGTCAGCAAAAGTAAATTATAAAACGATCACGGGAAAAATTGCTTTCATTGAAATAGCGAACCCGTATGATTAGCCATTTTACTTTGAAAATACCTAAAAATGAAATAGGGGTCTATTTTCAAGGGTCACAAATTTCAACTCGTGAAAATTGCTTTGGTTCATTGAGTCGCTTACTATTTGTCGTGACTTTGGACTTGGGACGCGCTTAAAATTCAATGGAATAAAGAACAGTCGAATTTTCAATTCAACGAAACAAAAAAATGAACAATGAAATGATGATGAATCGATATACTCTCTATTAACACAGTCATTCGTAAAATAAAATGTCACGCTTGAAAGGAGTACTCCAGCAGCAGGACAATGCACTTTTCCAGTATGTGATCATTTAAGTAAGTCGGGTAAAGATGACTTGACTTTATAAAATTGTTGAATGAAAGAAAGAAACCTCTCGAAAGGTCATGCTGCATTTTAAGCACATTATAACCATGCATATACGATCATTGTTAGCATGAATGGTATAAAAGGCTCCGCAACCAATGCAGAGTAATAAAGAAGAACGCACCTGGAACGAATGGAAAATGTAGCGTATGATGGATAATGGCCAGTGCCTTTTTGTAGAGATTTTGTGTTTGTTATTGTTGTTTTTTGTATCCCTTGGGAGGCTGGCCACTTGCACTCATTTGTCCCTTTTATAAGGTCCATTTTCTATTGACAATGACGTTATTATGTATCATTGTTATTTTTATTGACTTCCACAGCTTATAATAATCTCCATCCAGCAAATCTTTTTCTTTTGTGTACGGGCATATACACGAGCATAAGGCCAGGCACAACAATAGGGTAAATGGAAACGGGTATCTGACCAGCAGCATCTCCACCTCTTCTGAACTATAATGGGCAAATTGAAAATTTATTAACTCTCTTTGACCTAGGTAAAGGTTACTACAATTAAACTTTCGGTTGGATGCAGTTACAGTGCAACAACTTGAATGGGGAGTGTGAGTGTGCTATAAGGACAGATGCTCTGATACTAGCTGTAAATATGCTGCTGTGATTTCTCTCCATGCAGCGATGTTATTATTTTGCATTTTACCTTCCAGGAATCTTGAGATCATTGTTGAATAGCGACATTGTCGTTGATACAGTTGTGTAGATTTTCGTTCATATATTTCTAAAAAGAAAGAATGCAATAATATGCTGAAGTCAATAGTATCATTATCGCCTACTCTTCTTTTTAAGACTTTTCCATTTGGTACAACAACAGTAACTTTGTTAAAAGAATGAATGCTAACATGTTGCATGCTGAAAATTCTTGTCATTATTGTTATTTACAGGACTGAAAACATGCTGCTGTGAAATAACATGCTAATAGACTACTACTGGTGCTGGCAGCACATTACTCGCATCTGCCAAAACGATGACATTACTGCGACTATTCTAGTAATGTATTATTCAACGCGCATGTGTACAATCAATCTTTGTCATAATCATTTATAGAAAGGTACACAACAGCCAAAGCTCTGCTGATGAATTGAATAATACATAATATTAACGATGTAAGTGACTTGTAGGAATGTTATAATTATGGCTTTGTCGTAAAGGCACAATTGATATTTTGAATCAAAGACAGGGCGAAAAGAAACTGACCGTAGTAAGTAGCCTTCCAACTTTTTTTTGGTTTTCACATTTAGTGGAAGTTAATTTGAAACAAAATCTTTAACATTTCCGCCATTTTACGACTACTCACAACCGGAGTACAGATATATTGATATCGGATTGCATCACTGGACAAGCGTAAAAAACAGTCCAAATACATTGGTATTTCATATTCACTTATTGTCGTACTTGACTCCTAGTTCCAGACATAATTTTATAATTTCTGGATAATTATGATTTTAGTTCATAATACAAAATATGTAGGTGTTTTCTTGCCGAAACCACATCTTGAGTTGTATTTTAATTGGTGACCTCTCTTATTCTTGCGCATTACGCTCATGCAATTCAGGTTTCAAAAAGTTTCTTGCATGTGAGAAAATATGAAAAAAGTTATTTTCTTTGTTGAGTCAGCATCACAACTAATTTTTGTAAATACAACGTCACGATTTATCTGCTATCCCGCTGATTATGTAAAATAAGTTTTAAATAAGATTTTATACAAGTTTACTCTTTTTCATTGGTCCTCAGAAAACAAACTTAACCGATCTACACAATACACACAAACAACAGCAGGAATTATATGTAAGAAAACTAGGAAAAATTTAAAGTGATGATGACGGGCAACATGACATGCAATCCATGTAAATGCGCCTAATCAGAATCAGTCAGTGTACCTCCCGTCATAGCGTGCAAAGAAGATATTTAAACATTTTATTAATACTATAATGCACAGTAATTTTTTCAGAGTTTCACAATAATTTATTTCGCAGGATGATTACAGGGCAAATTATTACGGAACCTGACGCATATATTATTAAACTGCAATGCAAACTATATGGATGAACATAAGAGCGCTGAAATTGCAACTTCAAAAATGGACAAAATGAATATTATAAAAATTGACAAGGCATGCGCTCAGTTAAGAATTTGTCAAAATAAATCTGTCAATTGTTACATATCGTGTTAAACCTTTAATTATATTCTTTATGGCTTGTTGATTGGTTTTGTAGTGCATGTGTGAAACGTTGACACATGTGTGTAGCACCTCATAAAATACTAAGCTGGTAAGCATGAATGCTCAAAATGCAGTAAATGTACTACAGTTAGCTACATGTTGCAGATCATGCAAAAGTGTTACAATAAATTGTTCGCTGAAAGATAGAATCTGTCAAATCGCATCAAATATTCAAAGCATTTTATTTATAACAACAACATGATATTGTTGTTCAATTCCCTCGGCCCAAAATAAGCTGTCAATACACAAGATATGCATATCATTACGATAATTCGCCTGTGTCTATATTTTCACCTGTCCTTATCAAAGTCATACGAATCGTGAAATAGGCTACCAATTTGATCAGAGGCTCGTGTGATTCTAATTTATACTGTAATTCAGTTTATGCAAAAATTTTAAATCAAGCTAGCTGTCCATGTCAAGTCCTTAAAAGTGCATGAAAAAAAGAAACACAATAATTTATGCAATATGCCACTACACACACGCGCGTGTTCTTCTGACTTTGTTAGCGTAGACCGTAGACTATTATTGTAGCTCTTGCAACTACCAAGTCAAAGCGTAAACATCAGCATCGGTGGTAGCAACGGTATGCAGGTACAACAATGGAAGCTGATTGTTACGAGTTGTCAGCTTGTGTCCACTTTGTTGCAACAAACTGTGACTGTGAGTGAAACATTGTTGCAGCCTGTGCTTCTCTTTGTTCTGGTTTTCAAGCAATAAAACTGTCTTTCTTCCATGAAATCGTTATTTTTACAGCTTACTCTTCCCCAACAACAGCTTGTTTAAAATGTTACCTGACACTTCTTCCGTCTACCATCTTTTTATTAGATTTTTAAAGACTTTGGTCAAACCAAACGGGCATTTTGTTATTTTCAAAGTTTAAAATGTCCTAATTTAACTGGAAAATGTCAATATTATGCACCGTAATTATTTCCAAAATGGATAAGGTGGAAAGTAAGATTATTCAGATCACATCGCATTTCATTAAAACCAATTATGGGATTTGCCCATCTTCTTAAAAGTTTAGCCAATCTCCAAAGCAAGATTTATTATAGCCACAACAATTTCACTGCATTCGCATCTCAGATTACACGTGAGCCCGAACACATAAAAATACTACCCATAATCAGTGCAGAGGAAAAGGAAGGAAAAATTACCTATAAAGATGGCTTGATAAAATAGGGATTAAATAAAGCACTTTGATAGACACATACAATATCTGAGAATCGGTGGTAATCGAACCCCTTTAGAATCTGGTTGGATATTGCCGGAATTCGTTAGCATTGCCCACAATGGTAATAATGGGAAAAGTACTATTTGACGATGATGGCACAAGGAAAGTAAAAAAAATACTCCATTTGGAAATCTTTTGATTAATCAGACAGATGAAATAAATGAGCGTTATAAATAGCCCGCGTCCAATGCAATGACGAGTAAAATGAGCTCCAAAAGTTTGCCTAATGAAGCAAACCAGCTAGAAAGCCAATTTGAATAATGATTTCTCAGCTGCAGTTGGTTCTTTAAAATTGTTTGTGAAAAATGATCCTACCCACTTATCCAGCATAAAAAAAGAGAAAATTAAATATATTACGGGTCGGAGTTTGCTTGTTTTTAGATTCCACTTTGTGATTCGTAAAGGTTAAAAATTTTAAAGACTTCCAATCAGCGTCTAAAGTTACCTTTTTAGTGTATCTTTTGTCTTTTTATCTGTCAAGAGAAGATTCTCGCTCTTTTCCAGGGAGAAAGGGTAAAAAGATAAAGTCTGGAAATTATTTTAAGGAGGACTTGTGGTGAAATTGATATAGACAGATGATGGGATGACTTAAACAAAGAATGGATCAAATTACGGACTAATGAATTTAAATTTAAGTACACATTGCACACAGTCTGATTCATTACTAAATCCGTATTTTATTAAGGAGCGAGATTATCAGATATTTAAAGGTTTAGAGTTTAGAATAATATAATCAATTATGAACTATCAACAGTCTAATATACAAACAATAAATTCTATACCTAAGGACGACTGACAGAAGAGTGGTCAAATAGATAAATAAATATACCTTTTTTATAATACTTCTGAAAAATCGTGCATCAAAACGGACAGACATAATACGGAATGGAAATTTTAACAGTGATGGTTTAAGCTTTAAAATAGTATAATTAAAAATGACGATCTTGTATGAGACAATTACTGGTCAAGGGTTCCTTATAGTAGGATTCCTTTCTCCACAGAAAATCCCATTTGGTAGAAATACAACAACAAAAGTGCTTGTTGAGATTTTCAATCCACACAAAAGTGGAAATTCATAAAAGAATGCCATATTTTTTTTACAAAATTTTGTTCCAGTCGAGCTTATGTGCTTGTAGATTGTTGCAGGTTTTGTAAAAAAAAATCAGACAAATGATAGTTATCAAGCTATTCCCCTTCAAAATGTAGAATCCATTCAAAATGTTTAACAAATTGGAAAACGATAAACTCTTAGAAAGCTGCACAATACCTCTCCATTTACCTTTTCCATACAGTCAATAGAAAGTGATAATAGTGACGATAAGAAGGAAGGATTATTCTTGTTGGTTACAAAAACCGTCCATTGTAGTAAATTTACTTGAGTAAGTTTCTGTAATAATGGGTATTTTGTATTTTGATAAACTTGAAATGCGAACATAGCAATGAAACCTTCAAAATTGCGTTAATGTTCTGTACAAAGCTTTGAATCATATCGCACTTGATCCTACTCAAATGGCCGTATCAATGTCACTTGACTTCTAGCTATTATTATTGTTGTGAAGCGATATTATATTTTTACAGCTTTTTACAAGAAATCAAAGCCGCTCCACAACTGTCAAATGTCTCAAGAAACCAATGACCCAAATGTGAAGAAGCCTCTTGACTTTATAGAATGCAAAGAGTGTTTTCTGTACGCGCAACAATGAAGTAACTTGACCTGGCATTCCATCGATGCGTAAATAAGACTATGAATAAAACTGGAATGCTTTCAAAATAGTGTTCCGAAGATAACACACAGAAGAATTAAGTAAACGTGAAATTGTGTTGAACAACTGGAGATCGTGCCAATGCCAAACAAGTTAGTATGGCACATATGAACATCCATAAAAAGTTAACCCCGATGTAAAATTCACGCCCAGTTCAAGTTATTGATGAAATCACACTGGTGCCTTACCTTGAAACTTGGTCAATGAAACCAAATATCGCTTTCATTCTTCTAGTGATGATCATGCTCCTGATAACCATAACCTTTCTTTAGTGAAATTAGATAACGCAGCAACAACGGTTTTGACATCTACAGCTAACCACCTTTTGGCTTGTTTGTAACTTCGGATTTCCTATGTACCTAAGTATTTGAATTAAGGGTGCTAAGGATAATGATAAGGTGTGTTACAATTCATGTAACTAGATACCCGAAAATTCCAGCGTATAATAACTTTTTATTTGAGGAAAATGTGGAAGAGAACCGTATTGTTGTGCTGATTTGTGGCATACATTTTTATATACTCTTTGCATCTGTACAACAGTTTTTTGATTGGGCTTGACAAGGATTCAAATTGGACCAGTAAAGTTAAAACAGTATTTGTTCAATATTTTCTCGGGAAATAGAATCACTGAATAGATTTTCAGAGACTCAATACAGTATATTTATTACAGACAACCACAAGTAGTTCAGGGGTCGATGCGGAAATACCAATCAACTTCACCTTTGGACAGTTTCCTTTCGTCAGTTACGTTGAAATGCATAAAGCTCTAAAATCTTCCATTTTTAATACGCTTATGTTAGACTGATAAAAAAACTTTGTTTTAAGGAAAATGAGGTTTTCGGTTAAAAGGCTACTGTTTACGTTTTCGTCTTTTTGTTGTCAGACAGAACGATTTAATTCATTTTCTCATTCAAATACGAGTGATGACGTGTACGATTATATGATTTGATTACGAAGTTGGCGTAAACGCTTCCTTTATTCATCTTTCAACATGAACAATATGTATGTATATTATGTGTATATTACGGTTAATGTTACAATATACTCATATTACATAAAAGTGAATATTTTAATTGGTACTAACAAGAACAAAGCGGGTGGTAAACAACATGCCTCTAAACAAATGCGCTGTGGGAAGTCGACAGTTACAAAAAGGGTTGGTGTTTTATAAAGACATTTTTACGCAAACAAAAACGTTTACCTTCCTCCAAACATAATATTCACCAAGAACCCGCAAGCATTTTGAGAAGGAAGCTTCACATCATTTACGGAAAGTGTTAATTTGAAATCCGTCTACGAAAGAAAAAATCTTTCGAATGCATAGTTGGTAGTACAGTTTTCACTTTAGTTTAATTTAGCTAATTAATATTTTTCAGCATTTAATATTGTAGAGAATATTGTCTTTTTAGCCGTCTGAAATTGTGCTGCTCTCAAAATTTGCTTATTAACGTCAACAAATCAGAATGCTGCAAAGTATAAATAATTATTAACCCTTCCAGTCCCACTTGCCCCACAGCTTTGTAGGATTTTGTTACATTCCGGACTTTTTGTTCGTCGTGATATTTTGTGCAAACGTGAACATCCCGTTTTAGTTACCTTTATGCTTGCTAAGTACGATGTTAAGATTCTTTTGCCAAGTTATCACAGCAAGACTTATGCCTATTCGAGTTCTTACTGCCACGAACTGGTCCAGAGTTGGTGAGAGAGATCACTTAAAAGTATTCCAGTGTTTAAAAGTGTTCAGTTCCATTCTAAATCTCTTTCATTGGTTCTATTGTATGCAAGGATTTTTATGACTCTCTCTCTCTCTCCTCTTCTCCCTCGATGATTACCCGTTTGTAAAAAAGGATTCATTTTTTGTGTTTGTTATTGGATACTTTTTTGTTGTTGTTCTGTGTTGCTTTTTTAGAAAACCGTTAATAATGGGGGTTTAAATTGTTTTTCTTTCTTGAAATGAAAAGAGTTATTAAGAAAGAGTGAAAAATCACAGCGAGTATTGTACTTACTCACTACCCTGGCACTGCGCTTTGGTTTGCTTGGTTGGAAGAAGAAGCGCGCATGTATTTTTATTGCACAGGTAGTTAAGGAATATTTATTACCTCGTAATCCAACTCTTTCTTCATCTCTCTCTCAACTGGTATTCCATTCGTCGTGTACCATATTATTATGGCTTTTTAAAAGAATCCTTTGTTGGTTTTTTGTTTCTTCTTGTGTAATGTGGTGTATATATAAGTAAGCTGCTGCGTGTACAATTTATTTCGCTTCATTATCCCACAGCAATATTCTAAATTACCGTAACATGCTCATATCTTTTACGAGGTACGTCGAGTGCGTATAAAAGGCGATTCGTTTATATTTTATAGAGAAAATACAATAGTGATGGAGTTTTTTAGAGTATAAGTATGCGCACTAATTGAAATGTTTGCTTAATTAAAGGGATGTTCAGTGCTAATCTATCACAGCTTTGTTTGTTAGCTCATAATACGTAAGCATGGTTGTTTTTGGTGCAGAGAGTGGAGACCGAGGTGCGATTTAAGATGTACACAAGAATTTGTGGAAGATTTTACAGTATGCGTTTTCAAAAGTAAGCTTTTATTGACCCGAGGGTAGTAGTTATTTAAACACACCTGTTTACCTTTTTCACTTGTCGTTGGACACTAATTTATTAATTATTATTACGAGCCTTGCTTTAGCTTATTGAAAATTATCAGGTATCTAAAAAAAACTTTTATGACATCACGCATGTTATTGTGCATGAAAAGCAGCAGATGAGTAATAATGCGCTGTAAACTATGAAACGAGAGTTTTCGGATTCTCCAATTACATATAAATATAATTTCGTGCGATGCGATAGTGTAAAGAACGCAGAAAGAAATCGAAACATGCATATGGCATTGATTATTTCAAATGCGTACTATTTAAAAAGCTAAATTAACAGCTTTCATTCCACATGGCCTTTAGTTTATTTCTTATCTAAAGTAGAAACTAATCGTGAGCACGAGGTTATCGCTTCGTTTAAAAGCTTTTTAGTCAAAGTGATGATGATTGCTTAATTGCTTTCTTTGACATGGCAGTGGCTTGCCGCTAGGCTAAGCGACTACGCAATACTTTCTCAAAAATAAATAAGAAATTGTATTGCACCGTTGCGTTGTTGTGTGCTGTGGGACGAGAAAGAAAACATAGAGCGTCTTTGTATCGGTGTTTTCTTCTCAATAATTCATTTCCCATAAAAGAAACAAATGGGCTTCTATTTTATTTTTAAATACGTCCCAAGATCTGGTTCATTTCTTGAGCAATCAATACATTAAAGTCGGAACAAGGGGCTTACAGAAAAAATGAGCTTATAAAACATTAAACAGATTATTGAATTATTGTAACTTTTCAGTGCGGTGCCATTTGTTACATATTACGTTATGAACTGGGCGGCTTATTTGAATGGTTTCACCCTTTTTCAATTTTGAACTACATAATTAATGTTATTTACTTACATGTTATAACATGCTTCCATAAAATCAAATAAGCAATATACATTTGTTGCATGTTGTTAGTTTTTGCAAATGTGAAATTGAAGACGAAGTTTAGGAAATTAATATTTACATACGTACCAATATATTTTATTTAATTGAGGGTTTAGATTGCATTTTTCTACAACGTAAATACAATGAAATAACATGAAATGAAATCTGGGGGAAATATAGTTATGCACATACATTTTTTACTTGTGTGTTTGTATGGATAAAAGTAAAACCCACTTAATATTGGAAGAATGTCTAGTATTCCATTGATTCACTCGACACGACAAACGACAATGCGGTTGGTCAACCACCCTGAAAGAAATGTATTGTTGCTTTTTTAAATCTTTGAATAAAAAAACTGGATCAAAGGCATGCTATTATTTTTATTGTACCGCATTGCATTCCTTGTTGTATGTAAACATTTAAAAATACTTGAACGAGGTGTTTTCGTATATTTCATCCGACGCGATGATGACCATCGTACGATTAACGAGGTATGCTCAAGTTGGTATTGAAGTCTGAAAGTGCCAAAGATTTCCTGGAATGACACCTCATTCCTTTCTACCGCCTGTCCAAGTAAATGGAATGACAATGACGAGAGAAAAAAGTAATTGACAGTCAATGATCTTTTTATTCTTTATTCTACTATTCCGTACGACATTAAGGTAAGCACAACAACTCTCATTTATTATGTCGTACTTATCGACATAACAAGCGGAAAATGCTAGTCATGTAGTGAGCTTCTTGATTGTTTGCTGTGTGGAGGATTATCCTTCTGACACGATCCAAGAAATCTAAAAACATCCGACGTTGTATTGCTATTTTAACCTACAAAATAAACATTCTCACAGGATTTGGATTGTTTTGGTTAAACAGAACGATGAAAGGGTATACCTATATAGTTTATCCTGCTATAACAATGTCCATAGGTTTTATTTAGTCAAACAAGAGATCTTACAACTAGATTAATTTCCCCCTTTCCTTTTCTGCATTGTTATTTCAGATTTAGATTTATGTACTTTTGTGAATGCATCAAGGTTAGAAGTAAGAAGACTATAACATGGTAGGATACATCGATTGATTGGAACTGTTGTTTAGATATTGAAGCACAGATTGCAATTTCTGCATCAAAATTACATAATATTTATATCAATATAACGGGATGCATCGTCCAATGAAAATGCTCTTGTTCTTCCTGAAATGGAATACCAATCATACATCTTTTATCTTTAAAATACATACATTGTGCACTATTTTCAATTCTTTCAAAACAACATCTTGTAAGCAACCTTTTCCGGTAGGTAAGATATGCTCAATTGAATTTCCAATTACACGAGTATTTAACATTCAACACGATTTTTCCTGAAGATCCTGACAAGCTCGAAAGAAACATCCTTGCAATAATATGTCGTATTGGAAGACATATGGACATGGAATCATATTACATGGAACTCGCATACATGGTGGGAAGGGTAAATTCACAGAACGCTGCAAAAATTATTGTCAAATGGATTGTATCTGGGCAGGGCTTTGGTTCATGGTATCATTACGCTACGCTGCTTCATTTCTGTATAAAACGCCGGTGGTTGGTGTCTGGTGTGGCGTAGTGGTGGTGGAGGTGGTTTTGGGAGATGGTGTCGATTTGCTCAAAGAAGAAAATGAAAGTATAAATTATTTATTGACAGAAGTACAACAACTGTATTATCAAGTGGTGTGGTGATGTGAAAGGGAGTTTTTCATGACTGTTCTAGATGTATTGCATTGACTTGTTTTTAAGTTTTTACATTTTTATGACCTGTACAAAGCCCAAGATGGGAAAAGGAAACAGTTCAATGTATCTCTTGTTTGTATCTTATTGCTTTGTTAGATTATTGGTTGGGTAAAATTCACTACTATTACCAGAACCACTACTACTGGTTATACTGATATTGGAAGGTGATAAAAAAGAAGATGCCGTTTCACTTCCTTTTCTCCTTCTCTACATGTTTTACAACGCTTTTATTTCTGCTTCAAGTAAAATGAAATGAGCCTTAAAATAAAAGGGTGATGCAGCTTCTGTTGCGTTGAAAGAAGAAACAAACCTGGCATGTTTTTGCTCTATCTTGTTCCATCTCAATGAAATGGTTCAAGTAGTTCACAAAATTTTGTGCATTCATTTATGACTTCTTTCTGAGGCCTGGGTTTTCGGTATTTTTAAGACAGTTTTACTTTGTACGCTTGGTTTAGAGGTAAAATAGTGGGAAAGCTGATTAACCACACCAAAATAATATAAAAATAAAAAGCGTTCAAATGCGAAAAAATTTCCTTCTGCGTTCGGTTTCTTTTACTTTGCAGTTTTAGAGAGACCACACACAGTTCATTTCTTCTACATAGCATGAAGTTATGTCATTGAAAAAAGAATGTTAGAAAAAAAATATTTTGTCACAGCCATCAGTTACATTTATACCCGACCTGCCTACGTTCATGCGGTTGGAGAACAAGCAACAACTGTTGAATAAAAAAGGTTTACAAGTCGACATAATAATCTTGACAGCACATTTCTGCTTTTGGCAATAGCTCAACCGGAGTATTGCATAATCGCTACTCACACAATTTAATTGAAATTACTGGCAATTTGAATGCAGCTATTTTAGGTCAAAACTCATCTGAATTTATTACTCCAAATAATACACACAGTAAAATAAAATCTATGTGATTAGGTCTACCTAGTAGGTACCATGCAATAATATTCAATGTACGTACCTATGTACATAGCTTTTATACAGTGAAATTTGCCCTACATGCACCAGCTGCTTGCAAGCATTTAATAATTAAGTCACCTTCAACATTTTTGTCAGATGTGTTGATGAACAAAGAATACCACGCAATTTTCATTGCCCAGAGCTATACAAACTGAATTAAATATTGTGACTTGATAATTTTTTAAATTAAACCTTGCAGAAAGCAGAATGTTGATTTTTAATAGTGTTGCGGTTGCGATTTTGTTTCTCTGTTGTGTATGTGCGAAATTTCATCACACAAACCCAATGCAAGTGTATCAAGTTGCTGAACAACGGTTCACTTGTCATTCGTTCCAGTGTGAAGCTTACTTTTTATACTCTTGATTGTTCATCATCATTCTCTCGAAACATTGCACCAGACAAGATGATATAATATGCTCAAGAGGAGCTGTAAAATAGGTTCCAAGGTCCCTGCGTGAACAAAGTTTCTTGACGGACTCCCGGTGTGGAAAACCGGATTACGAGAAGTGAAAAGTAATAGCTTAAGAATGGTGATGTGTAGTAGGCTGCTATGTTGAATTTATGTAAAATATCAGGAAAAAACAGACAACAAGCGATATTAATGAACATCTGAATGACTTTGATATTAATATAATACCTCCTCTTGTAAAAATTCTAATAAACTGACATGATAGCTGTATATAATGTTCTTTCAGTTGACTCTGTATACCTACTCGTAGGTAGGTATAGGTATGCATTTTATACTAGGTTGATGGAGCTGTAGTAAATGGTAGCTGATTTCTTTGTTATTTTATCACAGCAGCAAAGCTTCAGGACAACGAAATGGATTTGATGAAGGAAGGTGGTAGTGAAGAGAAGTTAACACATGCGGCTTTGATGATTTTATTATTTTAGTCATGCTAAATTATCACGAAAAACAATTTCTCACTAAAGACCTACCTAAAAAGTGAATTAAAATATTTTAATGAAGCTTAAACAAAGTCATACATCTTAGATGAGTGGCGTATTTTGGGCACTTCATTCTTGTCTAACTTCATGTTATAAAAATAAATATATGTAAATATACAGCCCTGGTCAATAAAAATAAGATATATGCCTTAATACGAACATTTCGCTCTTTTTCGCACATCTTTCAAAATTGTATGGATATTTTAATCGTTTGCTTCTTTCCTCAATATTTTCTAGGAATGCATCACATCTCTGCTGCTACAATATTTAAAGGTAGTAATTCATGTTGAAATGATATCGCAATTAATATTTACATTGATTGTAATGTAGGTAAAATGTAACCATTTATGATAAAAAGCTATATGCTTAACATTCATGGTATGACTAATGGAACCAGTGGAATACGTCTATTCACGTGTCAAACCAAAACTGTACATAAAAAATAATGGAATTGTCAACCGGAAATGTTACTCTTGATTCTTCTGGTATACTGTTCTCTACCTGTGTAGTATTTACAAGTGTTGTAATTGGAAAAATGATATATTTCCCGTTCAAATTACTACAGACAAGAACAACATATTAGCTTTCATAAATATTTTATTCCTCTCAAAAGTAACCTAACTTTCAGAAAATATTAATCCTCAAGAATTGTCTTCATTTCAACACATTCTGTACGAGTCCCTACACCATAAAACGTGATCAGAGGGTGTGCTTTGGTGGTCACGAAAAAATATTTTTTGTTAATTAATTGTAATTGCATGTAATGATGATCCAGTATCCAGTTTTCTTCCCTCAACTCAAATAACTAGACTTTTTTCTGCAAAGCACGAAACAAGATTGACTGACAGAAGGAAACTGCACTCACGAAGGATATACAGAGGAAAAAGAACAAACACATCAGCACTCACAACTTACATTAGTTCTTCATCAAAGAACAGTAGAAGCAGGAATGCCAGTGCCACCAACATAACGCATTTTGTTTGTTTGTTGTTGTTCTGCGGTTGTTAAACCAATGTTGAATTTTATTGCGCATGGCATGCTACCAATTTTGAAGCATTTCCTATTGTTAAAAAGGGTTGTTATTTTGCTCCAGCAATGGCGGTAGTGAAGATATTTATCTGGAAAATTGATCCAATTTAAAATAATTTTTCAATTGCTACTGACTTACTCTTCCACGCTTGTCTCGTCCAGACGCGAAAAATGTACTGACACTAAAATATCACTCAGCTAAAATATTTTCACTTTTCAGCGTAGCTTATTAAGAAAATGAGCAGAAATTGGCTCTGTTGAAAGCATGCAATTATTACGACAGGGGAATGGAACGACTGTCTGTTAAACAAACCTGGCATGTTGCCGTGTTGTTAGCTTTTTTGAGGATCAATTATATTTTTAGTGTAGTTTAGAGTTTATTTTAAACTGCTGTCATTCACAATCCAACCAATATTGGAATATCATGTGTACGTACATTTCTCCGTACTGCATTTGCTCCGTGTGGCATTGTTTGTTTCTTTGTTGCTCTCTTATCTCTCATCGTCATCATCCTCAGCACGCCACGCTAATGCGTTTTAAATGAGAGAAAAATGGAAAAGGTACATATTTTTCGTGACTCTCAAATTGAATGTAAGGCAGGTAAATTTCAATTTGCGATGGTATAATAGCAATAAAAAGTGTCTGATTGCATAAACGAGAAGCTGACCCCTACAATTAGGAGAAACACAGTCCCACTAGTAAACACTATTATTAAAATGCAATTATATTTCTCCTTTTGCTTTTTATCTTGTACTATTTACTTATCTCGAAGAAATGAGGATATTTATGGTGGCAAAGTGTAGATAATTTTCAAAGTAAATATGAAAATACATTTAGCAAGAAGCAATAATTGTAGGTAGCTTAAACATGCAAGCTTAAAAAGCATACCACCACTACCATCATGCACCAGAGACGCTATCTGACCATGATTGAACGACAGACTTCTATTCGCCCTTTCCATCCTATTCTATTTTAAAAAATCGGAATTAATTTATTGAAATGTTTATCGGATAATTGCGATTGATTGTCCATTTCAAAACCTTGTCGAAAATCAAAGCAAGTTCACTGTTACGAACATTTACTGCTGAAATTACTACTGACCATTGAAATTATGATAAACGTTTTTGATCACGCATCGTATTTTTAACCAAAGTGTACTTGCATTCACTTGACTAAATTATCATCCATTAGGTTATTGGTCTATTTTAATCTTTGGTCGAATGTTAAGGTTATACCATGGTTTGTAGACAGCTGGCCTTAAACTCATTAAGTAGTAACTTTCAATCCTTTATAGGAATTTTGTGCATAAGTTGTGTGTAATTTTCCTTGCATTCGATTTTATATGCACATATTTTTATACGGATGCCCATCTGACTCACGGTCAATGCAACGGTCATTACATCAATTATGGTTGTCCATTACATGATTTGAATAGGTAGGTTGGATAGCAAGGGTATAATATATACATATACCAATATCATATCGATTCATCTTACCCTTTACTTCTCATAGTCAGAAGCACGCACAGAAGGGTTAAATTTGGATCTCATATTCTAGTAAATCGTGTATGTATCCTTAAAGGAACCAGATCCACTTCATCTATCGTAAGTATATTTGACTTTCTGCTGACAACAGGTCAGTCTGGAGGAAATACTAGAGAGCATAAAATCATCAAATAGAACATTTTGTAATTGTGGAACATAAAACATGTATTCTAGGATCAGATATTAGATAAATACTTTGCACAAGACGAGAATAAAAATGACCATCAGAGGAGCAGATGACTTGAGAGAGAGAACAAAAAACCTGATTATCCCTTGTTTCTGTTTAAGAAACCCACACGCAGGAGCAGCAAATTCACCCGTAACAGCAGCACTGCATATCATGTGAAAAGATATCTTGGTTATTATTACAGTTTTTATGATTATTACCATTAACAGTGAAGAAGGTAAAGTGCCACAGGCACAATTACTACAATTTTAAGCGTTTTCGGACATTCATGATCATGCAAATTTTTATCAGCAGCAGATCCGATGATGTGGGTATAGCAGTAGCTTGTTTCTGGCTTATCGTGAAAAAGGATGAAAAGTTGTCTTGTCAGTCCAGAAATAACATGAATGCTGGTGGAGCAAATACACGGAGAAAACCAATTTAGCAACACAGCTTCAGGTGTCCTTCTTTTCTCTGCAGGCAGGGTGCACAAGAAAGAATTAAATTGCTCAAGAGATGTTTTTATCGTATTCATTTTTACAAGAAACTTGATAGCTTGTATGAATTTGTTCAACAACAATACATGCATAAAAAATGTGATCCAATCCAATGAATGGTTTTACTAGGTACACACACACAGCAGCTAGTTGACTACCACGAACCACTCAAACAACTGCAGTAACATGGTCAACAAAGGAGTGTTCCTCTTGTGGAAAACGTCGTGCGCAATAATGTAAACTTTTATATCAACAATAGCAATAAGCGCCCTGTGTAATAATTTCATCAAAATAAAAGTGATAAGAACGATGGTTGGTGAGGGAAAAGGAGAGACGATAGAGCAACAAGAGCGGATGTCAGATGTAATAGGGAATAAAGTGTGGGATCCCGTGACGATGGTGGCATTCGATTACACGATCGTTTTTTCCTGCTCATCACAGTAGTAAGTCGTGCTGTTATTGCAACAACTTGTTCTATGGAGTATATACATGAGTTAAAAGTTGCAATAGGTGCACCAAACCAACGATGTGAATGTATGGATGCATAAAAAATCAACAAGATAGAGGGAATCGAATGAGTAATGCCCTCAATGAAGTATTTATGATCAAATGGGAGGTTTAACTTTTTTTTACCTTTCACAGTCTATTTTAATAATAATTCCCTAAAATTTAAGTGGACGTGAAGGGAAGGTATGCTGTTTTTTGAAACATGTTGCATAATAATAAGCAGTGCAGGCAGTTGGCAATACTGCTGAATGCATTCCCCTTAATACTATGTGCCATCACATAAAGGTTTATAATTATCTGATTACCAGTAATTTTCAAGCTGCTTTTGGAGTGCTGACTACTGACCACTTGAATTATTCTCGCAACAGTAAATGGAATAATTACATGATTATTAGCAGGCAGGCAGACATACTCCCGCACTGAAAAAAAAGATTCTTCGCTGTGCTTCTGCTGCTGCTACTACACACTTTTGTGTTAAAATTCATTCATTTCATCGTGTAGAAGATTGGATCGTTCCTCCCTTGAAATAAATAACAGGCAGAAAAGGAAATTAACTGAAATTGCTTAAGTACATAACATTATGCATGCATGAACCTTAAAACGGTTTATTTTTCATTTTGATGTCCAGCAGTCGTATCATCATTCCAATGAGTAATAACATTACTCCACCCACCACCTCACCTCCTGCCAAAGTAATGCACTTCTTTCTTATCATGTGCATTGTTACCGAATAAAGAATCATCGTCCGTTTCCACGATGCGTGTAAAGGAATGAGAATGGGGCTTGGAAATGCAAATATAGTGGATAAGGTGAGCCTTAACAAGTTTAGTTAAGCTACGTGAATATCATTATCATTTTATCTGCGGTATTATCATAATCTTTATCCATCCACTTTTAAATTCGCCCCTTATTATATTTTCTCTCCAAAAACTAGCTTGTTATCTCAAACAAAATTATGAAATAATAAGTTTAGGAATGAATAAATAATGTGAGTGAGTGATAATATGCATTATTATTATATTATTCTTTCCTTCCTTCTTACACATTTTCTCCTGATTTTCTTTCCTGTTAACTATCAACAGTAATTGGCTTGTTACTCGTAAAATTGAGTATTTTGTATCGTTTTGCTTTTTACTACCGTACTGCCAGTCTTATCAGTTTAGTTTGGATGTTAGTGTTGCATTCATAAAATGTGTAACACAATAACTTCCATAAAATTATAATGCATGGGTTAATAGTCATGCTTTTGCTGTTTCCAGCTTCCTTTTTTGGGTGTAAAGTAAAAAAGGAGAAAAGAAAGGGCTGAGAGGCAAAGAGGCATATATGTACTCGACTCGAAGATAGCGTAAGGATACACAATATCATAAATAGCGTGAACGTGTTGTATATAACGTCACTCATCCAGATGCATGATTGCGTTATGCATTTTTATGAGCGCATTAATCATCATCATGAAACTTTTTTATTATTTACCAACTTACATGCTAACTAGCATATGATATACACTCATTGAGAATGCAGGATGCATCACAATAACGCATCATAGCAGCAGCAACAAAGATTCAAAAGACTCTTATAGCTACCCACACATTCAAATTCAGGTATCAAAGTGGATAAATATCAAAAGCATGTAATCAATGGCCAATGGTCAATTACATACATGATCCGCTGATATAGGTAAGCTTAAACTCACAATCAGATTATTAAAATGGTTTGTCGTAAAGAGCGGGTCAGGTTAACAATGGAAAATAAAACTAATAATGCTTATTCAGAATTCAGACATCAAAAGTTACGCTCTCCACGCTGTAGCATTGACTTGGTCGTCGTCAATATAATGTCAACCGAGCAGCACTTACAGTTGTTAGATAATTTTTTATATATGCTTTAAATTGATACTGGTTGGCAGAAAGCAAGATTTGATTCGATTATCAACGAGAATTTCGTTTGATTACGATTGTGATGTCGAACCAAATGTCAAAAATGCCATCGCTTTGTACATGAGAGCTGTGTGGTGGTACAAACGAAATTACAATTTGCTAAAACTTATTACCTTGACCCTTGCTTCACTTTCTCTGCTTTATATGCAGATGCTCGACAGGCAGTATAAAAAATAATGTAAGGTAATAAAAAGCACATAATAGTTTAAGTGATGATGCGCATTCTGCTGTGTTACTCGGAGGAATGTGGTTCCAGTTCAGTTGGCCATACCAACTCACATATAACCGAGCTGACGAAAACTGCAATTTAACGAGTGACTTAAAAACGTCAGAAAGGCATGGGAAGATGGAGAGAGAGACGACTGAATGAAAATTGTTTTTAGAGATGATGAGTTGAAATATGTAAAAAAAAAAGAAATTAAGGAGAAATATCTTTGGACAAGCTTGAAACAAACAATGTGCTTGTGAATAGGTAGTTGATAGCAAAGAAGAGCTGCTGGTGATGGAGTGGAGCTGAATATGTAGCTAAGCAGGCACGAAACTACGAAGAAATTGAGGGAGGAGGAGGATGGTAATTATTGGTTAAACATTTATTTAGGGTGTAATTTATTTTGATCGTAATTTAAACAATTGTTAAGAGCTCCTCTTCTGCTGCTGCGCTCGTTCGTGCTTAAGGTGCCTTAATTTATAATTTTCAACCAGGCGACTTGTAGCCAAAAGATAACGCTTGCTGTGAGTGAGGTTCGCTACGTCAAGACTGTCATTACTGGGATGCCTATTTTTTAAAAGTCGAATGTTTTTAAATGGTCCCAAATGTGAAGTTCTAAAATTCTGAAATACTGTCTAAATTTTTGCATTCCGTCATGTTGAAACTATTTCAAATTTTCAAATATGAAGACGTGAAAAAATACACGCACAGAAACAGGAACATGACGATTTTAAAGGATGGCTTTGATAAAGCAGCAGCAAATAATGTAGATCAGGGTGGGAAACCGGTTTCGTCAACACAGCAGTAGAAGAAAAAGGCAGGCAAAAATAAACCCGATAATATTGGTTGGGGAAATGGAATACTTTTACATTATATTATTATTGTGCTTGTTATAAAAAAGATGAAATACCTTTCTTCTTGGTCAGTTCCACTACTTCTCCAATTCTCACCTCTTTCTGCAGCCAGCATTTTCATAATATTCTATTTTAACGTTACATTTTTCATTTTCAAATTATTCAAGTCAGCAACCGAAACTTGAAGAGCAGAGAAACAGAAAGGGTTGAGTGAGGAGCTTCTGCTACAGCTCCGTAATCATTTTTCTCTCACTCCTTCTTGTTAAAAGTGGTAATGTTGTAATGTAATATTTAATAGGATATAAATGTTTTCTTGTAAGTGATCCTAATACTAAACAGTTTTGTTAACTGCTCACATCCACTCAATGCACCTGGACGTGTCCCTTTCCAAGTTTAGATATACTGCATAGAATTCAGCCAGCCTGCTTCTGTGTTGATTTGACGTATCGTGTTATGAACTTGAAGAAAATCTGCACGCAACACCAACAACAAAGCAACAGTAGCAAGCAGTAAAGCTGAAATGTAAACGTGTGCACAGGAAGGTGATCGTAAAACCAGAATATTTTTGAATAGCTTTAGTCGTCGTGTAACAATATACAAATAGATATAAATAAAGTAAAGAGTCATAATAAATTACCTATTAGAATGAAGATGATCATCCATCAGCTAACAAGCTATTAATAACTAACTGGATACGCATAAAAAGATAAGCAGTGTACATTCATCGAGAGCAGCAGTATGCTAATAATATGTAAAAAACACAAGTGGGCTTTTAAAATGTAGACATAAATCAAACCACCAAAGTCACTTCTTGATTACCTAGAACAGCGATGGCGATGATCTCTATAATGAGTGGTACCAACAGTTACAATATGTCAGGAAGAACAAAGACAATGAAAGCAAATGTTCACCTGAGTAAAAGCTCCCTTCTTAACAAATAACAAATAGGATGCATAATATAATGTAGGTAGTTTGGAAAATCTATTACGTAGACAGACATCCCTTTGTCTGAATGGCTACTTCCTTCATGCTTATCTAATTTGTTATTCTCCGGCTATATTTTTTTTGCACATAAACTCTTTAGTTTTGATAATTAAAGCTGCACACATTTGTGAATAAAATACACTATGCATACACTACACCTTTTTTGTAAACCGTTTCACGGATTTCTATTCTTAGATCATTAGTCTAGCAGTCTACCATACGTAACATGCTTTGGTGAAAAAAACACATCATATTTCAAGAATGAATAAATTACTGTTAAACTTTGCTGCAAACTACTTCCGTTGTTTTGCTTTGTGCAAATCGTTTTATAGATATTCAACTATAAATATTAATATATGACTTGGTATAAATGAAACTATTTCTTACACACCAACTGCTTAATGCTCATTACTACATATACATTTTGTGATGCTTGTGTTTTTTATTTCTCTAAAAAGTCATAAAATTTAAAAAATGAAGGTAGCAAAAAAGTACTAAACTTTTACCATTATCTGCGATAAATGACGATAAAAACAACAGACGCGCAGGCGTGTTTGCTTCTACTTATAAATGAAGCTAGAAGGCTAATGGGGTATAGAAGACTACTGTGCTCTGCTTTTAGTGAGTGAGAGGAGGACGGTAATAATATTTGAGTATAATATAAAAGCTCAAAAATGCTACTCTGATGAGAAAAAATATATTAGCTGCTGCTGCTATTGGCATTCGTAGACTATATAGATGAAGCACTACCAAACGTCACAAATCACGACCTATATTTCTTAAATGCAATAATATTAACAGGAGGGAAATAAAAAATGGTACTTACCCCATTTCAATTCATTATCCTACATTTATACGCCTACTTATAAGGACCGTTTACTAATTTTTAATGCCACTCAAATCGTAGTATAATTCAAACAATATTGGGACCTCTAATCTTATCCCTATTGGAATATTTACAGATGAACTTGGAAATAAATCAACAATCATCAATTTGCTTTATTGTTAGTTTTATGGGATTTAATAGTAGTATATGAGTGTATCTGTATGATGTCAGGTTTGGACAGCCCCTTGACACTGTCCACAATTTAAGGCTATGACTGACCAATGCGAATACTATCAACGCGATGAACATTGTTTGAGCCTAAGTTACGTCAAACGTTATCGCTTAAACTGCCTTTGTTAGATGGGAATTTTCATGGAATGAAAGAGTTTATGGGACAGTTTTACGAGCACATTAAAAATTAAGAAACAAACATACCAAGAGAAAGACCAAGGACATTTCAACAATTATTATTTTGTTGAAATTGTACTTGCATTACTTGATTGTTGCTATTATATTAAAATATTAAACTTTACACAAGGTAAAGCTAATCGTGATAATATAATGATAAATAAAGTGCATTATTAAAGAAGTTTCCTTCTCCTTTTAGGTACAAAATTTAGGTACAATGATTTGCTAATACAAAAATGTCCGTCCGTCCGTCCGTCCGTCTGTGCGCGCTCTAACTCAAAAACAGTTTGACTTTTTTGAAATCTGTTTTCGGCAATCGATAGTTGGTCATCTGAGAAGGGTCCAGCGTAATTTTGAAATACGTAGGTCAACTGTAACCGTTTGAAACCGTCACGATTTCGAAATTTCTAAATGCTAACATATGACAAGTAGCATATCATTCGAATCGTCTATGACCATAACGCATAGATATGCGGTCATTTCGCCGTTGACGGTTACTGTTTAACGGTTACAGCGATTTCAAATAATTTTACACATTATGCTCTCCTGCTTAAGTGGTTTGGAATTTTGGACTTCTGTTTTCGGCAAACGACTTGTCATCACATGGGCTTTACCTGACATGCTTACCAGCTTCAAAGGTCAACGGCAACGGTTAGAAACCGATACAAGGCCTACTTGTTTAAATGACAACATATGGCAAGTGACACATCATTCGACTCGTCTACCAACGTAATACACAGATCTACTGTCATTTTGAAGGTGACGGTTACGGTTTAACGGTTACGACGATTTCAAATGGTCCTGTTTACATGGTCTTGAATTTTGGACTTCAGTTTTTGATAAACGGCTTGTCACCACAAGTGTATTATGTGAGAAGCTTGGCAGCCATAACGGCCAACGGTAACCGTTATAAACCGTTACGATTTCGAAATTTTTAAAAGTCACTTAGGGCAAGTAGCATATCATTCGACTCCCCTGAGTGTTCTTTGTGCAAATCCGAATGCATTTTAATTGTAACGGTTACCGTTAAACGGCAATACCTAATTTTTGGTTTTTATGTTCTAACTTGATAATGGATTGGAATATATGCATTCTGTTTTTAAGAAACGATTCTTTGTAGTGGTACTCAGCTGACTATTTTGAAAGATGCATGTTAAGGGTGTCCCTGCTCCACCACTTTGCTACATGTTAGCTTGCTGAGTTTATTGTAATCTTTATTCCAGGTCAAGTTTAAAGAATTTTTTGTGGTTATACTCCCTACACTTCCTTGTTAATAATATGACCACTGTTACTGTGTTTTTTTCTCCGACATTGTTGTTTTTGCTTATCGTTGAGCAGCCGTAATAATTTGTTTTTAACACCAACTTAAATTCATGACGTGACGTGCCACATGAAGAAATAATTAGCGAAGTGAAGAGTAAACGAGGGATGCTATATAATACACTGTTCAAAGTACAACTACTGTACCATTTTGTAGGTGTGCACTCATGCTTCTTCTCATTCATTCTTCAATTCAATTTTTTACTTCATTTTTTTGCAAAGTGAGAAAATTAAGCTAACTCGGTTTCTTCTCACTTGAATATCTCATTGTGCTTGTGTTTCAGACAACAAGCCGTAATAAAGTGAATGATTGCCTCGCTCAAGCATACCTGCATAGTACATGAATGGTGTGAGAGAAAAAATTCTAGCCTGCTGACTCTATAGAGTGACCAGCAAGAATATAATGAGTAGGTAAGTATAATAAAAGTCAAACCTATCATTTTGTGTTTGCTCACTTGAATATTGTTATGATTATTAATGATAGAAGAACGTGACCTTTCCCTTTAAACTAAATTAAGGAAAACTATCCTGTGCTATAGCTTTCAAGCGAAACTCGGAATGAGATATCAGTGCACATGCTCCTTAACTCTACGTTCTACATACTCGTAATTTCTAACAACTCAGAAGTCTTTTTGACTTTTCACCCCACAAGAAATTAATAATTCTCTCAATAGACAAACGAAATTACTTTTTCAAAGGATTCTACGCTCATCATTAGCATTATTAGTTGCCATTATTACCAACTGCTAATAATCTGTTTGGCAAGCTCAAAAGCGACTGCTATTGCCTTTTACACACTTGATTGCATGAACCACTTGGTCTAGTGACTAGTCACACTGTATCCCGTACATACAGATAAAATACTTTCAAAAGCAGCAGTCGTTTCAGTTGTAGGATGGCTGATGGCTGTTGTTGTGATTGAGTTGATGAGAATTATTAGAGTCCGTGCAAGCTAATTTGCCATCAGAAACATTTGAAATTATGTAGGAGAGAAAACAAGTTAAATTCTATCATTATATAGAATACAGACAGTAGAGTCACAAAACATGACAAGCCTGATAAGTAGTTAAAGCCTACCCATCTCCCATCTCATCATAAAAAAGGCAAAGCAATTTGCATGGGAAAATAGGGAAGCAACCTCATAACACTTTTGCGGTAAAATCATAGTAATAACAATTATTATTCTTTTTGCAATAATATCAAGACGGAGAGGAGGAATGAATTTAAAAATAATACTCCTATAAAATGTACACTAAAAGCATATAGGTACCTATGTATATAAAAAATATATTTGTATGAAGAGCAACATCATCAAAGAGAAGTGGCGAGTTAATAGAAAAATAAATTTTATTATGCACTACTTGTTAATATTAATACTCAACAAGCTTTTTAGCGCACATCATACACGACATATAACGACGTAGTAATTACGGTTTAAATGACTGGGCGATGCAAATCACACGAATGAAATGTGTAATATTAAAAGAGAAAATAAGGCTTGTTACGCCAAATCAAAGCGCTCTGTGGTGAAGTGAAACAGTGAAAGAAGCATTAGACGCTCATAATATAAAGCCATATTATAATGCATTCATTGTCAGCAGGATTATTATTTTACTGCCATCCAATTTCCATATTAAATATTATCGACTTTTTATGCATGTGGTGTTGCAGGAATAATAAAATGCTGTTAAAAATTGAAAATGCATTTTTATGCAAAAATATAGAGGGATATTAAAAATCCAATTGAAAAAAACTGCAAACCTGTCGGAGAAATGATCATTTTTACTCTTAATTTTTTTATCGAAAGACAGTAAAAATATCAAAGTGAGTAAAACGGTCATGTTCGGTCAGCAATGCTGATTGTAAGGGAGCGAGGCGAAGATGATGATTTAATGGGACGGGATGACGGAGAAGAAAAAGTATTTTGAAGGGAGAAACTATAAAGCAAAGTGATGATGTATTTCTTCCTGGCATGCATGTAAGTACTTACCTTTTACCTGCGTACTATACTAACTATCAACATTATTATTACCAGTGAACATTGTATGCCTATGTAAATGGTCACGAAGAGGAACAAGTTTTCCGCAACCAATTAGAATTGACTAATTGCTTTCAAACGATTCTCTCATTTTTGTGCCGTGTTTAACTAGTAGTTAGTGCAGTAGTACACAGCCACGCAGACATACCAATACCTTGCTTGTATGTAGGTGTAGAATGGTACAGCAACAGTAACACTTTATAATGCAACAGAGATATCCCTTGTGCACCACCACCACCACCACTCGTCAATAGAGCAATATCATCCATATTCATTTCAAATTTAAAAGCAATTTTTCAACATTTTTCGGTAGTCATCATCATCATCAGCAGCAGCCAATTTTTTTCCCAAAGTGCACGAAGTGAATGAAAAAAGTCACATTAATTGGCTGTAACGGGTAGGTAGTTAAGTTGGATTGCTGCACAGGTATAATATCATGTACAAATGTGATGAGTAATAGGAATGTGCTTGAAGTTAACAAGGAGCGGATATATAAAAATGACGACGATGATGGGAATTATATAGGGAGGACCCCTAAAAACTGTATTCAGCTCATTATAGAATTGTTTCACTTGTTTTCTTGTTAAGTAATAATAAAGGATAATAACAATCATAATGGATAATGGTTAGTGTAATAACAGCCCTCGTTTTTATCATGTAGATACGCACCACTCAGGGCTTGTTGTTTTTGTTTATGAACAGATTGTTATTTTGTGTACCTACCTAAAATCTAATTTGTAAGTTTTTTATGTTAAAACCATTTGCACTTACACTTTGTTGGATTTAGATAAGCCAAGTGGATATAATAGAGAGTTAACATACATAGCGTTATCGTTATATAAACAGACATTAACAATGGGAAGAGATGGCGGTGTTGGTGGTGGTGGAAGGAAGGGATTGGGATGTGTAATCTATTGTTGTACGCAAGCATGGTTGTTAAAAAGTCCCTTTTATAATTATCATCATAAGTGAAATGAATGAACTACGAAATGTGATTAAAATGGACTGGGAAGGGAGGGAGGATCTCATCGCGGCGGAACGGAATCCATGTCTAACTTTTAATTTGATGAAAATGTATAATGTGAATGTATGTGTAGTGGGCTAGGTTTGTGAAGCAGCAACACCGATGATGATGACGATTTTGCTAAAAGAGTTTTGTGTGCTATTTTGCTACAAACGTCTTCGTCCATAAAAATATATTGTAATGTGCGTATTATGAAGGTGATTATTATTAAGATGAGCACATTATGCATACACATTAATCCATACCTGAACAATCAAGCAGTATTTTGTAGTTGATTTACAGATCCGCGTTTTTACTTCGTTTCTTACACACACGAAAAAAAGTTAATTACTTTTACAGCAACAAATCAAGTTCCATTTGCAAAGTAGACGACGGATGAATAAATAAATGAATGAGTAATTTGCTGTTGTAGTTTACGTTTTTTTATGTTTTGTACTTGTCTGTGAAATAAATGCTTAAAAATTGTTTTTTCCCATCTTACTTGGTATTCTTTGTCTACGTTAATATCAAGACATTTGCGCGTTTTTTTAGTCGTAAGTATTTTAAATATTTTATGTATTATAAACTGTGTGGATAACTGGTGAAATTAATGAGATTTTTTCCACAAAAGTTCATTCACAACACAAGAAATCCTTAAGCAAAAATGCTCGAAGCAGGAGAAAAGAGCTGGTTGGACAGTGTTCTTATAGCCAACTTGAAATAATTATTTTGCAGTTTAGCCATATTGTAGAATTATGCAGGTAGGTAAGTTGCGAGAGCAGAGGTGAAGACGGGTAGGCATTTATAATGATTTTATTGTGAAAATGGATAAATTGTAAATAGAGATGTCTGTGCGTGTTTCATTCCCAATGCAAGGCTGGTAGTAACGCAACATGAGACAAAAGAAAGGTAAACAAGTTTGAATGAAAAATAATTTTCATGCGATTTTATTAAAAACGGAAATTTTCATAGCAAATTATCTATAAAAATGGACAAAAGGACTAAATTTATTGCCGTTTTTAAGAGGTTTATGAGGTCACCACACATTTTATATTTTTGCCATTTTTATTGCTCCACTCTCCCGGGTGGTTTGTTTGAGACTGGCATACCCTTCTACTTACCACACACTCCTTTAATATGCACATGATATGAATAAAATATGAAAACAGCTATTGCAATTTAAAACATTTTTTGTTTGCCTTCTCCTTGTATTTCCCATTAATTTCCAAAATATAATTTGCATAATACAACTCTTTCTACAGCAAAAATGCTTTCTTGAGAAATGGGAAGGTATTTTGTAATTAAGAGATGAATTAAAAATGTTGCGTAAAGAAAAAGGAACGGGTCCTTAATTATCACTCAACATCCACAAGCAAGAATAAAATCTCATTTTTTTCACGAAAGATCATTCTCTCTACATTCATCTTTCGTGCTGCTTTCTTTGCCTTTTGCTTGTCTAGTTGTCCTGCTGTTGGCAATAAAATTATTACATCAACTCAGCGCATTACCAACTCTTCAGAAACTTCAGATACACTTGAGCTTTTTGTGAAACAAAGGTGTGCTGTTTGTTACCGTCTGACTTCTCAATCTGCTCACATTATACTTGTAAAGCTGGTAAATACGACCAAGACATTTCAAATCAAATTCGGCTTAATATGGACAAAAGCAAAAGGATGGACGTATATGAAGAAGGCGCAAGCTGTGCGGCTCACACCTCATCTTGCGAACTCACAGCATGTGCTTAATTTCACCGTGCCAAAAAGACAATAACAAGGATAATATAACAATAAATTTAGCAGTAACAATGTTAAACTTGTCCTTTCTTTTAATTTCATATCTTCATTTGGTGTACATCTTCACTTGCCGAAATCTGACTTATACTTGCGTTTTTATACATTTTCTACTCTACGTATATGGCAAAATTAGATCCATAATGAAATCAGTTGAGAGCAATGTCACATATCGATTGTCTGTTTACAGAGTACAGTATTCTTCTACAAAAGTACACATACTGACCAATGTAGCAAACATACTTTAGCAATTCATTATATTACCAAATAAATAATCATATTGGCCATTATTGACCAGACGGACATATATACTCCACTAACACATTTCTGACCACTAACTTCAAAGCAGCCGAACACTTGAGTTTTTTTATAATGACATGCCTACATTCCTGAGAAAATACGCTAGGCAGGTAAACATGACCCACTGCATTTGTCTTTAGGGAATGGAATGCTTCTCTTCAGATCACTCTTCTTATCACTGAAAACCGTCACCACCATCATTTGAATACGCTTTTATATTATATATTATGCATGATGGAAGAACGGAGAGGCGAGAGGACAACTTAGGTTTTGGTTTGCTGTGAGAAAGTGAGAAAATACAGAAAGCGTCGGAGGGAAGGAATGCTGAAATGTTTGGCATATTTGGGAATAACCCAAAGCTACATTCCACCATGGCATTATAGCAGCCTGTGTAAGCAAGTGCATGTAAGTACGTACGTACTTGATAAACGAATTACACAATCCAGTTTTAATGAGGTCTGGACACACATATGCATAAAACCTGACTCATGCATGTACAACAAGCTCATGTTTTTGTAGTCGTAATCTAATTCATTTCATTAGCGCTAATGTAATAAATAGTAATGGTATCACATCACACAAACGTAATGGATCACCACACAGTCTGAGGAAAGGGTGTAGGCAGGCACTCATCTATAAGCATTAATATAAGTTTAAAAAAGCTTATCTTGAAACTATTTTTGGGTAACGCAAACACTGCTTCGTTTGTTCCAATTCTCCTTCTTTTTCTGCTGGCTTGGTTTTCCGTTCGAACCTCTCTAGTTGACTGGTGAAAACTTTTTTCAGTAATTGCCATTGAATTACCCACCTAAATTCCATGTTCATCTTACATATTAATCTATTGCGGGCATTTGACTACACACACGCTCTCCTTCATTCTCTTCCAGCTTTTCCTCTTACCTTGCATGCATGACTCTTCTACGGCAAGAAAAAAAACTTCTCACAGAAAACCAATTTGGGCTACTCAACACAGTACTTTAACTTTGTTTGCATTGAACATTAAGCCTAATAAGATTTTATCAGCAAGGAAAATTCTCGCTCCTTTCCCAACCTTGCGTTTTTTCTGTTTCTTCTTAAGCACTCTACTCTGTACTGCCTCTCCTCAAACCATAAGAACTGAAACCAGAGTATTTATTTTTTCCTCCAGCTTGTTTCATTTCCTTCCCTACCTCTTCACATTTCCATATTGTAGCTCATATATCCCCAGGTCAGAAAAGCAGACTGAATAATTACCTATTCTACTCTCTCAGATTAGTAGTGGGCACATGTAAATTGTTTCGACTCCCAACCAAGCTCGTTGTTGTTGATATCAATATTATATTTCCTTCTGCTACCTCTACCTTCACGTGAATGTGAGTAGCTCAATCTACATGAATAATTACGCGATAATATACGACTCCTTATGGACATCACACCATGTACTCTGTGGACTCCTGTCAAAAAAGTCAAAAAGTGCACGCATATTACCGATTTAAGGGCGGAGCATAGGATTTCCCCTTACCACTTTAATTCAGGCAATTTAACGGGCACAGGGGCCAAGGAAAGAAACGAAAAAAAGTGTATCGGAAGTACTCTGAAACTTTTTTGTTCGCACAAGCAATGCAGCAAATCTGTGCATTTTGTTTTCTATAAAGCAACTATTTGCTCACCATGAAGCTCGATAATTTTCTGTGGCCTGTTGTGCATGAAAAGCAATATTACTTTTTCCTGACTGACCGGCAGCACAGGGAACACTAGCACACTAGAAGATGAGTATTTGATTGCATGAAAAGTTGTAAGAAACAAAATAGTTGCCAAAATATTCAATATAAAAATTGTTCAGGCTATTACCATATCTGATGTCTCGCCTGCCTGACTCTTTTTTATTCCAAATCCAAATTGCTCAAAGTTAAAGCGCTTTTTCTACAAAACGTGTGTTCACTTCACTCTGCTTGTTTGTTGTTTTTATGGTGCAATGGACTATATCATTAACCTGCAATAATCCCCAACACCATCAATTTTTTCCCTTGTTTTCTACACGTTTTGGCTCTACATTCATTTCTCTTGCTAGAGTTGCCACAAATACCACTAGATTCTTTCATGCAAAAATGCTTAATAATAATAATTTAATAGAACGTCAGTCAGCCAAGAGAAGAAGGAGGACCGTGATGATTACATCCATCCGAGAAAGAAAATTACTCAAAAATACTGTATTTCGAAAGTAATTTACATTTTTAGGGATACATAAAAAAGGTAATTAATATCGTTTAGAGGAGGGGCTGCGTTTGATTCTGATTGATATTTACTACACATATATAAACTGGAATAAAGTATTCGAAAGAAGAGAAATGCTGGCTTATTAGTAAAAGAAAGAAAATCCACAGAAATATATTATGATTTAGTTTTACTACAGAAAAAAACGTTTAATCAAGGTAAGTCAGCCCTAGAATTAATACTAAATAATAATAACATGCATCAGCATTTTGTTTTCTGCAGGTTTTATTATTGCACGAACTTGTTTGTTTAGTCAGTAAACTATGTGGTGTGTGTATTTAGGTATTCATTTTTTACTCCTTCATAATATCAAAACTCGATCATCATGCATGTAGGTACTTATAATGCTTACTCACAGAGTCCTTTTAGTGGAAAAATGAACTGACTGACTGAATGAAATGTCTAGAAAAGAACACACACACTCGCAGTCATCAACATCATCATCGCGGTCAAACATTTTTTATAGAGAAACAATCCTTGTAATTGATTTTATTTTGATGTTGATGATCATCATGATTACGATTACGAAGAGGAGGAGATGAGGATGGATATAACCAGTTTCCATTTCGTTCTGCTCGTTCGTTAAAAGAGGAGAGAATGAGAAGTGCAGTGAGCAGTGTGAGTGTGTGCGCGATAAATGATATAGTGCGATCAGATCATCATCATCAGTTTGACATGACATGAGCCAGTCAATCGTTTACGTTTGTTTGTGAGATGTAATGGTATATATGAAAAAACGGGCAAGGCTGAATGCTTATGCTGTTGTGCTCGCTGATTCCATCAAAACGGCGAATGTTTGCTGATTGTTTGGTGGTGTTTATAATGATGTTGCCTTCAAAGAGGAAATATTTGGCAATAAATTCTTCAAGTCAAAAGGCAACCTTTAAATTTGACGCCTGCTTCTTTTTAGCAGACCGTTTTATTAATGACGTATATATGTCAATACTTTTGAAATAAATTAAAATTGTGTTTGCCCTTTTCATTTTTTAATTAAGTAGATTTTTATTTAGGAATATATAATGATATTTTAACATTTTTATGACAAGAATCACATGAATAATAAATTACGGGGCGTTGACAGAAATGTAAAATTGCACAGCCCTAATTAACGACTATCGCAAAAATACACATTAAGTCAACTGCAGACATTTTGCTGTTTTAGTGCTACCATTCCTTCTTCATATTATAAACAATCTAATGATAATAAATTAATGTGATAATAAGTCTTTTTGTAGAAAACTCTTCAATTGCATGACTCGTTGCAGAAATTATATCCCTACCGACATCGGAATCGGAACAAGTCACAGGAAAATATACGATTTTCTTCTCAACACCATTTATTTACACGAAATTTGCCCTAAGGCAGATAAAATTCATAATTAGCTTAGTGCCGCTTACAATCAAGCATGATAATATTTTATAGATAAATGATAATTGTTGACTGCACTTTGTCACACCGCCTCTTACACTCAGAAGCACTATAAGCACTCATGTCCAGAAATATATTTATTATTATAACAATTATGATAATAGAGTAATTAATTGGGAAGTGGCAGCAATAATACTTCATCTGAATCCCTACAAATAGTCACCTTTGATGCTATTACATCGTGGTGGGATGATGAGTGGGGCGTATCCCGTTTCGTTGGTGTTCTATTTCCTCTCCATCTGAGTATTCGTCGTCCATTACTGTCTCGTCTTCGTCGTCGTCACTAACTTCATCCGAGTAATTTCTCGTAGATGAGTCGGCTGAAATTGCCGACGAACATCCTGATCCACCACCAGATTTTTCTGCTGATTCTTCCTCTTGCTGCATTCGTTTGTGTTTAGTTCGACGGTTTTGCAACCATATTTTCACCTGTAACATGCATGAAAAAGGGTATTGTGATGAGCATACGCTTCTTATAACCAATAATCTAGCCTGTTACAATAATATGGTTTGAAATGTTAAAAATTATTACATTTGTGCGGTGAAGCAAGTACATGCTTGGCATACTAAAAATTCTGAGGGATATATGTACATATGTAGAGGATGTGTGTAATGATGGTTTAGGACATGCATGAGTACAAAAATGTAGCATATGTAAATAAACGCAGCAAGCTACCATGTAGCAAAGTGGCGGAGCAGGGACACCCTTAACATGCATCTTTCAAAATAGACCACTATAAGGAATCGTTTATTAAAAACAGAATTCATATACTCCAATCCATTATCAAGTTAGAACATAAAAACCGAAAATCAGGTATTGCCGTTAAGCGGTAACCGTTACGATTAAAATGCCTTCGGATTTGCATAACGAACGCTCAGGGGAGTCGAATGATATGCCACTTGCCCTAAGTGACTTTAAAAAATTTCGAAATCGTAACGGTTTATAACGGTTACCGTTGGCCGTTATGGCTACCAAGCTTCTCACATAAAACGCTTGTGGTGACAAGCCGTTTATCGTAAACTGAAGTCCAAGATTCAAAACCATTTAAACATGACCATTTGAAATCGTCGTAACCATTAAACCGTAACCGTCACCTTCAAAATGACCGTAGATCTGCGTATTATGCTGCTAGACGAGTCGAATGATATGTCACTTACCATATGTTGTCATTTAAAAAAGTTGACGTCGTAACGGTTTCTAACCGTTGCCGTTGACCTTTGGAACTGGTAAGCATGTCAGGCAAAGCCCATATGATGGCAAGTCGTTTGTCGAAAACAGAAGTCCAAAATTCGAAACCACTTAAGCAGGAGAGCATACGATGTAAAATTATTTGAAATCGCTGTAACCGTTAAACAGTAACCGTCAACTCCGAAATGACCTCGTATCTATGTGTTATGGTCATAGACGAGTTGAATGATACGTCACTTGTCATATGTTACCATTTAAAAAATTTGACCTCGTAACGGTTTCTAACGGTTACCGTTGACCTACGTATTTCAAAATCCCGCTGGACCCTTCTGAAATGACCACCTATCGATTGCCGAAAACCGATTTCAAAAAAGTCAAACCGTTTTTGAGTTAGAGCGCGCACAGACGGACAGACGGACGGACGGACGGACGGACAGACGGACAGACGGACGGACATCTCGATCTTATAAAGTGGCTCCGCCACTTAATAACTGTTCATGTTTAATAGTTTAAACGAATACCTCATGTTTTATCTGTACAAACTTTGCAGTTGACAATATGACAATATTCTGTACACATCAATCCAATCATGCAAGTTCAATTAAGGTCACACACCATTTGTGACTTCCATTTTTTGTACTACTAATATCAAATGAAATATCTCATTAGAATCGTTTGTGCATGTCGTTTAAATCACTAATCACTAAAATGTTGTGATAATTTGCCACGATTGTAATAACTGCACATTGTCAACATTACCCTCATATAAATTCCTGTGCTTATCTCACAATTAGCTTCATTATGCTTGTCGGTTGGTTGCTGGCTGATTGATTAAGCAAGTTAATCGTGTCATATAGAGCCAAGCCAAGTGAACGAACACCATAAACCACTTCAACATCAAGAACGTGTCTTTAAATTACTTGATTATTTGCATCTATTACATTTTACAAACAATGCGAATCAATTTTCCTTTCAGGTGGCATATATCTCCCTACCTACTCTTTACAATGTAATGCAAAACAAATGTGTGTCGCTAATTAATAATGACAAGACGAATAACAATGCCAAAGGCTATAACCGTTATAAAGTAGCCGTAAAAAAAGGTGACATGTATTGTTTATTTATTAGTTGGCATTATTATAATTAGCTTGCGTATACCTGCGTTTCTGAGAGTGACAACGAGCTGGCAAGCTGCTTCCTTTCTGCCCCGACGACGTAATGGTTCCGTTCAAAAGCGTGCTCCAACCTGAGCAGTTGACTGGGACTGAAAGCAGTTCGAATTCGTTTCGGCTTACGGTAGGGCTGCAGGAGGAAACCTGGCAGATCAGGACCTATAAAAATAAGGTTATGCACCAAAAATATTTTCAAGGTTAATTGCAATAATTATTTTCAAAGTATAAACCTATTACTTTTGCGCAAAAACTCCCATAAAAATGTTTTCAAAATGTCAGTAAGCGGCTAGTTTTCAGAAGCATATAGCAAAGCAATAAACATGTTTTCTTTTTGCAAAGTCCACAATCCATTTGTATTTAGCCAGAGAGCTGACATCATATCATCATAATTTTCTTATCGCCTAGAGGAATTCACTTTTTTGCACTGTTATTATGGCCAATAAAGAACCCATAATTGGCAAATGATGTATGGCACCGATTAAATATGCATTATAACATATAACAAGTCCAACCTCCTCCACACATATGCACCGCAGCAAACGTTACTGTGTTTAGGAGGAAGGAGCAGAAGTGAAGTCTCAAGCCTCTAATCGTATACTAATCATTATCAAATGCTTTTTTATGCTTTTTTCCTTTTACGTTTGCAGAAAGAAACAGATCCGATGGCACTTCATTTTTATAGCGTATACGGTTACATAAATAATCATACATTACCTATTTTATTCATATTATATGTTTGTAATCTCTGCCTTCTGTACTCAAGATTATATGACTCATCGTAAATCATACCTCGCAAAACTATTTGTTTTTCTTTTTCTCGAAGCTCTTAGCTATCATTAATTATTACCCTTCCGATTTGCCAGAGACAATGTGTGTTTAGAGAAGATTGAACTTTTTTTGGCTTTGATTATTTAAATGAATGAAATAATGAAATGTCATTTACTGATCTATATACATGTTATGTGGATGTACAATATTGGTGGTTTCTACAAGGTGTATGTACGAGCGGCCAAACAAAGGAATAAAAAAATATTTGGCTTAAGAGAATAATATGATAGGCAGTTTTGACGAATGATAATGATAATGTTGTAACTGTCACTTGTTAGTTATGGCCAGTTAAGGTGACCACCACAACTGTTAACGACTTTTAGCTGGCTTACTAAGTAAGTTGTTATAATTTCGTTGATGATGTTGACGTTGTTCGCTTGACTGTACCTTTATTCATTCACGCCCATTTTCGGCCATATTTTATGATCCATATCAATAACCATCATCACCGTACAAAAAGTCATCAATAACAGTTCAGAAGCAAGACTGTACATATGGCAGAAATAAAAGAATAGAGAGAGAGACAATGACGAATTAATTTTGATCATTGATTGAGCACGCCAACAAGTGTGCTTCACATTTTGTTGGCACTCCGACCTTATGTAGTTTATATGACCTATACCACCACCACTCTAAATTGCAAATAGAAAATCCAACGCCACATTTGTAGCTGTCATTGTAAAGAGCTACTTTATTAAATTAATTTAAAATGTGCAAATGCATATATGTACAACATAATTTAATATATTTCTAATTTGATCACAGTAATACTACGATATGATATATTGAAGGTTACTCACTGGATTCGCTGGAATAATGAAGAAGGCTTGCGTGTTTCCATTCTCTATAAATTTAAATGTGACACCTGTCGAATATGACACAAGGTTAGCAAAGTAAAATTGTTCACTAAATCATGTATCATGCTTACCGTTACGATATGCCACAATAGATTTTAATGGTGTGCATTAAATTGGTTATTATTTGTAACGGTACACATAAAATAGCCCACTTCCCTATTACAAACACACCTTCCCATAAGTTTCTGCTGAATGAGACGCAGACGATAATGTTGAATGCTGCAGGTAGCTACAAAAATGAGTGTGCAAAATGCAATTTATATAAACCGTTCATCATAGTCATTACACCGCGCACAAATTGAAATTGAAATTCGATTTTTTTTCTTTCGGGCTAAGAAAAAATTACTTGTACATTCAGTATATTATATTTAAGATTCTTATAATTATTAGTAAGTGGGGAATAACAAAACATAAGATCCAAGCTGAGATTTGTTCTAATTAACGCATGATTTATCGTCAACTTCACCTCGAAAACGGAGGTATCCGGAATCAAAGAATGCATAGAGTAGAAGTATGATGAAGCAAAATGGAAAAAGGTGCGTGACGACAACAAACTGTGATCTTGATCATTTTTATTGGAGCGCTTGGCGATTACTTGACTTTTTGCGTCGTTTAAAATGATGGTTACATACACACTTGCTGGCTGATAGACCAAAAAACATGAATAGGATATTAAATAATGGAATTATAAATGAATCGAGGAGAGAAAAAACACGAAAAACAGCTAGTAAAGTACATGCAATTAATGTTCATGATCTGGCCATTTTCCTCTTCAGTTTTTAGCTTACGGCTTGGTTTGTTAATTGCAAATCAAGTCTAGTTTGTTTTTAAACTGTTTTGTTCCAACACTTTTAATTAAATTCAATCATTCAATGGTCTCAGATTTCCTTTTTTATTGGAGTACAATTTATTACAATCAACGGAGATAGTAATTATTCAGGGCTAAGTAAACGAACTCGGTTGTTGGTCGAAAATTATATCACGCCTTTGGAAATTAACATCAACATCCCTTGTATGTATGTTTGCACAAGTGTATTGTTTGTAATTAATGTGATGCACATTTTCCTAGTCAGCTACAAAAGGGTCTCTTTCTAGCTAACTGAATCATTTAATTTACTTGTCTGACACTTTTTCTTGATTATTGTGTTGTCAGTTGTTGTTGACTGTTGAAAAGTAGACGCGTCAAAGTATTATTATGCGTAGCACCAGTTCTCATCCCAAAAGTACACATGCGTAGATAATTATATTAGAACAGGTAGAAAACAGTCTCTGTTCATAATTTTACATAGTTTCATTATAATAGAACTATCATTCCTCATTTCGTCCCTGAGAAGCCAATTTTCCAGGTTTCATGGCTAGCTATAATCTATTACAGCTTAACAACACGACCCAACACATTCTGCTAAAAATCTAACCTGCATACTTTTCTTAATCATAAGCCCAGTCTTGATTTTTGGGTTTGTCGTTCATTTAGGGATTTAAAATGTTAAATCAATTGATTTAGTATTCCTCACGTAGTCATTAAAAAATTGGGAAAAATGCATATTTCTGCACTAAAATATGAATACACGAGCAAAAATTGAAATGAGTTAAAACAGTTAAAGAGCAATCATTAATTTTCCTACACCTCATTACCAAACCGATTAGATTTGATAATATTCCTTCCTGCTTACATTGAACTAAACAAGATGCAATGTGTGAAGCAGGTGTAATAACAGAAATTGCAAAAAGGCAATCTTGCTTGCACGCAATGCAACAGCCAGAGCCTCCCGTCAAGTCAAGCTTCTTTCATCCATCAATTTTTTCATGCACTCAAATTAAACTGAAATTGTATTCAAATGAGTTCGCTCAAAATCAAAATCATCATTATCAACAATACCAGGCAAACAGCAGATCATCATTGGCACGTCAAATTATTTTTCATTTTGCGTTCGTTCATCCTTTTGTAGCACCCTTTTATCGAATTGATTTCTTCTGCAGCATTCTTTTCCACTGATCAAGCCATAATAATGACTATGATTTGTGCACATGTAATCATGCAAATGCCATTGTAATTGCAATAATAGTAATCACACTTTTTCAAATAGATTTTTCTTCTTTTTTTCTTCGCTTTACTTCCATAAAAGCAATAGCGGACGAGGTAACACTTGTCCATCTATACATACACACGTATTATCTATCCTTAAAGGATGGAACGAAACAGAGGAAATTAACAAGCAAACACCTTTTCCCATTTTATTATGATTATAGTTAATCAATTATTCATGTTTTGTACAGTCAATCATGTCAAGCCTATTTCAAAAAAATCCTTCGAATGTGTGTGTCTTCAGATCATCTTTTGTGTGTATGATTACATTTTGATTGCTATTAAATGTATTATGGCATGATAATCATATAAGTAGTTGGCCAGTGTCAGTTCACCAGGTTTGCTTGTCTTCCAAATTATTACATGCCACTTACACACATCACACGGTTTCTTTGTTTTAAGCACAGCACTACACTCCGTCAGACTCGTCCAAAAGACGCAAAATTGTTTCTAATCTTGTCTGTCTGCCTGCACATATCTGTAATCCAGCCTTTCCTTTTTCATTCTGTCAAAAAGCCGATCCAAGCAAGCACAAAGCCAAACGTAGGATTAAGTTGGATTGCGTTCTACAGAACCCAGCGCCATGCATCTTTCGTGGTACGTTCTTGGACCAGACAACAAGTAATCTCCTACGACTTCTTAAGAAAGAAGAGATAATAAGCTACCCATCTCCCTAATCACCATTTTAATAACATTTTAGATAATCACTTTACTACACTGATATGAAGAGATGATGATCAGGATGGTGATGTTGATGAAGCATCAATGTCTGCATGGAATAATTGACTTGACCTGGTGAAGTGAACCGTATAAACAAGCCCATGCAGTACTAAATACATATCCTTACGTCAAATACATACTTGCAATTATATACATGCCAATAAAATACGTATTACCTCATAATTTGACTGATTTTAAGGAGGAAAATGCGTTCTTGCCTGTCTACAAAGTATTTTCTTAGCCAAGTCGTAGAGTTGTTTTATTCATATAATTAAATCGTTAATTAGGACAGATACTTAAATCGGAGACGGCTTTGCGTGACGATTCTAATAACACATATATTTTGGTCTTTTTCCGAAAAGCAATAAAGCGCAAAAAAGCAATGCAATTCCATTTTTATCGCAACAAGTATAACACAGTTTGAAAAACTTACCTGTACCAAATCTGTGAGGAAAAAGCCTTCCATGTTTTGCCAAAAGCCAGGGGTACATTGGATGTCCAATAACACCAGCTGAATGATGCCCACCAGAGAACCATCCTGGGATTCCAGGATGCGGGTTTGATTGAGCAGCAACGGCTGCTGCGGCGAAATTTAATATTCCTGGAGGATATCCAGAAAAACGATGGGGTAACGTTGTATGATGTCCCATGGGCGGACAAAGTCCTTGCAGTTGCAGTGTTGGGGGCTGAGGGAGTGTACCAAATGGTCTTGGCAAATTTTCTACTTGCGAGTTGGGAGTCGTTGAGTTTGTCGAAGGACTCGTGCTCCTTGATGATGTTGGATGATTAGGACTATTACTGCTGACAACCGATGATGAGGATGTTATAGCTGTGGTTTGATTACTGCTATTGTCTCTTGATATAGTACAACTGCTAATAATACTATTATTGATGTCGTACTGCTTGCCTGTGCTACTTGGGGAAATTATTCCCGGACTACTGTTGGCAGATGAGTTATTGCTCCCTGGAGGACGAGAAAAAGGCGTACAAAGTTGATGATCGGAGATGGGTATTGCTATTGGGGTTAAACTGCCATAGCCCGTGTTGAGAAAGTGAGGATAGAGCTGATGTGCAATTGGAGATACTTCACGAGATCCATTTTGCATACTAGTGCTGCTGCTATCTAAAATTTCTGTGGAGGATGTTTCCGGTGTAGGAATTCGTTCCAGCGATGAACCCACTCTTTCACGAGATATGTGATGAACAAAGTGATTAGATGAAGTTACATTAGCTTGAGATTCGTTGTTACTATCCTTGTCATTGGCATTTCTGCTCTCTCCACATCGTCTTCCAACGATTGAGTCAATGGAGAAACCAATCTTTGTACGGCTACCACTTGGGAACATAGTGGACGTGAGTGCAAACGACATCATAATAAGTTTTTATTGCGACTTAATTATCATTACGATGAAAGGGCACACCAATATTTTAAACAACTTGCATCACGTAACCTATCTTAATGATCACCAATTTTGAAATGTTTAATTTTATAGTTCTGATACGGTTCAATGAACTTTTTTAATCACCCCTATTTCAACTCAATTAGTACTCTTTTATTTTTTAAATCTTTCGTAATCAGTTTTACAGACAATTTTTATATGTTTAGGCTGGTATATAAATAGCCTGAATAAAGATAAAAGAGTCTGATTATGAAAATATTGACCAAAAGATGAAATCTTGTCTGATGAAAGTAAAAGAGAAGGTTATCCTTCTTTCGAGCGGGAGCATTCACACAAGAAGCGCATGCGCAACTGAAATTATGTTTAATATGCGTGGCATTCGCTGATACGCAAGTAAAAGTATTAATAAATAGTAATAAAAACTGTTTTAACGAGTCTTATTCATTTAATGTGATGATAATAACGATTATGTTTATGAGCTGATCAGTCAGTCGTCGTTCTTTTTTGAGGAGGCACATGCCGACAAAACCCATATACAAATGTCGATATACGTATACTTACTTCTTACAAAGTTCTATACTTATACTTATACGACATCTGATTCAAAACAATAATGAGGCAATCACGATTATTATTACCCCACTCTGTCTGTCAGCTGCGTACACTGTTCAATAAAGAAATTCCTTTTTTGATAAGACAAGTGGAAAAGAACATTTTCTTTTGCTGTTGCTCGCCACTGCCGTTCTTATCCACAACGTTGATGATGATAATGACAACTACGTCGATTGCTTTTCATGTTGTGCCGACCGCTTATTGCTTATAGATTCAGAATCAGCTATTATTTTGTTTCTTTACCTTGTATAAAACATTAGTTCATTCAAGCAATCGCCTATTTGCTCTGTGAACCTACTTTTCCGTTCGTATAGGACTCGCTATACACATACCTCCAACTCTGCATCGATCAGCTCTTATCTGAGTTCCCGTTTTTCATTTCAGCATCCGACAGAGATCAATATCACGTTTCCCCTGCCTGGACCAGAAGAGCAAGGGCAAATGCAGGAGAGATAGAGAGAAAGGGAGACGGTTCAGAGTTTTGATGATGAAGTTTTCATTTCTTCCTTCCTTCCAAAACCCATTTGGGACAATGAATCATGCCCGGCCCTGTTGACGATGATGACAGCTTTTGTATTATTATTATGAAGAATACTAATCGTAATTGATGATTGTTTTCGCTGATAATAAAATGTTAATAATTGCTAACAAGCTGATTATTATATTGCTCTCCACAGGTGTAGTGCAGGTAGGATAGTAAAGCGAAACGCTCCTGTCAAAAGTGTTATTTTTTCAAAGAAGCGTACATAATCAAAAAAGGACTTGGAGGATTCAATTATTTCTTTATGGATCCTGATATCCCGAAATAAAGATGAGTCAGCAAAGAGCGCACAGAGAGAAGAGTAGGTGTAGTAGAACAACAGGAGTCGGGAGTTGTTAGTATAGCGTGGAGAATAAAGTTGATGCATGTTTGCCGAAGAGTTGAGTTGACCAAGAAGAACAAGGGCAACAAGCAGCCAGTTACATGGAGTTTTCCTTACATAATGTTTGTTTATATGTGTGCACGCGAAGAATGTAGTAAAGTGGTTTACTTCTGTTCTGGTTACTGTGAACGAAAGAAAATTGAAAATTCCTTTGTACTCCTGTCCAATCTGAAAACAAAGCTTTGCTGGCGTGTGGTGTGCTAGGATTCCTTTTTCTACGTTGATTGCTTGTTTTTGAGACGATATCAGAGATAATTAAGACAGCTCTCTTTTTGCTACACACGTTTCCCTTAAGCTGTTCACGTTGATGTTGAATTGGAGGAAAAACAATTAAGACGGGATGGTTAGATTACGATGTGATGATATTGAAAAAAATGAGGGAATACGCCATAGGGCTTATATCATACCATATTATATATTTTTATATATGCTTCATCTTTAGCCAGTGGGAATGCTGGTCAAATGGTCAACTAGATAGTTAATTTTACACTGCAATGGAAACGACATCACCAGAATTTCAATGAATTGCATGAAACTTTTAAAAGTCAATTTTTTGCTTATTATCTCAATTAGCTTCAGGACAAAATCTCATTATTTGAAACATTTTCTCTCATTATCTATAATTGTCCATTTACTCCTGCGCTAAATGGATACAGCATTTATTTTGAAATTGGCACTTTTTGCTTCCTTAATTAGCAATGAACTCACAGCAAAACTTTATAACAAGCTCATCAAATGATCACGAAAGCAATACAGACAGAGAAAAGAGTATTTTAATTTTATCGAAAAAATTGTCAGCACAAATGATCATGCCCATTGTTCCGCCGTAAACGCAATTGTGCAGCGAGTTTAAAACGATAGAACAATTTAATTAACTAGTCCAAGCGTTCAATATACATGTAGTCACAATATAAATTGGAAATTTATATGATATCCACATTCACAATATACTACTTTGCTGTTTAATTTTTAAAGAAAATTATCCGTCGAGATTCGTGATGATGAACAAAAAATGATGTTTACTTAATTAAGTTTGCTTCCATGTGCGTCGTCGTGCGTGCAATAAGGAAATTGTTATTCAACAATGCTGATTGTTTTGTTAACACAATTACTAACACCAACCACCAACACTCTGCTTTTGCTTACCTATATAGTACGTGTATTTTAGTTCTTATACATATAAATATGGACACTATTAATGTATGATAATTGGATGGAATAACCATCTCATTCCTTCTTGTTATTATGCTAGAAATTTGCTTATCGTTTGTTTAGTAAAGGTATATGCAATATCAATGACAGTAGCGTCTTAAGAAAGTATTACTTTTGTAGTAACAACTGCTTCAAGAAAGATCACAACTTTCTGACTAAGAGCATTACATCTCCATCCAATAAACCGTTCATGTTAACGAGCAAATGCGGCATATTATAGCATGTAGTCATCTTTTGTGAATAAAAAAGCAAGAGTGAACATGTGTGTATGTATGTTTATTAGCGAATGGAGAACGTTTTTAATGTCAATTAAGTTCACGTTATAGTCCATCTAATGACTCCACCAAGCAAGCCATGTGCACCAGTGCACCTTGTGTGTGTACATGTAATAATGTGTGTAATAAATTGTAATAAAAATACATACTGTTGTACACCGGCCAGTTAGCCTCTGTTTATTGCAGTTCTTTTTTATTCCTCGCAAAGTCAACTTTTGCTTCATTCACTTTTCTACCTCCAACAGCAGCGGAACGGTCGCATATTTTATATTAGTAGAGAGAGGAGCAGAAACACAGCTTATTTATTATTATTAATTCTTTATGGAACTCCTTCACTGCTGACTGAAGACAGACTAACCAATGAACCCACATAATATTCAAATTCCCCTAAAAAGTAACTTGTCTGGCAATATAAATTCGCATGCAGCTAGGAAGTTGAATCAGAGATCATGATCATGAGCAGCATTACCAACACCATCAACAACAAAGCCGAAACACGGCAGAATGAATAGTAGTACAGAACCGGGTACGCCACAAGAAAAGAAGTAACAAGACAAAATGTAAATGGTTAAAAAGCAGAGTTGTGCTTATGGTTTATAAACAGTACATAAAGGATTGTATAATCTCATAACAAAGGCAGTCGACAAAAAGACCACAACAGCATGCTCCTTGTAAAATCCACTTAGTTCACTTTACCCTTTTCATGCTATTCTCCTTTTGTGTGGATTGTGAATGTGTGTGGTTTTGCTTCTGTGGTAATGTATCCATCCATAATCCTGTTTGCTTGATCGCCTGCGTGTATTTTTCTACTTGTGTTCATCTCACACAAGTAGTAGGAGATAAGAGAGCAAGGAAAAAGAGAGCTGGAGTTTGAAGTGCTAAGCAGGTAGGTAGGAAAAAGCAAACAAGAAAAGCTTTTCATCTTGATGGCTTAAGCTCACTCACAACAAATAACTATAATAGGTTTTACAAACGAGAAAATTGTGTGTGAGTGGGCTCGTCGTCGTGAGTCCTAACCCTAAACATCATCTCCTCTTCAGCTTACAAGTTTCCAATTTACTTGTCAGCCAGCCTGCGCCTTCCTGTAGCAATTGAGTGCATTAAAAACTTCAGAGAACCTTGTTGAGCTAGCTCCAGAGACGACGAAGAACCGTATCTTTTCAACAGCAGCAGCAACACAAACTGTTTTTACAAGTACGACATGCAGTTGTACAAGCAGAAAGAAAGGTTGCATCAAAACAGGGAGAGAAAGAGGTGGACCTTTGTAACCTGATCAAGGCGGAGTGAGCCGATTAGTGAGACTCCGCCTGATGCTCTCTCACATATATTACCCTCTTGCAACAAATTTATATTCTGCTCTGTATTCGGCATTCTGCACCAGTATCCAGCTGCACATTATAACGAGTCTCTTTGTTACCCTCCTTCTACTTGGGTTATTCATGCAACGAAACATATTCAATGTATTCATGTAAATGAAACCAACTGCCTTTACATCTCTGTCGGTTTGAATATGTGCTATGCGCTGCTACCAGGGTTTTGATTGTGCAATGTAACCCGATAATAATGCACACATGCTTGGCATTTCTTATTTATTATTGCCTTTTATTGCAGAGAGAAAAGTTTTTAGCAGAAAATCACGTAACAAGGTTTTGCGACTTAAAAGGGGAAGGAGCATCAGAAGCAGAGAAGAAGAACTCATATTAACAAGCTCGTTCATTCTCCACACGATATTACTACGATTATTACTATAATCATCACGACTACAAAGAGAGAGAGAGAGAAAAAGGGATGCATATTATAATACTTACTTTTTCACACAATAATAATAACCGTCATCATCATCATCATCACTAGCTACAGCAGCAGCATCTGAATTCTAAAACGCAGCCTCTGTCTGATTTCGTATGCGTATTGCATATCGTGTATAATGGCACTAAACATAATAGGGAGAGAATTGGAGAAGGAGAGAAAAGGAGCGAGAGAAGCAGTTATGGCTTTTAGTTGTGCCATTATGCAATTGCCATATTCGATTCATTTCGCTGAGCTTTTTCAAACAGCTCGTAGCTCACTCGCAATCAGTTTTCTTAGTTGATGGAATAAAAAGGAAAGGGTTAAGTAGCTACTACTACTGCCGTTCCATCCACCACCACCAACAATTTTCGACAAACAAGCTTTTGGCATTTTAGATTATTATGAGCTTGATAATTATATCGGTTTGAATGTTGCTTTTCCTTACGCTGCTGCTGCTGCTGTCTGACTTACTCCTACTGTGCTTTGTGAAAAACGCATATAGTGAGCGGAATATTATCTTTTACACATGTGCGTGCATAGCAAATAGCAGCAGCGTCTTGTGTGTCGGATTTGATTTCTTTCTTGCCACTTTAGCCTTTTTCTACTACTTCCACTTCTCCTTAACTGATATGATGTGCACACATGTTTATTGTGTGTGCACATTACACCATTTACCACTCTGCATCATTATCAGCATCATTTTTGTTTCATCTGATATGATGTTTCGCCCACCTTTTTGCCACTTCTTGCATTCACTTCTCGTGTTGGTTCTCTATGCACAGTGCACAGCTAATTTTATTCTTTTCCTTTCGTAACAAAACGTACAGCGTGTTTATTTAGGTTCATGTAAGAAGTGAGAGAGTAACTTTGTATAGCCTTTGCGTATTCTCATAGCTTTTTACAGTATAGTTTCTCATCACGGCTAATTAGTTGCGTTGCATATTTATTCGTACAGCTTATTTTCAACGAATAGAGAGGAATCTGGTTTTCCTAATGATATACAATAAATGATCTATCAAGTACTAAGCACGTTATTTTCTCCAAATAGGCATGATATATTATAGTCTTTTGAGCCTTTTAGTCGGCTGCCATTATGTTATAGTTTAAGACGTGGCTCATTTATAAATAGCATTCCAATTTAAATGCAAATGATGCGACATGATGATGATGGCGGGCCATGTTGGTTTTGTCTGCTGGGTTGGAGCTGGCCGATCTGCCTTTCTATTTGCAGCAGCTGCTCACAGTAATAATCCGCATATTTTTGTCATGTTTGTTATTCGTATCCTTACAAATATTATCGCTAAATGAGAACAAAAAACCAACATAATATAATCCATAACATAAATATACAAAAAGATGACATGGTGTATAATATCCCACTACATCATTGCCTGCTGAACTAACAATTGCAAGACAAACAGAAAAATAAACGTGTATTTATTGCCATTGTAAGTGTTAATGTTAATCTTACCGTGAACCGTGCGCCAAGTAAGAAAAAGGGAAAAACGCAGGTGTGAATTACGAGCAGAAAAGATCAAAGATGCCCTGTGCATACCAAATTGAAGTAAGAACGTTTTTGGCAGAAAAGGGGACTAGCCAAATAGTTGGCTTTGCTTTAAATGATCACCCCATACCACTCCAATTTGTGCATAATTTATTCAAGAGAACCATTTTACAGGAAAAATATAATAAATAAAATCTAGCTGAGTAGGAATATTTCATTTGGCTCTGTCTAGCTTGTCCACAACCCTAATAGACTCATTCACACCTCGATATCTGGCATCTAATAATGAGGATAGTGAAACTGCTGGGCAGCCATATTATAGTCAGAAGAACGAATATCTCATACAACTACGCCTCAGCAGTACGGCATATAGTTAGCTGGAAAACGTATTCATTCATTCATCTTAAAATAGTGTGAAATAATGGTGAAAATGGAAAAATAATACAGTACAGTTTTAGGCGTAAAATATCATTATATTATGCATTTTAATGATGATCCTAATATTCCTTACATGCAATCTCGTAAATTCTCACAAAAATGTTAATCCCTCTGTGCGGGAGAAGGCAGAAGACATGACACCAGATTTAATGCCGCAGTTTTGTTCAGCAAGCAAAGCAAACCAAAAGTAAGTAAAAAGTAAAAAAAAACTTTCATTGCATATATTACTTTCGCTTCCTTTGAATGGAGGATATCGGTACTATTTGGTAAAAGGGAAATCATAAAAAGAGAAGCCATTATCAAAAAACGTACTGTACATTTTTGATGGGGATCACTATTATCTCTATAGATGTACCTAGTTGTTATTGTGTTATCATTATTGCGCATGTATATTATAATGAAGCGTATCATCGAAAAATGACAATAATGCCCTGCTGAAAGATCGAGGGATATGGTAATAAAATTATTGGTGTGAAGAGATTTTTCGTTTCCCCCTCCTCTCTTCTCTTGTGCGTAACGCATCTTTTTTTGTCAACGATAAGGATGAAGAGAAAGAACCATTTTATGTAGGTACGTATGAGATAGAAAAGGCAGACATTCAAATAAAAAATGAATGCCTGAACGGTGACGACGATGATTCGGACGAGCCCTTTTCCCCATTCATCCATGTTCCATCATCTCATTCATCATTTCACACATTTATTTTTTTTGTTATTTTTGTAGGGACTTATAAGGACGAGATTTTTTTGTAGTTGATTCTATGCATTTAGCCTTTCTCAGATTGTGAGTATGAACGTGAACATGACGTGACGGATGATATGTTGCATGAAGTTTGGATACTTTGTTTGAAAAGGAAGAGTAAATAAAAATGATGATCCGTTTGAAAAAAATACATCCATCTATGTATTCATTGCTATTGATCTTCACTTCATTTCAAATCCAATAGAATAATCAACTTCATCTTTATTGTGGCCCGATCCATATTTATATTGGGAATAATCGCATGGCGAATGTAAAACGGGATTAAGATCTAGCTCGAACTCTCCACTATTTTCTCTCTCTCTCTCGCTGGTGTCCTCAGGGGGAAAATTTATTAAAAGGACAATCCCACATTTCCAATTTTGTTTGCATCACATCACACCACTAAACTCAAATAAATAATCATAATCACTAGCACAGACACACACTCATAAGTGCAATGCAATGATAAAAGAGAGAACGCATCCATCTTGTTGTTCATTCACTCCTTTTTAGATGACTGGTCTGTAATGTCTGCCTGAGAGTGTAATGCATTTCTGCATTTATTATATTAAATTATATTTTTAAATAAAAACACCGGATTGATGGGATGAGCATTGAGAAAACTAACTTTTAAGTGGTGTCGAGTGTTACAATATTAAAGGTTGTGGTGTCGGTGATGGCGTTCTCTATCCCGTATATTTATCATATCATTATTAGAATATCCCCCTCTCTCTATATGTATAATATATATTATCCCCGCTACTATTATTATTATTTGTTGTTAGTGTTGCTGTTATGATTATGATGACGATAATTTGCTCTCTGTGGCCACGTCTCTATAAAAACGCCGTCGTCGTATACAAATGCGCCCAATGGATGCAGTGGATTATCTGTGTATTTTGCATCATATACGCTATGTACATAATCTTTTCGTATTTATTTTTTGAGAATTGACTGGGATGACTACTTTAGTACTGGCTGACTTGAAATGGATTTATCAAAGCAAGAAATCTTGCAACCATCGACCCAACGAAAACCAGCCTTGTTATTATTATTGAGCATCACCCATCATCTTTGTCGTTATTACTGATATTACGGGACATAACTCATTCCTTTATTATACGATAACCTTAACCATCCACACACTCTTGTTTGAGACTTGATGTGCGCTTCCCCGGTTTAAAGTGTGGTATGCGCCTATTAGTCCAATTCTAAGTACGATAATGATGGCGATAGGAAAGGGAAAAGGCAGGCATCATCGTCTTATTTATCATCAGACACTCAATTCGGAAACGAGTAAAGCAGTTGTTGTTTTGTTAGAGGCAAGTCAATTTTTTCTCTGAACATATACATACCTACATATCGTTTTATGTAAGCACATTTTACTATTTTTATTTTATTTGCTAAAAAATGATGAATAGCTTATAGTGAAAACATTGGTGACGACTATGATCACGGTGGAGTTGTTGTGGCTGCCGAGGCATCCGTCCTAATCATTTTGATCTCTTATCGGATCACAATACTAGCAGAAGTGAATAATGTTTTGGATGAAAGTTGGTTGTTTACTGCTTCTCCCAGCAAGATTCTCTCGATCCCCCCAGACTGTTTGCATTTTTCCATCCTTCATCTTGGCTGTTTAAGGACTAGTTAATGATCGCTACTACCAATTTATTTTTTTGACTTATGTTAAGCATAAAATGCACATTGAACTAATTTAAACTGTTACTTTTTTATTTCGTTTTCTTTCTATAGGCAATAATTATTAATGCGTTTGACATTTTATAGTTTGTTCTGGCTCCCAGGCATGCTCGCCACTTCGTGATGTACAGTAATAATGTGTTCTTTCGCTTTTTCCATATTTGTCCACAATTGACAATGATGCCAATCAACTTGATACAATCCAAAAAAAATGATCTGCAGCATATGCTTTATAAAGTCAAGTTATCGCGTTTAACTGTTTTCTTTCATCCAATAAGTGTAAATAATCGATAATATGGTGGTGATGTTGGCAAGTAGTAAAACTTTGAATCAGTAATCATCATGTTTTGCTTGATAGAAGAGTATAAAGGACATTTGATTTTATCTTTCCATTTTTTGACTATAGTAAATAACATACATATAATATTGCAGTGGATATACGATGTGGTGATTGCTTGTTTCCTCTCTTTCAACCAAATCGATAAAGCGCATAACCAATCAGCGCGCAATAATAATAATGATAATATATTGATAAAAGCATGCAATAATGTGGTTTGTATAGTAAACTGATTGCCAGACAGAGAAGAGGAGAAAAATAATGTTATGCATCACATTGCTAACAAGCTGTAATAACCTCTAGGGACAGGAGAGATTATCTTTTTTTATTCTAAAATATTTAACCTTTCTTAACCATTTAGCACTTCATTTGTAAATGATTTACGAGCTGACAACTAAATAAGCATGTGTGTCTGTCTGTTATTCTATATACGTACCTATGTATGTATACCTAAGTAAATATTATATGTGCGAGGAAGGTTAAAAATAATAACAAAATTATATTACTTATAGACCAAGAAAGTTATTGAACATACAGCAGCTTATGAGATGATGATAAAGTAGACGCTTTAAGGAGGATAATCATTTGCACTGAAAAGCAATGCATTGAAAATTACTTTTTTTTTCTAAAACATCATCTCTACTTATATCATCATGTAAAACACAAATTGCTTTGGGTTGCTTGTTATTGCTGAATCTTGCATATCCTGTGGAGGTGATGATGACGGTAAAAGGTGAAGATTTTGAAGATGATACGCTTTTGTCTTTTTATGTAAATACAAACAAGCTGAAGTAAATGGTATAGTATAGGGAAATAAAGGCGAGAGAAGAAATAAAAAATAAATCTTTGAAATCGATTTTTGTGTTATTGGTTAGCGAAGGAGCAAGTGGAGTTATGTAAAAAAAAGTAATATACCTATACGTTTATCTTAATGGCTACAACTGAGCATGTAAAATATTGTTTTTGTTATTATCAAAATATATTATTACTAAGATCCTGAAAAAATTGATGCTAGATTTCGCTGAATGCTCTCACGTCTGAAATAACTAAACCGTACACCCACACTTTCTCGTTAGAGATACTCCAGCCTAAAATCTGCCTCATGAACTCTAAAAGTCGGGTGAAAATTTTGCTGTATTTCATATAGATTTTTAACATCATAGAAAAATTCTTGAGTGTCCAGCTTCCATTTTCACTAGAATGAAATACAAATCGATTTTTGAGTAACCAGTCCTTTCCTTTGCCCACTTCCCCTAATGCCAAAACGGGTTCTGGGACCCAGCTTTCCGGGCTTTGGTTATTATTACAACACCATTTTGTGTTTACACTTTATTTGCATTATGTGTTGTGTTTGTGTAAAGTAGATGTGGCTAAAGATACACAATTTGATTTGGCTTCTTTTTGCTTACTTAAAAGAATAAGTGGTAAATAGGAAGGCGATTATATGCATGATAGTCCCGTTGCTTGACTTTTCGGCTTTTTGTAGGTATTTGTTGGCCATAAAAACTCCAAGCTATGATTTTTCTCATTATGGTTATGTCAGTCAAATGGTAATCCCAACGAAATCTAGCGTAGTAGATGCTGGTTTCACACACTTTGGAAGTCAGTAATCACTAAGCTGCTGCTGCAAGATTAGGATTGAGCGTGTTGAATGAGGTGTCAGCAATAAAATCAATTGTTATTATTACGTAAATTTATGAGATTGCTTGGTTAATTTCATGAGAAGAAAGATATTGGATTGTCTTTACATAATTTACATACATGACCATTTTAACACCGAGCTCAATAAGAGCAAATGAATCCCTTCAGATATAATGCAGATGCCAGAGGCTTTTAAAGAGAATACGATTTTCTTTTACCGTTTTCTCTTGGATGAAATAACTATTATTATTACCGCTTGTTAAATAAAAATATGGGAAAAGTATGCACACGAATAGATAAAGTATGGAGAATAAACATATGAGCTGCTGAAAAGATTTTGATCAGCAGCATAGTTTTAGTCGAAACATTTACTGCAAAGTAGTTACATACATTGTATATTCTTTTGTATGAATGCACTTACGTATGTATGAACTTAAGCTTGTATCTGCAATAAAAATGTGAATCCAAAACAATTTTTAGACATCCTTTCATTTGCCTCCTGATCGGGTCTCTCGGGATGTAATGAAAATTTACGTAGAACCAAATTATTCTCGACATACTCACATTTCGACTTGATCACGATCTCGGGTGTTCCTCACTTCACTTGTTACTTATTTTTATTTTAACAACTCTCCGACTCTGCGCCGCACGTCGCTGGGATATTTGGGAAATCGGTTCCATTTTATTACTGCACAGAGGACAAACCATTTTCCATTTAATTTTATTCATTGCGTTTGACTTCTAATCAGAGAAAACTCAAAGAATGCATGCTATCTTGATTACAATTTTTACCTCATTATACTCTAAAATAGTTCCACTTCCATACCCCATTTATCTGTGTGAATGGGAAGCTTGCCAGTTCAGAAGGATGATCTATATCTGTTATTTTGTGTATTTAGATAAAAAGGGGTATGGAAATGAATGAATGGCAGCTGGGAAAGATAAATAGCTTCTGGTAATGCCCCACTTGTAGGCATAAAAGCCACCAGAACCGGAGGCAAACACTGCACATCAGTCAGTGTCCTACAAACTTGGGGTCATTTGAAACTGACCAGAAACAAATTATCATTTTCCGTTATATATTTTCGTTTGTCATTTTTACAACAGCCTCTTGCCTTTGAAAATGTGCACGAGAAAACTGGCCACACTATGACCACACACTTAACTGCTTAGTTGATACAATGACATTTGAGATGAAATCTATACCGTGTATCTGTTAAGTGCGGTCACTCGTCTTCATGTTGCGTTTCATTAACTTTCATTGTCCTTTCATTAGTGAAGCTCATGCCAGTTGGTTCATGCTCAGTGGACCGAGGAAAACAAAGGAGACACGCTAAAAGCTAAAAGTCATTACGCATTTATTTGAACTGCTTCCTCTCCCAGTGGGCACAAAGCAACCTGCCACTACTGCGCTGCAGAATAGTTACCGATTAAAAAGAATCCAAACAAGATGGTGGCTTTGTTTGATAGTCAATGCTTACATTGCTTGAAACCTAAGAATTCTGAGCAGGGAGCGGCCATTATTTTTTCACCTGATTACATTCAACTGATATACTCTAATCAAGTCAGTTTGATATGTATCGTTCAATTGATGATGACGATGACGTGATGAATATTCCGAATCTCATTCAGCTCAAGTGTTTTCGGAAAGATATGCAGGGTTGATGTGATGGAAATGACCGTTCTTCCTAAATGTCACTTATCTTCATTATTACCAAACCTCACATTTATTTATATATACCTACCTATGTAATATTAATATCATCTATACAAGTTGTGTATAAAGTTGTATACAAAAATGTAAATGTACGCACTGGGATACGATTTGATGACGATGGCGGTCAAGCTTGAGAAGACATAGCAGCTGCCGAAAAGTATTTATTTAAATAATTATGACTGTACAGTTCCGCTTGCCTGGACAAACGTCTCTGACTCTGCCTGGGAAAGATATATGGGAATGAGAAATATAAATGAGCCGAGAGGACATACCGATGATACCGAAAAGAAAACATTAATAATTCCTCATTACTGCTTTACTACGCAAAACAAAACAGAAGCAGAAGCAGCAGGAGCAAATACAAATAAAAGCACCAGGTGAGGAGTCTGCCTTCACACAAGACTTCAGAAGCCTGAGACCTTTTTTGTTGACAGTGTTGACTATGAACCGATAGGCAACGGGAAGATGAGAGGTGCAGACTGCAGACTATTTAAGAAGCCAATGAATAAATGAGTTTTTTTCGGGAGATATGATCATCATGATGATCAGTGTAAAACGTTAAACTTCAATCTGACACGACTTAGAGAGACACACAGGTTAACATTTTGTGTATCCACGCACAGAAAGGGACTAATGACTTTGAAAAGTCGTTCTTAAAGGAACAGTCACATAATATCGCCTCGTCTTGTCGTGAATTAACATTCATAATGATAACAATGGACAAAAAAGACCACAAAAGGTACTAATCAACAAGACAAGAAAGACAGGGGAATACGGCAGAAAAAACTGTGTTTGTCTGTATTGTATCATTTAGCTCCTTTTTGGTTGCGTCCTTCATTGTCTTCTTGTTGTAAAGACCCATGTTAGAGCTACTGTCGAATGAATGTGTCCTTTGAAACAGTTCAGCAATCCAAAAATCGTGTTCATTTATCTTTTAAAATTTCATACGAAAATCATTTTCGTCTACATAATTTTGTTCGTTATTTATGATACTTCCTATATATATTAAAAAGATGATTTTGTAATCGACCAAGATTCAACCAAGTTTTCAGTAGCATCGACGATGTGATCATCATTAGGAAAAAGTTCAACGTGTGCTCCTAAACAACATAAATTAATGGAGGCAAGCAGGCAAGACAGATAAGAAGCTACGGTCCTCTCCACAGGAAATTAAATGATGATCATACACATTTTTTCTTTTAAAATTTGTCTCGTTCAACAAAACCCTTCCCTCAGCATCCTTTGCATCATTTGTCATATAATATACAATGATAATTGTGTAACAAGATGATAAGGAAAAGTCAACATGAGTAGCGCAAATACATGGGCCGAAATACAGGGCAAAATGTTATGGAGTTTTTTTGGGAATCCACTTCGTTTACTTTGAAACTCAGGTAGCTTCTCAAGGCGTCAACGTAGACGACAAGTAGAGAAAATGAACTGTGTGAACTGAAGAAACTCTTTTTCAAGCAGACAGTAGTCAAGTACAGACACACAAAGTTTACGGTTGGATGGCACGCTGCAGGAGGTAAATTTTAAACTTTTTTCAGGTTTCTTCGAGATGACGCATTCTTTTCTTCTAGTAAATAATGAATAATGATTATTTGATGATGTTGAAATTTAAAGAAAAATGATCTTAATAGTATGAACGTACAGTTCATCTGCTTATGCTGTAGATTCAGTCATGAAAATTTTCTCCTTAGGAAGACCGTAATAAAGAGGGACAAGTTTGTTGGAATTTGGTACAACTTTTTCATGTTTTTTATTGTCGCGCGCAAAAATATAATAGCCAAAATGAAAAATAATTAAAATCAATAAAATGAAAAAATACTGCCACAAGGAGTTGTCAATCATTGTTGTTGTGTTCATACTTATATGCAAGTATTTTTTCTTCTAAAAAGTCAAGATACTATCCTACACATCAATCCGTCGTATATAGTATGATCATACTATGATCCTCGAGCTTTCTCAAAGATAAGCAGCAAATCAATTTAGTGCTAACAAGACACATAAATATTTCAAGATTATCACTTTCAACAACTCAAAACTACGCACTTGTAATTTAAGTATAGGCATATTAGTAGTCTAGTTGGCTACTGTGCAGGGCAGGCAGTGCTGTGTGTGTATTGTGCTGTCTTTCAGCAGCATGATACAATTTACGATTTGCGAAAATTATCATCGCCACACACGCCATGCACCATGTTGAGCAGAGGAACAAACCCGTTGCCCTTGTTGAGTTATGTATGTGCGAGTGCACTATAAGAAGATCCTCATTGTCTTCGTGTGTAGTGCTGAGTAGAATGTCGAGGGATGATTTTTTGAAAGAGAGATTGTGTTGTACGCAAAGAGAGATCATCACATATCAGATCACAGTATCAACATCAACTTATCAGGTTCCTCCTCCCTCTCATTACAAACATTATTTTATTGGGCTTGTCAAAACAGTCAATATTAGTATCAACACCAAATCAACGGGCAGTGGTCAGCACGGGAGCTGAGTTAGTGATGAGTGGAGAGTAAATATGGATTATAATATAGCAAGCATAAATAATTAATGACCTTTAATCACTTGACTTTGCCAACAAGGATTTTCCTAATAAATTTTTAATATATTTTTTTCCTCGACTCGAGATTTGAATGACATGCTAAACAATTTTTTTACTGTTGCTTGATTAAATTGTGGTTTTGCTCTGTGGCTGTATCAAATTTGGATTCATGCTGAGCTATTACCTATCGAGTGTTTTGTAATTTTTTAGAAGTTCATCAAATAGTAGAGGACATACGCTTAAATAGAATTATTTACTCCAATTAACCGTTCAGTCTGAAAATGAGAAGTAGATCATCTACATTCCGAAGCAGATAATGTACAGACCTGAAAAGGTACAGGATATAAATGTCTCCAAAGTTTATGAATGGTTTTTGTTGCTCTTCAGACAAACTTTAAAAAATTTGAAAATTTCTAATTAAAATTAACTACTTATGCAGTATACCGTAGTAGTAAAACTCATAATTTCAGTTCAGTCAGTAAAGCATCATTAACAAAAAATCCAATTACCTTCAAGGATGTCAACAATTATGTTTAATATTCATGATAAAATATATTTACTCCATTCTTATACTCAACTGAAATTGTAATGAAAGGAACACTTATTAAACTGTAATATATATTTTCGCTTATGAAATGGAAGCCAAATAGTTTGTTATTTAACGGCGAGGATAATCTTATTCAAAGGCACAGGTCATATTAGTACCTCACCTACCGTTTCTGCGTTTAGTACTAAATAAAAGTGAATCGAGTAACTCATCGAGGCACCTGCACCTTGTAATTATACAATTAGTCTTATTATCATAATAACGTCAGTGTAATCAGCAGCGAAACAATATTAGTGACATTTTGTATCATTTTGATGAACTGACATACACGTTCACGTGACACACTATAAATGATTCACTAGTTCATGTCCAACCAAGTGACAAATTGTTTATTTATTTAAATGAAGGAGCAACAGTGAACTTTGATTTCTGCTACTTTACTTTTGCACTGACTGATATTCATTCCTTTCTTATCCTTTCATTACAGTCACTCATTATGATGTTTATGATATGATTATTATGAAGAACCAATTGTTCACGCAAATAAATCATTTTAAAGCTTTTCCTCCAATGCTGCTGGTAGACTGCTTCCATCTTTGAAACAATCCTCATACAAAAAGCTCCACTCCATATTGCCAATTTAATTTGCATCATAATCACAATAAAACATTTTATACCATCATCATCTGCTCATGTAAGTAACGTAATTATTTTTTTCTTCATTTTCCTTGAATTCATGAATCATAATAATAATGAAAAATTAATAAGCGAATCTAATGCATAAGTCATAAAATCACAATAATGACAGTGTAATATAGGCTTATAAAGTGTACTTATCATCATAACTTTTCATTCTTCATTAAAATTCATCATCAACATGTTAAAAAAATTAATGCAAAATTTTCATAACATTAACTTGTTAATAATGTACACGGAACAACATGCTATATGTGCGCATAGCTGCAGTACTTTCAACATTTTTTTGATAGATATATTGTAAGTATGTGAGGAAGATGAGGATGTTGATGATGATGAAGTCTGCAACTTGTTACGACTACAAACATGATTTTAATTAATTAGTGCACGCTTCAGCAACATTGTGTTCACTTGCTTGCTTGTGTTGTTAAACATAATGGAATTTTGCTCAGCTTATTTGGTACACACATGTGCGATGGGTATTGTACAAACAACAGCTCATAAATTTCCCTGTGAAAATTAATGATTTTTTTCTTCTTATTTTTAAACTACTGAATCCTTTTGTTACGCTTTTTCTTGACGTTTTGCAAGCTTGCCTTCTTCGAATGAGAATGGAAATATTATACATTAGCAGATTTTTACCTGTTTTCTCTGTGGATCATGTAATCATCGGTAGTAAGTAGGTGGAACTTTTTTTTTCTACAACATGAAGTCTTGGTGGAAACCTGTGCAGGCATTTGCTCGATACACTTGGATGACATGCTTGCTCTTTTGCTGATGATGTTGATAGTGATTTTGATGGGTGCTCATTAATTAGACATTATGTAAGAGGAAGCTAAATGAGAAGTTAACAGAAATGTGGCGGGTTAAATTTTTCAATAAAGATACCCCCGTAGGTTTACGTATTCAACACACTTACACCACCAACCAACCAACCACCGCCGCTGCTCTCTGTGCTTCCACATCCTCAATTAACATCAAAGAAAGAAAATAAATTTTTATTAAAATTGATATTACAAAAATTTATACAAAATCAAAACTGATTCTGGCTGAAATGTAGCGGAGATAAATTCCTATAAAGATAACATAAGGACTGATTCCATTGTGAGCGCTAGATTTTCTAATAGTTTTTTATAAACACATGCTCGATAAGTAGCGAGAGATCACTCACTCTTCATTAATTTCTTCCTTTACACTTAATTATATTTTTTTCAAAGAAGGCATTCCTTCATTTTGCGGAAAAACCTCATTCATTGTCAGTAAGCTTTAATGAAGATAAGATACAAGTATAGAACATGCATACATTTTTTTACATTTTTTACAGAGGATAGGCTTACCTCAAGTTCTTAGGTAATGATGCTGATAAAATATGATATACACATGCCGGACATTCTTTTGAGGGGCAATTTACCACAATCTGAATAAATAACAGGGTTGAGTCAACTTCTTAGCATGAATTTGCACCTAGCACCGCCGCCACCACCACCATCACAGCCAACAAGCACCTTACAATGTTTTTTAATCTTAATGTAGTTTCGCAAATGATGATGTGGTGCAGGGTGGTGGGGTGGTGGGGTGGTTTTAAATAAAAAGTATGGTTATTGTTATGATTATTATATGACCAGAGATTAGATAATGGGAGGAAAAAATATATAACATCACATGTATATACCTATTATACATATTTTAAAGCAGCATAATAAGCAAAAGAGAGCAGAGCAAAAAAAATGTATTAAAGCAAAATAAGTAAGCAAATATTTTTCTTTCCTACGTTCATCATATTTTTTTTTTGTTCCAAATCGTTGCAGATTTTAGTTAACACGGCCGCCTCAATTGCTGATTCACAACTCGTTCTTGTGCTACTAATGAGGTGAGTTGGTGTAATTTATTATGCTTTATCAACACACTCCATCACACACATGGAATCGTCATAAAAAAGGAGAAAAACCTGTAATAAATATCAACGTCTTTTGTGGTGCACGTATGGCAGCGTTCAGTACAGCAAATCCTACAAAAGAGCTAAAATGGAAGAAAATAGTGATTTTTATGCTCTCCATATTCGCTCCTCCACTCAAAGTGGAAGTACTACTAACGCTAATGTCCGTAAACACGAAGAAAAATGATAAAATCCCTGCAATTCAAATATGCCCGCCGCCGTCGCGCGCTCAACGCGAACTAATTTCTCTCGTTTATCGTCTCTTTCGAATCTAGAGACTGTTGCGCTGCTGACTGCCCAGTGGTCACTGCACTGGTTTAAGGTGCCAATAATCCTTTCGTCCTCCTAATTTCCGTAAAAGGCTGCTTTTCTGCCTTTCTTTTTCATTTTTTCGGAAAATCAACCAGAAAACCCAACGAAGCATTCCATCTTTCCATCTCCGTCCGGAACTTTATGGGTTTTCAAGTTTTAAACAATATTATGCGAGTATGTGAGCACGTTCATCTAGAAAAATATATGCATTTTTATTATTATTAGCACCTGTGCCAATATAATCTACGTGCTAATCAGTGCTTAATGGGATATCACACTGCTGCACTCCTCCCTCGCCCTCTAGAGCTTCTATCCAGATTTCGCCTGCGGAACTTTAAAAAAATGGTTGAAAATCTTGAAAAAATATTCCCAATGTGAGTAGAGCAGACATATCCGTCCTAATAATAATCATACATGTAATCGCAGGATTGTAATAATGGTCATCAAATTTTATGAGCTATAATAATTTTTACTATTATTAAACTACTACTATGCATACGTGAGCTGGCAAGCAAGGAGTAATTTGCTCTCTCTCTCTCTCTCTGGCTTTTTATTTGGTTTGCATTTTTTAAATATTTTGTTCGGAAGGTGAGACGCAGGCGCTGTTAAATATTGGCATAATATTTGTTATTGCTTTTCTCTCTAATTACATACATGATTTTGTGGGGAATGGGGAGATGAAGAAGTAGTAGCAATAGTGTCAAGTAGACAAAAGAGAGAAAAATTCGCCGTTCCAGTTCTCTCTAGCAGAGGTTGTAGTAGTAGTACTGGTGAGTAATAATAATAATAATTACATCCTTTCTACACTTCTTTATTACGGCAATTATTATCGCCCTCTCACTTGCCTATAAAAACCGTGTTTGTTGTTGTGGGTGTGTGTATTTTTTATTGCTTACCCTACCCATATGTATTTTTACAGGAGTAAAATAGTAAAAGTAGCCGTGAGGTTGCAGGAATGCCAAATTGCAGCCAACTGTATGCTCATCGGAATTTTGTTTTGGAGTTTGGGTCCAAATCTGACTGAAACCATTCAAACAAACGGTTACAAGACAAAACTGAAGACTACCCGGAAAGCAATCAAGTCAAATCAATTGCAACGGATCGCTGCTACTGATTACTACAAGACTTTTACAGCGTCAGACTGTGAGTACGATCCTTTCTGTCATCTGAAAGTACCTACATTTAACATAAACAGGTAAATTGGCAAAGATTACAATGACGTTGGTGGTGGTGGTGTCATTTACACCGGTGCAATCATTGTTTTACTGCTGCCTTTCAAGACGCTTGCCATGTAATAATGAATGACTATTGGCTCTTGTTTTTCAAAATGATTTAGCTAATCTCAACCATGTATCTTTTATTTTCTCTCTCTCTTTCCATGCCCGTTTTGTGTATGATTGCATGTAATTTTGAATTTGGTATTGGCATATGCACATAAGCTCATTGTTGTACTTTTTGGAAGGTTTGCATTTTTTGGGCATGTTTTATGATGTTTGCGTTCTTGTTCTTTCAGAGAGCAAATAAGCACACAGGAGTTTATTATCTCCCTTTCCTCATCTTTGTTGTTTTTTCCATGTTGTATGTAATCATATCTACTTATTTCCCTTTCTTCTTCTTTCTCATTCTTGCATACATATATACTGAATTCCGTTTTTTAAACAGTTGACTTTGATTAGTATTTTTGCTGTAGTAAATATGTGAATACGAATGGAAGGAGAGAGGGAAAAAACGCCTTGTCGTGTTGTTATGTTTTCTCTCGACTTTTTGAGCATGGTTCTGGTGTGTTGTTTGTTGAAGAGATGACGGACGAGTGGTATGTACATATTTTTTTGAAAGTGCAGTGTGTAGACATGATGGTGGTGGTGGTGCACTACACAGCATTGTTTAATATAATGTGTTGTTTGTCCTGTCCTTTTGTCTCAAGTTCATTTCTCATGTTTGTCTGGTGTGTAATAGGACGTGCTCCTTTTCGTAATTATGAGTTGTTATCTGTGAAACAAGCCACAGTCATTAGTCATCGTCATGAGCCATAGTTTTACCGCTTGTCACTGTCAACTCCTTTCTTCTCTCTCTTTGGAGGAATCATGATGGAAGCAAAGGAATGGTGGTGGTGCTAGTAGCAGAAGCAGCGGTCGTAAAAAACATTCCGGTGCTGGTGACGGTGGCTGCATTGACGCTGAATATGAAAATTTAAATGGTTTGCATTTGCAACAACCGAGCTGTTTGCATATTGTTAAAAAAATGTTTTATTATGATGTGTAGTAGCAGGTTTATGTTTAGTAATTGATAGAACATATATTTTATTATGCTGATTATTACGAAATGATGGCCTTTAAAGCAGTTTTTGTATTGTTTTAACCTGCTGCTGGTCTATAAACGAGATTAGAGAGTGATATGAGAGGAGGAATGCGGGTGTTTTTAATGGATTAAAATATTATATGGAATGTCATTCTTTAAAATGTGATATTACCTATCAAATATTAAAATATATTTTCATTAAAAAGCTGGGAAAACTACTGGTAAATAGATAATATGCATAACTGGTTTTTAAACAGCGAGTAGAGAGTTTTACCACCAGTGTTTTTTCTCTTTAATGATATGATTGTCAAATTATTGAAACGGTAGCAAAGATTAAGATGTAGCGACTGTCCAGGTTTTAGAAGAGCGTATCACAATGCCCCTCATGACAAGTTGGTGTCAACAATGGTGAGTACAGACAGAGTACAAGTGTAAGAGTTTTTATGCACACGATGACTCCCGAACTGAACCACTCCAACAAACAAAGATCTTGGACTTCAACTTGAAGGCAAAAAGCGTACGCAACCCAAGAGCACTTGCTTGGCATCTGGCGGCAGAAGCCCCAAAATCCATTGTCGCTTGTCTTTCTCACTCTCTGGCAAGTAGAAAGCCCGCATCTGTTGCAGTTTGAACTGCTGACTATTATTGTTTGTTTTCATGTATCTTCCTGATTGACTCCTTTGCTTGCTCTGTTTGTTTTTGTGGTCAATGCAATGTTGTGAGATGCATTGATATGTCAGAGGTGCTTTAAAAGTTGACCTGACACCGACTGGATTTTTTTTGTTGGATTCGGTAACTAAAAATGTTTGAAAATCGGGTTTAGTTCAAGGCAAATAGCCAGTGTAGTGTTCCATCCATGAGGCGTTTGTTTGTCCAGTGCTTTTAGTATTCTCATTTTGTGGAGGAGAGGGACCAATTTGACAGTTTTTCAGTTCCATTCCAATTGTTCATCCATCTATTCTTGTGGCAGATCAACTTTTTGGAACATTATTTTGGGCACCATTGGTCATGTAAGTATATTATAGAGGATTCACATTAGAGTTTGTAAATTCCTATATATTTGTTTGATATGGAGTTTAAAATGGCGAATCTCTTGCTGTTTCTTTAGATCATTAAAAATGGACATTGATGAAGATGGGGTGTCAGATCCCACAGCGGAATTTGGGGATTTATTCGAAGGTCAAACGGTTGCGTTTGAGAATGAGCTTGAAGGACATGATGCCGACGACGTCCTTGGTGCAATTAGTCATGACCTAGGACTAGCTACATCACATCACCGGTCATCGCACCATCCTTCCGATCATGACATTCTTGCTGCAAACTTAAACTTTGTACCTGATGACTATCTTCACGGTCAGCAAATTGTTATGGATCATGAAAACACGGAGTACATGGCACTTCCGGACGTTAGCGGGATGGATGGACACCAAAATTTGCATAATCACCAGCAAGACTTAGGAGGAATAGTAGTAAATCAGCAAATTTACCTTCATTCCAATCAGCAGCAGATAGACCAGCAGCAGTTAAATGCAGGGGATATTGCCACTACTCAAGTTTCATATGTGTATGACTACAATCAGATACATCCAGAAGTTACCCAAGCCGTTATAAATCATGTTCAGCCACCACAACCACCACCTCCCATTCCTGAAGAGCCCAAGGTGAAAAAGAAGATGAAGGTGGTGAAGGACGTGGAGTACTTCACGAATGAGAATATGGAACGGTATTTGAAGCGTCGTGGATTCAAATCTGTAAGTATAATCAATTTGTCTTCCATGTCTTTGTTGATTAAATGATTATGAAACTTAACAATTGTATGACCGCAAATCGCAAACCTTATGTTCTGTTGACAGAAACGAGGGGATGTTGAATCCAGAAAATCAGTCAGCAAAGCTGTGTTTGCCTTGAGTGCAGATTCGCAGATTTCCAGTGAGCACTTCAGACTGGTGTCATTTGGATCGAGATACGAGCCTGAATATGTCATTCAAGAAATAGAGAGGTAATAATACTTCTTTACAGAAGATTCTCTTTAGAGTAAAATTCGAAACAATGTGCTTATAAAATGAAAAATAATAAATGCTAATACATACGTTCATGCTTTTTTCCAGATTTTGGAAGTTTTACGTGTTGACAAAATCAAAAAATCTCGCCATGAGTGCGGAATTTCTACCAATGCTAATTCCAATGCTACTTCATTTCTACTTTGAAATGATGATGTCTCACATGATTCCCATCGCCCGTCGCATTTGTCACGAGTTTAGCAAAAAGTTTTTACATGAAGAGAAAACACAGGAACATTATGATGTACTTGTGGCAGCGATGAAAGTTAATTCTTTGGAATTGTTAAAGACTGATAGTATCCTAAGCCCACTAATTAAACGAAAATGTGAATATGCTTTGAGTGAATTGGCATTGTGTCACTTGCGACACTTTTTGTCAAAGTCAACGCAGCCAATTCTCATCCACTTATTTACAAGCCGATTTAAGATAAGCACCCGTGAATCCAAAGAGCTTATACAGAGTTTTGACTGGGATAATTTAGATTCAGATGAAACTTCAGAGTCATCAGACGAGGATTCTGATGATGATCCTGAAGTTTCAATAAACCGGAATTATGTGAAGAGGGTCATTGACGAACTGAGAAATAGCACAACAGCAAATCTCCCTGCAATTTCCGTTTACACAACAGGCGATAAGTAAGTAGATTGAGTGAACATTTTGTTCTTTGATTGTTTGTTAGTTTATTTAACTTTGGGCTTTCATGTTTTAATGTCATGTAATTGTTTTGATAATGTTGCAGTCCAATCTGTGGAAATATCTCAAAGAAAGGAACGTTGATTGCTTATGGTCTTGCTGAGGCCGGTATAAGACTTTGCACAGTCGAGAACGCTAGAGATGTAACAAAGATCACATATCCTGTTCAACGCCCAACAGATCCAGAGTCATTTTATGGCATCAAGTCTATCGCCGGTCATACCGGTACAGTATATGGTGTTCATTTTCATCCGAGGGCAAAGTTGCTTTTCTCAGTTGGTCAGGATAGTTTAATGCGAGCATGGGACTTGAACGGAGAAAATCCAGCGTGTCGAGTCATTTACAGGTAAATGGAGACTCTTTACTTGTTCATGCATGGGATATAGTGCACTGTAATGCATCCTTACAAACGATTCGTTTGACATTCTGTTTGCTTAGGGGTCATTCTGGACCTATTTGGAAGTTAGATATTCCTGATTCTGGTTCAATGGTTGCTACAGCGGGGCTAGATAGTACTGCTAGAATTTTTGTTCCGGAAAAGACTGAATTCGTTCGCGTAATGGCTGGCCATTATTCTAGTGTAAACGTAAGTACAGCAGATTGTGACATAGTTTGAATACTTTCTGCAATTTTACATTTTCAACTAGTACCTAAATGTTCTACGTTTTTTTTCTAATAGACTGTCAAATTTCACCCAAACGAAGCGTATATTGCGACAGGTTCCGTAGATAAATCCGTCAGATTGTGGTCAGTCAACGATGGGAACATTGTCCGAATGTTCACAGGGTCCTCTGCCAGCGTAAATTGCGTTGCTTTTCACGAAAGTGGTAAATACTTGGCTGGGGCTGGAGAAGATGCCAAGATTATTATATGGGATTTGGCCCAAGGGGAGGTTCTTGCAAGCTTGGACTCTCTTGCAAATTGTCGAGATTTAGAATTTAACGGAAGCATGCTCTCCGCATGTTTTAGAAATGGTATGCTACAAGTGTTCAATTTACGGCGAATTCTTGGAGGATCTTCATCAGACTGTGAAAATGAAGACACTGTCGAACAATGCCGACTTCCGTCTATATCTGCACCATTTACGACACAGTGTTTTGCCAAGACCCTGTTTAAATTGCATTACATGGATTCAGGAAAGCTAGTGTGTCTAGGTTCTGATATGTCTATGGACGCGGAAGAGCTCAAAGTGAGAGAAGCAGCTAAAGCAAGTATGGAAGCAGAAATGGCAAAAAATGAGGTTCCACAAACAGAGCAAGTAAATCCAAGTGATACAATTTTACAGCAAGTGCTTCAAACCAATACTCCCAATCCACCTCCCCCGCCTCCAACAGCCAATCCAGGCAAGCCCGAGGTTAGTCATTCCAAAAAGCAGAGTGGCATTGTGACTGTGATGGGAAGCAATGGAAGTAGTAGGATCCTTGCTGCTAGGTTATCACAACCAATACCATCAACATCGTCGTCAGTTTCAGACTTTAGTGAGGCAGTGTTAAGTAATGAATCCACGGTGGCGATGAATGAAGGTCCTCAGTCATTAAATACCCCGGCTGTGGCTTCAGGAGCTACTGCTGCCACTAGCACCTCGTCTGGTCCTCCTTCAACACCGGCGCCAGCACCGCCACCAACAACGACAACTCAGCAAATGATAACTAGCGCTGAGCTGGACGCTGCAATTGCGAGTGTGATTGACCAAAGCGGAGGTGATAATTCTGAGAGCGGTGGTACCATCACTATGTACGCCTCCAGCTAGCTAATAGACAATCTCGACGACTTCATTGTGGACTGGCCACTTGATCCTTTGTAGCGAAAGGGATGTATTGTAACTATGCAACTTTCTCCTTTATTAGCCTAGGTTTGCGATGGCTAATTTTGTGTTCAGGATGGCAGCGGAAGAAATGATCTTGTTTTTCGATCAGTTTTGAACGGAATCTGTAATTTTTGATGTTTTGTAGTAAAGCTGGCATAGCTGATAAGTATTTTTTACCTATGTGTATGTACATTTTGTAAGATTATTTAATTAAAACGCAACGATAGCTTGTAAACTAAGCGCTCAAGACTGGAGAAGAATGTCGTCATTAACTTCAGCTCGGACTTCCACTGCCTGCTCTCAGCAGACGTCTTCATCTTCAAACAGAATCAATACTCTGAACGCTTATTTGTACAAAAATGGGTACAGAATGGGCAAGATCATCGGGGAGGGGTCCTACTCTAAGGTTAAATTATGTCCACGTCGTACTGACAGCGGAGACGGAGATCAGTCTGACCCAATGGTGGCATGCAAAGTAAGTTACCCAGTGCATTTTGCAATCCTTAAAGCATTAAACGAGCGAATAAATCCAGTACTGATTTTTACGTGACTTTTGTATTGTAGGTTATCAGTAAACGTAAAGCGTCCAGTGACTTTGTCAACAAGTTTCTCCCTCGTGAACTGCAAATCGTGTCAAAAATCAAGCACGTGAATATCGTACGTGTTTATGACGTGGTGGAATTTGATAGTCACGTCTACATATTTATGGACTATTGTAACAACGGAGATTTGCTGGAGTACGTCAAGGACAGAGGGTACATCAAAGAATCCCGTGGACAGCACTACTTTCGCCAGATCCTTTCTGCCGTAAAGTATCTTCATGGGTTGGATATAGCGCATCGGGATTTGAAGTGTGAGAACGTTCTTTTGACTACTGAAGATCAAGTCCGGTTATCAGATTTTGGTTTCTCGAGATACTGCAGGGATGCAAAGGGGAAAAGGATCCTATCTAGTACTTACTGTGGTATGTTTTTCTATTACGCTACTGCCACTGACAATTTTAGTATTTTTAATGTTTTGATACTAGTGGCTGACTTGATCGTTTTTGCAGGTTCTTGTGCTTATGCAGCTCCAGAAATTCTGCAGGGAACTGCGTACAACCCCAAGCTTTACGATATGTGGTCCCTTGGCTGTATTCTTTTCATTATGCTTACTGGTCACATGCCCTTTGACGAGTCGAACGTTCCTAAGATGCTTCAGAACCAGGTCGAAAAAAAATTGAATTACCCTCATCAATTGGATGGCATTATTTCTAAGTCTGCCAAACGATTCATCAAGTAACTTAAATATCAAGCTAATTATGTACATTTGTTAGTTAGTATACGTAAAAAATATATATCGTTTACGTGCTAAACTAATTTTTACACTTCCATCATTATTTTCTTCTGTAGGCATTTGTTGGAACCCGACGTTACGCGACGTGCCACTATTGAACAAGCAAGCGGTAATAGTTGGTTGACACCACGACCTCATTCAGCAAAAAACAAAGACACTACTGAAAACTAGCCCAGGCCTGGATTTTGTAAAAAATAAACTACTTGTCTACTTCACGTAAATGTGTGTATTTTATGTATTTTAGCTGGAAGAATACCCTAGTCAACAGACAAGATATTACAGAGCAATAAATAAGTTTAAGCTGTAGTGCGTATATCCCAATGCAATTCTATCCAAGCCAGTCTGATAATACAAATTTTCAAGTAAAGAGCTACATATATAGACACAAAAACGTTGCGGTTGAAGTGATTGGATAAAATTATTTATTTTTGGTTATACATTTTCGCGTTGTTAAAATATTTTCGATGTATCATATCGTTTTGTAGTTAAAATTAAGAATTACGAGTTGCGCGTTGCTTAAAGTTTCAATTTTTAATGTTGTTGATTTACATACTCTTCTGTCTCATCCTCTGCGGCGGATAAAAATATCTTTTGGATCAAGATCGTTGCATTTTCTGGGAAATTAGAGAAAAGTGGCACGTGTCATGATAATATAAAAACTGGTATTGATTTAGCTAGTGGCATTATTATTTTTTACTCACTCGAAAATCTTTCTATGGCTGGATGAAGGTTTTTCTTCTGCACAAAAATGTAATGTACTGGCAACCCCGTCAGCAAAATAGCAGTTGCGATTATCTGCTTAATGGGATCCACGTATAATGGCAAAATGATAAGGAAAAGACAGATAAGACTGAACGAAATAGGAAAGAACAGTGAAACCTGAAAGGAAAATGTGTTAATTATTGTTAGTATATGTACTCGTTTTAGAATATCAAGACAATTAGGTTCAATGTTCATTTCATAGTGTATCAAAACAGCAACTGACGGTATTACAAGAAGTAGCTTACTTTCATTGGTCGGTGAAGATTTGGCTTTTTCCAACGCAAGTAGATCAACCCCACTGTCACTGCCAAACTCACCAAACTGTACACGAATGAGTACAATTCTATAAGCTGGCTAACTTTAGGAATGGCAAGGTAGACGAGCGTCACTCCACAAAGGAATACTAAGGCCGGGGTTGGCGTCATGCTTGATGTGCTCAAAAGAGATAACATTGACGGAGTATGAGAATTCCGAGAACCGGCAAAGATAACTCGAGCGTTTGTCATGATATGAACACTAAGGCATCCGAGAGCAGACATGGCTACACAAAGTGGCATTAGAGTGGTTCCCATCCAAGTGGCGACTTTGCCTCCGAATGTCTATTTCAACAAAACATCATACATTCTCATTATACATAACTATTTTACATGTTAAAATATAAAGGACAGCAATTAGATAGTTGATTACATTTGCCACAGCATCCGTTGCAAGAATTTCCGCTGGAGTTAACATTGTAAAGTAGGCCACATTAACCATACAATAGATGAAGGTTACGAGAGGAATCGAAATGAAAATTCCAAGGGGAAGATTTCTACAACAGATCACATAATATAATTAATAGGTCGTTTTTGTAACTCTTGTCACTGGCCGAAAATGTCATTAAGGTACTATAATAAATGCTAACCTATTGGGATTCTTAAGCTCTTCTGTAACAAAATTCAAGGCATTCCATCCCTCATAGGTGAAAGCTGCTGAATAGAAAGCTAACGCAACTGTTCCAGGGTCGTATTTGGAGTTCTCCCAAATGTGTTCAAAATTTTGAACACGACCTTAAATAAGATTGCATGTATAAATACATAAATGAACATTAGTTTTTCAAATATTCAAAGTGAAACTACTATATTATAATTTTGCATGAAAAACTCAGAACTGCATGCTGTTTACACACACATTCATAAATATGGCTTTCTTACCCAAGCATAAGTTGACAATTCCAGTCATTATAATCAGTACTAACGCTACAATCTTCCCAAACATAAACGCATTTTGAACTTTGGTTGCCAGTCGAACATTGTAGCAATTGAGCCACGTGAAGAAAATGATGACCGCTGCAGCTAGGAGCTTGATAGCGGATTCGGGACAATCATTATTTGGAAACAGGGGCGAAGTGACATATTGTGCAAATGATATAGCTAGAATTGCGTCCGCTCCAGGCCTGCAATAATTTGGATATTATTGAAAATGTCAGACTCCAATGTAGATTCTACTTGATAGAAAATTTGTAGGAAAAATATTGAAAACTTACAAGAATATGAAAATCGACACCCATAACAAAAGAAACGCCGGAAGACAGCCAAAACTCTGGTAAAGGTAGTAATAGTCTCCTCCCGATCCAGGGAACGTTGTTCCAAGCTCTGCGTAGGCGATGGCACCAAGAATGCTCATAATACCACATCCCACCCAAACCACCATGGACATTCCCACGCTGCCAACATAGAAGACGACTTCTTTGGGCGTTATAAAAATCCCTGAACCGATAATAGATCCCACTGTAATGGATACTGCTTCCAGAAGACCAATTTCCTTGCGGAGATGAACAAGCGTGTCCGATTTAGTCGACTTTGAGTCATCATCTTTTTTACTTCCGCTACTCGGAGATATCCGAGGTGATGTGTTATTGTTGGGAGAGCACTTTCCCGACATGATTGCTTTCCCAGTGTGAAAAGTTGCGTTTATGGGCGCAAAAATTTATTTGCATGCATTTAGTGAAAATATCAAAAGAACAATTTGACAAGTTTACGCTCTATACTCTGGAGTATCTGACGTGAATACACTGATAATTAGGCTAACTAAAATTGTCTATTGAAAGTTGAAGCAGCGTAACGATTCCAGTTTACCATTTAATTTGACCTTACAAATTAATTAGCAGCACGACACAACTCTTGTAAGGTACAATGATGAGTAAGAGTACAATACCTAGTACAGTGGCGAATGGGTTTACCACGAGAATGAAGGCAATTAGTAGTAGAGCTGCCTTAATTACTGTGTTGGCTATGCGATTGAAATAACAATATTTCTTAATTTCGTTCTGTCAGGAGGTGATTTACCTTCCTTCTTCCAAAGCCAAACCTAAAGTGTACAATGTAGCGTAGTAAAAAATCTTTTCGTACAACTTAGCGTTCTTTCTCGTTTATGATGTGAAAAAATGAATGAATGAAATCATGCCAAATCATTGACTGTAGTACATATTTGAATTTCTTGAAGATTTTATGAATATTTTATATTTGCATATCATCCATTTTCATATTCTTGAATTTGAACGAACAAACGTGCAAATCAGTTTACGTTTTCTAAAACCACGTCTCAGATCTGCCACCTTTATCTACCCAAAAATTACCGGAGATGACTACTCTCTACTCTGTAAATGCTACAAAATCGTGAAGTAGAACATAGAAAAGTTCAGAATCGAGGTAGGGATTTGGCTCTGCATTTCAACACTATTGATTTGGTAGAAAAGAAACGGTTGTTGCTGATGGATAAATGGAGCATCCAGCCAACAGCGTCGAGATTCCGGAATGATCTACAAACATTTCCAAGAATCGAAACGGTGGAATTATGTTATTTATGTTCAAAAATCTAAACACACATCGTATTTCCATTTTTCCATCATCAATAGAAAGAAACGTGATGTATGTGGATTCTGGATTGTGCTATCTATTGTTCCATATTAATGATGCGCTATTATCAGTCCATTTATATGCAGACGACGAAGAATGATAGGATATGAGATCCGCCAGCAAGAAAAGTTTTCGTGGTACGAATAATGACGTGAGTGAGAAAATCAGTCAAACAGCCAAAATCGAAGTGATTTTCGTGGTACGATGTTTTCTATTGCCTATGCACAGGTATAGGAATAGCGGATGACGCTACCTGCCAAACGATGCTAACAGAAATCAAACCAAAGATTTGTTGTGGAAGTGCAGGTGCAAGGACAAGCAACGATTGAATGAAAACGAAGCTTACTTGGTAGATTGTAGGACAAAATTGTAGTAATGGCATTGGTAAACTTCTTGTAGGTCGTGCATCATTTGGCTATTTCCAGCAGCAGCATACCAACGATATCGATATCGCTCAATGTCATTTGAATTCTACGCCTGGGATGGAATTATTTAAATTCAAATTAGCACAGACACAACAAAAAGTTTTCCATTATGATAAAGATGTTCTCTTGAGCATCATCTTAAATGCTTCGCATACAAACATCGGAGAAGCCTCTGATTTGTAAAGGTACATAATATTCTTTTATTGCTATTATTACCTACAGCTAATAATAATTATGATGCTTATACTCACGGCAGACTCAGACAAAAGTATGATAGTGGAATAAATTAGTAGTTTTCTTCTCTTTTTATAATTTAACATAACTTAAATATATATTAATGCATACATATGTACTTATCATAAGAAGCTTTTAAAGCAAAACATACATAATTATGTCAATTAAAATTTTGTTATCGATCAATCTTACTGTTAGGTAGGTATTTTGTGCTAAATGTTTATGCATCTATCTTCTTCTTCATACACTTCCTATGTACCATACATTATGTACTAAACTTTTCACTCGACGCGTTCCAGAATATAAGTGAACATTGTTAGAGAAAGGAACAATGTAAAATGCATATTTTGGTTGGATAACAAAAATTAAAATGAAAGCACTTTGTGACTGCATATGGAAATTAGTAAAACATGATTTTTGCTCATTTCTTCTCTGCCGATACACAATATAGAAATAAATTGAATCCATTGCAAATCTAATTAAAATATTTGTAGTAATTAGTAGTTAAATAATACAATGTAATTTTCACCTCGTTTGTTGAATGTACGCTCACTGAAAAGGTAAGTGTAAACAGATACTGTTGCAGTAAAATCACAATAACATAAAATAAATACAAACTTCATGCTTAACTTCGATGGTAAATGAAAGTGGTAATTGTATTATATCCACTCGCTCGCACTCGTTTGGTTTGGATGGAGGAAGTGTGTTGTTGATTCGCTAAAAGTGTAGTCATTAACCTGATCCTTTATACATTATTCTCCGTAGTGCCTCGTATAACAAAACTTGTTAAAAGATGTGCCATGTTATAAATGATTGATGGCAGTATTTAAAAAATGATGCATTGTGTGTCATACAGTCGTGTGTATACAGTTATTAAAGTTGTTACAAAACAGTCCTATTGGAATTTCAGGAATCGGTTAATATGGTATATAGGTATAGTTTACAGCGCCAAATTTTTCATTTGACGGACCAGGGTTTGAAGGTCCCACAGGATTACTTGTCCGTCAATGGACGAGGAAGATATTTTTAAGGCATTCTCCTTTGAGCCGGTATGGATTTTCAGCGCTGTGATCGCGTTTTGATGTTGGGAATCCAACTCCATTTCCTGTGGAAATAATCATATACACATTATAGGTTAGATGGGATTGATGTTTAATAAATTAATGCAAATGATATTCTTTGAAACTACACAAAAGTTTCCATTGGACTTTACCTCCTCATTAATGACTCGAGCATGTCGATCCAGCGACTGGAATTTTCGCATAGCAGTCAATCCACTATGCTCCTTTCTTTGCTCGCTTTGCTGTACTTTTCCAATGCTCTGTAATAGTAAGCTCTCTCCAGATTTAGTCACCTGAAACATCATTGGTGTCAACTGATGGCCTGCAGCAACAATTGTGGTGGGCGAAATCCACAAAAGGGTTAGAAAAGGGAGAAATGCTGTGCGCAGGGTTTGCACTTGACCTGTCTCGCCGTCTATTACAGATATCGTGGAATCATGCCCAGCCTGTTTAAAGAGAAAAAAACATTACATTAGATATATTTGGATATCGCGTTTGCGAGTGACGCGAATTATATGTTATAATTCCGGGAATTAAGGTAAAGCAAATGTACATACCCATGCTAGTTTTGTTCCATCGTGACTAAACGAAACGTCATGAACCCATCCACCTGAACCGACGGAGTTATTTGGCAATTCTGTCATTAACTGACCCAAAGGCATTTTTGAGCCCCAACATGTTGACTGAGGTTTCTCTTCTATATCTTTTATATACGCCGAATACACACGGACCTGGACAAATTTAACAATATCATAAGTAGGTATAATATTTTGACCAATGCAAATATACATATAATGCGATTAAAAAGCGAATGAAATTTACTTTGAAATCCGTTGAGCCCGCAGCTAACAGGACGTTATTGGGATGCCAGTCGATTGTCGATACAGTTGATTTAATAGGTTTCTTAATGTGTTTTGAAACCCACCAGTCATTTTCTTGTTCAAAATAACAAACCTGGATGGAAACAATCACAGAAATTACTTAACTGACTGAGAACTAATTAAAATACCTAGTAGCCTAAACGGAAATGTAATGCAGCATGTTATTAGCTTTGACTTACAGAAATCAGCCTTGCTCCCGAACCCACAGCAAACTTATTTTCAAGGGGCGACCATTTTACACACGTTGCAGCCCTATTTATCCTCAAAAGTACCAAAGTAGGTTTCCATTTTTGATCTGGACCATCTTGTGACCACACATAAGCGTTTCTGTCCTGTAATGTGAACAATCGCAACATATATTACGAATACTATCGCAAATTCAACAAAAATGCACACCAGTTTACGCAGATATGTACTTACTGCAGCGCAAGTAACAATACGATTAGTTTTGGATCCCCAATCAATTCCAGTTACGCGGAGATCATGTTGTTTTAGAACATCTGCAAGTATCCAGTCACTCTGTGCCTTCCTGTAAATGTGGACTTCAGCACTATTCGGTGAAATGGCGATTTCTACAAAAACCAACAATACAACACCGTTTGAGTATGAGTCATCACATACTTGAAATTTGTAAATACATTTAAAATTAAATCTCAGCAGTTACACTTACGACTTCTATCCTTGTTCCAAGCATGGCAGGTTATCGGATCAACTCCGAAAAAGGAAAGCCTTTCCACCATCCTTTCCTCTTAAAACAATGCCTCCACCCTTCCAATCCGTTACCTTAAAACTTTTGCCCTCACCACTTCCGGCCCGGTCAACTATTAAAACTCACCACCACCACCAATATTTTCCAGTCACCACCTCACCAGCAGCCCAGTCCCACAACTTCTATATACAATATAACGGAAACTCAACCAAAAAACTAACTGCTGGACATCAACTTCAAGAGCCACGGAACAGCTTTTTTCCACAGCCTAACAAACACTTTAACTACTACTGTCCATTCACTAACCACTCATCCCTTTCACCTTTAAACTAAACTTGTTTCGAACCTCCTTACTTTAACCACCTTCCAATTTATTCTCATCCGGTGTAACTTAACTTACACGAGAAAGAGGATGACCGATCAATAAGTTGACAGATTAGCTCATCCAATCTCTCTCTCTCAAGTGAGTAGTAGTAGTACACTAAAAAAAGTATGTGCATTATTTACATTATTACGTGCACATCTAACCACATTACATTTTACACACAACCAGCATACATCTCCGTATCATCATCGTCATCATCATCATCATCATGTCCACTATTTCCTCCTTCAACACAAGCAAGAAGAGTGTTAGTTTTGTTGGTTTGCTGATAAAAAAGTAAAAAAGCTGCTGATGATAAAGAAGAAAGACTCAACAAAACCAAAAATGGAACATAACAAAAATTGTATCCGTCGGTGGTGGTGTCGGTGTCAGCCAAGTTGTTGTTGGGTGTGCCTGTGAGGAGGAAAGCATCGAGTGTGCATCAAAACCACAGCTTGTGAAAGAACTCGATTGGCTGGCTCCGCTCCGTGCCGCAACTTTCATGCAAGTCGTTCGACTAGGATTTCATTCATAAACAAGTTTACTTTCATTCACTCTTCTTGTCATGCAAAAATAAAGACGTTTCATGAGAAATAGTCATCTGCTTTTAATTTAGTTGACATTTTTCATGATTTTCATTAACTTTTGGGGTTTCTGAGAGAGGGTAGTTAAAAGTGTATGCAAATTTAATATGCTTCAGTATGAAAGCCAATTACTGCTGGATGCCGTGCAGGATGATAACCAGCTTTTCATTTTCGCCAAAGGAATTCCTGTGGAACAGGTATAAAAATTTATTATCTAAGAATTGTGATTGGTACAGTTATTACCTATGCGGAAATATTTACTGTTATAATGAATGAATGACTGAATGACACTAATTTGTGGTGCTGACACAGGTGATGACCAAGATCCTGGGCACGTACTCGTGTGAAACGAATCTTGTCTTTGTTCTGTCCACAACGGGCGTCGAGGAGCAGTACTATGTCGACCACTTGCCTGGCGAAAAGATTATGTCAGTGACGACGGAATTCAATGCGAATGAAAGGAAGGAGCTGTATACAAAAGGAGGCGTGTTCTTCATAACGGCTAGGATCCTTGTCGTGGACTTTTTAAAGGATGTGGTCCCTGCGGATAAAATCACCGGGCTCATTATACTTCGTGCGCATAATGTTATTGAAAATTCACAGGTTAGTCTGGGTAAACGGATGGATGGTTAAAAATTGTCCATGTGTAATGAGTTAATATACGGTGTAATATGTTCTTGACTAATTGTATTCTTGTTTGAATTTTAAATAGGAAGCGTTTATACTTCGCTTGTATCGGTCCAAGAACAAGAACGGGTTTATCAAAGCATTTTCCCAGAGTCCAACGTCCTTTTTACTGGGATATTCCAAATTAAATCGCGTGATGCGATGCACATTCTTGGGGAACGTTTCATTGTGGCCAAGATTCCACGCAGCGATAAAGGAGACGTTGGCAGTGGACAAAGATAGTCAGGCATTAGACGTGATAGAAATTCAACTTAAGTTGTCAGAGGAAATGAGAGAGATTCAGTCAAATCTTCTTGATTTGGTGACGTGGTCGGTGAGTGAGCTGAAGAGAATGGTTCCTGCTTTAAACGATGAAGACGTAACTGTTGAAACAGCATTGACAAAGGGCTTTGAGAAGATCGTCGCAGCGTACGTGGATCCTGTCTGGAATACAATTAATTCAAAATCTAAGGAAATCATGAATGATCTCAAAGTATTCAGACTGCTGCTTGCGCACCTTACCAAGTCTGATTGCGTTACTTTTTACTCGACGCTTTGCAACTTTACGTCTAAAGATGCGGTGCTGAGGTCATCGTGGGTACTTACGAAATCCTGTGAAAATATCATTACTGCGTCCAGGAAGAGGATATTCGCGTCAAGTCTTTCGTCTGCCGAGTCACAAAGTAAAAAGAACTCGTCTGCTTTTAAACCCGAGGTTCACCCAAAGTGGCTGGCGCTTGGAGAAATATTAAGCGAAATTGCTGTTAAAAAAGAAAAGGTTGAGAAGGAGGAGGCAGCTAACAATGGTGGAGCTCAGGACACATTTGCCGCACGTGTGAAAACATTAATTTTTACTGAGGATGCTCGAACTGGCTATGTCTTGCGGGACTTTTTATGCCATGGAAGTGAAGCCACACTAGCGAAGCATATTCGGAATAGCGACAATATCAAAATTGATCTACCTCCCGACCTTCTGCAGACATTGAATAAGATAAGCCAGGCACGAAGAGAGGCTAGAATGCTGCGTAAAGGAGGTGGCAAGCAGAAGAATGGCGATTCTGGCTCAAGTGACGACGAAGCCGACAAAACAACAGAAGTTCAAGTTACGTTGACCCAAATTGAACGGAAGTACATTGATGTGGAATTCTTGCAGTCACCCGTTTTCATTAGACCCTTTAAGAATTCTGGCGATAATGAGGCCTATGGGATTTCTGAGACGTTGGATAAACTCAGACCAGACGTCCTAATTTTGTTTGATCCAAGTAATTAAACTTTACTTTAGACATGCCTTTAAACACCGAACCTGTTAAACTGTCGTCCATAATAATTTCAGTCATTGTTCACATTGCCCCATATTATCTACCTCTGCCACTCCTTGATCTCACAAATAACTCATTACAGTGGAGATTTTTTATTTTTCTCTTGTATAGATTTAGAACTTGTGCGAAATATTGAAGTTTATCGGGCTCGCGTTGCTGATTCCATAAACGTGACTGTCTACTTCCTATCGTTTCGCAATTCCGTAGAGGAGCAAATTTACTTGACATCTATTCAGAGAGAGAAACATGCATTTGAGAGACTCATCGAGGAAAAGGGGTCAATGGTAAATTATTTAATAATGAAACAACTAACAATGTATTTGATCGTCATATTTGCTTTAAAAGTTTACACTATGCATCTTTTCACTTTCAGGTAGTTCCAGAGGAACGAGAGGCTAAGGATGAATTGAATCAAGATTTATGGAGAGATCCAAGGAAGGCTAATGAAACAGTCAGTACTAGTGGACAGTCTAAAAGGAACATGGAAGCCGAACAAAATGGTAAAATTGTCAAATAATATAAAACATAAAAGGTTTATTGTATTACCAATGTGTGTACGTAACTATTTTATTTTGCATCAATAGTTCAGCACGTAATCTTAGTGGATATGAGGGAGTTTCGCTCGGAGCTTCCATCGCTGATTCACAAAAGGGGAATAGACTTGGAACCCTTGACCTTGGATGTTGGTGACTACATTTTGACCCCAGACATTTGCGTAGAAAGAAAATCTATTTCGGATTTGATTGGTAGTTTGAACTCTGGAAGATTATACAAGCAGGCAGAGGCCATGACTCGACATTACAAGAAACCAATTGTCCTTATCGAACAAGAGCAACAAGCGCAAAGTGTGAAAGCGGGCCTTCGCTACAGGAATGGTATATCAAACTAAACCTAGCGAAAGTATCGAAAGCTGAACTTTGTAAACCTGCTCACTTCATCGGAAAATTACATTTAATTCTTGAATTGTTGTTTGATGTTTTTAGAATTGCAGCAAATTATGCCTAAACTACAGCTATTGACTATGAACTTTCCAAAACTGAAACTGGTATGGTCTCCTGGTGCTCATTACACTTCAGAGTTGTTTCATGTAAGCTTACTGATGTGTATCAATCTGCATATTATTTATACACTTATCATTTTGTATTTTGAACTGTTAAGTACACACTTTAACTTCATGCGGTTTTCATTATTCAAGGAGCTAAAAAGGGGCAAGCCGCAACCAAACCCAGACGAGGCTCTGTCAATCCTGAAAGAAGCTACAGGGATTTCTGTCTCCAAGTATAATCCGATCCCGCATTCATTTTTATCGAAAATGCCAGGCATCGATTCCAGGAATGTTTACACCTTGCTAAACCGGTGCAACTCTTTAGTGGACTTGGCAAAAATGAGCGAGGAAGAGTTGACAGAAGTTCTCGAAAATGCTCAAACTGCCAAGGCTCTCTACGCCGGACTTCATAGCAAAATTTTATTAGAAAGTTCTGAAGTTGGCAGCAGCGGGTCATCCTCAAAAGCTAGTAAGGCGGGTCCAAGTAAACCTATAGTAGTTTCAACTAGAGTTGGTGTGAAGGACAGAGTCCGTCGTATTAAAAAATAAATTCTTGGAAAAGAAACCCTTCTGTGATATCTAATGTTTAAGTTCCAGTATTAAAAATAAAAGTAACTAAAAATTTTAGATTTTTATTTATATAACAAACTTTATAAATGATTTATTTATTTCAATTTTTGGCTGTAAGTTTAATGTTAACTTTAACATACAAACGCAAGGCAAACGCATATGAATCGAAATGCATGTATGCTGGAATTCTACAAAAATGGCATCCTTGCAGGAATAAATAAACAATGCAAAGTTTGCTTTAACTGCCCTTTAAAATTAGAAGGAAGTGTCAAAAATGAAACAAAGATAACATTGTGCCGAATGTGAGTCATGTACATACTTCACTCATGCAATTATGACGGATGAATGTGTTATTTATACTCTACTGAGTAGAGTCTACTCCAATTTCATATGACCATGTCTACCTACCTAGCTAACTTTTGGTGATAGTTAAACTGTCAAGTTGCACCATTATCATTACTTTTAATACACTAAAAATTATTATTACGCAGTTTGGTTGGGCTATAATATAACATTTTTGCTACACTGCATTTTTCATTGCACTAATAGTACATCATATCTCTTAGTACCGCATATACCCATTCATCCTACAACGACATAAGACGAAATTACGTTTTCTGACTTGACTATCCCTTTTCGCCTTGTTGCTTCCCATTACTACGTTTTGCGTTATTGAATCTACCCTATCCACCTAAGAGCTAACACTAAAAAAGCTCCATATGATTCATAATCCTCTCAAGACACATCACAAAATCACGTTATCTTCAACTTTCTCGCTACTACTGCCAGAGAGCTGCTATTATTCAGCAGAACCGTAGTAGCCAGCTTTGCTTTTAATGGTGGCCAACTAACTAAATTATGACGATGATTTACTAAATCAAACATTTTTTTGGGGAATAAAGAATAAAGTTACACAAATCGTAGTAAATAGTAAACATAAGTACGTTTCCCTTTCTTCATACACACAAACACAACCCCAATAACAAGTCACAAGACAAGAGATAAAAATTGAAATAAGCAAAATCTGTGCTTACAAACTGTGACGGATTGATCAATACTTTTAGTTAGTCTAGTTTACGTGGGTTGAACTAGCTCAAGTTGTGATTTTCTCTAATTTTTTTGTACAACCAATTAGAGTTTTAAATAGTACAAATAGTTGAGAGGAGTAGGCAGGCAGAACTAGAACGAGGAATTGTTTTTATTAAAAATTAAAGTACATAGCGATATTAGTAATTAGCTAAATGTCCTCCCCCTTCTTTAACGTTCCTTGACAAGCCACGTATGTATGTATATTATACACATAGTTGTTGCTGATTCATCAGGTACCAGTCCCTGTGAGTGAAGTTAATTAAATTTTGAAAAGGTAAGAACAATGATAAATTATCATTTATATACATTATCAATTAAATGTATTCTTTACATGTTTGATTTCTCGTGGATATACTGCTGTTGCCTTTGCATGACACGTTTATAAAAACAAGTCGCTTGACATTTTTCCTGATAATTTTCATATAGAGAAAGTCGTCGTAGACTTTAGGGTTATCAATTAATTATACTGTAAAATTGCCCATATAAATATAGATTATCTTATATCTATTAAATGTATTGGATGTGTTTTTAAATTGTTTACTTTTGAATTTTGAGAGGATCAGGAAGTAAAAAAATGTTACTATTACAATAATACAGGTGTAAAAGGGCCCGTAAGTTAACCACTTCATCATTCGTATCAGATCAGAAGTCGTCAGTCCGTTCATGAAAGAACGAAAGTGAAAGTGCAAACTTTGAGTACAAGAATTGTATATTATCAACTTGTCATTCCCCCCGTTTGAAATTGCTGTTAGAAGATAACTACGGAATCAAGAACACTTCTACAAAATGAATTCAGTACAAGGCATTCGTCAGTATGTGGATAAAATGATACAAAACTCGGGACCTGGGATGAAGATACTACTGATGGACACCAGAACAACATCTATCGTCTCATCAGTTTACTCCCAGTCGGAAATTATGCAAAAAGAAGTGTATCTCTGTGATCGCCTGGATAACTTCAAAAATAGGGATCCCCTTCGTCACTTGAAATGCTTGACCTTTCTTCGACCTACTGATGAAAATATCCATTTGCTTTGTACGGAGCTCAGAATGCCCCTATACGGTCAGTATTTTCTTCACTGGACAAATGTAATTTCCAAGGCGGATGTGAAGCGACTTGCGGAAGCTGATGAGCACGAAGTTGTTCGAGAAATCAATGAGTTTTTCGCGGATTACATTCCCATTAATCCTCACACTTTCATCAGTAACATTCCTCATGGCCCAATGTTCTCTGAAGTGGACCTCATGGATGATAAGACTGCACATAGTATCGGAATGGCGCTAATGAGCTACCTCCTGTCTACCAAAAAGTATCCCATGATAAGGTACACGGATTGGTCCCTTCCATGTCAAAAGCTTGCGGATAAAATTCAAAATCTTATGAACAAAGAGTCCAACCTTTTCGACTTTCCCCAACGGCAAGGAAAGCCACTTCTGCTGATTTTGGATAGGAGGGATGATTGCGTGACACCACTGCTGAATCAATGGACTTATCAGGCCATGGTTCATGAGTTGCTTACAATCAGGAATCATCGTGTAAGCCTTGCTAACGCTCCAGGTAAGTGTATTTATGCTGAGGAAATTTGTATTTTTAGCTTTAAGCCGTAATTAAATATTTTTATAAAAGAATTAAAACTATTTAAATATGTTCTAATTCAATTTGTAGATGTCCCTAAAGATTTCCGCGAAGTCGTATTATCCCCAGAGCACGATCGTTTCTTTGCTGACAATCTCTACGCGGACTTTGGAACCGTTGGTCAAAGCTTGCGGCAACTCGTTGAAGAATTCCAAGCGAAAGCGAAATCTCATCAAAAGGTTGAATCAATTGAAGACATGAAAAATTTCATTGAGCACTATCCTCACTTCAAGCAAATGTCTGGAACAGTTTCAAAACACGTTGCCGTTGTTGGCGAGCTAGCCAGACTGAATGAGCAACACAATCTACTGGAAGTATCAGAGTTGGAGCAGGAAATTTCATGTCATGCTAATCACACCCAGAACTTGCAGAGACTTAAACAAATTGTGACGAATCAGAAAGTTAGGGACATTGATGTTCTGCGACTTGTTCTCTTGTACGCTTTGCGCTACGAAACACATTCCAATAATGACATAATGGGATTAGTTACCAAGCTGAAGGCGAGAGGCGTGTCAGAAGAAAATATTGGCCTAGTCAAATCCATGTTGAAATTCGGTGGTGCAAAGAAGAGGAAATCAGATTTATTCGGATCAGAGGTGGTTGCTGTTACAAAGAGGTTCATTAAAGGCCTCCAAGGTGTTGAAAATATTTACACTCAGCATACTCCATGGATCAAAGGGATCATTGAAGATTTGCTAAAAGGAAAGTTGAAAGAATCGCAATTCCCTTATTTTAATTACTCGGGACAAAGAGGACAACCCGCAGTAATTGATCCAAATTTCAGACCCTCAGAAGTCATTGTGTTTGTACTGGGTGGAGTTACATACGAGGAGGCGCTAGCTGTGCACAACATCAACAGAACCGAAAACAAACTTACCGTTGTACTTGGAGGAACAGCAATGCATAACATGGCATCTTTCCTTGATGAAGTCAAGTCTGTCTTTACCAGGAAGCAAGGAGAATTTGACGGAGTTTAAATTACTATTTTTTGTTATCGGAAAACGATAATCGATCTTACACAACTTATACGTATAAAATACAAATGTAATATGCACGAATTACGGTATTAATCATTAATTTTAAGACATCACATCACTAAAGTTAGAAGTCATTCCATTTTAAAATTTCTGTTAAACTTGCTAAATGTATGCTAATGTATTCTTTGATAATATCTGAAAGCTTTAAGACGAAAGTCAACACAACGTGGTCAATAATTTATAAGGCAACAGCAGAATTTTTCTTGTACAAAAATAAGACGATGTAATCATGTTCACCTACCTTACTTGACTTGCAGAGTGTTACTTTGAAAACTCCTCAGGCATCTGTCATGTTTACCTGGGCCAAAGAATTGCTCAGTCCGACAGTGCAAACTGGAAAGCCTGTCTCAGCAGACTCATCACGAAGAAAATCCAAAGAAGCCGACGGAGAAGTCACCGAAGACGGTTTTGTATGTATTGGAAAAAGCTCCTTTTATCAGTCACCTGAAATGCCAGCATTACCGCAAAGTTATGGTGTGTATCCTGTTAATCAACAGCAATTGCCTCCCACCACTCAAATGCCTCCGTACGTCCCTAATGTTGGAGGACCATCTTCAATGTATCCAGTACTCCCGCAACAACCTGCGACTAGCGGCTTAAATGTGGGAGCTGATAACAGTGAATTTATTCGTAGAATTCCATTCAATGTACGCTCAGGACTATCAACCGACTCTTCAGGAGGCGGAGGTAGATACAGACAACAGAAGCCACACGAAGTCTACCTGACACAGTTCCGATCTCAGTCCAGAGAACGATACGATTATGATTTTAATTTTGAACGGGGAGTGATCAGAGAAATGAATCATACAAGTCCAGGATGCTACTAAATGAACCTATCGTACCGCACTCGTCGCAGCGTACCTTCAAGCTAAAATCGCAAAATAAGTATGTTATCGGTATGCCTGCTTACGAATTCTTAAAAACTTCTCAAATTATTTTTGATTTGCTAGAATGATATATACCTATTATAGTATGTACAGATTATCACAATTTGTTATTTTGGAGAGGTCTATATTTTCGTCAAAAGGCCAAGATAAGCTACACCGTCAATCGGAAGTCTGGAATTCAAAATTAACGTTCCTTTGTGTTAAATAATTATGTTATTATTACTACTACCTATTATTAAATGAATTTGTATCCCATAAACCGTTTTCACTAAATAAAAAATGTTTTCACTTCAGAAGCAGAATCTTGTCAGTAGTGGTCGAGTCTAATTATACTTTTCATTTTAGAGAAATCATTACATATAATTTTATGTTGCATTTCTTTAGCATACAATACACCGTAAGAAAATTTGTATTCATAAACGAATCAGAAATGATTGTGCTGTTTGGCAAATCTCGCTGTTTTGTCTTTTAAAAGAATGGTTCGGGAAGAAAGAAAGTAATCTGAATTTTTACACGAATGATTGCATTTTGCAATATTTTGCATAATACTTAGCGTCCGAACGATGGGACTTTAGTTTTTATCTTCGAGTTTAGGATGCTGAGGTCCAATGACCAGTAGTGCATGCATCTGCATCTGGTTCCATCGAGTGTTCTCTGTTGATACTCTTGTGCCGGTAGAAGAGCTTCTCGGTTTTCTTCACACATTTCTGTTTTCTGCTGACAGCACAACTGAACGTTTCCCATTTTCTCTTCTTATTTCTTAATCTACTTCAACTTTAAGTTTTATCTTTTAATGTTTTAAAAGTAATAATAATACGGTTATCAAAGCGTTTAATTGTTTTAAGTGCACCGCAACAATGTTTGCGTCGAGTACACAGAAAAATCACTGGATATTCCCGGATGATGAAACGCTGAAGAAAATTCGGGAGAGCACTAACGGTTCCTACGTTGAACGGTTTACACCCCCTGAAATTGAGGTTAGTTTATAACAGTTAAAGATGGCAAGTTATGCTAGCAGTTTTCCTTCTTTTATTAGGGTGTACTTTTGAAACTGCGTTTGTCTTGTAATTTTTGACAGGATGTGGGCGACTTTTTCTTATCAGCGGACGAAGAGCGAACATTACTTCACTTTTATGAGTATCAGCTGAAGGAATTCTGCGTCAAGTTTCAGCCACCGATGAATAAAGCGGTGATTGGAACAGCATTCCATTATTTCAAGCGGTTCTTCCTGTATAATTCGGTTATGGATTATCACCCGAAAGAAATCCTGTAAGGGAAGATTCATGGGAAATTAGGTGATTTTGGGAGATGAGAAAATGGTTTTTAATTACATTTTACCGGGTTAATTTTTCTATGTTGGCTATATTAAAGGGTCACCTGCGTTTATTTGGCTTGCAAAATTGAGGAGTTCAACGTTACCATTTCCCAGTTTGTTGCAAATGTCAGAGGTGACCGTGTCAAGGCTCAAGAAATCATTTTGAATAATGAGCTGCTACTAATGTCCGCTGTCAAATTTCATCTTACTGTACACAACCCGTACAGACCTGTGGAAGGCTTTCTTATTGACCTGAAAACCAGACATTCCGTATTGGATGCAGATAATCTTCGCCCGTACATTGATGAATTTTTGGATAAAGTGCTGATGACTGATGTGCTACTGCTCTATGCACCCTCCCAGGTATGTTAGTAGGAGGAAGTGTAAAAATCCTCATGCAGGAATAATAATTTAGAATAACCTAAAATAATTTAAATTACGTTTAAATTAGATTGCGCTAGCTGGGATATTAGAAGCCTCCAAGAAATGCCGGGAGCATTTAGATGTTTATGTTACAAGTATTCTGATCACAGATGAGGAAATGTTACAAGCAGTTGTAAACGCAGTCAGAAGTAAGCTAATATCTGCCTATTTGCATTTTTGATCTACATTTTTATTTTTGAATTAAAGATAGATAAAATGAATCGCATGTATTTCATTTCTATAGGCATTCGATTAATGGTGAGGACGAACAATTACGATCCTCCCAACCGTGATGTCATTAGAGCGCTAGAGAAAAAACTTGATAAATGCCGTAATCAGGAAAACAATCCTGATAGTACAATGTAAGTATTGGGAAAAAACAAATACATAATATATCCAAGTATTGCTATTATGTCGAATATTCATTTCTTTGTTTTTAATGCTTCTCAAGTTATAAAACGCGCATGATGGAAGAGCTTATGGATGAAGACGAAAGAACACACCGGGACTACGAGACGGCGATCGCGGAACAACGAAGGCATTTCGCAAAGTTGATAATGGAAAATAATCAATGATCATAAAGTATTATGGAATTATTTTATTTAAAATCTTTTCCCGTAATTAAAATAATTGATTTTTCTGATACAAAGTTAAATTATTGAGCGCTTCCACAAATTTCCAGAATCTCTCCGTCTTCCCATCTACCGCATATCCTTGTTAGCAATTGACTTGAAGCTATAATTTAGAAATCATTTTTAATGTGTAAGTTGCACCTTATCGTTTAATAGTTGTTAAGATCTTAGAATGGTGAAAAAGAATTGTAAAGGAAGAAACAGAATACCTAGTTGTTTTTTCAATAGCTCCATTGTCGTCTCATTCCTAATTGTGCAGGCCAGAATTGCTTTCCCAGCTCTAGCTTCGAGAAAGTCGACTATCAATGCTACTAGATCCGGGATGAGGGCTGGATCGAACACAATATCTGTTTGAATGAATAATTAAATATTAAACAGAACAGTCATACCTAAACACATTTTTTCACTTCATAACTACTTAATTTCCGTTTGTACGCACCAGCTCCTAACAAAAGTCCTTTATTAGCTCCATAAATGCACGTCATGCCATCCACTAATTGAGTGAAAGATTCCCTGGTCTCCTCATTTTGCCAGTCCACTTTTTCAAATCGAGTCCTACTCCTAATCAACTTCTCTTCACTATAATTCTCTGAGAAATTGGCCTCCACATTTAGTTTTGCCTTTTCAAGGGCTGCCAAGCTCCCATCCGTTGCAATGTACTGCCGCAAGGTCGCTGGAATGCATTTAGAGAGAGCAACAGCAAGAAAGCCACATCCGCAGCCAAGCTCTAGTATCCAACCGATTTCCTTGTCTTCTCCTAACCTTTCCAGTAGCAATTTTCCACCGCCTTCCCAAGGGGAAGTTAGCCATTTAAGGAACTCTATGGACGCCTAAATTTTAAGTTTACATGCACAAAATGAAAAACAGAATCATAGCATAATTGATAATAAACACTTTTGCACACATTTTACAAACAACAAAATCTCTAGAACCCATGGCATATCGAACTGCTGTGATATTCGTGGAGAAAAGTGAAAATGAATGCTCGTTCATATCATCCAAACAACTGAAATGATTGCTTTCTTCGAATTCATAAAGAGCAAATCTGTTTGTTGTGTACAGTCAACACAACAGTTTTAATTTTGTTGCATGTACACGTGTGTCCTCTAGTACTTTCATAAAAAACGAAACGAACCTTCCACGTAACCAGTCCGGTTGTTCCATCAGCAACAAATGAAGTTTCATGCTCAAAAATTTTCACAATTCCTTTTCTAGCATTTCCACGCAGACTATTCCCACTGGTTTCACTGCTTCCTTTATGATTATGATGGGCCACTTTAATTTCATACAAGCGATAAAAAGGCTCCGCCAACACTTGTCGACTACTGCTGCTGGAAAGTGACTCCAACCCGTCATACCATTTTTCCAAGAACAAGGTCTCCTGCTCAACCGAGTCTTCCTCTACACTTTCTTCATTACTTCCTTGGGGTGCACTCCAATTTCTCGACAACTCCAGCTGCAGAATTTTGTACAAATGAAATGTCTTTGTAATGTATACCAATTTCTTAAACTTGACTATTATAATAAGCCTGTCAGCTCCTTCCGTGGGAGTAGGATGAGAGTATGCAATACTATGTACTTATACGAAGTTTTATCTTCAGATGTCGGATTATGTTTTTTTTGCTACGGAAGTGATATTCAGAACGCTTGTTCTATGCAAATGGTCCATTAAGTGTTCTAAGGATGAAATATTCTGTCATTGGGAAATAAAATGCCTTGAAAAGTGAGTATAGAAGATTCTTTTAAAAAAATTCGTTTCCCTCCATTTTTATTGCTTCACTTCCGTTTTCTATAAGCAAAATATTATGGAATTATCTGAAAGAATATTTAGAATACCATGCAATTCCACGGTTTAATAAAATACAAAGTTTCCTTCTGCAGCCTATAAAATTTTCAGACTTTGCAGTCGCAGTCCTTCTAATAAGACAGAAAGTTGGTATAGGTATGTAGAGTCAAAAATATGTGCATACGAAACTGTAAAATGTCACGATCACGAACCTGTTTAATAATATATTTAGCAAATGCAATTCGGTATCGAATTGGCGGATGAAGAAAGCTCTGCTCCTCTTCACTGTTCACCCCCTGCAGCTCTGGTTCAGCTGCCAGGAGAGGAGGATACCCTATTGTTACATCATACAAGCCTCTTAGCACTTCTGTCCGAATTTCGGCATTGGGAACAATAATTGATGAACTGGCACATTTCTCCTTCTTCTTGCTCTCCTCCTCGCATGACGTTTCATTTCCTCCAACTACTCCAACTGGAACTGCATTAGTAGGAGCAGTAGCATTACCGCAACTTGCGGTGGTGGTGACGATGTTCATGTTCCTACAAAGTTTTCCATCTTTTTCACTTTTATTGCCAACTCTATCAAGGTCTCTCTTCATCCCGCCTAACACTTTCTCTCTATTAAACTCATCCTTATCCTCAGTATAACAAGAGGCACTACTAGGAGCAGGGCTTGTATATTCTTTCCTTATCGACGATAAGTCAACTGCTGCTGCTGCTGCACCAACTTCTTGATCCCTGGTCGAGGTTGCAGTTGCTGCTGTTATTACTACGCCTTTTTCGCTTTTCGTAATTTTCTCAACGAAACTCTTCAGCTCTTTAATCTGCTGCGGAGGTCTTGCCTGGAGATATTGCGTTCGAATGAGAGCTAGCATGAAATGTGCTACTTCCCCTGGCGTTCGAGGACTCCTACTTTGCACCCAGAAATCTAATGGCGATAGTGTCACTTCTGCTGAGGATGATGAGGACGGGGATAGTGCAACTTGTTTAAATCCAGCAGCGACAGTATCGCCGGAGAAATGTGCGGCTTTGCCTTCTTGTTCTCCTTCCAACAAATCTCTCTCCGCCAATAATATGTTATCCATGATGTCTACTTGCCAATATTCCTCCAAAAAAGTCCAATCTCATGCCAGCCAGCGTATAGCAGATTAGATGAGAAGAAAGGAACGGGATGAAACAAAAAAGAAAGTGAAGCTTTTGACTTTTACTACCGGATTTTATACTTTTTCTTATTATGTCAATGTCAAGTGCTCTTGGTAGAAATTGATGACCTACTACTGAGCAGTTAGTCCTATTCTTGGTGATGGACTATAAAACAAACTTGTGCAAAAATTCTACACATCATGTCTTATAGTCTTGGCTTCTTCGAAACACACGACACAATGGGAAAGACGATTGGGAGCATACAGGTGTGTTTGTCTGTCAAGATCGCAGATGTGTGGATCTCTCACGCGGATTCCTCAACGAGTTTACTTGGGGAAACCGAGCTCATCATCATCGTCACCGTACAAACTCGTGTGAAGCATAATGCTTCATATACATAAACGGATGCATTGCATGTAAAATGAAAATAGGTAAGTGTAATAACATTTAAGAATTCATCATTGATGCTTGCTCATCTATTAAAAGTCATTAATCTGATAATATGTACATGTATATTTGTCGCAATAAATAAATCAAGACCAGATGAAAGGGAAATGATTGTAACATGATCGTGGACGCTTTTGCAAATTATTTATAAACACAAAAATTATGATCGGATTTTCGATCAGAATGCTAAGTATTTTCATGTACTTCATTGAAATATGAAAATAGTATGCACGTCAGTATATGTTTCAAAGTAATTGGAGAATGGTTTGTTACAGTGGTTCGTTCCAAAAGAAGAATGATGGCTATCGGGGCAATGAGAGACTTTCTCAAAATTATATCTTCCACAATCGTCTTCAAGTCTTCAGCGTTACCATATCGCAAGGCTTTGTTCGGAAAACTATCTAAAAACGTTTTTCGAACACTTCTATATTATAATGATCATTTTTAGGTAAGTGATTGAAGAGCATGTGCATTCAATAATGCTAATAAATTATACTAGCAGGCAATCAAAGGTAGTAAATGCGACAAAAGCAATTTTACTCACGTAGTAAAATGGCCAATCAAGACAATAAACGAAGAAGCACCTGGAAAGACACATTTTGTATGATCAGCATTGTTTAAAGATACTACACACATAGTGCTAATATGCTAGCATATTGCATATTATGATAAACTGATAGCTTAGTTAATTATAACTGAGTTTTTTAAAATGTAGATCATCCAAATGACAGACAGGAAGTATTTCCAACAAGACAGTATGCCACTTTGGACAGCCTGGATAGTTATGTTCTGCAGTCCCGCCACCAAGGAAGTGAAAGTACCGGTCGATCTAGTATCGACAATGCAGGTCGAAGTCACGTTGGGAATCCCATGAAGCCTGTTGACGTTATCAGAAACAGTTATGATAACCCATTAGACACAGGCAGTCAACATCATCGGTTAAACAAACGGAAAGGAAAGGGTGGACCAACAAATTATGACGTTCATAGTCAATATTATGCGGGAATTGCTCATAGCGATCTGGATATTCAAACAGGAAGGCCGCCATTAATGTTCCACATGAACTTTATTGAATGGTAATTTTATTTAACATGAGAGTCAACAATTATTAAGGATTCGTATTAAGAATTTCCCCGTTTCATGAACTCAGTTAAGCCTTTGGAAAACATTTAAAACCTATGCAGGCTTTGGTTTAAAAGCCATTCGCAACATCGTATAATTTTCATGGCAGTTGCAGCCCTCTTTTGCGTTTCATTTGTGCAATTCTTTTCGGGGCTCTACATGCTTTTTTCCTCCGAGCAATATCATAATCCGTACCTGTGTCATACTGAGCGATGTAACTATTTGTCGCATCGATTGAGAGAAAAAATGAACACATCTGTAAATCCGTGTCACGACTTTTATGCATTCGTTTGTGGCACGAGTGACATTGCACACGACTTGACAAAGGAGGAAGATGAAAATTGGAATTACGGATTTGACGTGGGAAGGGTTATCTACGACTTCCGGTATAGTCCAACGTTAGGACGCCTCCTAAGCAAAATGAATAGCAAGCCAGCAACTTTGATCTTGGATATGTATCAAGCTTGTCTGGACCATAGTAGGCACTTAAGTTTAGTACGAACGAATGTACCTCGTATATTGGAAAATGACAAGGTTAATTGATGCCGCTTTCACGTCCCACATTAGGAAGACGTAACAAGTTGGGACTGGAGCCATACTTTCAAATGTTGGACCATTTTAAACTGTACAATATCTCCACGACCTCGCCTTTAACCACCGATCACGTCATCTACAGCATGGCAAAAATTTTATCCCATTCCTTTTTTACTTCGGCTATTTTAACAGTGAAGTTTTACAGGGACGGCGAGACTAACACTGATCCCATTCGTGCTTACATTGAACCCGCTATTACAGAACCTATAAGAACAGAAGCTGTTTTTCGATATGGTCGGTCCAACTTCCTCCTACTAACAATATCAAACAGCAAATTGTTAATTGTCAATGATTTATAATATCAAATAACGATTGTAGGATATAAAACATATTACGAGACTGTTCGCTCTGCGTTTTCAATGATGAAAAACGAATTGGGCATAACGGACGAGGAACTAGACATACTTCCTCATGACATTATTTGTTTCGAATTATTTTTTCGCGATGAGTACACACCAGAGAAAATGCAGTATATAGTTGATGATGACGATAATGCGGGACACAAACCTTGTGAAATCGGGGACAACTTTAATGGAACTAATATAAAAACCAACTTTGGAAATGCGCCGGTAACGATTCTTTTTCATTGATTTAAATGGCCATTTGTATTTCAAAACTGAACAGTTTTTTTTGTTCTAGAACTCAGACTTTGACTTTGAGCTGCTAATAAGACTCATGTACAAAGAGTCCAATCCTGAGTGGGACAAAATCGATCCCAAAACTCCCTTCGGTGATGCTTTTGTAGATCCAATTAAGGACATCAGGACACACACGGACTTCGTCGAGCGATTTTCAAAGGAGTTTAAACGATCGGCTCCAATTCGCTTTGGTAAATACGACAAAGAAAATTGTGCACATCTCAATCCCATGTTTATATGTACATAAATATCACTTGTTCGTAATTCGTCATATTATAGCATATTGACATTGTGTCATCCAAATTTTAGTGCGTTACCTGCAGTGGCGTCTATTCTACCGGATCTCATTTGAATTAGATGAGACATCTATGAATCTGATAAAGGATGTAACGAGGCATAGATACATTGGGTAGGAAGTAGAAGGAATACGATATTACATGCAACTCTGGCTCTATATGCTTTCCATTTAAAGCATTCACTGAAAATTTACTAATCTGTTGTATTAGAAATATCGCAAACTGCTTCCATTGCTTGTTCCATTGGCTGCCTTTTCTGGCTCCGCACAGTTTTCTTAAGAATTCAGATAGGGAAGTTAACGCTCTTATTGATGAAGTTAGTGTTCTGTTAATGATCAATCCTGTAAATACTTATATTTTCCGGTAAATTTGAGTTTTATGCGTTAACATTTGCAGTTTGATGAAACTGCCAACCAAACAATCAATATATATAATCACAGGGCTACCGTAGGCATAGTTGAAAATATGGAAAGCGTTTTGGGCATAAAGTTCACAGATCGGAACAAGAAGATTATGACTAAAATACTGATCACAGATGTGAGAGTGGACAATATTTCACCGGTGGAATTTAACGATCGTAGTTTCGTAAAGTTTCGTGCATTGTATACAAATGTAAAGGAAGCATGAGTCACAAGTTAAAATAATATTGGGGAAACAAAGGCCTAATTGCAATTCAATTAATATGTTCTTAATGTGTTGATCTTCAAATGTAGATAGCGTTTACACGAGGTTTTCACCTGCAAAATATTTTTCAAATGGGCGAGCGGATACATGCCTGGCAAACTAATCCTAAGTTTAAGAATATATAGTATGCATATTAAATATTGCACAAGGAAAGCTCGCGTAATGTTCCATTTTTTTTAAATAGCTAACTTGATAAAACCCACCTTTCTTCTCAGCTACGGTATTCCCTCACAATACAGAGTTTGGTTGAAGTTTGACAAAAGCACCACAAGCTATGACAGAGTAACTAAACGATATAGAATTTGTAAGAGGATTTCACCTATGTAATAGTACACATTTTGTGTAAAGCATCATTAAATCTTTAATAAACTTAACCCCTACTAAGCTCATACAGCTAAATTATTACTTCTCTGTAGATCTTCCCATGGCTCTTGCTGACAGTCCGTTTTCCAACGATGGATTGCAGTACTTATTAATTTATTTTGGAATCTACGTATTTATGTATATGCAATTCTTTGTAAAGTGAAAGTAATGGCAACTAATCGTATATTCAGAATATCCGACCTAGGAGGATTGGGTTTGGAATTCGCTGGAAATCTTGAAACGACATTTTTATCATCATTAGGTTCGTAATATTTCGGAAAAGTATTGCCAAGCTCAATTTATCGGACATTTAGATAGACTCTTCTGCTTACAGTTTACTATTTGGGCCAGGATTATCTCCATAGTCAGTTCAATACCTCAGAATTCCAAGATAACCAGGTGGAAATAAAGGATATAGACAGAATCGAAAGACACATTCTGGACTATCATGAAAAGATTAGGGAGGAATTTAGATCGCAAATAGCAGAATATACAGTAGGACACAAGCGATGGGACCAGTTCAGATATGTACGTTTAAAAATGCAAATTATTGATTCATCTGGATTTTCAAAAAGCATACAGTACAATTTTAATATTTTAGCGTTCATCAAGTGATCAAGTCTTAACCACTGCACTACACGATCAAAGCCGCTACCAAGCAATATCAGTGGTGGCAAATGATTTTCTGCACAGGAAGGATACCCATTGGAAGGAGAGAAAGTCTGTGCTAGCCGGACTAAAACATTTCAATCTCATGCAGATTTTTTATATTTCCCTTGTCAATGTATACAAATATTGTTTCAACTATTTAAAGTCAACTCGATGAACATACTAAACTAATTAACCCTAACCTAAACTATACTAATGATAAACTTCGCATTGGATTTATACAGAGACGGTGTGAAAAGATGGGGCCGAAGAAACTTGAGCACATTTCTCAGTTCGGTCCCCTGCCTCAGGCAATAAGCAGCAATTTGGCTCTTTCAAATCTGGACGACTTTTCTAAAACGTTCAATTGCCCACTTGGATCTCCAATGAATCGTAAAAAGAAAGTTTACTTTTGGGACAGGAACTTTAAAGTTAAATCCAGAAAATATTCAGATCATTAAGAAATCATGCAGTCATGAACTTGATTTATTAAAGCTAATCTTTGAAAAAAATCAAGAAATTTTAAACTGAGTGTTTAATTATTGTTATCTTCATGTCGTATGTATGACATTTATTTTTGTACATAGCTTGATCATGTTTCACAATAAGTACTTTACGTTAGCAAACGGCTTGTGATGCATTCATACAGCATTCTATATCGAAAATATAATATGTGGTCAACATTGAAATCGAATGATTCCCTTCGACTCAGGTAGTCTGCAAACTGAAGAGTATAAATTCCACAATCGTCTCCATTGTCCTGATGGGGTATCTGCAAAGAGATGGAATCAATGGTATTTAAAAAATGAAGGATCGAACCTAGTTAAATCATATTTGGTATGCTAACAGGAAAACGTACATCGTCTAAATTCAGTTCTATTGTCCACCCTGAAAATGAATCTCCTGATTGACTGGAAATGCGTTTGTATTCTTCCTTCAAAAAGTCTACAATCTTAGTAGCGATAATTTCATCTGATGAACATGCCAAATTGATCATCTTCTTAATTAAAGACGGCTTTCCTGAGTTGTAAACCTTTACAGTCTTTTCCGTTACATTCACTACTACCAGCCGCCAGTGAGAACTCTGACAAACTGGAAAGAAAATCAGTTCAGTCTCGAATATGTTGATCTACAATTGAAAAATCCATAATACGTCATATTACATAAATGGAAGCATTTTTAAGAGTCTAATCATTGCACATTCTTAATTACCCCATCTGTAGTTTCTTTCACAGCGTTTAGGCCTTCTGTGCCCGCGAGAAGGGAATAGAATGTACTTCGAAAAGAGTACACCTTCGCACATTTCCCGTCGATATCAGCTTTACTTCTTCTTGTAATAAGTTCAAGGTAATAATCCACAATCTGAGTAAGTACATGAAAATATAGGTAGATTTACGATTATAAAATGAAAAGCGTATCAGGTCCAGACTTTAAAATGCCATTTCACAGTTTGAATATTAATTTATATTGTTATTACGATGTCATGTAGCCACTGTCCAGGTCCAGGTACAAAGCAAGCCAGTTCATGCTGTTTTATATGGAAGGACTTATCGATTACGACAACGTCATCTTTATTGCTAATACGTAACTGTAAGAAAGGGGCCGAATTTGAGAAAATTATAATAAACTGTAAAAGTACTATAGGAGAAACTATAAATACAAATATTTGACAAACCACAGCTTCATTTGTAGTTAGCATGTCAGTTGTAACGCTAGGGGCGGATGGTGGTACTGGATAATCTAATGGCGATTTATCTTTATCTTCTGGTTTAGATGACGGAGATGATGGTAATGCGTGTGTAGATGGGGCATTTTGAGAAGCAGGATCCTTGCCTGGTTTCCTACCATAAGATGTCTCGAATGAAAATTCTTCCAGCTTTTCATTTTCATATAGATCCATTTCATCATCCGACATTCCTTCCAGTTCGTATTTTAAAGGGGGTTCAATGTTTTTAGTTGAGGTGTCTTGATCATCTTCCTCAGAACTGTAATTATCGTTTTCGCTGATTGGTACGATATTTATGAGACGATCCTCAGCCACGGAATCTGGCAAACTGTTCCAGTACCCATGTTCAACGTCACCAAAGTTGGCAAAGCAAAGTTGTTGATTACGAACATAGTTTCGTGTTTGACTCTCCGAGTGCTGTGTAGAATAAAAGTTATCCGGAACAAATACGTCTTGGGGTGTAGTAAATGCTCCATGTCCTATTATATCAGTTGGCGGAGGGGAATTTCCGAACGTATGCTTTATAATTCCCCGTTTTATGGCACCGTTTGATTGCTTCATTTCGCTATTTTTATCGTAATTGACAATGATGATTAGGGAGCAATTATGTACTATCACTTTAGCAGTGTTCGTGATGATAATAACAATTAAATTAAGAAAAGTACCCGCCGTCATAAAATATGATTGCAAGAACGAATGAGCAAATGCATGGGATAAGTGTTACCATATCGAGAATTCTTACAAAGCCTTGTCTTATCTAACTTATAACTTATAATCGTGATGAAGCCTATAAAGTTGGAACGGAAGAAATGAAAGTATATTTATACGTACATAAATATGCACAAGAATAAACTATAACAATTCTGGTTGAGAGTAAGAGTGGAGATATGTTCAGGAACATTACGAAACCTGATAATAAGGGTAAGGGCATATCTGTCATATAACCGTTTCGTTACAAACGCATCACTCATTGCGACCATCAATCTTATAAAAATAACAACCCATGATTACCAAGATTTTTTAACAACTACAAAAGCTAATCGAGTAGGGAAAGTAAAGACGCTTAGGGAAAAGATGTTCCTCAAGGACAGAGAGTTCACGTTTCTTAAGCACTCAGATTAACTGGAGATATAGGATTATATGAATCCAATGTCAAATATGCTTGCAATCATACAATTGCGTAAAATTAGATAATTGGTGAAAGTGCTTTTTCTTATCCAACGATTATGAGTTACATAATAATGCACGTGAGATTAAAATTATGTAGTAAAATTTAATTAGTCATTTTACGGCTAACCAACATTATCAACAACAAAATCCTCCTTGATATAATAATGATAATTACTCTTTCTTAATATTTATCGCAAAATTTTTAATTTGCTCCTCCTCTTCATCGTCAATTTCCATTACACTTTCCTCAGGGGATTTCTTATTTCCAAAGAAAACGTCATTTGACAGGGTTCCAGTCCAAAGTACTGTCGTTTCATTCTCACTTCTTAGTTGATACTCAATTGTGTTCGCCGTCTTATTTACAACCGGGTGGACAATTGTTGGCATTAATGTCCCGTTGGTGTTGATGAAGGCTGCAATAGCAGGAAAATCTGATGGGTTACTGTTACTACTGCCATTACTGAAGCTATCTGCACTGAAATTGGCAAATGGATTTGGTCCATTTTGTGAAATTGTAGCAAAGACTGGTGACGCAGGTGAGCCTGGTCTGGGCGTTGACAACTGAAGTCTATTGATAAATCTATCGACATGCTGAGTTCCCCAGTTTTCATACCAAAAGTTAAGCAATGTTGCTGGGACGAAAAGAAGCACGTTTTGAATAGAATTTTGTACCCTTTCACCAAAAGTGGGTGCTCGTGTCGTGGGTGGTTCAAGAGTTGGCCCCAGCAGTTCAGTAACCCATGGAGGTTCTGTGAGCATAGGGCGCGGGCGGGGTTGACCTATTTGACTGAGATTTGGTAGACGAATATAATTTCCTATCGTTTGGATACGGTTATGAATGCGACTGGGAAGTGATGGCCGGTTGGTTGGTGCTGGCTGAACTGGTGGTGGAAATGAAAATGTGGGTCCTCCATTTGAAGGGAAAATGAAGGGAGGGGGTGTCGGTGGTGGGGGAGGCGCCATAGCTTGTGTTGGATTTACTGGGGGTAGTGGTGGAGGAGCTACGGGAGTGGAGGGAACAGTTGTAGTTTTTACTGTAGTCGTTGTCGCTGCAGTGGTTGTAGTGGGAGGATGAGTAGGCACAGGAGTGTTAGTTGTACGCTGTGTGCTTGGTTTCGTCGGGGGCTATATTGTTAATATTGTAATATTAATGTATATTAATAATATAAGTATAAATTAAAATTGGTTGACTCATGTTTTATGACAAAAAAATCTGATTGCTTATACCACGGTCGGTGGAACAGTTGACCTAACCGGCTGTTGCTGAGGTTTACTTGTGGTGACATAACCAAACGGCCAATGTGTTAGTGTTGAAAGCTGTGCAATGGTTGACGAAATGGCTTGATTGACAATAGGAAGTGGAAGGAAGGAAGTAGGTGGGGCACCTTGAGACTCGTCTGGTTTTCTGTATACACCGATTTGTTGTGGCTGCTGTTGTGCCAGTTGTTGCCTCTGGTCTGGAGATAGGCTTTCTCCGCCCGTCTATAAACACGAGTAAAAGGAAATTACTAGCAAAGAAAGTATGACTGAAGCCTGTACCTATTTACTATGATCCAAGCGAGTGAGTTGGCAGTGTAAATTAAATTTCATTGTAGTTATTAAAGGGGAAAATCTTATTTTACGACTTGTGCAGCCAGTGACGGTTGTTGTTGCTGCTGCTGTATTTGTGAAAGCGTGGGTGCTCCACTTCCAGGAATTCCTACGGTCCCCCATATTGGAAGCGGAATTCGGAGGACGTTGTTCAATGAGGCATGTATTATACCGGAGATCGTGGGAGCTACCGTTGTCTTTGTAAAGAAAATGGGAAGATTTTGCCATATAATTCCCCTGCCTGCCTGCATGTTGTGTAATAAAAACTAAAGAGGATTTTGTAATAGCATTTCTTACTTGTGCTGCTGCTGCTGCTGACTGATTTGTGGCATCTTGAGGTAGCGGTGAGAAAAAGATGTCAATGGATGGGTCGGGAGATGCAACTTTCACAGATGAACTCTGATAACGATGAAACGAGCAATGAGAACACTTTCGCTTCTAATCATGAGAGCTATTTCTTCAAAACTGTAAAATGAGTGTAAAGTTACCTGACTTAAAATTGAGGCACTCGAAATGCCCAACAACAGAATGATTTTTAATCTCGCCATTATTCCTCTCTACATGAACTCCCGCAGGCTGTGCGTGTTACCGTAAAACAACCAATTTACTTTAGCGACATATTGATATAATCATTACTTTTCATAATAGAATGTACTCTTTCGGCAAAAATATTATTGAAGCATAAGTTTTAATACGATTAGGATTGTGAAAACCTCGCACATAATAATATTCATACAATATTGTGTTTTTTCGCAGAAACTTAACAAATGTGACACGAAACTCCAGAGCATTTTACGCATAATCCCAATTTGTCGTTGTTATATTTTTAATTTTGCTTGGGTGCTCGCCCATTTGTTTAGTAACCCAACATATTTCCCTTCATTTTCATACAATGCTGATTGACTCGCATTTTCATAATATCTGCGTGTGCTAATGGAGATTCTGGAGTAAGGTGATATCATGTATATAGTTTCTACGTACTTCTTTCCATTGGGTAATTCCAAATGACATCGGAGGACGGTCGTGAATTCTATTTTATAAAGCAGAACTATACGTGCGAATGACCTCATCCACTTTCATTTTTATTCCAACATCTATTCGCCAGAAGAACCGGCAGACGGTTTCATTCGATTATATTGTAACGAGATTACACACGTACGTGTCTAATATTGGTTCACTCTCACTGTCAAAGCGATAGAAGCAGGAGAGGCTGAAATAAGCTCCTTACGTGGAATAATATGTAACAAGTATGTATAATAATCATAAGTGCAATTACATTCAGGAAAATTGTATAAATATTCATGAACTACCTACGCTGCCGCTACTACTCCTTCCATTCTTTGTTTTAAGTCGTATTCAGTGTTTTCAGCCTATGCAGCTGCAAAGCACTGACTGCCGATTTCCATACGAGAATTTTCTATCCATCCTAATCTGGAATTCATTGCGATTTTCTTGCGAGTAAATATTATCATGATAGAGCACATTACGGGCATAAAATGCTAAAGCTGCTTTTAAACATACTTTCTTTTTAGGTACTCGAAACTATAAAGTCAACGTACTAAGAGATGGAACTTTTTTTCTTGTAGAGACGACCGTCGTAAATAAGATGGGATTAAATAAGACATAATTTGCAAAATGACATGGACATGACCTCTTACATTTAGTGATTCTCTACATTTATTTTTCTAACAGAGTGAATGTACAGCCATGATCGGTAACAAGGAAGTAAACGAGCAGTAGACACATTTCCTTTTAGATTTTACACTTTCTTTACCACTTTTATACTTCCCTTTCCGTAGTATACATTTTTATAATCATAAATCTCAAACTAGTTCACGACAAGCATTATGTAGATAGACAATTAAGCAGAACTCTTGGCATTTGTAAAAATGGCGCACATTGGAAAATCCTGGGATCTAATTCATTCTTTTGCGTCTAGATATAAAGATGGTATTCAATATTGCAACACTGTTGCGTGTATCAAATTGTCATCTCGTCTCGAAAATTATAACATAACAAGCAAAAAAGTGTTTTTGGACGGCTGCTGCCATATTTGCTCATTTAAACTCGTCAAAAATGTGAAATATAAGAGCAAAACAGACAGATGTGATATGAGGTTTGTTGGATTGGCAATATGTGGTTATGGAAAGATGTCGGATGAGATTTCGAGCCAAGCTGACTAAGAATTTGAAAGTGTCAGAATTTCTCTCTCTACCCATTTTGTGGCACTGTCGTTTTTATTATTGCGCTTAAAATAAAAAAAAATGTAAAGGCATGTATAGTTTTTTTTTCATTTTAGATGCATATTTATAAAGATGTCCTGCAATTTCTTCTTTGAAAAATATTACGATTACTGAAATGCCTACTTGCTCAAAACAGCGAGTAGAAAAAGTACTCCATAATTTATGTATAGTATCCGAACCTTTCAAAGATACGGGGCAACGAAAATTGTTGAATATTGAGACTTGAAAGGAAATCGTTTGCTGAACAGAAAGGTTCTATACGTTCCAACCCTTGGTGTCACCAGTTAATACAAATACTGTCACCAACTAGTGAATCGGGTGACAGGACCCGGCTCCCGTCGGGCACGGGGTTTTTTATTCGCAATTATAAGGTATATCAATATCATACATTGCCATATGAAATGTATGCTTATTATTCACGCTGGGTACTTGCCGCAAAATGAGATCTCTTTTGAAATGACAGCAATATGAGCAGCTACAATTTCTCTACACTGTATGCCATTTGTTAAATTATGCCAATTACGGTTTGGAAATCAGCCACATTTTCCCCTGTTACTCATTTCAGTATAGAGAGAGACAAGAAGCAAGTTGTAAAATAAGATGCTCACATCAGCAGAAAAAAGAAGGAAGCACATTTATGCTGTCTTCTGCATGTTTCTTTGCTCCAGTTTAAAAATGAAATTGGAAACGGAAAAGTTGAGCACATTCCATCCCCACCAACCAACTTTTCCAACCAATGTGTAACGTGTAAGCCTCAAGCAAAACCAGAAATGGCAGAGAAAAGTAAAGGGGAAGCTGTCTTGGTGTCTTCTTGTCATTCCCATTGCATTTCGTCTTTCTTCCCACAAAACTTTCTCTCTGTTTCCTGCTTCCTTGCAAACTCACATTCCTATTCCTGCTCGGGCGCACACCAGACATATTTTGTACTACAGAGTAACATTTGTTATAACATACGCCCATTAAAGTTGCTCCCGGTCATTAGAAAAAGAGGGCATGGTGCAGATATTATTAAGCGGGTCCACACATATAACAATGTCACGTTAGCACACACTGATAACAGCTTCATATGACATTTTTCTAGCTTTGTGCTGGGATTCAATACGGAATTCTTCACAGCATTTACACTCTGACTGGATTCTTGAGCGTTGAGAATTTGAGCAGAAACTATCCGTGAACGGGAAAATAGCGGCATTTCTGTCAAGGACAAAATCATTATTATATTGGCACTTTTAATAAATCACTCGCTAATTTCCACTCAGAGCGCTGCTCCTTTTATTTTCTCATTTCTTTATTTTTGTATTGTATTCGTCCTTTTCTCGCATCCTCTTGACTCTTGATCCTATACCTATTCCACATACATCAGGAAAATGGGATGCCAGAGAGAGGGAAAGCAAAAAGCAAGAAATGAGGAAAGCGGGTGCCTGTGCCAAACACAGCGGGTAATTTTCTCCGGCTCCGGTTTACTTTCTGCAGCCAAATGGCACTTATATAGATTCAGCGGTATGCAGTTTTGGATACACTTGAAAATGATAGTGCATGAATTCCTTTATGTATCAATATTATCGTAAATCTTTACTTTTTTTACTTGTTTTTTATTTCACATTTTCATCTCCTTTCCTGCGACTGCGACGCAGACAGACAAAGTCGAAAAGTCAGTGGATTTTCCATTCGTTTTTTTTCTCTTATCATTAGTAAAATTAAATGTGTTTCGTGCTTAATTTATTAAGTAAACATAGTATCTTATATAAGATCATTTCTAAAAATGTCAAATGTGAACTTAAATGCATTTTTTGTAGCTTTCCAACATTAATCATTTATATTGCAACACAAGTAGCATATTATAATATACAATATGAGTAGATAACAACAACACTGACAATCTTGAAATTTGGCACAAGTGCAAAAACATACTCGAGAGCATGGCTCGCTACCCTTTATATTATATAATTAAATGCTACGCTTTCAACTTTAGCATAGTATTTGTTTGTTTTGCTACAAATTCACTTTGTGCACAATTCAATGCTTGACCTATTTAAATAAATAAATAATAATAATAACGTGTTTTGTTTATTTAAAAAAAACGAAAACATTTCTCAATTTTTAGAGCACCATAAAAACATCGCTGCATCAATTTGAAGACTGTTCAGTTCTATCCCTATTATAATGACACACACTGCGATTTAAATTGTACTGTTTGAAAATGGGTAGCGTTTTGTAAGCAAACGACAAACTCAAAAGCCACTCACATACACACAACTTTAAACAATGCAACGCCCACATACATAAACACGGAATTTCATGCCACGAGTTATTTAATAATAATAGTGAAATGTTCGTTCCAACTTCCCAAACCGAGTGGTCAAAGAAAAGAAGAATTTTCATCTTTTCCCTTTCCTTTTTTATCAGTTTGTCATCTTACAAAAGAATGCGGTATGTTGTATTTTTAGCCTACTTTCACATCATATAAACGTACATCAATAGGTACATCAGGAGGAGGACAATAAAATCGCCTGGATTCCTATAAATTTATAGAATGGTAGTTTCTAGATAAAAAATAATTTAATAAATTGCTATTCAGCTCATATAAAGGCCATCACAACCCAGAGGAAATAGATGGAGAGAAGTGAGTCGATTGTGACAAGACTCAGGTAGAGGGTTTCGTCAAAGACGTATTTGGGCATGGACAGACCTTCACAGAGGAACAGCACGAGGCATGTGGCAAGGCAAAAGATCACGCTGCAGTGCACCGCTGTCCAAATCTGCGCCGCAGCATTGCTTCCCTGGAGCGATCAAAGGGAAAAAGCAATCATTACTACCCGCAAACACATGACAAAATCATGACTATTTTTAAAAAGACCTTTTTGGCCTTTGTGTCTCCGTTTCAAAGTCAAAGTTGTTGATGCGAGATAATATCAAAAATAAATTGTGCCTTTTATATCGATACATGAGGCGATTTCTAAATTGCGTCCTTCACATCCAGGAGAAACATATATAATTTGTCTGCTGTGTACAGTTTTAATCTGTTGAACTGTGGCTGGCAGAGAAAGTGACCACGCACTACATTTCAACTCTCAAGTACATCGGCAAACTGTACATTACAACTACAACCTACTTGAAACGGGAGACATGACATGTATTAAATACACCATATTTTTTACCTTGTCCACAAAACAAAGAAGTAGAAAGGACGTGAGAAACTGAAAGACAACCGTACACAGGGCGAGAAGGCCACAGACGAGCAGCGTCTTTGCGTACTGTGCTTGGAAATCTGGAAAAAGTTTCTTGGAAGAACTACTTCTCCCACTGATTCCTTCGTAATATCCAGCTCCATCCCTTTGGGAATTCTCTCTGGCGAGTTTGCTCATCATCATCATCATAGTTCGCGGTCTATTCATCTCATGCGAATTTTCTTCTTCATCTGCCTGCCTCCCAGACTGCATGTTCCGTGGTTGCTGCTGCTGCTGTCGGCGTACTGCTGAGTTTGGAGATGACGGTACGTCTTGAGAAGAGCCGCTGCTGCTGCTGTCTCTTCCTTTTTCATCTTGAAGCCGAAAAAGTGATGGTGGTAAAGACGAAGGCTTGTCTTTAGAGACTTGTCCCCTTTCTCTCGTTTGTTCCCCCTCTGCTTTTGGAACTAGTTTGGAAGATGATGGAAGTTGTAGTTGTGGATTCCTTGTAGCATTAACTCCAACTCTATCTTCTTCTTTTGCCGTCGTCTCCTCTGTAGTGGAATTTCTCCTTCTTGCTCGTCTTGACGCTAAATCCCCGGGCAGTAGTGATGAGGATGATGATGATGAGGACGATGCAGGTCCCAATCCTTTAAAATTCTTTCGATGATGCAAAACAGATCTGAAGATTTTACTTTGCTCATCATCGTCGTCATCTTCATCATCACCAACCGTCTTTTGCTGCGACGATGATGTTGACTGCTGCTGCTCTTGTTGATGCAGTGGAGGAGGTGCCATTGATCCCGTCGCAGAGAAAGTTGCGAATCCATTTCCTTCATCTCTCTCCAGTTGACTGGGGAGAAATTGCTGGTGTTGCAGTCTTTGTTGTTGATACCAAGAGGAAAAGTCATCGTAGTAAGGCCTCTGCAGTTGCTGATGATGCTGTTGACTATCTAAATTATGATGATATCCGTCCACCCCAGTGTGTTGTTGCTGTTGTTGTAGCATCTGCTGATGCCATTTATGATACAGAATATATTCATACGGTATTCTATATTGGGGTGGAACTTGATGACTTTCAAAAATATGAGCGTTATAAAACGACTGCGGAGGTGGTGGAGGCGGCTGTTGCTCTATGTAAACGTTACCTATCCCTCTTGGATCACTTGCTTTTATGACGCCTGTTGACGTAGTGGTCTCGACATTTGAAGAAACTTCCGACGAAATGGAAATTAGTTTTAGCGCTGACCATCCAACGGCAAGGGCTAGGGCCTATTAAAGTAACAAAGATGAACATGGAAAGTTAGTCAAGCATGTCTGGGTGGAACATCTAATTATACTTATAAATCCCTTATAAACCTATTAAACTTTCTATCCTTCCTGTAAGGAGCTTCCCCTGCAAATTTAAAGCCGCACTATAATAATAATTACAAAGGCCATACATATAGTAAGACTGCGGACAGAGCATTGTTAACGTAATTTCATTCTAGTCATGAATCTGTCTAGCCCACTGAAACTTTGTAAAGCTTATGGCCTGTTAAAATGCCTTAATATTATTATGTAAGTACAACAACAAGAGGGAGCAGTGTCATCAGAGAACCTTTTCCAGCCCTTCAACTGCCACTTTCAACTTGAACAGTACTTTTATTTGCACTAAAGCGCTCGCCACGGTCACACATTACACACATTTCTTGTTCCACCACCAGTACAAAATTTCTAATTAGCCTTCGTCCTACAACCACCACCACTACCATCCTCCTACCCACCAACCAAACATCCTCGTTCCTTTCATTACTTCTCATCCCAGATATTACTGACTTCAGTTGTCTAGTTTGGTTTGTTCAACTTTATTATGTATCCCATGATGCATTAATTATTCGAATACATTAATACAAAATGACCCCTCATCCTGTTCTCTTCTTCTGCAAGTAAGTACTGTACTGCAACTGGAACAGTGTTGGTTTTATGAGTGGAAAGCTGAATGCCAACAGAATAGTACCGCAGTAACCTTGTCATGTCCACTGCATTTAACATTAATACAAAGCACAACACTGGAACAACAACAACGAAAACAGAATCAAGAAACCAAACTACCAAAAAGTCGGTAATTTTCTTGTACAGAGATTTACAGATAAAAAGAGCTAGATGGAAAGTAAATTAATTTAATTTTGCTTGTTTCTGTACAAGAAACTTCTTGAACAAGGGCAAAACATTGAAAATTAAAGAAAAACAGACAATGAAATAAAATATGTTGGTTTACTACCTACAATCGAATAGTTGAATTGTTGTTGTTTGCGGAACAGAATTCAAATATTTTCACTTCTATTCGGGATTTCAATCTGGAGAGAACAATTCAAGGAAATCGTAATGACAAGTAAAATGATTAGTCGTCAATCTTTTGTGTTAATGCTGTGTCGCTGTGCTGCAAAATCAACCTTTATTATTCATTTATGATGATTCATGAAAGAAAGGAGTTTCCAGTCAACAATTTGTCGTAATTTGTGTTTTAATTTGCAAAGGGGAAGACGAGCGAGAATAGGAACAAAAATTCGACGCAGAAAGTCTTTTGGAAAGGAATGTTGAATGAGTGCAAGTAATGCATAATAAAAAGAATGGAATGAATAGATTCGCTAATAATTATAGTCGTAGTAAAAGTTAAGCCTACTTTTCTTCACTTTTCTTCCTTATTGTCTGTCCTTGTTATCTCCTTCCTTCTTTTCTTCCTTAAGCAGTTGCTAAAATGTGGTAATAAAAGAATTTTAATATAATATGAGTGCTATGAGAGCTTGGGCGAATGAATGAGCGACCAGTGGTGAGCAGAGTTCTATCCACCAAACAAACTTTACTTACATTCTATTCCGAGGGCAATTGTGTGAGTGGGAGAGAGAGAGAGAAAGGATGAAAAGTTTACCTATTAAAATTGCCGGCGAAAAAGTTCATTCTGTTATAGTGAGTTTATGACGACCACTAGTGCAGGACCATCGCATCAGCTAACTTTCTTCCTGCTTCTCTCTACACATTACACATATCATGTACTCGTGTAAAGTACCTTAACCCGCCTATCTGTCTATCTATATGGAGCAGTGAAAGAAAGTGAAAGGCAAATAGCTTTGCTATGCAAAAATCATAATGATCACTATCATCATCGTCGTCATCGCCAGTAACATGATTACGTAATATGAATAAGTACTCCTTAAAAAGTTCCCTTTAACAAAAATAAGTTTTATGTTCTCGGTGGCACAACTCCCTGCTCGTCCTGGCCACTCCATACTTGTTCCGTGAAAATAGAGCTACGAAACAATAAAACACTTTTTAGTCTTCAACTCTTAAAGATGTCTGGAGTGTATAAATACCTACGTCCTCCTCCTACACACAGCAGAGGGAACGAGCAGAGAGAAAAGACAAACAACAAAGTAGAGAGTCTATCGAACTCTTATAATGTAATACACCCAACGCTAACGTATACATTCCTTATCGGAAAACAGTGCATCAGGCCACTGCCAGTAAGATGAGAGAGTGTGTGTTTCTGAAGGAAATTAATATTCTCTTTGCAATCACAAAGGAAGTCCTTAAGTTTCTTGTTCACTAGAGGAGCAGCAGTCAGTATGTAAAGAGAAAAGAGGCAGCGAGCAAAGTGGGAAATCGTGCTAGCCGATACTGTACATTGATAATGAATGAATGAAGGAGGAAGGCGGCGAGCAGCCAAGCAGAGAAGACACTACTACTACTACTACTTTGTACTTTCGCCGGTTATTTGGATCATTAGAAAGCGAGAGGAGTATGGAAACTTAAAAAAGTGTCGGATCGGGTAAATTACAAGTAGAAATCACTTAGCCTATTTTCCACTTGTTTGTCGGATTTTTACGATGGATGTTAATGCAGAAGCAGTGCCCTCTTAACTAGTGCCATGCCTCCATTCGATCATGGTCACGCTGGTTCTCCAGAATAAAGTCTCACGGGAAGAATTGTAACACGTACAATTTGAAAGCACACTATGTACATAGCCAGTCGAGTACTAGGACGAAAAGTTCAAAGTACTTTAGAGGACGGAGTCGATGACAAGTTTTTAACCGTATTAGTACTACTCGAAACCTAACAGTGTAAACGAAGCATTTTTAAGAAAAAAAGCTTCATCAGGTAATTTGCCCTCTTGAGCATACTGTGTTGCACATCAATGGGAATGTATAATGTCTGTACAGTATCACGAAAAGCTTACGCACATTTTATAAAGGCGGTTTTAAGAGATAATGGTATACTTATTCAAGTTTGCTGCATGAACGGCTACTTGTCACACACTAACTAGTTGTTTTCTTACTTCTTTTCTGCCCTTTAATAAGATACGATAGCTCTCCAGTTAGTTTGGTAGAAGAGGAGGAAGTGAAGTGTTGAGTGGAGGAAAGAAAGGAGAAAACAGATTATCAACGACAAAGACGACAGCATATCATGTACATACATTATGTATTTTCGGTTCGGTGGAGTATCAACATCTCTATATTTTCCCACATTCTATATACTTTCTTGATTACAGAGCAGCAGAGCGCTCCGTTTACTCCATTCTTATCTCTACGCGTACTGTTTTTCGTGAAGTAATGTATTACCATTGACAGATGAGTTACCATCCTGACACCCGTTTTCAACGGTATGCAACAAGGATTAATAGTCATCTTGGGTTTGTTTTTTGGGTTGTCGTTGTCACCTCATTCACTGTGAGAAAAAACTTGTGTGTTTTTGCACACCACCACAAAGATTAGCAAAAAGAACTGTGGAGCTTTTGATTCTACAATGTCATATTATTACATATACTTTTGTATCCGCCAGTATTGTCGGAAGCAGCGTAGCAAAATATATAGTCACAAAACCTCAAGTACAATTTTTGTCATTTTCTTTAAGCTCCATGCTGTAAATTCTACATCAACAAAACGAAATACATACATTTACATTATACAAATACATACATATATAGTCACTCTATTATTGTAAATTATATTTAAGTATCCGATGCATGTAGTAGTAGTAGTATTGTATTGCCATATATATCTATTAGGAACTTTTTTTCACCGGAAAGTTACTCTATTATTCCAAACAAAGTAAATTGTTGAGGAGGTTTGAGAGGCCTTGGAATAGAAAAAGGGAGCGACATCAACAAGCGCGTAATTAAATGTTTTGTGTGTATCACCACTCACGACGACCACAATACCACCACACCACCGTCAACACGAGCACACCAAAACTCTACCCTGTCTCTACAGGCATCGCTTCCGGGAAACTTTTTTCGCTTCACTCGTTTATTCGCTAAGCAAAATTAGTTTAGTAGCTGCTTAGACACGATGTGGATGATAGTGAGAGAAAATGTTATACTGGCTTGAATGCACGTTCGCAGCGTACTGTCCATATTCAATGAACAGGGATGCGCTTCTTTGTAAAGATTATGTGGATTTTTAAAGAAAAAACCGAAACAAGGCTTCTTAACGAGATTTCTTTGCTATGTTTCGCAGAAAAGGGACAAAGATGACAAAGTTGGAGCAATGAAGCAGGTAGTAATGAGCAGAGAGGGAAATGTGGAGAGTGCTCGGCTATAACTGAACAAGTTGCACTCGTTTCCTGGAACGAAACGCGACACCAATTTGGCCCTAGGCGGCTGTGTGAAAAATAAATGTTTTCATTCCCTTCTTTCAGCCATAGCTTGTCCTGTGATGCTGTCAGCCAAAAGCGGCTTGACAATATTTATGATGATCCATTTTTATGCAAAGCCGCAAAAAGATCAAATAGAGTGCTGGGTACGCTTATATTTTTTAGTGTTCACGAAGGTAAGTTAAACTCGGTTTTGTCAATAATCTTTGCAGCTAATCTTCCCATTTTTGATTGCGGTGAAGTAATAATATCCAACACGCTCTCTTTAAGCATTATATTCTGGTTGAATGAGCTGAGAGAAGACAGACGATGACACCACACACCATCCACTTTTTTTACATAAACATAAGCACTATCAAAGGGTAAAAATGGTAATTCATCCAAAGATGCAATACTTTAGTATTCGCCAGCGGCACAACGAAAGCCACACACCACGATGAAGCACTTTTCTGACTTTATTTGCGATCCCTCGCGACAAAAAATTCCCTTTTAACTTATCGTATCACACAACTCATTAGAAGTGTAATGGATACTTTTTCATGCTTTCGTTTTTGTGTGACAAAAAGATTGCAGTTGCTCAAGTGGAAAAGTGAGTCATCTGAGTAAAGTAAAAGTAGTGTAAGGTCTTCTTTCTATGGTCCGTCACGGCCAAAATGTCGCACCAAGTAGAAACACCAACAAACACGTAACTTCTTGGAAGGCTTTCTTGTAACCTTTTCTGTCAAGATCAGCAGTGGTAGTAGAAAATGCAATGATAATATTAATACCAACACACAACAGCAAAAACACTACATTTTCAGCATGAAGAAACAGCAGAAGAAATTTATAGTAGATTTATAATGGTATTCTTACAACTAGCAATAATGATAATGGAACCAACCGGCAGATATTACGCAAGGAAACTGAAGTAAGAAAAAGAGCGAAGAAAATCTAAAGCCCACAAGAGAATTTATAATAGCTTTGATCTTATAAGTTAAGCGCTGCTTTTTTGTCAGCACACCACCATCATCGCATTATCATCGTCTTCATCACCGCTGCCGCGTCCTTCGCTAAGCTAATTACCCGGAGAGTCGTTTCCTTTGGCTGTTGTGTGACTGTGTGTGTACTGAGGTTGATTGTTATTGCAGTGGTGGCGGAGATGTTGTTGGTGTGCAACATATTAGCGTATTATATTCCCTTCATTCACAAACAATCTAATCTCAACTCAGCAACAGCACTCCACTACACATTATACGGCACAGAACAATGATAAATCTTGATACTTATTCTGGGGCGAGTGCGACGGACTTGAACAAATAAGTCTTAAATGTAATTTGTAATATTAGAGAGGAGGAGGAGTATACAGATAATATATTTACTATAAGGGCATATCTTTCCTCCTTATGCTCGTGTTTCATTTAAGAAAAAGTGTATCTAAAATGGATTGTGTTATCCAAAGTTGAAATGTCGGACGAGTTAATGCTATTATTTTGGTGTGGTTCACATTTACGTTTCTAGCACGCACACATAAACTCGCTTTTCCTAAGACGTAATTCATGTCTCCAATTTTGTAAGAGCAACGTGTGCACAAACTTTGTTATTTAGCTTATTTGTTTGTAATGATTATATAATGATAAGCGGATCACCCGGTAAAGTCGATGAGATGAGAAGGATGTATTGCTTCATTTTGATTATTCTAACGTAGGAAAAAGTAAAATTTATGTATGTACTTGTGTTTATAAAAGAGACCTAAAATGCTAATACGCTTACGCTTCCTGCTCTGCTGAAACGTAACAAAGTTTTTCAGCTAAAAAGTGATCCGAGCTGATTTGCTAATCTGCTTTTCCACTTTGCCTGCCATCATCATCACAATCCAGATCTTTTCAGCGTAGTATTTAGTCTAGTCTCAACGAATAGACTTTTGTAAAAGGCATGGCAAGACGTACTCTAAGATCGTTCACTTCTTGTGTATGAAAAAAGAAAAAAAAAGATGCTTGGAAAGATAAGATTTTTGCCTCTATAGTATTTTATAATGTGTACCTATTATTACTATTACAAGCCCGAAACACAATTACAACACAAAAACATCTTTGAAAAGAACACAGCTTTTACGTCATTACCATTTCAAATATATACAAGTCTTTGTACTGTACGGCATACTTACTTTTCCACTGATTCCTTTTAAATCCGTTACACGCTGCTCTACGAGTGCCCCGTGCCTGCGAAACGGATGTAAGAAAGCAAAGCGTACAAAGAGATGTAGCTGGTGTCTTTCACCTCATCGTTATATTACACGCTAGCTTTAATGGAATTGGATGGAAATAATAACGGTCTGCTGCTGATTTGAAAGGCTTTCTTGTTTGCCATGCGAAAACGAATCGGGTTCTGAACCAAAAATAGAACTCCACTTGTTTGTAATGAGTGCGGCGTATGGCTTCGTACATACAATTTCCCAAACAGCTTTGATGTATTTATATGTATTGTTGTAGCACAGGATATACGCTACGAAAAATGTGTTTACTGCACTTGTCGCTTGTCTCATGTAAACCCAAACGAAAAACATCATGTTTAGCTAGTACGGCTTCATTTAATGTGTTTTTAATCATGGAGATGATGCAGTTAACCGGCATATTTCAGGGAAATCGAAAGCAAAGCCAACCAACAAACTGGCACACAGGAAAAATGTCAAGTTGTGTTATGACAATCACTTAAATTAACATGGCAAAACATGCCACTACTCTGCTTATTGAGTAGATCATAACAACATCTAGCTTAGCTTAGTACTTGTACGAATGTATTCCCCAAAAAATGATTCCATGCCATATTTATTGCGGTGCTTTCAACAGTATATAAAATTTCGGTTTTTCTTTTTAAAAAGTTGCTAAATGCTACTTGTCGTGGGGAAAATGAATGTAAAAATAAATGAGGAACGAAAACGAAAAAGTGATTTGCTAAAAACCAGTGGCAGAGTTATGGTTGTTTTATCATGATTGCAATAATGCGAGTAATTTCACACATTTGAACTTCTTTTTAAAGGATCACAGCATCTGAAAAATTGAAAGTGGTGATTAATGTTCAGTCAGGCTGAATTTTTGTTGACTGCATTACGCACATGCAGTGCAGTATAATATATGGGCTATGTAGATAAATGTTGATATACATAAGAACATTTTATGTTGTTGTGCCGAGAAATACTGGGAAATACCGTTGTTACGTTTGGTCTGGTTGTTTCAGTTTGGTATAAGATGAAATAATATTGTTTGTGTGGTTTTGTCGATGGACTGTAAGCTGCGAAAGAAACATTTTTAATGCCATAAATTGACACTACAATGTACAAATGACAGAGATTACTTTTATTTTCCAAGAGACCATTATGCTTTTACAGAGGAAAACAAGGAGTGTTACTGGAGTCGTAAAAAATTGTATAAGATCTCATTTTGATTACTTTCATACTGTCTTCATCGTTTACAGAGAGCATAGAGTGGAGTTGTTTGAGCTTAAATATGTGACATGATGATGATACTGGTATAAATCCTATATCCTCTGTAATGCTGTGTGTGTGGCAGTGTTTTTTTACGGAACAGGTTTTTATGGATTATTTATTTAAATCAAACTATATACTGATGCATAGGGGAAATAAGAGAAAATGAAATAAAACAAAGAAATAATGCTGGTGTATTCGAAAGTTTTATAACTCTCTGTATTTGAAATGACAGTGCTCAATTCGCGGAATTCGACGTTAATTTCTAAATGACTTCAACCACACATCAAACCTATGCGGTCTGTATCAGGCACTCAGAGGAAGAGTCTGTAAATGGAGCCAATCATCATAAACTTGAACAATGCATTGTTATTGTTGACCAAAAGAGGACAGAAAGCAAAACAAAAATGCTTGGGAAAACAATTACATACCTCAATTCTTTGCTCTTGTTCAGTTGAACTTGAACTGACAAAATTGAAGTGGAGGGAATGGAGTACCTTTGTTTTTACCAAATAATCGACCATACGTGCCCATATGGCACACACACAATAAACAATGAAACTTTCAAAGTTGATATCACCACGTATAATAATATGTAGTTCTGTTCTGATGAGGGTGGTGTTGTTGTGACTTTGTGACATTGCTACATTTATGGGCATGTGTGTGACATGAATAGAATATGAAAACAATGAAAAAATGAAAATGTTTTACTGCGTTGTTGTGATATGAGGAACAACTTAACAAGATAAACATGGACTTGTCGTCATATTACTTTTTAGATAACGTCATTGTTTTGACAATAGTAGAAAAGGCGGGTGGGTTTCATCATTTTCCAGTCCTAACCTAACCTTCACTTTGTACTTATAGCTCACAGCAAATATAGCACAGCACATTGTTTCTGTCCATAATAATAAATGATCAATTTTAAATGATAACAATAGCAATGCAACAACAACGGCAGTTGGAGACAGATGCCGTTCGCAATCATCCCACATCAGTGCTTCAAATAAGTTTAGATACTTCATCTGCATCGGGTGGTGTGATAATGACTTCATGAAAGGACATTGCTGTGGCTTGTCATGTTTCAGTGCTGGTATTATGAATAGGTTCATTGTGAATGAAAGTGTAGCAAGAGCCATCCAGAGATCGAAATCAGTGAAGTGGCATATTTTGGATAAATATTGTTCTTTTGAAGCGTGCGTTGTTTAACAAAACAATGAACATGATAACAGTTTCAAGGTCCCCATTGCCAAAAGATTGCATGAACTCAAAGCGTACTCCTCCTCAGGCTCCAGACAAATTGTGAGCTAGCATGCAAGGTAAGTGGGGGAAGAGGTTTAGCATGACTACCACCACTACACAAGGTACATTTTGTCTGGTTGCGCTAGCGAGTTTTAAACATCTTCACCCATGAGAGTACGTAGTCTTTGAATGCCCCAAGCATACTCCAGAATCAGATTGTTCTAGTTCTACACATTATATTTAAGGCTCGTGAAGAGGGACTTATACTGAATGTTAAGTATCTAAAATCTAAAGACTTGCAACGGAGAAAACAAACAAGATCTGACAGTTTCCTCATTTCCTGTCCCGTTTTGTTGCTGGTGCTGGTACTACTGCCACTGTTTCCTCATGTCACCCCTTTAAGTTTTTCTCGTAATATACTGTATATATACCATTCGTCACTTTTACTGTGACTGTTCCTTTCAGTCAAGATACTTCCATTTCATTTCCCACAATTTCCATCGTCATTCTCACTCCCGCTGCTTTTCATTACAAAAACAAACAACAAGCACACTCGTATCACCTTTTATTCGACCTGTTCCTTTCACTCTTGTAATCATTTCTTTCTAGGCCTTCAAAAAGGCATGCATTGTGAACTACATGCAAAAGACACGTCCATTTACTTACAGCAGGTGTTCTGTCAAAAACCGATTCGATAATGGAAAAAATCGCAAAAAAACCTATTTCGGAGCCTGTACGTCGTACCTACATAACAGATTACATAAAAACCCTCCACGAAACATGCTTTGGCCAAGTAGATTCATTCATGAAGTACGTGTATCCATTCACCAATCTCCATCTATCAGACCTACAAGTACAGCCGAACCAGGAAATATATTTTTGTTCGATCACTCCTTGTACCTTTCTAAGATTCATCTATTCTCATTCGCGTGGTCTATTGCCACCACCACCTTCCTTGTCGTCATCACCATCACTATTAATTCTACTACCATACCGCATGAATTCATTCTTCGGAACAGGGCATTTCATTCAAATAAACTGTGACAAAATGACAGGCCGCATATAACCGAATGCCAAATACGGGTATCCATCCATCCCATCCCGTGCGCTCTTCTGCTTCTGCTATTTACACAACAGTTCTCTTGGCTGCCACCGTCGTCGTCTTTTCTCCCATTCCACATTATTCATCGCAATACCAATAAGAATAACAAAAAGGAATCCAATTTGTCTCTGCCGACTATAATTCTCTAGCGCTCTTATTTCCCTTCTTAGAAGCCACTCTTCTCTCTCTCACACACACAACTCATTCACTTTTCCGTTACGGTTGTTGCGGCTTTTTGTCAATAACTTTTCCCTCTAATGTTATTCCTCTTTCCCATTACTTACTTCATTATTCTATCCCATTTACTACTTGATCTTCCTCAGCGATACCATATATTCCTGTTGTGTTTATCTTGCATTATTATATAAATATCAGTTTCCTCCATGTGCAGCCTTTCACCTGCTGATAGCACGGCAATGAATGTGGATGGGTAATTTCAGTTGATGTGTACAAATAGAACCGTCGTGCACTCGGCAACATTTACAGTGAAATCCACACCATCGCTTCATCTTCCACTTATTTCCTTCCCACACACCACCGATAATATTGGCAGGTATATATATTTTTCCACCTCATTTCCCAGTATTTCCCTTTTTCTTCGCTTCGAGGGAATATAGGTCAATGAATAGTGGTAGCATTTACATGTAGTCCATGTTTCTTCTGCCTGTTTGTTGTTATTACGGATAAGGAGGGAAATGGAACGGAGGTACGCAATTCTACACGTGTGTTCTGCAAATGCACACACTACTACACACGGTATATTAAATATATTAGATTTTACTATTATGATTACTATTAGGATACGTGTATATTTCCAAGTGTTTTGCTGTCAGTGCATTTGAAGAATGGTGGGAATGGGGACGCATAAATATAAAATGGAATGAAAGGCAAAGTCAATAAGTTATGGTTTCATGTGGTTCCTGTTTACATGCACACTCATCTTGCTGCGCGCTCTGTCCACAAAGAGCCACTGGAGGAATTTAAATGGGATGAAAATGTAAAAGGGTGAAAATATAACAATAGCAATAACGAAAATGGATGGTTTGTCGCTTTTCAAAATTCACATAAATTGGTCTTTCACAGCTCCTGCAAAATGCCATCATCGTCATGAGCGTCACTGAGCACAACGCAGCAACCATAATAGTAAGCGGCACCCAGCCGGAAATTGTTTTCCTTCTGTGTCTCTGATATAAACACAGCGAGAGCGAGAGCAACAAACAACAAACAATCGTTCAACAGACTTCTAAAAGGACCGTTTGATGATGATAATCAAAAAGGCTTCATGGCTGAGAGAGTAGAAGACCGACCGTGTGTGCGGTTTCGGTCGCGCGAGTTCCATCAAACAACAAAGCTGAAAATTGCCTTGTTTAATGTTTTAGATTGAATTTCTACGTGTGTAGAAATAAAATGTCATATTATTTACGTTTTTTTGAGCATTGACCATCATCAAACGGGGCGTTTCTATTCAGTCTTGACAGTAATGGCCAGCAAGCACCAGTTATATCACATTGTTTGCTCCACATTCCCATCAACAATTTTTTTGACCAGTTGGGTAAAATAAGAGCATGTGTGGTTCTTCACTTTCACCATATGAAACATTGTTTTTCTAGAACGTTTCTATCTAATCTGTACATACTATAGCCAAGCCATCATCAATTTTATTTCGCTTTAGACGCGTTGAAGTTTTCTTCTTTAGTTTCAAAATTCATACTACAACTGCCTCCAAGGCACTATATGTATTTCTTTGGTTTTCGTAATATTATTTCCATTTTCTCCACTTTCATCCTTTCGATGCTCAAGGGGTACAGTACGCTCAGCGCACCACACCAAACAAGGATAACAAGATGGTCACGAAAACTTGAGGAAATGTCAGTTCTCGGTTCTTTCCCTTTAATTTAACTTAGATATATAACGCACCTACACATATTATGCTTTAAAAAATATATTACTGAGAATTTCAATATAATCATCTCATCAAAAGAACCACCTTCCCTTTTCAGATACGTTTCACTTTGTCGTTTTAAGAATATTTTCTATTTGTCCGCAACACTGTTTCATTTTCGCTCTTCTCCGTTTTCGTCATGTCTTCATATCTCACAACTCAACAAGAAACTGGCAAACATCCTTATTTTCCCACGTTTCCGGTTGCTTTCTTCTAGTGAGCAGAAGAAGCAATTTTGAAGGGATCCATCTGGATGGAAGGATATATTTCTTGTCTTGCCAGACAAGCTCGTTTTCCTTTTCCCCAGTGAGCCTCTTTCTGTACTCAAAATGGTGGTTCTTCTAAGAATCCTATATATGTAGTGGTTTGGTTGTTTAAGTGGTTTAATTTCTGGAAATGACTATATTGCAATTCAACATGTTGTACGAATAAACTAGTGATGTAACCTGATGATGACGAGTTGAGGAACAGAGAAATGGATCCTTTTGAAATTTACTTATTATTAAACCATAATTTCTTTACGCCTCTGCTGATGCCACATTATGTAACTCTTAAAACATTCTGTTACATAAGACATTGTTTTTATATGCCATTGTATACTGTAGACTGTAGTTGTTATTTTACCGTCTGGTCCTGTGAATGAGCTTGAAGGGAAGAGAAAAATATTAATTTGTTTCCAGCTCACATCACTGCAGCGAACAACAGTACACTACAAGAGTACTTCCGGCTTATTACCCAGAAAGAAGTCAGAGGATAATTAATGACGGTGAAAGAAAACGCCATTAGTATGGTGTGAATTTCCTTTCCTGAAAATCAGTAAAGAATTTTTTTACCAAATTATTCTTTATTCTTCTTTTAAAAACTAATTTTCTTTTGTACAGTAATAAATTCTGGTGGACGGGGAGTATCAGAAAAAAGAAGAAGTAAAATCCATTATTTTTCTTCTTCTGACAGGAGGGAGACTTGGGAAAGGGAGCAAGAAAAAGCATGTAAAAAGCGAACGAAGGAAGAACACTGACTTTCTTCATGGATCCATTAGCACACCCCATTTCGTTTCCTTCTAATATTGCGTATGCTGAACATATAGACAGTCTGATTCCAGATTTTTCACCGTCACTCAAAACCGAAAGGAACCGGAAGTGTGCCTGCTGCTCTGCCTGGGGAGGCTTGCCGTTGCCGCTGTTTCAGTTTCATTCATTCATTCAGCGTACAGCAGCGAGGAAAAAAAAGAAATGCCATTTTATATGCATATCGTAAAGGAATGACTATGGTGGTGCTGGTTTGTTAGTAAACGAACCTATGCATATATACATAATACGAAAATACATTGCAATACAAATATATTGCTCTTAAATTTTATATGTAGTCTTGTCTCGTCACGTCATGCCGACAACATTGACTTGACGTGACGTGAACACAGCTGCATGTGGCATAAAAAGCACAAAATGAGTAAAGCTAAGCAAAAATCCAGGCGAAAGCTAACAGTAATAAGCAATAATAGTACAAAATGCTACGGAGAATAGAGAGAGGCAAGAAAAAAATCATTGTTCTTTCATGCAATAACTGTTTCCGTTTCTTGTACAGATTGTGCTATCCATCTATATGATCCATGGTGGCGTGGTCGTGGTACTGGTTGTTTGGTTAGCTTCTCGTTATGCTTTAATGAACGTACTTTTCCGTGACACTCCGTTCCTTTATAAAATATGCTTTCCTCCTATACCCAAATAATATATACGGTGTAGGCTGAGAATTGCATCACTCTCTTTTGTATTTTAAAGAAAAGTGTAAATGTTCTTTTTGCGTGGGATGGCAGCTACCTGGAGAAATGTACAAAAACGTCTTTTCTCGCACCACTTATTTTATCGCTTTCATTAAACTTATTGGAGGTGTGGAATCCACACTGTGGATGATGGTGTAACAACAAGAGAGGATGTATTTATATACCTAAAGTATTGTCGACTGGGGGGAAATTGTAAAAGTTTAGACGAGCATTTCTCAACTACCAGAGAGGATACGAGTAATCAAGAGAGATTCATGATTGCAGTCTATAAACCGAGACTGATGCAAGGATAAGTATGCATTATTAAGGTATATGTACTTAAACTCCCAAGGTATCTGTAGTTTTTTACTATCATTATTTGTGCCCATAACAGATCACTGGAAGATGCAGTTTAGTACTTTCTCAATTTTTCATTCACTCCCCAATACGTTTTTTTGGAAGGAGGAAAATTTACAGACACTCGATTTAAAAAGGGATTTAGAAGATATCGATCGTAAACGCGCCAAGTTAATCATCTAGAAATGTTAAACCACAAATATTACTTTCACGGGATTTTTTTGCTGAAAATTCCTAATCGTTAATCTTCTCCCGTTCAATACATCATTTGCAGTCCTTCCAAGAGCTTCCAAAATAACGTTCCATTCAATGCTCTCCTTTGATTCGGCAGCCATTATTCGAGTTGTTTTCTTCGTTCACCTTTACCACAACATCTATTATTTTCCTGAATTTTGCAAAGTTTTCAAGGACGAAAGCCTTAGGTTGTAAGTAGCGGAGTCACTGAACTACAACAGCGATAATATTATGCAGTTTGCTTTCTACTTAATTTGCATTCCGTGCTTGTACGCATAATTTTAACACGTACATGGTTCCCTTTAATTCTTACCATGTTGACCCAACTTGATTGCTTTCACTTTCATAAATTGTAATTACACATCAAACATAATAAATTTTCTTCGGTAACACACAGCATAATACACTATAGGTATTTCATTTTTGACAAGTATTCATACTCCTCTGCTTAATTTTTCAAGAAAGGAAGAACGTGGCAAAGTGAATGTCATTGTGCTGATGTACCCTATCAGGAACAATTGAATTGACACGGAATTTTTTACTGCTCCACTTCAAAACGTGTGTGCATTGAAATTGAAAAATTCTTTCGTTTCTTTCAATCTACCACACACTTTCGTTTTTAAAAGGGAAATGAATGCTTACTCTCCTAACAAAGTCAAAGAATGTATAAATGTACGAGTGAATGAACAACAACAAAAAAACGGAGCCTTTTTCTCACCGACCTGAAATGAAAGGAGTAGCAAAACTTTTTAACTTTTTTCACCTTATGCTCTCTTCTTTTCCCTAGCTCACTTTCTTGATGATCTGAGCCCTCACAGTATGGAAACACGACATATTGTACAAACACATCATACACCGACATACACATAGGTACATACTATCTTTTTGATTTTTTTTTCTCTCTCTCTCTCTTGTTGGATGAAAAGAAGTTGGTACATTACACGAAAGTCTAGAGCATTGTTGTAAATGCCATGTATCCTCCTCCATTTTCCCTTTTATACAAGAGCACTTTTATTCTCCGGGTTTTTTGTTAGATAAGAGTCATAAATCCGTGTACACTCTTATATCCTTCTATATTTGCTTACACATAAAGCCTTTTATTCAATTCGCCTTGTTGACGTTCATCCTCCTCCTCCACACAACCATCAAACTGCCAATATGTTAGGTTATAGGATCATATTATGTAGTATGATGATATGTACACAAAAAAGGCTAGTGAAGAGTAAGCCAACTTTTTTTATTTTATTATATCTCCTTTTTACTCCTGCTGCTCTTTCCCTCATCGACTCAAGTGTGTGGTAAAGCTACCAAACTCTTGAATCGTTTTCCATGCAGATTTATGTAAGCATACAAGACCACCACACCACCACCACCAGTCATCATCATCACGGTCATATCATCATCATGATCATCTTGTTTCGTTCTTTTTCCATTATACTCACTTTCATGTCAGTGAAGTGTCCAATAAAGTAAAAAAGCCATTGTGAGTTGCGTATAAGCACCACCGTGGTAGGTAGAAAACCTGAGTTTCCAGCAGATTCTATAGCAGATATGCCTATTAGAACGAGTATAATTTCTCGTTGGTAGAAAAAAAAGAAAAAATACTTGGCGGTTGGTCTTTTCTTGGTAGGTAATGTACAAAAGTCAGTCAGTGGGAAAGGCAAAGTTAGATGAATATTTCAATGTCAAGCTGGCAAGCAAGAAAGAAAGTCAGAAAAAGAGAAAGATTTTTGTGTGTGTGTGAAAAGATGCAGAAAAGAAAGGAAAATCTGTGTAGGTTACTCAACACTTTTTGTTGTTGAAGGTCTCCTCTTACAAGTACATATCCATATTCTCTTTTTCTCTCATAAATACTTGTTTTTTTTGCTAAGCATTCATCCACTTTCCCCACTCATATTTATTTACGTATGAAAGCGTACAAGTACACATAATACACACACGTTTTTAGCGAAATAATGCAATGCAGAATGTAAGTAACTACATACTTTTTTGTATCGTTCTAGACGCTCCTGTGCTTCTGCAGGTTTTCCCTGTTTTTTTCTTGGCTCCTCCGAGCATTTCAACTTTAACTGTTGAAAATATCGTGTCCGGTCTTATTTTATTCTTCTTCTTTCCTTGTTCTTTTTCTTCTTTTGAAATGTTTGCTCACTACTCTAGCAGACACACACCCAGACATGGAGAAAAAGTTGTACAAAAGTAGATAGCATAGTAGTACATAATGCTACTTTTCTTGCTGTGCTGATGATGATCCACCTTGAACACTGTGTACCAGCTAATGTGCATACATTAGTATGGGAGCGTGAGTTTCATATCGTAGATAAATATATGATAAAGGGGCCACACAAGAAATGAATAATTCATGTTCTCAACTTTCTCCTTTTCATTGAGATACACACACACACATACGTGTGTTTTTCTCAATAGTTTTACCGTAAAAAAATCATATAAAATATTGTTTGTTGCTCAAGTTCACAGAGAACATGTAATAGTACACGGAGCAAAAAAATACTCTTTTTTTGTCGGTGCAAGCTTAGCAATTCGCGGCATATCCTGTCCGTGTCTGTTTGTAACAATTGTATATACAATAAGATAATAGCAATAAGATATGCATACAAACGATATTGTATATCATGTAGGCATACATTTTGTTACTTGCGTGGTGGCATTGTCCAGTCAAAAGAAGTAAATTTACGTAGAAAAAAGTTTGCACTTTTCCGTCTCCTATTTTTATACACAATCGTTTTGCATAATGTTATATTATAGCATTGATAAATGTATGATTATATACATGGCATATTGTAGTCTCCAGTAGAGCTTTTTGTGTGAATAAAAAGGAAAGAATGAGCAGACAAACTTTTTTTTTCTTTCTCTTCCTCTCCCTGTCGATATTTTTATGAATATCCGTTTTCTCCCTGTGTTAATGTCAGAATTTCTACATATCTACTTGTATGCAGCAAAAGCCGGCAGTATCCGACTTTCATCTCCACTAGAAAAGTTTGCTCTGAAGGATCATCCCACGAGGGAGGAAAGAACATGGTCCATCATCATCATTCACCTTTTTTGCATCTTCATCAACAGTCCAACGAAATAAATGGCCATAGTTTTTTAACCTTCCTCTGAGATTTTAAATATGTATACCGTTATAACATCCGCCATTCATTCATCTCTCGAGAATACATAGATGCATGCTCCTCGCATTAGTTGATATTTATTTTGGTTTGAGTCAGTGATTTTTCTTTCTATTTATTTGTTCATGGTTGACTAACTCCATATTTTTCGTCCATTATATTGTTGATGCCACACTCAAGTTCTGCTAGAGTTGTTGAAAAGGATGCGAAATCAAGGACACATATAATCTTTTGTGTACACTCATAATAATAATATATTGTAATATTTTTCGTGCAAAAAAATGAAACTTTCCCTTTTCAGAACGGATAAGAGTTGGGGGTAGATTTCACAAGACGGGACGTTTGAACGTACACAATAGATGTATATGGACAGGGCTAGTGTTTTCTCCCTTCTCCGTCAGCTCTGCTATGTTGTATTCTGTTAAATGTATATGCACGTCTGCTACTTGGCGAATGGCAAATCTGATCATGAGTGTTTGGCGTTTTGATGCGTGCTTTTATTCTAGCTGAAGGACCACATGCCTTGTTAAGAGGACATGAATCTCTAGATGTGATTATTTATGATTGGAGACTTGATTGATTGAGTATAATGCATAAAAACGTGAATTCTTGGTTGCTTGTATTTAAAATCAATGCGAGGTGGAACACAGAATATTTGCTGCTTAAATTATACAAGTGTACAGCTTTATTGGTAAAAAACGGAGCTTGAACTTCTCTCTAGTCTTGCTATCAGCATAATGGGCAACGAGAACTCTTGTGCGCATAGTTTTATTTAGTAAGAAAGCTCCTAGTCAGACCATGAATTATACACGTGAATAAAAAGGTAAGAGTACTACGCAGATACATTTACATAATTTGCTTGACCGTCCGTTGAACTTGAGACGACATTGAATTAGCTGGATAAGCCAAGCCTCCATACAATACAATACAATTATATGCTTAAAATATATTGAACTCTACATGCGTCAAGGATAAAGTAATAATATTAAATACAATTGGTTTACTTAACATTAACCTAGCAGCTTATACAAAGTTCATCACACTAAAATCTTGGCTGACGAAACACACCCCGCCTTGAACTCGGTTCAATAATGCTGAGTTCATGACTTCAACGTTAAAAATAGACAAATATTTCTAATCGTTCATTGACCGCCGAGAATCCCCACCCAACCATGCTGATTAGAGCAACCGGAACTCAGAGGGGGTTTAGACCCTTGTCCGTATTTCTGCACCGGATATGAAAGTTTCCCTTCTTCCGTATTATAACAGCGTACATGGTCAGGCAGAAATCCCCCGTCTAAACGAATGAAACAAAAATTGCATCTAGTTATACTTGAACATTTCTACTTGTCATTCATCATTAAATAATAAAATACTGAGCTTATGTATAGGACGCATTATTTCTCCAGTCGAAGTTCGCAATGTCACCTTCCGAACTAAGCCATCGTTACCGGGATGAGTTTTTATTACACGACCCATCTTCCATTTTGTTGGACCCAAGGTCTCGTCACGGATTACCACCAAATCTCCAACTGCTACGTTGTTTCGCCTTTCTTGCCACTTTCCTCTGCGTTGCAAAGTTAGTAGGTATTCGTCTTGCCACCACCTCCAGAATGCTTGACTAAGCTGTTGGGATTGTTGCCAGTATGACAATCGTCCCCAGGCGTGCTGTGTGATATCTGGATCTGGTATCGCTGTTAATGGATGCCCCACGAGGAAATGACCTGGAGTAAGAGGGTCAAGATCAGTAGGGTCAGCAGTCAGTGCGCAAAGCGGTCTACTGTTTAGACATGCCTCGACATTGCATAAAACGGTTTGAAATTGTTCCAACGTGAGGAGATGACTTCCCATTACACGGAATAAATGTGTCTTGGCTGATTTCACCGCAGCTTCCCACAGTCCTCCTTGGTGCGGGGCGGCTGGTGGATTGAAACTCCACTTTGTTCCAAATTTCCCCATCTGTTGTTGTATTTCGCTGCTTTGGAACAACTCTTTTAGCACACGATCTGCTCCAATGAAATTGGTTCCGCAGTCACTATACATGTGACTGCTGATTCCTCTTCTTGCAATAAAACGTCTGTAGCACGATATGAAGGTGTCGGTACTGAGATCAGTTACTGCGTCTAGATGTACTGCCTTGGTGCTGAAGCAAACAAAAACGGTCATCCAACATTTCTCTCCTCTGCTTCCTCTTCCTTTCCTCATTTTCACCATGAATGGCCCTCCAAGATCCACCCCACAATGCAGAAATGGTCGATGTGGTGTGATACGACTTTCAGGAAGATCTCCCATTTGTTGTTTGCAAGGTACTGCTTTCGCTCTGCGACATGTTACGCATTGTTGGATTATTCTTCTAACTACATTTCTTCCATTGATCAACCAGAACTGTTTTCTGAGAGCATTTAAAATGAGTGTTGCTCCACCGTGGAGATGCCGATGATGATATTCTCGAACTAGTAGTGTCGTAAATGCGTGCTGTTGTGGAATGATTAGTGGAAACTTCCTTTCATTTGATAATTTTGCATGACGCAATCGTCCACCAACTCGAAGTAGCCCACGGGAATCGACGAAAGGGTTAAGCGATTTTATATTACTGCTGTTCTTTACTTCTTTCTTGGTGTTTAGCGCCATAATTTCCGCTTCATACGACTCGTGCTGGATGATTGAGACTACTTGCCAAAGTGAATTTCTTCTTTCTAACGCCGTGAGTGGAGCTATGTATTTCTCTTTACACTTGAGGAAATGGAAATAGCGTTTCCACCATCCAACAATACAGATTAACTTGTCGAGACTTGAAACATTCATTAACGCTGCAAGTGATTTATTTTCCTTCTTCATCGTGATGTTGAGACATTTGATTGCTGCTTTCTCCTCCAATGCGGTTGGTGATCCAATAACTTGGCCTGATTCAGGATAGTTCCCATGTTGAAGCCAGGACGGACCGTGCCACCAGAGCTCTGAGTTGATCAGTTCAATTGGTGTAATGCCACGGGATGGCAGGTCTGCTGGGTTTTCATGTGTCCGAACGTGCCTCCAGAGTTTTGCTGGAACTAATTTTTGTATTGCAGCGACACGGTTGGCGACAAATGTTTTCCACCTCTTGGACTCTGACTGTAGCCACTGCAAAACAATCATGGAATCTGTGTATGCATATATCTCGCATTGTAATTGAAGAGCCCTCACAACTGCTTCCGTCGTTTCTGCTAGCAGTACCGCTCCACAAAGTTCCAATCTAGGTAATGAAACTTGTCTGATTGGTGCTACTCTCGTTCTTGATGTGATGAGGTTGACTTTCACCGATCCGTCTTCACCCTTCCTTCTCAAATAGATAGCAGTTGCAAAACATTTTTCAGAACTGTCGCAAAATGAATGAATTTCAAATGTTTCCTTTGATGAATTAGTTATACATCTTGGCAATTTGAGCTGTGACAATTTGATAAGCTCTTGGCTGTAGTTCCTCCATTTATCCTGAACGCTAGAACTTATTTGCTCATCCCAATCTGTGTTGTCACGCCACAGGTCTTGGAACAGAATTTTCGCGTTTACGGTGACAGGTGAGATCCACCCAATTGGATCAAATGTTTTTGATATTTCTCCCAGTAATTTCTTTTCGTTAACTGCTGTTGCAATGGCATATTGACTTGAAAGCTGAACACATCTTCTTGTGGTATCCATTGAATTCCAAGAGCCTTTATAACTGTGTCGTTGTCAAATTGTTGTGATGGAATGGTTTCCCTGAGCGTTTCTGGTATTGATTGTAGTACATTATGATCGTTGGTACACCATTTCCGAATCTCCATTCCTCCGCTGCTAACGAGTTTAATAAGCTCGGGAACCAATAGTTTTGCCTTATCAGAGCTTGGTTGGACATGAAGTAAATCATCTACATACATATTTTGGCTTAGTACCCTTGACGCCAATGGAAATTTTAACTCTTCATCCTTTGCTAACTGTTGCAGACATCTTGTGGCCAGGTACGGAGCACATGCGGTGCCATATGTCACTGTTTTTAATTGATACTCCTTCACAGGCTTGGTAGGGTCATCTCTCCACAGGATTCTTTGGTATGGGCAATCATCTGGATGTACTAAAAACTGCCGGTACATTTTAGCAACATCAGCCTTAAGTGCAACTGGACCGAGACGGAATCTGATTAGTTGAGTGAACAGGTCTTCTTGAATTGTAGGCCCCACCATGAGTGTGTCGTTTAAAGATACTCCAGAAGTTGATTTCATGCTTGCATCAAATACGACCCTTAACTTTGTTGTTGAGCTGTCCTCTTTGATGACAAAATGATGAGGGATGTAGAAAGCTTTTCCTCCATGACCTTGACATTCCTGAATTTCTTCCATGTGGCCCATATCCAAGTACTCCTGCATGAATTTTATGTATCCGTCCTTGTGCTTTGGAAATTTAACGAACCTTTTCTCCAGAGAAAATAGTCTCTTTAAAGCTAAATCTCGACTTTCCCCAATTTCCGGTTTCTTCTCATTGAATGGCAGTCGTACTTGATACCGTCCATCTGCTAACCGCTTGTGTGTGTCCAGGAAATGCTGTTGACAACGTTGTTCTTCTGGCGTGTGAACAGGCTCATTTGGCACCTCTTCAAGCTCCCAAAAGCGTTGTACCATTTTCTCCAAGGTACAAACCGTGTGATTAATTGATATGTTTGTTGTTGGAGTATTTCCTATCTTGCCAATCAGGACCCATCCAAAAATAGTATTTTGAGCAATTGGAGCATTCTTGGAACCTTTCTTTAGACCTTGAATTAGAACAGAGCCAATACTGTCTGCTCCAAGGAGGATGTCCACGTCGGCAGGCTTGTAATATTCAGGATCCGCAAGTTGACTTTTGATTACGTGTGGTTCATTTATCTTGTTGTATGGCTGCTGAGGAACCTGACCAGTAATTTTGCGTGGCGACACCAGGAGTTCCACATCAATAAAACGTGAATATATATATGAATAGAGTCTGACAACCACCTTGGAACTCACGTGCATTGGTTCGCCTCCACCTACTCCAGTGACCATTACATTTGCTTTAGTGCGCTGTAGACCGAGACTATTGCATGAGCTGTTGTTGATAAGTCCTGCTTCTGAGCCGTCGTCGATAAGGATTCTGCATCTTCTTTTGTTTCCAAATCCGTCGTATGTGTATACCCATGCTGTCTTCAAGATTGTTGAATTTGATTCTTCCTGAGGTAAAGTAAGATTGATTCTTACAACTTCCGTTGATTGACTTGACGTGTGCTTTTCATTTGCTTGAACTGTTGTGTGATGAGATGATAACTTTGCTTTCTTCGCGTCTTGTGGTTGTGCTTGTAGTTTCTTCTTGCTGACTGATTCTTTGGTTACTGTGGAGAAGGCTGTGATGACGCTTTCCACAATGCTTACATGAACTACTGTTATAGCAGTCGCTAACTTGATGCCCACCTCGAAGGCAATTCAAACAAGCCCTTGTTTTCTTGACCGCTGCCATGCGTTCTGTTTCGGGAAGCGATAGCAGTTGTTGACATTGATATAATCCGTGTGGTGCTCCACAGAGCGGACATGGCCATTGTTGTTGCTGTGGCGATGATGACGATGCCTGATGAACTCGTGCCTTCGTTGGTTGTCTTGAATTGTTGAATGTGTTGGGTGCAGTGGCTGCCACCGCCCCACGTGCGATTAGAGATCTTATGTGTTTATCGAGGAAATCCGTTACCTCCTTGAGTGTTGGGGGATCGTTTCCACAAAGAGAACGCGCCCATTCTGCTTTCGTGTCTGGATCCAACTTGTTGATGATTAAAACATTTATCATGTCGTCCCATTTGTCGACTGGTCGGCCCTGGACCTTGAGTTGCCTAACCGACTCCATGATTGTGTTGTAAAACGGCTGAAGTAGTGCTGCTGATTCATGCTTGATGACTGGATAATTGTATAACTTGTTGATTATGTTGTAGACTATTTCTCGTTTGTTACTGTACCTCTGTTGTAGTAGTGACCACGCCTCGCCATAATTTGCATCCGTAATTGAAAATGACTTAATTGTTGCCGCTGCCTCGCCCTTTATAGATGACATCAAGTATTGGAGCTTTTGAGATCCTGCTAGCGTTGGATTCTTATCAATTGCTGAGACAAAAAGGCTTTCAAAAGTTGGCCACTCCTCGTAGTTTCCACTGAACGATGGAAGCTCCATTTTTGGAAGTCTTAATGATGGCGCTGAATGAGTTGAGGATGCAGAAGATGCTGATGATGATATGGGCGTTATGGTAGCCTTTACCTCATAAACTTTGACCCGAAGTGACAGATATGTTTCTTCAACGGAATCCATAGCTGCATACTGGACTGCTGCTGCTGAATCATCTGTACAGGCTGCCAGAAGTTTTTCTTGTGCCCTTTCCGCCTTTTCCATTAACTCTTCACTTCTCTGCAGAAGATGGGTAATTGATGCTTGTGTTAATGGTTTGGTGCTGTGTTTATTGGCTGCATCTAACAACTTCTTCAGCTGGCTGTGAATGGAATCTCTTGCTTTGATGTCATCCATAATTGTAAAATTGTGAACACAGTTAATTAGCTAAAACTTGATAACTTTCACTGATTCAATCCAGGAATTTTAACCATCCAAGGCTCGAAGGTACCAAAATGTCTGGCGTTTTGATGCGTGCTTTTATTCTAGCTGAAGGACCACATGCCTTGTTAAGAGGACATGAATCTCTAGATGTGATTATTTATGATTGGAGACTTGATTGATTGAGTATAATGCATAAAAACGTGAATTCTTGGTTGCTTGTATTTAAAATCAATGCGAGGTGGAACACAGAATATTTGCTGCTTAAATTATACAAGTGTACAGCTTTATTGGTAAAAAACGGAGCTTGAACTTCTCTCTAGTCTTGCTATCAGCATAATGGGCAACGAGAACTCTTGTGCGCATAGTTTTATTTAGTAAGAAAGCTCCTAGTCAGACCATGAATTATACACGTGAATAAAAAGGTAAGAGTACTACGCAGATACATTTACATAATTTGCTTGACCGTCCGTTGAACTTGAGACGACATTGAATTAGCTGGATAAGCCAAGCCTCCATACAATACAATACAATTATATGCTTAAAATATATTGAACTCTACATGCGTCAAGGATAAAGTAATAATATTAAATACAATTGGTTTACTTAACATTAACCTAGCAGCTTATACAAAGTTCATCACACTAAAATCTTGGCTGACGAAACAATGAGGAAGCACGATAATGACGATAATAATAGTTATTGTTTGCATTGTGTAACGAAAATGTGTTTTCGCTCTGTTGAATACGTATGAGCCACACAATTACAAGTTTTTCCTCGCATTGTCCCAAGTTCATTTACCGTTGTTTTGTTTTCTGGGATTGAATGATGAACTTGTGAAAGCTAAACTTAAACATGAGTATGGAGAAGTTGCTGCTACACAACTACAACACTGAAAACTAAAATTAGAAACGTCGAAAACAAACGAGTAGGGCTCAGGTAAATCCTACACGCCAACTACCTACCATCACCATCATCCAGTCAGCATTACCTCGAAAGCCTTTTGGCTATTCCAGTTTAACAAATAATGAAGGCTTTTCTCAAAGGATTGCGTCTCTATTTTTACATCATCCAGCGCTCATGCATGTACGGTAAAAATAACGGTTATATCAAAATTATACAGTACTGGCGAGTGAGTGGGAGGGTTGAGCTAGTGGATGGATGAGTGGAAAGATGGATGAAGCGACGAGAATAGTTTTTTGTGGAGGAGTAATGTAAAGGAATAATTATTTCCATTGTTGGTATAACGTAATAACATAAGTCCAGGTGCAGCAGAGCAAGTGGGAATGACTGCTGCGTAATTATGTCTGTTATTTGCTGTTACTTTCGTCCACCCAGTTCTACAACTTTGTCATTGAGGGTAGAAGAAATGTAAACTACACACGACGAAGTTGTTTATATTAAAGGGAGATATTATCTCTGGAGCTCATTAACTTTTCCATAAAAATGTCAAGCAAGCCTCAAGCCACAAATAAATCCCCCATACCAGCACAAAGGAGTAAAATTAATGAGAGATGATGATCTTCTCCGATGAAATATGCGGTTCTCTCCATTTTACTTTTTTGCCTTTGATGTTGTCTGTTATTGACAAGTAAAGTCAACTATTACTCTAGCCAGAATACTTACTATATGTATACTAATGAAAGCATGAATGACCTTTATTTTTTAACTAATAACTTTCTTTTGATGAAAGGATGTTGGCTGGTTTCTGGCTCTCGTTCTATCTCTTGAGAAAATAATTCATGTTTTTTTGCATTTCTCCTCATCAATGCACAATTCATAAAGGACCGAACCACTCATTCCAAATAAAAGGCAAAAGGGTTGATATGTTGACGGGGAAAGATGATAACTTTCAAATAAAACATCCCTTTCTTCAGGAAGTCTTTTAGCCATTTCCGCTACCACCGCTGACAAACATCTCCGAGTTTCTTCTATATTTTCATTATTATTGATGTGGCAAGTAATTTTTCTTTTTTTTAATTTTCTTCTCATCATCTTTGTGTAGCAGCATCTTGTTGTCAGCAAAGCAGAATGTGAATGCATTGGTATTGGGACAGCAGCAGCATCAGACAAGAACATATGATACTTTTTAGATGCTTTTCCTTCACAAAATGAGCGAAATGAATCAAGTTTTTTTCGCCGCTGCTTCAAAAAGCAATAGAAAAACAAACTTTTCATCCATCTCGTGCTGTTTTTATGTGTTGGTGTCTGAGTAATATGAACACAGATACTTTTTTGTGTGTGGGATTGTACGGGATGCCTTTTTTATTGATTGATGAATGCTGTTTTGCGGTGACACATCTGGGCCAACCGAGGAGAAATATTGAACAACTTACATAACATTCCAGATCACCACCGCCACCACTTTTACACGTACCAAATCATGTATAAAACACGCCAAAAAATTGGAGACTTGAGACGACGAAAAGAAGCGGAATAAGAAACAAGATGACGATGATGACTCATACTGCAATTTAGTTTACTCATCCAACTTTCCCGTCAACAACTTTTATATATCCACGATACTATACAGTGCGCTTCGTTCCACCTCCACCACTGTCACTAAAAGAAAAAAAATCTTATTTTACTGTAAATAAAAGAAAATCCGTTACAAGTTTGTTTCTTGTTTGTTTTGTAGTGTTACATACATGCTGTAAAAAACTCAACTTTCACTGACTGCTGCTACTGCTGTTGAGCGGGAGGACAGGCAAGCAAGGTCAACTTTCCTGTCTTGTCAGTAGTGTTTCGTTTGGCGTCTTAACCATCTACAATGTACAACCACACCACATAAACCCAAAAGACAAGACCGAGCATTCTACATGCCTCAATTCAATATGCCTTATACAGTCCAAAGTAGTGATATATATGACATAGTAGTAGTAGTGGTGCTCGGTGAATGAAACTATTTCTTCATCCAATCATCGCCAAAAGCCTCTCAGACTAACCATGCATGCATGCATGCATTTTAAGGATGACTAAGATGTTGTTGATGATGGCGATGCTACTACACAGGATTAAGATTGATGCACATTTCCTGATGTAATAACAATAAGAGGCGGATGAAGACTAACCTTAGGAAAGAGGGAAAGTCGGTAGGAAAAAAGTATACATGAAGAAAAATATATGCACGTATGTTTGTATATACTTATTTATAAGGGAGAAAGACGAACAAGACGTAGACGTTGACAAGCAGGAGAAAGGTACGATGAAAGATAAAAAGGAAACGAATGACTGAAATAGTGTTTCACTTTACATAAGTCTGCCTTTCACCAAACAATATGTATTCTGGTCACGAGATGGTGAACACATGTGTCATAATGTCATATAAAAGCTATATCATAATACGTACATTGTATGTATGTACTCCAATGTATTGCATTCCTTCCGAGACAACATTTCAGCGTTGTTGTCAATCCACAGTGTAAAGTTGCACATTTGACAATGAAGCTAGATATAGCGACACAATTTCAACTTAAGCCAGAAAAAGAGCCTGAAAACGTGTATATCTCGTCCTTGTAAGGTTTTTTATGATGTCTTCATCATTTCGACGACTTTTTCATCACACGAACAGGAACCTCAATGCGCTTCACCCTGAAAATGTATTTGCCTTGTGTCCAATACGCGTAAAAGCCACCCTAAAAGCTGTGAATTTAATCGGGAATCATGTAGCAGTTGCCTTGAATTCCTTTAAAAAATGTAAAGCAAAATTTTCTCCAGGACTGCGTTCAAGTGGTAACGCAGCACATCAGTGTCACTACTTAACTGTCAGATTGCATTGTGCTTCCTCTTCTGTCCATGTAAATTCTTCCTTCTTTTTGCGGGAAGTGAAAATTCTGATAAAACGATTCTGAAAAGAAAATTGATTGCAGCCTTGACGAGTTTCAACTTAACTTTTGGTAGTTTTTTTACGTATTTTTATTCTAGGACACTGTAAACGGGGATCGATGATGGCGGATAAAATGGAAAGTGAACGAGAGGAAGAATTACTGTCATTTTGAAATTGCTAGAGAGGAGCAATTCAACATTCCACCACCAAAAGACATATTATGAACACGAACATTGCATTAAGCCGCTTGACACAATTTTACGTGGAAAGCACACAGAAGCGATAACTCGTAAAGCTGACCTTGAGTAGGAAAATGAATTCGAAGAGGGACGTTTTGCATAATGCAAAAGTGCATTCAGTGCATAATCTTTGCTGCTGTTGGAAGGGGAATGGAAAAAAATAAGACCGATATACCAGAAGAAGAATGCATGAATGCGTCCATTATCTGATTTGTTCGTCTTTTCGCTCGTAGCGCTGTCCACTTTTCAAGCGTAACGAAATGGGAAAGTGGTTATTATTACGACGAGAAAAGTAGTAAAAAAATCTAATAAGCTTCTGGCCGTGACCACAAGAAATAGCCGGTGGAGATGGACGGCCAGGGCCAGGAAAGGGATGAAGGGGAAGGACAAAGATGATAATGTTGTAAACAATGAAGGAGCAAGGAATTGAATATAGGACGGCTTCTGTCGTGAAAATTTCAATCGGTGAGCAGTGAAATGGTGAAAATTGCGAAAAGTAAAAGCCCTTCTTTAAAGATAGGAAAGGAGCAGAGTCGTCATAAAATCATGTTTTACGCTTGACAGGAAACGAAAGGCTTCTGGTCTGATGTGAATACATTTTGTCATGTTTTTCACTGTTTCACTTCATATTCCGCTTCTTGTCATCATGGGACTTTCTTGGACTTGAGCATTTCCTTTCCGATCATCTTTACAACTCTTTCTTGTCAGTTTAAAAAAAAGTATAAAATTTTCTTTAACGGGTGAAGACGCAGTTGCCAGTTGCGTTGATAAAAAATTAGAATAGAATGACGACAGCACCATATTTTCAACGGTCTGGCTTTGGGTACACCGTTGACGTAAGTGGAGCTATAAATGAATTTGAATTTATTTTTGTCTTCGTCTATTCATGGCCAACAAAGGAAAACATCTGCCAGAATGGAATTGCATTCACAATGAAAGTCAGTGAAAGCAGTCCTCTCCTTTTCAATGATCATTCCTTACTCTTCTGGAACAATGGCTTGGTCGGGATGACGCAGCCTTCGGAGTCGATTGAGTACTTAACCTATGCCAAGTCTATCATAATAATGTCATGAATTTGGAAACTGTGGAGGGAAAACGGAAGCTTGTTGAGAATCGGATTACAAAATTGGCTAGGCACACACACTGCTGTGCCGATGTGAAGGATTTTATTATTAATTTTATTTACTCGTCCCCATTGCCTTCTCTCTCTGTTAACATTATGCAAGCTAAGCTTAATAAAACATACGCCTTGTCGTGTCCAATGTCCATTCAAAGGATATCGAGATGTAGGTTTTGGAGGCGCATGCATAGGTCTTTAGACGGCTTGTCCTTGAAATGTAATAACAATATCAGTTTTTGTTCTAAAATCCAGACTATATAGTGGCTCGTATTTTTAAAGCCAGCTCACCACCATCATCAGGATGTTACGTAAAGTATCATATATCTTCTAATACACTGTTGTAAAACAAAGGAAAGTGAAGGACGAACGGGATTTTAATAAGGATACGTAGTTGCATAACATAATAGCGAAAGATGTGACGGTGCCAGTTTAAAAATAAGGTCAGTGCCAAAATCAGCAACACCAGAGCAAAGGCTGATTTCACTCTTTTCTTTGAACGTTTTCCTGCGGTGGAAATTATGAAAGCTTTGCATGTACTCATTCTTATTATTATTATTGTATAATACAACGGGGATGCAGAGAAAGTTACTTAATATTGCTTTGTTTTTGTGCAGGCCTTATTATTATTTTGCTGCAATTCTTTATGGGTTTAGTTTTTATGAGAGTGGAGAAAACAAAGCAAGACAAGTCCAGACTGGAACAGCTGAAGAAAATTAAACTTTTCCTAATAATAAATCATGTTCCATTTTTGCTCTATTGTGTCAGAAATAATATGAAGTAAAATGATTTTCATAAAAATGTTTTTATAGAAGAGCAGTTTTTAATAATGTCTTGACATGTTTTTTTTCCTCTGGCGTTGCTCACGAGGGCGTATATAAGTGAATTAATGAATTCTTTTTATGAAAATATATCATGTGTGCAATATATGACTTATAATTTAAAACAACGCAAATGAACGAGTAAAGTTGGTGGAGTGAATGTATAAGATTGTTGTTATTAATAATAATGTATGTTATGAGAACCTAATATAGAGACAACATAAAAGCTCATGTGTAGAAGGCCTGGTTGAAGGTCATTGCGTTGGCGTTGGTTAATAAAAAGACGCAGCGTTAATATTGCCGCTTCTTCTCTATCCCCGTTAATTTTATTTGATTGGAAATAAAAGTAAAATCTATCGTAATATGATTTGGTAACAAGACCTAGTTTTACAATAATGATAGCAAAAGCAATCAACCTTACGACGGTTTTTTACACTGGGAATGTATATATTTCTTTGTTTAAATTATACAATAATTGTGTGGTATATATTTTTACGTTCTTATTTTTGTGGAAACCCGTTGAATTATTTTCACATTAGCTGCCAAAACGTCAAAAAGAATCAGCAGAGCTCCATTGTTTCTCTCTGCTTTCGAATTATTAATGTCAACCTTTTTTACCCTTTTGGTGTCTTCACCAAGTACAATTTCAAGGCAACTTCATTACTACTGCTTTCTTCAGATTTGTGTTTTTGTATTCCATATCCGTTTTCCTCTCTAGACTGGCTAGATTTTTTGGGTTTCTCGCAGTCAGATTTATATTCCTAGTGGTGTGCCAAAACGCTTATTGAACAACCAATACTGAATTATACAAGCAAGCAATAGTGGACTATACGCCAGCTATTATTATTGTATCAAAGGGAATATGGGACAAAAATGTGACACTTCTAGTGTCTCAATTTTCTCCGGATGAAAATATCACACATCAGTGAATCGAATCTAGGAGAAACACCCACCATTTTTTCACACTTTTAACATTCTTTATCATTCCCTTCTCTATTTTTTTCACCAGTTATTATCATCTTGGCGCTTTATTTTATTCTCTCCTCGAACACCCGTCGGACTCGTTTACACTCGAAAAGTCCTGACTTGCTCGTCGTCTTAACCTTCAAGATTTTTTAAAGGGCATCAACTACAAAACTTTGTAACAGCCTTGTTTTCACTCCCAGAATACAAATATGATCATGACCATGATCATCATTTTGGAAGAAACTGAATGAAATTGGATATAGGTATCCAATTCACTAGAGAAGCAAATGGCATATTGCAGGTATGGAGAACCAAAAAATGAACATGTTTGTGCCCTTCATCCAGAGCAGATTATGCAAAAGGAATCAACGTAACTACTTACTTTCAGAAGCAAAAACATTGGTAACATGGCCTTCTGACGCAGATTTCAGCTTTCCAGGCCACTTTTAAATCTTGCTTGTTATGCTCCCAAAACACATCACTTCCACTCTTGCGCCTCTCCCCCTCTCTTTCTGTCTTCATTGAAAAATATGAATTAATCTGTGTGTACTTTTCCTACAAGTATGCCATAATCGTGCCTATTACTGTCGGATTCATCAGTTTTGGTGCTGCCTACAAGCCAATTTATGAGGCAGCTTATGCTCTTAAATATTTTAGATAGCAAGGGAAACTCTCTCTCATCGTCCTCTTCAAAGGTTCGCTCCCACTCTTACACAATTACTTACTCTATATTATAAAGTTTCCCATCCTATGGAATTCCGTCCGCACAAGAATCTTTACAAAGTCTTGCAGGTTAACTTTTCCGTATCACAAGGAATAATAATACTAATTGTAAGATAAGACACTCCTTTCCCCTCCTTTCTTCCACAATCGCTGCAAGATAACTTTTCCCATAAAAAGTTAATATTTGCAAGAAAAGCAAACATTGTGCAGTTGTAATAATAATCTGTACCGGGCATCTTCAAGTCAAAATCTAAAACTTTCCGTTTTACTTTCACCATTGTTTCCAAATTTTACCCTTGAATTTTTAACCAAAATGGCCTACATCAAAAGGCATCCCTTGCACATGCCCTTAAACTTTCCAAAATGTGTATTTTTTATGACGATAATGTGTGTAGAGTGGAGCTCTTTAAGTAGCAGCAGGCCGGAATAATACATCAGAATAATATGGCTTAAGGGCATTTCTTAGGGATAAGTCCTTTTCCAAGAACGGATCTCACGTGTAAATAAATTGCAGAATGTGTTCAACATTGCATTACACGACTAGCAATGTTAACGCTATCATGTCCACAAACACAGTTGCCAGTCAAGTAAGTATACGATGCGGTGAACTCTGGAAACAACCACCACCACTTTTTCCAAGGATTTTCCTTTCTCTCTTTTCGGTTTAAACATAAAACGTATAAATCAAGGTATGAGTGGGTGATTATCCCCTTCTCCTTTAAAACTAATGGCACCACTGGCACTACTACTACATAATATTATGCAGACCCTTTCTACATTCCTTCATAGTCACAGACATATCTGTATTTTGTATATTACGGCTTGTCCTTTCCTTAGAACTGCGGATCCTTCGTTATTGTAAGGCGAGCGCCATAGAAGAAATGTATGATCCACCTGCCACAATATTTCTTGATAATCTTGAAGTGGTGCGGTTGCGGTGGTCTTATTGTTAGTCCTTGCTGGACCATTTTATTCTTTGGATATGTAGTCTATTCCAAGTATGTATACCAAGTTACATCATCACGAATCGTGAGTCACTTTCCCGAAAAAGAGAGAGAGAGTCATTCATGAATAAGCAATAAACTGTGCTACGTTATTTGCATCAACGGGAAAAGTTTTTTTTGCAAGCCCGGTTGAGTGGTTAAAATCCATTGAAAGGGAAGGAAAGATATGAGAAAGTGGAGGAGGGTTGAAATGCATTGTGTTTGTGCGACCTGATAGCGTGTAGCAAGCACACTGCCTCGTTAGAATATGTATAGGTGTGGGCGATGGAAATATTATACAAAAAGTGCCTAGATAAAAATGTCAAGAGCACGTTTAAATTTCATCAATTTCAATCCTTTTTTTCTCTTTTCAACGCCATATCATCTTGGATGCTGCGTCAAAGTTACAATGAAGACGAAAGCTATAAAACTGATGAAACTCGTGCGTGGGTGGAAATTGGAAAGTACAATGCTCGTTCAAGTGCTAGTATTTCATTACTTGGCGATAACAGCGCACAAGTACAAGGAGCCTTTTAAGGAAAGAAAGAGTAGAAGGGAAAGCAATTGTTGCTTTTTTTGTGCGGTGCTGATGACGATGGATGTTATATGGTAAAATAATAACAATAAGCTGTCTGAAAGTATGCATGCATACTCGGATCTGAATTCCGGTAACGACGGTGGTGGGCTGCAGACTGGTTGAAGGAATAGAAGCATTTGGCACAGCCAATTACATGTCAAGTCGGTCATGTTAAAGTAATTGCATTTTCTCTAACATATTCTTCAATATTACCAGCACTTGCTTCCTTTCTTCTTGCTGGAAAATGGGCAGTTTTAAAAATTACGTTATGCTATGCATTCTCAGTTAGTTGACCGTTGAAAGGAAAACGAGAGCAGAATAAAATTGAATTCAATCTACCGTCAAAAATGATCCCGAGATCCAGATGGGTTGGTCATAACAGTCATAAAAAAGTGGGGCAGAATGGTCATATAAGCACTATCCCAAATTGTACTTCCATCCTTCGGAATATTGACGAATATAAAAGTGAAATGACCTGCTGCAAGTTGCAAAAATGACTTGCTCTTTGCGAAATTACATTTGAAAATATGGAAAATCAGAGCATTTGCCAAATTGTACACATAGTGCATAGAATCGTCGAAGGAGCAGCAAAAAAAAGATGAAAATGATTAATTAGGTTAATGTTTGATTAAAAGTTTTGGATGATTGATTTGATTTCATATCGTAAAATTTTCCGGAGCCGACCTATCTGTCCGTTCGTGATTCACTCTATCTATTCATCCTTTTGCCTCTCGTATCAGACAACTTTTTTGTGCTCTTCTAGAAATTGCGCAATACTTTTTGCTCGGGTCAAAGCAATTATAAGACAAAAAAGGATCATAGACGAAAAAGAAATCTATAAAATTACTATTATCGTTTTTTTTGTAATTTCGACGGTAATACAGATAAAATCAAAAGTTTTACTTACTTTCCTATTCACTTCCCAATCCTATATGATATGATGTAATTTACTATATAAAAGAAAATTAAATTGATATGCCCAACAATAATAATCAGAATGGAATGGATCAGTAGTGTGCGGTTGTGGGGAATCCCAAAGTGAAAGTTAAAAAGCGAACAAATCAAAAAATTAATGGTAAAAAGCAAAAAAGTAGAGTAATTTATTTGAGTTGCAGTTGCATATCTAGATGGAGAGAACTTTGATGGATTTTATGCAAAGGAGCCAAGTTTCCGAACCGGCGAGATTGGCATGATCTTCAGAGTGTTCATAATTGGGGCAACGTGTGAAATTCTCTATTTTGCCATTAAAGCAAGATTTTTTCACGTAGCAGCGGGTATACATTGTTGTAGCTGTAATGCTTAGTGCGTGCTCTTAGTAGAAGATAATATGGAGTTAACCTAACCTAAGTTAGAACATGAACGTCAATGTCACCACCATTACCAATTTTATCTCCCACTTTCAGCGATTGTTTCCAAACAAAAGAGTAAAGTCGTAACCACCGAGCATTGAATATTGCCGATTGATATGATGGCCTCACCGTTTTGAATCCTTTTGTTAAAGAGTCTGCTCTGGTGTAATATCCTCGACTTCGGGATTAAGAGGAATGTTGAAAATGGGATGTGAAAGGTTGGTAGAATCAAAAGAATGGAAACCCCCATTTCAACTCCAAACACAAACCGTACAAGCAGAAGGCGAAGAAAATGTTAAAAGAAAATTGAAATGAACTGGATGAAAAGTTTTCACCTACGCCAACAACAACTTTTCTCCTTGTGACTTTTCACATTGGCCCCCACACTCAATCTCCAGCACAAAAGTTGAGCACGCTTTTTAGATTGCAGCGGGGATTATAGGAACGCGTGGAAAATCCACTTTTCTTATTCGAGTATATCCCAAACAGCTATAAAAGAAGTTGATGATGATGACGATGATCCTGCGACTAAGATGAGAACTATATGGGGCCGTGATTTTCAGTATTTTCAGTGAGAAAACACTTTTCTCCCTCCCATATCAGCTTCTATAAAAACTTTCCCGTGGAATTATTTCTTGAGCATTTTAAAGACACCTCTATATCCTCCAAGGAAATTCTTTATCTTTGCATACACGTCTGTTTACGGCTGTTTACTTGTCTATACCGCAGTCTGTGTGGTTTTTAGGTATCTACACGAAACAGATTGTACGCCAACGTCACCAGTATCATAAAAATCTTCACATGTTCTTTTCATCACATCATATGTATTCAATGTCACTATTTTCGCATATAGATTTCTCCGAAAATCCGTGGTTTAATCAATAATCTTACTTCTCGTCTGCTTCTTGAAGGAGACGCCATTTATTTGACAAAAAAGGATTACGTCCGTTATCGTTCATATCACCATAATATCGTTATATATTGATCCCAAAGTAGTTATTGCATCTCACATGGTGCGTAAATACCACAAACAACTCTATATAATATGATGATATTATATCAACCATGCCTGATAATGGAACCTAAAATACTGACAAACAGTATTGAAAACGAGTTCCGGAACAGAGCACAACTTGCCATGTTCTGTGTGTAGTTTAAAGGGAGGAAAATATGGTTAGAGTTTGGAAAGAATCGAGAGAATCTGTTGAAATAATGGTAGTAGCTGGAAGCACCCACCCAGAAATCTATTCATTTGTGTTAAGGTCACCATTGGAAAAAATAAAACAAGCACAGCCGGGACATTCCTAGTTCTGTTTGTGAGAGAACAAGAGAGAGAGAGAGAATGGAAAATGTAGTCAGAGAGAATTCTGGAAATACCATTAAATTCCTTGGAATGAATGCAGCAGCGGACTTGCTCGCTTGTTGGTAAACTGGAGAGAGAAAAAAAGTTGTCTGTGGAATGAGCATGCTGTGCATAATAGGTATGCCATGTAACGTGTGTGCTTTCTCCAACATGCATATTATCTATCCCATTTTCAATGGCCTGTCCTGTTGACGACCATCATGATGATGATGCTAATGTTGGTCACAAATTCAATTGAAAGACGTTTACGTTTTGTTGAGCCCACAGGGGAGCTCTGGCTCGTATTGGGAGAAATGCTACCACACTGCGTCTTGTCAACGGCTTGTGCCAGTAGTGCCTTCCATACTCACATTACCCAAAAAGCATTATGCCACGACATTAGCTAGTTCTATGCTCCTCTACTTACTAGACAACTTTTTTTTACTTCTCGCAGAGTTTAGGGACTTTACATTATGGACAATTAAATGGAAGGAAGAAGACTAGACAACAGCAATAATAAGAAATAATTCACTTATTACTTTCCTTTCTCGTCTAAAAGGAAGAGAGAAAAAAACCACGCCCCAGTATTTTTCATTTGAAGGTCTCCGTATAACTTTAATAATAACAGTAGAATGTTTTTTACGCGCATACACAATGGCTTCACTTAAAACTGGAAAAAAATCATCCAGTAAAAGCAGACTCGCCAAAAATGTTATCTTTCCAACGCACACTTCACCCTTGATAGCTCCGCAGAGACACCACTATAGCTTCAGTCACTAGTCCACTGATCCATATAAAAGTGACATTGCGATGGCTTGGTGGTGGTGGTGGAATATAGTCGTAACAGTCGTAAGAATCATCATCATCATCATCCGAGTATATACAGTACGAAATGTGCAACCTTGAGAAAGCGGAGTGAAAAAAGGAATGCATTGTCTCTCCATTACAGCTGCATATACTAGAATCGTTCAATCCACAGTCCAAGAAAGCAACCCCGTGATAAAAAAACACACTTCACTTTCTCCACTTTCTTTTGTTAGATAATCTCTTTGCAGATGAACATGGAGCAGCAGAAATGGCAGTAGAAAAGGAAAAGAAATTGATTCATTTCTATAAAGTATATAATATATTTCATAACATTTATCCTCATTAATACCTTCATCATACAATCCATTTTATACCACTTTGGCTTCCATTCTTATTTTTTTCTGCAAAGAATACTTTTTCCCTCAATGTCCATTCCGTATCTTTTGTTGGCAATATTGGCGGTGGTGCAACCCTTTCAATGCCGCTTTCATTTCAAGGGAAAATTTATCTTTGAAAAAACGTACACTATCCATATCCTCCAAAAAAGGAAGGGCCGTGTTTGTTTCCTTTCTTCAAAGTGGAGTAGAGAGCATTTCAGAGTACTCATCTTGGTATTATGTTTTGTGCCATTACTTTACTAAATAAGTAATTTCTTGGCCGGCTACAGAAAGAATCGACCCTGTAGTACCGTAACAAGCCGGAGAAAAGATTTTTTGTTGCCAACTCTTTTTAAAAATTGGGAAGATCGACAGGCGCCAACTTTCTCCTCCGCTGGTGGTGTGCACCATCAGAAATAATGAGAAAGTTGTACAGAAAAAAATATTATCTTGTATGTTCCACTCTGTCCATCCGTCTCGGCACTGTTTGTCCTGCTCTGCTGGAAATTGGAAGGAAAAAGTCGCCGGAGAGTGATGTTATATAAATACATATTATTTTTTTGTGAGTGACTCTGTTTTCTACTTCCAAAATGGGCTCTTTGTTTGGAATTAAATGCAACAAACAATGAAACTTTTTGTGTAAGTATGTTTGTGTCTAAAAATACACTTTCAATAGCGACGATAATAAATCGACATAGAAAAAGTAATCAGGGTCGTCACGTCATGATTCTTAAAGGGCAATTTTTATGATTACAATGCAATGCAGCTGTCTTCTTTATTATATCAAATGACGGTTCTTTCTCTCTCTCTCTTCTCTCATCTCCTTGCTCTCCATTCTCCACTGACTTTCTTTTTATTTCAAAAAGCTTCCCCTTCTGGCTGCGTTTGGCAATGGCATATACTGAGTCGTTATTTGGACAGCCTTCGTCATAAATATATGTAACGAACGTATTATTGCGTCTCTCAGTCTTAGCACCCTTCATAACAATGGTGAAAGTAGAGGGAAAGAGACTTCGTGCTGATAGAAAAGTGAGCCAAAAAATTAAAGAACGTGAAATCCCAATAAACTTTTTTGTTGCCAGCCCGCTCACAGAGGAAAGGAAGCTCACTGAAGAAATCCAAGCGGAGGAGAGAGGAGAAAGGAACTTGTTTCCTTTTTTCCTCCTTACTTTTTGATATTTTCTGACAAAAGGAACGACACAGAGGCGGGAAGACGAAAAAGAGGAAACAAAAAGTCGCAATTGGAGCCAACGATATATATTTTTTCTCGTTTTAGTCTCATCATAATAACTATATAATATATTTTCTCTACCTATCACAAGGTACCTCTGTCATGGTCAAGTTACAAAACAAAGTTATTCATGGAGAGTGACTTGACTAGTGAGTGAATCCGGGAGAGGAGTTGGGTGGTTGTTTTTTACTGTTACTTTCCTACTTCTTTTCCCTCTGTTATTTCTCAAGGTCCTCACCTTTTCTCTGTGTAAATGAAGCCATTGGGGAGTTGAAAAGAAGATGAGGCGATCGAGAAAGCCGAAATGTAAATGCATATAGCAGCAGACAGGGAGCTGCTGCGATCTGCTGCCTCATTCTATGTCATATGTTTAAAATAAGATTCTCTCACTTTCTCTCTTTTGTTTGTTACTCATTTCTGTTGTTTTAGCTTTCTTACTTTAGTTTTTTCTTCACAATACAACGACAACGGGGATGGAATTCAGGGGCACAAAGATTGTAACCCAGTTTCAAATGGACTTTGTTATTATTATTAAATGTACTAGAGAGGAGCTGGTGTTGCTGGTGGAGTGGAGGTACTGGAGAAGTAGTCATTTTTGAACGATACTCGGTGGAGACCATAAGGTTAAGTCCCTTTTTAGTCCCTTTTTCTCTTATCTTGAGTTGTTTATAGAATGCAAACTGTCTAAAAAATGTAAGTTATATAGCACCACACCACATGTCCATAAACTGTAATGCTTTTCCTAGTAAAATAGGTTGGATGGTGGTCTGCTGGTGGCAATTCTCAGATTTCTTCCGACTGTCATTATGCATATGTATGCATTCATCTAGCGTATCTTTCTCTCTGCTCCTACTTTACATGTATGCATGCTAATAGGTTGGACTGTTGTTGTTTTCGTTGTCGTGATCTGCGTCTCATATTATGCCGTTCGTGTTCGTGGTCAGTGCTTTTTAACTGCAACTTTTACTAGGTACAATATTGAATGCATACCCAACAAAAAAAATACTGTTCCAGTTCCATAATATAATTTTGCGATTTTGGCCTTGGAAAAACGTAAAAATTGTCTGTAAAACTACTTCGTTTCTACAAGTCTCTTTCTAAGCACGCTCTTTATATAATTCTCGTTTTTTTGGTTTATATCAGTAAACGAACATGTATAATAGGTAGTTTGGAAATAAGCTGTAGTAGAATAAGAAGTTTGTGAAAATATGCGAAAAAGTGGAAAACCACATACACACAGGCGGAAGAAGTGGTTACGAGAGGCTGGTAGTGGTGGAGGCAATAACAACAAGTCGTCCAAGCCGTTACGGGGATTTTCTCGAATTCGAATATTTTCACTGGCTGCTTATGCTCAGCCACCACAGCTTTGAAATGGAAATAGAGAAGAAAATAACGCATGTGGTCTTAAGTAGATATATACAATATTTTTGCCTTGAGATCACATCCACAGTCTGTTCATTGCTACACCAGAGGAAAAATGAGTAGCACGAGTGAGTGGTCTCTTTTCCCATAATCGTTCCGGTGCATACTCGAAATGTGGAGGAAATCAGTTAAAAAGATACGCAGCGCGCAGAGGAAGAAGATAAAGATGACAAAAACTCAAGTGACCTTGCCTTGGGAGGATGAAAAAATGCCACAAAAAAGTTTCATTTCTCCGTCTTCGTCATCGTTAGTATCACCAAGAACATCATGAAAATGGTCATCATCATCCGACATTTTTTTTGTGGCAATATGGATTTTTTTGTCAAAGTGGTGGCATAAGTGACTGTGGAGGTCAGAGCTATTATTTTGCTTGTTTTTGCTTATTTACTGCGTATTTGAAATTGTGAGTGAAATGCACAACTTGCATAGGAATAACAATAAAAAGTCGAGTATTTTTAGACTTTTTTGGGATGAATACAATTTGCGAAAATGATGATATGATCATGTTTGATATGAAATGGATGCTTTGTACTTGAGGCGTAATTGCGTAATTGGATGAAATGCTTTCTTCTTTGAAGTTGTTGAACGTTATATATTTTGTAGACAAAGTAGTAAAAAGCTTTTTTGGCTTCTGTTTTTGTTTAGGGGGCAAGGGTGTTTTTTAAAAAATTTGGATCTTGTTTCTCCTCTTGTGTAACAATGGTGTATGCCACAACTTGGTAAATAAAGCGTGTAAACTTACAACAGTGCTGCCTTTGTTGTCGGTAGTTCTCAGTAAAATACGCCGCGTAATTTATTTACTTTTTTAGGCTTTTTGAAATGCTCTCTCTCTCTACGTTTCCATTTATTACCGAGAGCAAGGAAAAGTCGAGCTTTTGCAAACAAATAAATTAAATAAATAGAAAGAAGTTTTCGTAATTTAGCAGGGTTTTTAATAACAAAGCTAGTTGAAGCAGCGGGACAACCTTACTCCAAAAAGCTTAACAGCAACCACACTGCCCATTTTTTGTTTGTGTTCCTTGTTTGCTTTCTTTTCTCTACATTTTCCCCGTTGTTTTTAATTGCGTCAATTTAGATCAACGGCAGTTTGTAAAGTAAATGCTTTTTTTTTCTTGCCTACTTTGCCATCAAATTAAGTAATTGGTTTAGACTGCACACAATAATGCACACGCTTCGCAGACAGTGAATAAAGTCATCATTTTTTTGCGTTTTTGTTTTTATGAGCTACAAGGTCAGCCACGTACGTCTCAAGGAGCCTCATTAAAAATGCGCCGCTGTAATTCATGAGTTATTCATCCAGCGTGACAATGAGCGCCTTCAAACATGGCGGCAGAACAGTAAGACAAAGTGAAATTGTTAATAATAATGAATGACCCTAATTATTTAAACCATGTAGAAAATTGTGTCCTAATTATACAAAATAAAAAGATTATTAACAAAGTTTAGAGCGGAAACTTTCTTATTTTATGCCGTACGGAGCATTTAAAAGCAAAAAATAAGGTATTTTCGCAGTACACAAAAACATCTCGTTAGCTACATGACTGTCTGCCGATGCTGATGCCACGAAGGACTAGAAAAGAAAAAGTTTGGTTTGGGAGAGAGTGTGTGGCGCAAGTAAGAAGAGTTGTAAAGTGTTCAAAATTGTTAAGTACACATATTTATTTCACTTTCATTTCAGGTTTTCAAACTTTATAGTAGTTAGTTGTAGAACGGTTGCTGCAACATTTCATTGACAAAATACCTTAAAAAAGTACAGAACATTGAACATGTCGAGAATGTAGAGAACGTCAAGCTGAGATATTATTGTATTATTTTAGAGAGAGAGAAAGGATTCATTTAGGTGAACAGAGTTTGTGTTTGAAGTTTAATGTCAACTTCCACCGACTACTACTACGTTGTCACTACGAAGGAAAATGGAGCTAGTTTCCAGCGGAAAAAATATATATTATTTTAGTTGCAGTCAACATGAGTCATTTATTCCTTTTTTAACAAAAGTTTTTTAGTTCACTAAAGTTGCGAAGCAGTCAGCGAAGACGACAACGTGATGCTGTGAAGGTTTGCAGGGAATATATGTGGAAGGCTTGAGAGAAACTTGGAAGAGAATAAGTTCGTCAGTAGTAAAAAGTTAAAATAATAGATTTTTGGTGAATTGGGAAGGAGAAACAAGTAGAAGAACATGTTATGCATAAAATCCGGAGAGAACACGGCAAAATAAAGAAATATTGTTTCCCTCTCAAAAAACTCTGTCATTTAGTTTCCGTATGGTGGTTTGTGCAAGGATTTTTACTGCAAGTTGGGAGAGGCAACAAAAGTATACTTGGTGAGCTTAATAAGTTTATATTAATAATTTTTTGAGCTGAAGAAAATGAAAATTGGTAGTAAAACTAAATAGTCTATATAGACCATATATAGATGACAAGCAAGACAGACTGATACCACTCCTGTGGTGGGGTTGATATTGGGTAGGACTTAAGACTATCGCTAGAAATGAAAAGTGGCGTAGGTATACTTGCTACGTGGTCCGTTACATAAGACCAGAAAAGCCAGCATAATCTCTGTGGAGTTTTCTTTCGTAATAAAACATTTGTAACTAATTCCTTTTCTCCCTTCCTTCGTCTTTTTCATCTTGTTCCCAAAAAAGGCTTCCAATATCTTTTTCGAATTGTGTATTGGGCTAGAGAGCTACACTTGTGTGTTTCTTGCAGTAAAAAGAAAGATGATGCGTGTCTGCTGAAATGGCCATCCATTCTTCTTTCAGCACACATAAAAAAACTGCCTTATTTTCTGAGGGCACTGGTTTCGTGGTGGTGGTGCACTAAAGCAGGGAAAGTGAAATTGAGAAAGGAGGAAACCACCACTAACAACACACAGTGCTCGTTTTTAACGTCGAGAGAGAAGGCTATTCGAAATGATAAGTAATACTGTTGGTTAGTTGGTTTGTTAGTTACAACTACCAGCAGCAGTTGAAAAATATGTTGTGCAGGAAGAAGAATCTCAAGGTTACTCGACTTCCTTCCTCTTTTCAGCGAGTTTTCCCCTCGTTTTTTAGCTGTTTCCTTTTTTTATTTCCAACTGTTGTGATTGTTTATAAAAATGTACAAAATAATATTATTAGATGTTTTGGTGAATAGGCAAGAAAACAGGGAAAGAGCTAGATTAGTAGAATATTACATTAGATTACGTTTGATTTATTCCTGCATTGCAAGCAGTATAAAAGAGGAGAGAATGATTCAGAGAGAAAGTTAAAAGGAGCAGTTATCTATGTATTCTTGGAGGTGGATATTAATTTGAAACATAAAATTGTTGTGTTTACCCGCACAAGTCATATGCACAGTTGTAAGCTATTGGCAGTGGCATGCATGCAAACTTATGTCGCAATTGAAACTTTTTTTCTATTTCAGCCAAACGAACAAAACAAATAACAAGAGTAACCTTCACATTTCACATGCTACCTACTCTTTTGTAGATATACATACGTTAAGCCATGGCTAAAAGAAAAAAAACTAACCAGGAAAAGAAAAGACCTCACACAAGCTCGAAATTACTGAAAAGGGATGAACGTTGGGGATGGATTAGTGGAAATGGCTTTATAATAATAGCTGAATAATAATATTTTCTCTTTGTGCATCTCTTTACCGCAATCTATCTGACTCTGCAAAGTTTCTTTGTGTTTGTCTCCTGATTATACAAATCTCGCATGGGGAGAGAACCACTGGACCATTACCGTTTCATTTCCAACGCAGTCATCCAACGTCACGCTGTATCCGATCGTACTACGCTGAAAAGATTGTCAAATAAAAAAAGACAATGGAACAAAAGGACAATTTAAATTGGTACACTAAACCCTAAAGCACTCCCGTTTTCATTTAAATCGCATCATTCATTGTTGTTCCTTTCCGCGGAAAGCAATTCTAAAAAACTTGAGAGCTTGGATTTGTATTCCAAACCGTTATTGTTTCACTTTCATGATTTCATGGAAAAAGCCAAGCCACACACACATAGCTAGCAAATCAACATTGTATTCGGAACAAAATTATAATATGAGAGGAGAAGCAGTAACATGATTGCAGAGATTCCCTAGAGTCTTTTCCAACACAAAAAAGTCGAAAATATCGTTTTATGTTTTACTTTGTGCAAGCTTGTATTTTCTCCGGTATTGAGATAATTTGAAAACCCAGTACGAAAAATGGTAAAAAGGTACATGCTTCCTCAGGAATACATTATTTTCCATGCGAGTGAATGATATGATTTGAACTTTTTCCCACATTTTACCTGTGCCGGCGTTTTATTTCTTGTCAACAAGAAAATTCCAATGAAAATGATAAAAGAACATCGATAATTGAGCTCAGCTTGAGATGAACAGAGTATCAGCAGGGGAAAGACGCAGGTACAAAAGATCTTCCACTTGGTTTATCGCATATAATATTTTTACAACACTGTTCCAGAAAGCAAGTGAAAGTGGTTGGCTATGTACCAAGGTGCAATTTTATATACCATTATCATCATACAATTTAACTTTGACAATATTGAATATATGAAATATCTAAATCTCTCTGTACATAAATAGTTGTAATGTTCCCAGAACAATCTGAGCATAAAGCGTATAGTATTTTCCTGTACATGGCTGACTGACGACGAATGAATGAATAACAGAGAGCAGACAATTTCCCTTAAAACGTGTCTCTTTGTGGAATGTGCTTTTCAGGTTTCGCAGCAATTTTCACCTTTACACAATATTTCCTTTTTGTCTTTAGAAGTCGTGACGGTAAACCAAGAAAGACCACATCTGTCGGGTCCTTTCCATGATTTTGCCAGTTCTCGCTATGCACGTGTCAAATATATGTAAGTACTAATAATATGTTGTAGTAGGAATGAACCGGTGATAAGATCCAGGAATCCAGCATGATGATTTGATCATCTTATCAATTTGCGAATGCTCCAGGGAACGGTTTCCTTACTTGGAAAAGCAAAATTGCTTGGGTTCTTGGTTCTCCAGTTTTCTCTACACACATTCAAGAAAGATAATATGGAAAATAACACAATACCTGCAACAAAATATATTTACGCCGGCATATTTAATAACAACAATGTAACTTCCTGCTCCCTCTTGTCAGTACCCCACAAAATTCCTCGGCATTTATCAAGGCATTATAGCACTGCATGCTGTAACGTAACTACTTTATAAGACAACCAGTTCTGCGAAATTTACGATTGAAATCTTGTTGAACCGCTGGAAATAAGGTGCACTATGAAACAATGGAATTCAGAATAAATATGCTCCTCTAGAATGAATGCACAGGACCGGATGGATGGCATTACCTACAACACAGTGAACATGAATTTTTGAAGGAGAAAAAAAAGTTTACTTCAGGTACCTAAATAAATTTCGCAATAACGATAATAATAAAATTCATCGTAGTATTCAATTTACCCATTCTATTCTTCCCTCTCTTGCTCAATCTCCCTTTCTTATTGAATAGGAAGAAAGTTATAGTTATAAGAAGCTTGTGGCTGTGAATTTTTGATCAGTGAAAGTTTGCGCGAGAGAATCTGTTTTCTCCAAAGACACAATCCATTATTCTGGAAGGTATATTATTATTTTGTTATTGATGGATGGATGAATGAGGAAACGGCAACAACAGCACCAGTTGTTCGTTGTTGAATGGTGAACTACGACGCATTCTACAAGCGCGTAGGTATATTGATGTACAGAACATCACTTTTCCTTGATGGGAATAAATAGATTATGCGTTTTAGGCAATAAATATCAATCAAGTTTTTCCCTTTCAATACAATACAAGATTATTTAACTCCACACGCTCAGTCGTCGTTCACAGATGACAGATTCTTTGAAAAGGAACCCATATGGATTTCTGAAGGCACGAGGATTCCCAGACAATATAATATGGAATTATTCAAGACGCGTTATTCCAAGAAATATTTTCAAAATGAGTTTGTCGTAATAATGAAAGCATTCCTGTTTTGTACGAATTTCTAACTACCGAAATAAAATACAGTCATCCTTGTATTGTAATGAAATGGGGTGTGGAGTAAGGTATTCACAAGAAGTGGACTGTGAAAAGGAATTAGATGCATAAAAGATGAGCTTATTTATTATGAAAAATGAGATTTATTTATACTTTTCATTGAGACATCACAAGATTGTGCAAGTTTGAAGCTTTGGGAAAGGAAATCCCTTTGAGAAAAGAAGAAGATGGATTCTTAGGAAGTAAATATATTTACCTGTAATATAGGTATAGTCACAACATTAGCGAATAGAGCGGAAGAGACTAGAATATTTTTTTGAAAGCCAACCAGCTGCGCAGATATTACTTTCCAGACATTTGTATAGAAATGGACTTTCTAGGAAATATTACTTCCCGCAGAAACGACTACAGATAGACGCAAAGTCACCGTCAAACGCCACTAATGTAGCAACCGTTTGTATATCCGTCCCATAAAGTTTCCAACGTCAAGACGAGTTGCAGAGCTTTTAGAGTCTCATAATTGTTATCTTAAATGACTGTACTCTCTCTGCGAGAGTGAAGTTTGACTACGGATTTTAATGTGTTCTCTGGACTGGAGCACGTGTCATTGTCATGTCAAGAGCACAAAGAGGACGCTTTTATTTCCATACGCCGCGCCGCGACGGGCTGCTTATCCGAACGTGTTCATTTCAGTCTGTTTCGGAAAGATAAAAGCAATTACATATATGAAACCCATTTCTGATGTCATGTTAGATTTAAATCACTTTACATTTTACCTGAGTAAGCTAATAAAATTCACTGTCTGTCCAAAAGGCAGTTAGACATCATTCGGAATTTCAAATGCATAATACATGGCGCATCATGTTAAAGCTGAAGCCTGCTTTTTTTCTGCTGTTGTTGCATTGTGCACATGTTCCTGTAAGCATCAAATCTTCATGAGTGGTCGTCTGTCTGCCTGCGTTTTCTACACTGCAACCTCATTTTATGCGTCCTTTTGTCTCTCCGCCGCCGTACTTGTTTGTCCCATCTGGGATGTTCTCCTGTTGTTGTGTGAATTGTAATGCCTATCATGAATTGGCTGAGTGAGGAGAAAGTGAGCAAGGTCATTGGAATCGTCACAACCAATCTACAAAATAAACAAGCTGCTTTTCATTGTAAATTCATTCACACCGCTAACCGGGACGAGAAGATTATTAGCATGAAAGAGGATGGATGACGAGACAGGAAGGTCATCGAAAGGTGGAGTTGTTTGTAAATCGCAATATTGCTAACTCTTTTGCACACAATTATTTTCCGCACGATGTTTATTAGTATTCAAATTGGAATTCGAGAAAAAACGCAATAGAAAGGAAAATTCCATCCGAAAGAAAGTGACATGACATGTATGTATAGAAGTATTTTCCTATAGGTACTGCTATATGTATAAGTAGTTATGTGGAGGTATTCTGTCTCCAAATCTCTTTAGTGCATTTTTGTATAAAGAATGTAGCAAGCTATAATTTTTATCCTTTTCATCCAGTAGTGCCATTAACCATTCAGTAATTCAACATAATCATTATCTACAACAGCTTTCTCTGGGGTATATGCCGTAGCAAAGGTGGTGATGCTGGTGAGAGGTGAAAGTAAATGACTTCTTCAATGTCAATTGACTTGGTTGCTGTGTGCGGGCACATGTCAGTTGAATGTCTACGTGAAACAATAAAACAGAATGGGAAAGCAATGCAGTGTGAATAATGTGCATTCATAGAACGGTTATTTCTTCCCTTGTTTCGGCACTCAGTATAAAAGCAAAGGTACGCACACACTACTTACTTAGTTGAATGATGTGATAAAGAATATAAAGTTCTCCTTGAATCCAGCAATATAGCAATCTAATCGAAAGAGTACACTAGCTTTCAGGATGATGATATTGTTTCGCGTTGCTCTAATGTCCTGGAGGCTGCAATTAACGATGACGGTAATATACTGGTGTCCGATTTCCATTTGCCCTTTTCTTTTCATTTCTGCTACTGATGGTGTAATCATGTACTTTCTATTAAATGCTCGTATATGTATGTACTTATACACGTGTGTCACACTCATCACACGCCTACCGCTCCGTCGATATATCGCCAGCCAAACTAACCAAGTTTAGGTAGAAAGTGAACTCACGTCGTGCCCGTGGCATGTGATTTTCCATAAGACATTGTAGACGACACGATGATAAAAATAAATTGAGTTATTTATTGACGACAATTTCAGATACCTGCCTGCCGCTCATTCTTTGCACAGTTTATAATGTATGTGCAAATAGTAGGGCTTCCTGCAAACATTGCACTTATTGTATGTACGGGATGGAGTCCTCTTTCTTGCCTTTGGTGATGCAGGTTATAAAGAAACGTTTGGATAATGGTACTAAAATATTGATCTTTCTTTGATTTCATTCCGCGTATTTTCTACGCAGTAGGTGCTTCCGAAATTTCCAACGGTGCGGGACAGAAGATGGCTGCACAACAAATGAGAAAATAAATACATCTTAATAAATAGATCGTTGCAAGGTTAAATAAGAAAACTGTGGGTTTATCGACTTTTTAAAGAGTTTTACATAATTGTGACATAATGCTTATAGAGGCGGTTACGTACTGTGATTGCGTGTGCATGTGTAACCGACCAAACAGTAGACACGGGTAAAAAGTAGTCGGTTAAAAATATAATACAATTATAAAATTATGATACAAAATCTACTGCATTCAGGATTCGAGACCACATGGCGTAGGAAAAACGGACAGACAGACAAAGTGCCTACTGGTGAATTGAAGGTCGACGTTGCAGCAATGACTGCTTATCGCCAATAATAACATCATAGCATATCCAAATGCATAGAAATTCTGTCTTCAACCTGTGATCAAGATGATGTATTTTGAAGATGAAAAGGAATTGGAAATTCTTAGTATATATTATATAGCTCTGAATTCATTATGTTCGAGAAAGCAACGAAGATGGTAGAATACTCGTTGTTTACTTTCACTTTGATCTACTGCTTGTGTAATTGACTCAGGGAGTACAAAACGTAAGTACATTAGCATAAGAAGATTCATTTTATGTCATTGAAAAGCAAGATGGAAAGAAAAAAGTGTACTTTCATTACTTCTTATGCCTGCGATATAGTCAACTTATTGCTTATGTATACCTACTGATTGATAGTGAGATGACAGAGAGCGCAAAAAATATTAGACACGTGAAGAGTAAATGAAAGTCTGATCCGGGCTGGGAATACATTGGGAATTGGAGTGCATACATTTCAGATTGGTAGTTCATCACAAGGGAAAATAAACCCTATCTTTCTTTATGTTTTTGGTGACGCTGACAGAATATAAATGATTGAGAAAACAGGCTTGTTGTTATTTTGACGCAAATAAATGATCCTCCACTCCATATCTTCTTTGACGACGATGATGATGGTGTCAATGACACTAATCCGGAGGAGGTCATCTTAGGGACATGGGACACATGATAGAAATATACTTATACATTTATTTACGTGTTTTCGTCGGGGCTATTCAAAATTAAACAAGTTGGAACGCTCTCACTCATTTGACAAGTGTACTACCTTGAACTGTCATGTTTTCAGATCTGCAGAGCGTGGGAAGCGAAGCTGGTAAACGAGAGGACGGAGTTTAGGTTTTTACGACCATTTTCGTCAATAAAATTGGATCAAACTCGAAACTAGTGGAAAAGTTGAGAAAATAATATCTACGTAGTTCACGTGCTGACTTGATGTGCGCATATGAGTAAATTACTTATTAAGTGTTCCTACTGTATCATAATTACAATTCATAAAGGAGCAAGTTAAATTGGCTTAATATTTTCTTGCATAACATCGACTGACACACATATGACGTGCCCTATGTGCCAAAGCTTACGAATAGTAATTTATTTAGAATGTATTTCGATTGGCTTGACCCAATTAATTTAGCCTTTTATTTCCCTAACAGCTTGTTACTCAATTATTGTTACGAGAGTGCTATTACCTTTCAACAATTTCTTCTCGAGAAAAGTAACAGCTAAACATTTAATAAGGCTTTTATCAATTTTCTCTTTCTCCTTTTTCTCACTTTCTACGTTGCCATTCAGCGTCTTTATAAATTTGACAGGGAAAGGACGTATCGATTCTTGTTGTTTCCCCGCATGAAAAATTGCATAAATGAACTGACAAGCTTCGGGTGTAATTTTATCGATCTCGCTTTCACCATCACCTCAATTCTGAATACGGTTTTTATTTGTCTTTCGCAAAGTTTCTGTTTCCTCCTATCATTTTCACAAATGTCTGCAAATGCAAATGACGACGCGGGAGTGGAATCTGCGTCACAAGCTTACTGAATGCTACTCTGAAGTTGAATTAGTACCGTTTATCAGTTTAATTATCAACGTATTTGGAAAGTTTTTCGTGCACTGCCAACCGTATGGATTAAACATAATTCAATAAAAAATTTAAAAACTAAAAGAATTTCCCCTAAAAACCATTCAGTAGTTTGTTTGCTTTACAAAGCAGACGGATCCTGTTTTCACAAGTAGTTGCAAAAATAAATTCCAGGTATAGATCTTCCTGTACAAATAGTCGAAAGGGTAGCAAAGCTACTTAAGTCAATAAGAAGTCGATGAAAACAAAATCGGCTTCAATGGTTGGACTGCTGCACTCGAAGGTATACAAGTTATAGTCAGTCAGAGTGGTGGAATGAACTCTGAGTAGCAAATTGATGTCGCATATGTGTGTAGGCGAGACCCTCACCACATCACTTTCTCTCTGTTTTTACTACTTTTCCCCGTTTGCAATCACACGGGGATTAAAAGGAAAAGTGGACAAACAAAAGGAAATAAAATGGTGAAAGCGTCACTCAACAAAACATGCTGATTTCGTGTGCAGCTGAAGAGAAGGAGCGAATGAGATGGAATGTAGAGGAGAGCTAGGCACCGGCAAACCAAGCCATAAGCAAACACTCTCCCGACGAACCATAAATGATTTTCTGTTTAACCTCTCGTTCATCCCTTCCGAAAGGTGTGTGGATTTCCAGAGAAAATATATATGTTATAAAATGAATATGTTATGCTATACACACCTTTTATCACTTTTGCTCCCGAGTAGGCATCTCCAATAACTTCGTTTTCGCCTTCTAATGCTGTAAATACTTGCGTCACTTGTCATTTGTCACTTTTAAGTTGCCTGTTACTAGATAAAGCGGGATAATGCAGAGCGCAAAGCCCGTTAAGCACATTGTAACTAAGCTGGTTATACAAAGGAGGAGGATCCATTCCATATATCTCCAATTTTTGCGAGTGATTTCGAGCCTCGCGTCTGAAAGGGAAATGGGATATTTTCATTCTACCTACACATATTTTCACGCATCGCCAAATCTTGTCGTCGTTGTCGCCGGTTCAACCGGTTCCAATAAAATCCAGCCCAGTTCAGTAAAAAACATTTGTGTACTCTATGTTTCTGGAGGAAAATGCCTACATACATAATATTATAGATACTTGTGCATAAATGCCTGAAGATAAAAAAAGACGCATTTTCAGGCAACCATACCTTCACCATACTACCACCACCGGTAATGTGTGTGTTCCTTCATGTCTTATTTGTATCTCTTGCTGTAAAGAACGAGCTTTTCTCTACTTTTTCTTTATTTGCTTGGCTGAACTGCAGGTCCAAATAAGTTTGTATACAAACTACCTTTACACATGAAATCTCCGATTACATCTCTCCATTTCCGGAATTCCCTCTTATTTTTTCGCATTTCCCTTCAAAACTCGTTTTGCTCCACTTCTCCAATCAATTTCCTTTCGTTCGCCTAGGTAGTCTCCGTTTCTCGCCCAATTCAACCTTATCAATATGTTCATAAATTAGTGTTACACAAACAACTGCAATCACATTCCACAATCGCTGCGATTTTACTCCCACCACCAGCTATTAGTGCCACCCTCCTTAGCATTGGCAATAAGCGCTCTCAATTGAAACTCTAATCTGCTGTCGCTACTTTTTGCATAAACCTTCACACCCACATACCAAAAATTTCATCAAAAGTTTAATGTCCTTGTGTTGCACCCATTAATTCATACAAATCTGCACCGAAAGGCAATTATTACAAAACACCAATGAGCTTAAAATGTTCGTCCGCGTATCTTTAGATTTCGATTAAGATTTTAATTAATCATGCTACTAGTTTAAGGACGGCAGCAGTAGACTCGACTCAGCAACAGCAGCATCATCATCGTCATTATCACATAACAATGCCGTTACCGGTATTACGCTGCATGACATTTGCACAATCTTCAGTTGAAATGTCCAATGAAAGGGGGAATCTTAATGAAAATCACGAAATAAATGACGTGGGAAACGGGGCATTTGGAGATGTTTGCTTTCCCCGTAATATTGTCAGAGTGCCATAACGGTCATTATTTACTTGACTGTGTTCCTTAATAGCAGAAGCGTCCTTTCATTTTCTCCTTCTTAACCTTGTAAAGAAGAAGTTGGGCAATCAATTCCATTCGAAAGAAGGCGGAATAAATGGCCGCCCAATAAATGGTAAAATTACAGGCTTTTTCTGCTGCCTCCCCTTGAACTTCCCCGCAATTATCCTGTGAGCAGTATAGAAGAGAGTGGTGGCAGTACGGCACACAATAAAACGGATGATGAGAGCACTTTTCTCATTCTCGTTCGCCGCCCGATTGTCCTTTATTATACTTACCGAAAAAAACGGAAAGGCGATGAGAAAGCGAAGAGAAAAATGTTGAGCTTTAAGAATTTATTTTCTTTTTTTCTTCTTTTCTTTCTTACATGATGATACTTTCTCCTTTCCATGAATATACATTTTGCCAACTCTAAAGAAAAGCTACATAGCCGGTTTCATCCGTCCGATGAATAAAATAAAAAAAAGTTCCATATTCGCATGTAATATAATAATACATTAAATCGTGGCAGTAGTGGTGGTGGGATATCTATACTATAGGACATGATGATGACTACACACGAGACGATGCGGCGGTCGTGCTGGCGATATGGTTGTACACTTTGTGTGCAGTCGACTTGGTGTAGTGGTGTTAGATTCAGAGACGATGATCACGATGATGATGACGATAACTTACATGATATTTATTAGTACGATTCCCGAGTTCCCTTTATGCATTTTATACACATATGCATTTGAGAAAATGTACCAGAAAAACGGACTAGTTTCCCTCTCTTCTTCGGCCAGCCTTTCCCATGGAGTTGCTTTTTGTAAACACATATATAAATGTATGTATGTATGTGTATGCACGATGTTCTAACGTCTGAAAGGATTGGTTACACCATTATTTCATCACCCACCATCACCACCGCCGCCGCCATCACCACAAGAAAAAGAGCAAGTGAAAGTGGGAAGGCGAAAGCATTACCACCATGACTTCTATGCCGCCGCTCCTTTCACGTTCAGACATTCCTTCAGCTTGAAGTAATATTCCAGTGGTAGTAGTAGTAGTGATACTGCCAGCTTCTCTTGATGTCGCTATATTATGCTGAAAATCCGCTTTTCAAAAAGAAAAAAAAGTAGCGTTTTGCCAAAGCAAACTAAAAGCCGGAATGGAGAGAGACCATGGCAAAGTAGAAGTAGCAGCATCCATCTCCTCATCCGTCCTGAGGATGTAAGGATAAAGTCAATGTCACAACTTTATGGCAAACTATGTTTGAGGAGGAGCAGCAGTGGGCCTTTTCCAAGGACCTTGTTATTTTGCCTCATCTCGGTTTCTCTGGATCTCTGCAATCAGCAAAACTTTGTCATTTATTTCTTCGTATTACAACGATACATTACCACCACCGTGCACCGCTCAAATTATGCTATATTGCTAGTTAGAGAGACGTAAAAGGGAGAAAAGGAAAAGCATGCATAACATAATTTTCTACGTAGAGGAATGTGTCCCTTTCTCTCCATGTCTCTGGTCTCTCTCCCGCTTTTGCCTTAAGCGGAGCAAAGCAGTGTTCGGCAGTAGCAAAAGTAGACGAGTTACTAAAAGTCGGCTATATGGCATACTCCCGGTGCTGATGATTGTGGTGGTGGGTGGAAAATGGCAAGTAAAAGAGAGACAGCAGAATTGTATAGGTATGCCAGAGTTTCCCTTGTGTTGTTGTTCCCTCCATTCATTGCCAGGGAAAATGGATGCTTTTCCCCAAAACTCGTTTCCTCTCATGACAAGTGATAAATGATGATTAGTTTTACACAGACTTCTACTACTACTACAGCTTCTACTAAGGCTCTCCCTCACTTTCACTCTTTTGTGTTTCTTACTTACAAGCAGTTGTAGCAAAGCTGTAGCTTGGATTCCTCTACAGAGAACAATGATAATAATATGCTGACTGGCCGGTATAGCGTTAGTCACTCGATTCGGCTGCTGCTGCTCTGTACAAGAAAGCGGAGGAGGAAACATTGATATGAAAAAGACATTTCAACAGTTTCACAGGCTTGCGAAAGCAATGCAAAAACTATACCTATAATCATAAGTGATCTTGACGTTACGATCATAATGATAGAATATACATAATGGGAAGAGCTATATAGTCTATAACGCTTTATTATTTTAGTTTAGCGAATGATGACAGTAAGGTACGGTGACTTGGTTGCGATTCGGGTAGTGAAAATGTCAGGTTGTTTTATAATGTATTTTGAAATTCAATAGCAGCCGTAGCAGTCAACCGTAATGCTCTCTCCCATTCTGTGTAAATGACGTGCATAATTTATACACAAATGTTGTTACATATGTGCTTTTACCTGTGCTCCATGGGTTTTCAGAGTCCGTTCATAAGACTATAAATGATTCAAAGAGGGAATATAAACATCTTAACGGATGCGTAAACACAACTTCCGGTTTTGCGTGTGCGGAGATGCAGAAGAGACAACTGAACCAAAGAGTCCCTCGATAGGATATAATGTATCGCTCACCCTCGTAATTTCATTTTTTTATAAACCCACGTGTATTTTCATGAACTTTCCTCATTTCCTGCAATCTTTCGCAAAAGCATTCCCCGTCATCTTTATCATATTTCATTTATGTTGATGGCGGTGGTGGTGGAGAATATTGTGTAAAAGCTATTGGCAAAATGTATAGGATGATGTTTGATACGACATGTTGATGTGTGTGTGGGTGGATCGAAGAAGGAAAATGACATCATACCACACACGGGAAATGGATGGCAAAAAGTGTGTGTGAATGAATTCAATGAATGAATGAATCCAATGTTCCACAAAAGCACAGCGGTAACAATATAATAATATTTTATTATCATCGGCCATTAATAATTTCCGTTCCCTACAGACTGGCGATTTCTCACACACAAAAAAACTGCTCAGTTTGATTTATATTTTCCCGGTATTTTCCTGTTGATGGTGTCTCCAAAACTGCAAATCTGGCATTTTTTCATTATGGTTATAGTAGTTTTTTCAGAAGATAGTTATATACATGGGTATACATTTTTATACATTCTTAGAAAATTACGTTAACGGCTTACATAGAACACGATGATCAAGACGAGTTATACAGAATTAGTTGACATTTTCAAACTTGGCTTAAATGAGTAAAATTCATTTATATCAATATACTAGGCGGTACAGCAACCAACAGACTATACGATAATGTTTTGAGTTTGTAAATGCTACATAATCTAACATTTTTATATAATAATTTCATTTCGCCCCATACTCTCTATCGACTATAACACTTGCTTTCACTATACATATACCTAAATTTTGTAGATTTTTGGTTAGTTTTTATTAGTAGTGGAGTTACAACGTAGTTTGTCTGTCTTTTGTACAGGTACAGTCTGACAATGTGTGTTGTAGTAAAAGTAGTTAGTACTAAGTTTCGCAGTTGGTTTGTTTGTTAGTAAGAATACGACTTTGTATGGACTCGTCCTTCCATCATATTAGGAATGTTAATTAGCACACAATATCGTTGCAGTGTGTGCATCATGGCAATAATAATAATATATTCTCTGTACAATTCTTTCTGCATGAAGGTTGGATAAAAAGCTAAAGTGAAAATGGGTGTAGATAAAGCGTGCTACAATTTTAACTGTTATCGTCGAAATAATAATGGCCACTGCTGTCCGTCCGCAATAGTCAACCTGAAAGTTAGTTGCAAGCTGCAATAATGGTGAAGCAATAACAATTACATGTGAAACTACACATGCAGAGATGTATAATATATGCGCTGCTGTGCAAGCTGCCGTGCGGAATAAAACACGATTCTATAGTGCAATGTGTTTATTCAACTCTACTCCACACGTTATTAAGCCAGTCAGCAAAATAATAATCATAACATCACAACAGCAAAAACGCTAGGTAGCACACAAACATAATTTTATATCCATTATCATAATGTGTTGGCTGTAACGGTATAAAAAAGCTTTGCTTGTTGTATTGTGTTTGCCAATATTTCCCTTTAGGCTTCCCAGAGTGAATGTAAATAACAGAGCGCGAGCGCTTCAGTAGTGAGATTTCATGAAACTTTTTGAGATTGTTTACAGAGCATTAATTGCTTTTAAATTTTTAAATTGACTTTGTGCGAAAATGTATCGAAGCATTATGAGAATAATTCACGTGCACGTTTCACGTGAAAAACATGCTGATAAAGTGAAATCCAATGTCTGTCGCCATTATTGTTTTCTCAGAATGCCCCAGCCTATACTGTCTGCTTTTCGATTTAGGTAAGCATGCAAGTCAAATATACGATCTACTTATGCCAACGTGACAAAAGTCAGATATACGATCATCCACAGAAAATTATTTGTTTTTTTCCTCTTTTCATTTCCATCATCCACACAATCCACATCACCATCGGGGACAATCAGGTAATCAAATTAAAAGCACTTTGTGCACTCCGAACTGGAGTGCGAGCAAATATGCACGATCCCATTACTACCATCCATAACTCACAAAATATTATGTTCAAGCATGAATGCACCTTCACACACCTACTACACACGTGCATAGGTATGTACGTTTTGGACAAGACTATTTATTCGCAGAATGTTCCTTCATAATCATCATCGCCCCATCATTACTATAGTCGTTGCGATCATTATATTTTATATGATCACCTCTCACCACCACCATCACCAAATACGACTGCACTACTGCTGCCATCACCTCCATCAAAAAACATACATTTTTTCTGCTGCCTCATAAAATTGAGGCTTTTACTCAACTCACTAAAGCGAGCGATATATATCCTTGTATTCATCCACACGTGTCTCTATAATAGCAAACCGCTTTAAGCAATACACTCAATTATATAAAGTGAAAAAGAAAATACACGGGGAGCCTTTGAAAGTGTAAGTATGCCGCCGCCACCGCCGCCGCTTCTGCTTCCGATAGATTAAACTTTGCCGAAAGAAAAGGTGAACAAAAATAAGCAGAGAGAAAGCGTGAGTGAGAAGGATCCCTAGAGAATTTCCCATTTCTAGATTGATTCTTCTCTCTCCTCTCACACAATAAAGGCTTATTAAAAGTGCCGGAGAGAGAGAGAGAGAAGATTATAGGAGGATGTAGAATAATAATAATAATAGCATCCACATTCTCACATGCAGAAGGCCATCATCAGGAATACATATTTTTTCAACATGATTATCATCAACTTTGTGCAAAATGCTAAACTTAAACAGAAACGTGATGAAAATGTTTCTTCTTTTTTCTGTTAATGAAACTGATGTGTGTATAGCCTCCTATATTATTATGTGCAGCAAGGCAACATCAGTCGCAGCAGCAGCAGCAGTTGAGATACATAAACATTCCCACTGCCACACAACATAATATTCGTACAAGTTGCTCTTGCTTTTTATTAGACTCTGTTGTTAGTGTTGCCGCCGCCGCCGCTGTTGCTGTACTCAAAAGTGATTATAAAGAAGGGATAATGGGAGCCCAGAAGGAAGAAAAAAGTGGAAAGAGCTTTCAACAACATCAGTGTCGAGGAGTTTTGGGCTTATTTGCTCTCTTAAAATTTATAAATACAGAGAGGGGGAAGGGAGAGAGGAGGAACACAAAGAGGGAAAAGTTTTTCAAGGGCTTTTCTTCACAACACATTTTGTATATACAGAGCACTCATCATCATCGCCTTTTAAAAACAAAAGCGTTCCTGTGTTCCACGGATAGTGGTGCTGTTGTTGCTGATGGAATGTTAATTAGGCTTTAATTGCATATGATTACACCTTTTCCCGTCTGCTGCTCAACACAGGTTATTATGAAAGTCAGTCAACAACACTGAGAAAACTCGCATTCGCCTGGGAACCGCGTATAATATATAAATGTATATGGTGTACGATGATGGCATAATTGCAAATTGTGTAAAGTAAAATAAGCTTACGGTCTCTGTCTAATTCGTGTATATGTGCATGTTAAATGATGGGAAATTATATGTGCACCAAGCAGGAAAGCAACTGGGACATAGAAGGGGAGTTGTGGAAATGGGCTAAATCAAAAAATAACACATGGTTTCCCTTTTCACTTATTCTGTTTCCTGTGGCCAGTGCTACTGAAAGCTAGCTGGATAGAGTAGTGAAATTAAACGCAAAGGTGCTTACTATTGGTCACGGCATGGGATTTTAACGGAATATAACAACTGACATAAGTGTGTCATTCATGAAAACGATGATGATGATGCTGCTGCCGTCGATTCTCTATGAGAGGGTGATGAAAATCTTGATGGTGATGATGATGATGAAGATGTGGAATGGAATGCAAATTAAGGATGAAGAGAGGAAAGTGAAGGATAGAGAGGTGAGATGGATGGCGGGGTGAATGTAGAGAAAACCACTTGGTAGTTTTCAAACGGGCGAGTGCGTGTCTGCAGGAGAAAGTCTTCAAAAAAACTAGTCATAATAACAGTGATGGTTGCTCTTGATGATGACTATCGCGTGGTCTCGTAAGTGGTGAAGATTGAAGATGGAAAAGTGACGAGGATCATGGTTGATGGCGATGGTGTATAGTGTACAGGTGACGTGAATTACAAAGTGAATGCAATCTACTACGTAGAAACTGCCAGAACCAGACTTGGAAAAAAATAGGCATACTTTTAGCCCTTTCTCTACCAAGCACCAAGCAATGCAATGAATGTCATGCAAATATAAGAGATTTTTCAGCACTTTTTCAAGATAAAAAAGTTATTAAAATGATGAACAGTGAAAATATGCAGACGAAATGTGAAATATGTTATTATGGTCAGGTTCCCATAAAATATAGCATGTGAAGTTTGTAAGGTGAGGGTAGTCTTTGCAAAGGGATTTATCGTGTCAATGGCTTCCTATATATTCCGTTATAATAAAGTATGTCGTGTGTAAGGACGCGCCGTGTTAAGGTAAAGGTATTATGCAAATTGTTAGGATATCAGCAGAGAATTTTAATGTGAAAGTCAGTTTTGTCGAGAAAGAAAAAAAAGAGTATGCAGCAACACTGGTTGACACCAAATAAGATTTCACTTTCAAAGTACAGTATATATTTTTATACAATATTAGCTCTATATAAGTTAATAATAAGTTTTTACACTCGCAAAGTGTGAGTAATAATATACAATTAATATATAATTGCTAATTATGGGATAATTGTTATATTAATAATAACAAGATATATTTGTAAAAATGATGGATGTACAATGTAGTGTGCATTTTGTTGTAACATTTTTTTAGTACAATATATAGTATGTATGTAGTTAGAACACCATACAACAATGTTACATTATTTTACGGTACAGTACACAGGGTAATTAGTTACAGTAACTTGACATGCAAGATTTTTTTTCTTTTTTATTAAATGTTTTGTTTAGTTAGTCCTTAAAATTAAAGTGGAGTATCCACAAACCAGAAAGATCCACTCAAAAAAGAATTTTTTGAATGAATCCGAACAATCAACGCTCATTAAAAATACACTTATCTTCACCAAAAATCGTAGAGTACACAACATTGAAACAAACTATAGGAGCTGTTTTAAGGGAATTCACACACAAGTTAACTATTATATTGAGGAGGATTTTTTCTTACATTTCTCTTGGTACAGATAGATTTCTTTTGCAAAATGGATGGTGACGCATTTCGGCAGCACCACTTTTCCAGTCACAGAGAAAAAGACATCTAAAGTGCAACATCTGCTAACAATGTATGCATAATTCTGTCTTGTGACATGTTGAGATAATGTAACGTGCGTCGCCTACTCCATTTTTTTGGCTATTTGTTGATACGACTTTTTTGAGAAATCATTCTGCTCACAACCTCAGAGTACTCGTTATAAATGATCTTACATAGGCTCATGGTAAAAAGTAAAATTGAAATGTATAGCGTTAGGTAGTACGTTTTCAAGACAGTTTTGAATCTTGATTGAGTCACAAATTCACAGTATATAATTATTTATCAACAACAACGTTGACATTAACAAGGTTAGTAAGTAGGTATGCTACAAACACGTAACATTGTTACAAATCTTATGTACATTTGCTAAATTAGTATTATAAGAAAAGTTTAACAATTATTATTACATACTACACACACCACCACCCGAATTTAGTCGCAACAACTTTTTATTCTCAAAATAAGAGAGAATTTTTTTATCATTTGTGTTTATTTTTTTGGATGCGTTTTATTATTATTTATTATTATTATTATCATACAACCATAAAATATGTTTTCTCTAATATCCATTCAATTAGAAAATACATATTGCAAAGCCAGCTCTGCAATCTTTTTTATTCTCTTTCTTAACGTAGCTCTAGCTAATAGTAGTAGTGGTTCATAATGACTCTTCCAACTCTCAAAAAAGAAAGTAGACACCTTTTAAAACAATTTTTTAGTTTGTTGTAGTAGGAAAGTGTAATCATCATAATAACAGTTTATATAATTTTTTTTGCTATAATGATAGTAGACATGAGTAACTGTAGTAGTAGTTTTTTTTGTTAAGTGCATCATCGTCATCATTTTGAAAACTTCATTTTATGGTTCCTCATCAAAAAATCAGGATTGCATACGTCAGACTCTCAATCAACCATATATAACTTTACTTGTACAAATTACCTAACAATACAACCGGTGTCTCATCTAAAAACACTTTTTTTCTTCTTTATCTGTATAAAAAACGAATACTGGACACAACCATTTTCACACCTGCCGTTTTCCCCCAATTTTACCAATCCCGTTGAAAAATGCATTTAGAGAACCCGTGCTACAAAAGTATATTACGTAAAAAAGAGTGTAATGGCTAAAGAATCGGGAGCGACGGGAGAGAAACTGATAAATATTTGACAAGAGAGCTCTCTTTCTATTGCTCTTCTCCGCACTATCCTAATCAACATCTAGTGACGCAAGTGCAATAATAAAAATACGCTTTTTTATACTTTTCCTTTCTAAAAGTACATTATTTCGAGCAAAAATTAGAGTAAGAACATTGCTTTTAAAATCCCCATAATATTATTCTCTCCTTGAGAATAATCACCTTCACAGACAAGTTTGTTATTTTCTCTTTTTGTCTGCTCCCACTTGGCTCATTTGCACATTTTTCATTGCCTCACTCACACCCTACAGACCCATTTCTGTGTTGTTTGTTTCCACTCTCTGCTTTGTTATTATGAATGCGTATAGATAGGAAAGTAGAATGTATGAATTCATGTGTGTACAATTTTATATTGCTCTGCATACAAATAAGTAACAGTGATGTATGAAAAGGAAACCTCCTGTAACAGTTTAAATTAGAGCGCACAGTGCAAGAAAAAAAGCTTTTCATCTGCTTTATTGTTTCCACTATCTGGCCTGTAGTTGCTCATATTTTTTATGAAGCAACGTATACATTCCTACCTCCTCTGCCTATATCCTATCAGGAAGGTATAGTGTAAATTTTTCGGAGAGAAATGAAAAAGTCTCTCTAGTAGATAATGAGATTATGGAGTGTGTAGTTGAATAAAGTAATCAAATTCTTTACCCGTGAGCAATTTTTCTGTATGTATTTTCCCCATTTTCTTCTCTCATTTCTTTTTTTTTGCTTAATCTACTAGCATGTCATGAAGTAAATGTTGAGAATAAATTTCACCAGCATTAAAAAAAGGGCAGCAGCGCAGCAGAACGGAAGTTAAATAAATTGAGAGTGAATTGAACAGACAAATTTTGAGGTAGACATCTATATGCACAGAGAATATTATCAGGAGATTGGTGAAATGGGTTGGGTATTAGATAGGTAGGGAAAAAATTTATGCGAATTACGAATAATACTTCAAGGTTTTCCTCTCCTGATTATTTTTCTTCCTTTTCCTTTTAGCCATTATACCTAGCAATATAGGGATACCTTTTTTTGTGCCTACGCCTATGAGCTATTTATACAAAAATAGCTAATGTGAATGGAGAAGATGAAGGGAATGAAAACCAGCAGTTGGAACAAAAACTCACGTAAGATTAAACTCGATGTCGACAATTTTATCCCAAGGAAAACACATTCAGAACAGAAGAACAGGCTACAGGAAAAAAAAAGAAGTAGCAACAACAAGCGCAGAAAGAGAACACCACACGTGCATGCCACGTTCATCTTTTTTCTACGTGATCTTCATTGAAGCTCTGGAAAATTACTACGTTTTGAACGTGTTCACACACATGTGGCAAGTAAGCTAGAAAGATGTAGGAAACAAGTTAAATAAAATATAATAGAGAGAGAGAGAGATAGTTTTATCAATGAGAAAATCTAGACAAGCAGGAGAAACAGAGCAGCAAATTTTTAGACAAGACAGGGTGGGATCAGCAACCAGCATCGTCATCATCTTCAACGTTAGTTACATCACAAACTGCCAGAAGAACGCCAACGTTCATTCTTTCAATGAGATGATGCTGCCACTGGAGAGAGAGAAGAGAGAAATATTATAAGAAGATGGCAAGCTGGAAAGAAAAGAGAAAGAGAAAAAAAGGGACGAGCCGAGTAGGAGTGAAAAGTGTACAATCACAAGAGCACTTGAAATAGAAAAAGGGCCAAGAGTGTTGTAGGCAGAGGAGAAAGAGAAACTTTTTTTTTGTATTTATATCTCCGGGTGCATGCATGTGTGCACACATTTACAGGATCAAATGAACTTTCACAAGGCAAACAGTTGTGTCAGAGAGTGAGTACCTTTTTGAGAGGGGATTATTTCTTTTTTGCTTGATTTTTTTTCTTCTCTCTGCTCATTTATTTTGAAGATGATGACGCGGTTGTGGATTTTACAAATTACTTGCAGGGGTGTATGTATGGATGGATGTATGGGTTTGAGAGAAAAATTAATGCACGTATTGTAAGACAGAGAGACATAATCATAATTTTTTATTAATAAATAAGTAGCAGCAGCAGCAGTAGAACTGGGTTTTCCCTCGATATCGAATAAGTGTATTTGTACGCTTTTTAATGCTGACGTCAATCAAAACGAAACTTGTAGGCATAGTCTACATAGGTACATACATAGTTGCTCCTTCTTCGTCCTTCCAAACTTCTCTGGTTTTCTTAGCAATTCCATTCACTAAAAAGTGGCCTTGACTCGGTCCGCTTTTTTCTGATTGAAGTCAGTATTTTTTTGTAGTACGTTCTCGCATGGAAGGAAAAGCAGTTTTTTTGGTCTGCTACTGGTATGCGATATTCGTGCAGTATTCCGACATGCAAAGAATGTAATTTTTGTACATATTTGCATGTGTAGGTATGTATACCACTTATGCGTCTAGTCTGGTGTCGGTGTGTGAAAGAAAAAGGGAAAATGCTATTGATTGAGCAGATCAAGTGTTGTGTAGCAGACGCATTTAGATAGAAATCTTTGATAGCTAATTAGGTTCACTTGCAATTTGTCAATCAGCCGAGAAGTAGAAATATACAGTCTATATGGTGTGATGTGGTAGACAGTATCATTATTTCGTAACAAGGGAAGGCGGTCTGTGGTAAGCTATGGAATGGTTGTCGAAAACAAATATGTAAATGTCATGTCAGTCAGTCAGTCCAGTCAGTCACGAGATCTGATATTAGCCGCTCTCGCATTATTTGTGATGATGATGGGAAATGTCACTTTCTAGATTTTTTTGTAGGTCATCTGCTAGGTTATCTATCACAATGGTGTAGCAGATTAGGCGTCGGCGGGTCTAAAGTCTGTATACTTTACTGGAATTTGCTGGCTACGAACCAGAACAATAAATTTTGCTCGATGTGTAGATACTGGAGAAATCCAGTTATCTGTCACTCGTTATCTCTGAAATTCTTTTGTGAATGAATGGAATAGATTACTCAACAGTCAACACGTCTTTGACTACAATCTCATCTAGCTTGCTAAACGTGGCTGATGAAAATATTTATGTCAGACACAAAAAGTTTATATTGTTGGATTCTACTTCGAGTCAAGTTTAAAATACAATTTGCCAAAAAAATCAATTCAATTCTTCTTGCTACATTTGTTGTGTTCGGCTTTCCAAATATATTATCATAAAAATATCTCCAAAATTTTCTTGTTTTTTTTTCACCTAAACACCGCCAAAGTTTCTTTTCTTTGATATCGTTATTGCGTATGTCTAGAACCAAGTTTCCCATTCTTGTTTACACAAATTTCCTTTTCCCGTATCCTAACAGTCCCTCTGAATCATCATCTTAAAAAAACCACCATCGCCAGTAACAGTACCGTTCCTTCCAGTCACTGCAATGCCATTAGCAATCAAATCGGATATTTCATTTCTTGTCCCCTTTTCTCACCTTTCTCTTATCCTCCTATACATCCACACATCTTGCCATCACCACAAACTCGATCGCATTGCGTTCTTTGTGCCTTTTTATTGTGCCAACACCACCATCGCCACTTTTCCTCTCTTTCATTTTAATGCATGCTAGTCGTCTCCCATTTCTAACTGCTTGACTGACTGCCAAAAAATCAAGCAGAGCTGGAAAAAAATACAGATATTCGTACTACGTGTGCACACAAAGCTGAATTTTTTTGTGCCTAGGCTGTTAATATTACTACACTTCTTGATACAAGAAAAAAATCTTGTTCAGCTTTGCAATATATTTCATGTGTGGGCCTTTATTCATTCTGAATGTAGCTGCATCGTTACGAGCACTCTGCATCATCCAGAAGAAGATGGAAGATGGCCCATTCACAAGACAAAACAAGTATAAGATGTAGACACATTTAAGATAGATATTACATCCGCATATGCATTCAAAACTGGCTTTTCCCGCAATCGATTTCTCTCCTCTCTCTCTTTTTTATCCCGTATCAATATTTTCTCTCTCTCCTTCTATAAATATCTATAGGATTTATGGAGAGAGGAGCGAAAAGTAGTTTTAGCCTTTTTTATTAAGTAAAAAAAGAAAGAGTGAGAGTAAGCCAGAGAGAAAAAGGATAAGTCTCTTCCACAAAGCATCATCAAGACAAGGAACAATTCCCTTATTTTACTTCTTTTCTCTTTAAAAAATGTTTTTCTTTTCCTCCACTTTTTTCACTTGGGCAAAAAAAGCAGCACTTTTCACGTGGATTTCCCTAAAGATGGGCTAAAAATGAAGTTTAGGAGAAGTGAGCAGTAGCATCTGCTACTTTTCTGCTGATATTGCTATCGTTGCTCGCCTTGTTTTCACACATGATGCATTCACTCACTCATAATATTATGTAAATATGTATCGAGTTCTTCTTTCTCTTTGAGAGTACATCAGTTTATGCACACAAGAAGGAGAATAGAGATAGAAAGAGAGCGACTCGAAGAGAAAGAAAGTTGTTTCTTCTTCAAAGTCAAGTCATTCTGGAAAAGTGTGCTTCAGGATATATCGAGTGACTGGCTGACTTGTTCCTTCTTTCTCTATTTTTGTTTGTGCTCAGACGTACACACAACAATGATATAAGATGTGTGTATCGGTTCGCATGTTAAAAATAAATATGTACAGTTGCGCATGGTACAAGTAGTATTTGCTTCCGTTTTTTGTTCATTTTAAATTTCTTCAGTTTCCTTTGTTATGTTTGTTGTCTGTGTTCTCTATTCTCTTTATCTTCAAATTGCAAAATAACAAAAGTGCTTTATTTTCTTATTCTTTATTCCTCTCTTTACAAGTGCTTTGATTCCGAGAACACGTTAAAGTGCTGTGGGAGAAGAGATGCCGAAAAAATTACCTTCTTTCTATAGCTTGAACCAGACTGCTTCGGAGAAAAGCGAATAAAGTTCAACACAAACTGGCTGTTTTTATTCATGGAGTATTTTCATTTCACTTTGTCTTTAAAACTGACTGCACAGACGGAGAGGTTCTCTTCAATAATACTTTGCTTATAGCTTTTTGAAACGCAACTCATTTATTTTGTGCATACGTTTGTGAACATGATATGATTAATGCGAAAAGTAAAGAACTTTATTTCTCTCATCGTCAAAGGATAAAGCTGATACTGGTCGGGCGGGTACATAGTCTAATACGTTCGCATTACATTTCATCATCATAATATCAGCTACAAGAATTTCGCAGAACAACAAGAAAAAAAAACAAATGGTCTAATGTGGAAAATAAGGAGCATTACTTTTTTTCTGGATAAATAAGACAAAAAATAATGCTTATTCTGTTTATTTCATCCAACATGTTATTTTTCTTTCTTGTTTCTTTCTGCTGCTGGTGGTGTATTTGCAACAACTGCTTGCTGATGACACATTTTCCTAAATGTAAAATGTATGGAAATGTAATGTGCCCTTTTCTGCCTCGCTACATTTATATCTCTTTCCATTTTCTCAAAAAATATCCTCATGATGTTATATGGCACGGATATATTATTATTATTACTATTGCCGAGCTTTCAGTGCTGCTTTGCTTCTACTATACATTTTTTTCCTGGTAGGCTGTGATGTAGGTGTAGGCACTCTATTTTTTTACTTGAATTGATGCAAGTGGTTTTGGTTTGGTGTGGTGGCATGCTCTGTTTGTTTGCTTGCATTACGCCATTCCGTAATAGGTAGACATACCCAAATGCCTTCTGGGATAAGAGAGGAGCAACGCACACAAAACTAATGTAAGTACTCTGGCTCTCTGCTACAACTACTACTGCAACTGCTCAAGAGTAGGTTAAAACCGTCGCTGCTGCTGCTGAGAAAACCGGTCGGTACATAAACTTTGTGCAGAGAAACAGTTGCTATTTTATTCTCTCTCCTTTTTCTCTTTGCTGAAAGCTCACTTTTTTCCCAATCTCATGTAAAAATACTTACTCTCACTCACTGACACACGGAGTCACTTTCTCCGCAAGCCGCTAGCACATACATACCCATGTGCTTCTGCATATCTATAACTATCAACAATACGTAAGTTTGGGTTGAAAAAGGTAAAGAGGAGAAAGAGAGAGAAGAGGTGTTTGCATAATGTGTTTCCTTCTTTTTAGCTTCTTACTCCATCACACTACTTTCTCTCTGTCTTTCTGATGGGATGTGAGTGAGCTTGTCGGTTAGTGTTCGTAATACAAATGTACGTACTCCTGCCAGTCGAGTACGTAAAACACATGAGGCTTCTCTGTTTTGGTCTAGGTCTAGGTACATAATTTTAACCTCAAGCCATGTATCCGAGCAAAAGGAGAGTACACATCAGCACGGAAAGATGTATGGTTTTAGTTTTATTTCGCAAGTCCGCCCATCCGTTTCTTGTGTGCGAGTGTATTTCGTAGAGGCTACCATTTTTTCTCTTCCCCCTTTCCCTTGAAATAAAATGGAAATATAATAATGATGGAGAAAAAAAAGGTCAGAAAAAGGATGAAAGAATTAACGATGATGTTGATGATGAGAAAAGGAAGAAACATAATAATATATTGTTTTGGGTACGATGCAGTTAAATAGATAGATAGCCATCAAGGTGCAAGGACAAAATTACAATAGAATAGAATGGGAGAAAAAGGAATAAAAATGTTTCTTTTTCGCGTGGCAAAGACATTATTTGCAGCAGGTGTTGCTGCCGCTGCTGCTGCTAGTGATGAACCCATTTTATATGGAAGCAGTATGAACAGTACAAATGGAGCATTGTGTGTTAATTTAATGTTATTTGGGTTGCATTTTTCAACTTAATGTTATCATTATTATCATTGAAGACATATTTTTTTGTAGCTTTATACTTTAACTTTATGTGTAGCTATATACTATAGTAGGTAGGATAATAATAAGTATTTAGATGACGGTACCAACGGTACATTAGTACATTATCTTCATTTATTACTTCTTGTCCTCTTGCAACTCATTGCTTTCCTGCCCATTCCCATTCTAATAGTCAAAGCACATCATCAAACATACAAACGTATAATTACCTATTCTACAGCCTTCTTATTGCTTTCTTTCGCTTTCTCAATGTACCAACGTGTGTAGTAGTAACTAAAAACCAATGTAGGGTTTTTATTTCGAATTATTTCTCCGGAAGCGCTTCTGTTTTCATTCTCAAAAATGTTTAGTTTTTTTTCGTAGTAATGTTTATAGTTAAAAATAAAGGATAGATTTATTCTGATTTTTTTTCTCAGGAAAAAACTTTTTTTTGATCAATTAGTACAGACAGAGTAAGGCCTATCGAAAATTAATTATTATTTTTATGTAATCTTGTTTAATTTGATTAGATCTATATATGACTTAGTCGAAAGTATTTTTTGTAAAGTCTGTAGTTTACATTTTGCATCCATTTCTATCCCCTATTTTTTGTATTGTTATTAACTATCCAATTTAGTCATGCATCATATTTAATGGATTATCAGCAAAAAACGACAAATTTTACAAGAAATTTTTGTTTTTCTTGAGTTGCGTATTTTTAATTTATGGAGTAACAAGTTAAATATTGTTTTTGGAATCGAATGAATTTTTGGATTTCAAAAAACGGTCGGTTTTCGTTCCTTTTTTTTGTTTCGACAACGTTTGCTATTCAATTAACTAGTTAACTATACCTAATTATTATAACTTTAGTAATATGTAGCACACAGGTAATTGTTTTGTGCGGAGCTGTTTTTGTTGTTGTTGTATGAAAACCTACAAACTACCTGTAATGAATCTGTACACCTATAGTATATTACGTATCTAAAAAGTCTACCCTATTCACGGCGACGACGATAACGAGTCAACGAGTTGCTTATTATACCACACAGTACTACAAATAAATGTATGTCTGTAAAATACTAAATGTTTTATATATTATTATTATTATATCGTTATTCTTCTTCAAGACAGAGTAAGTAAAGACTTAACTATATATTAGAGTAACTGTAAACCAGAAAATGGCATTTTAGAATTTTTTTACAGAGAAATACAAAACCTGTTACCTTTTTCTTTATTATTTTACCACCACTGCAAATGCGACAAAATTGTTTTGGGAACAGATTCGTTTACGTTTTCTACATTTTATTGGGTCATCTTCTTCTCTCCGCCTCCAGTTTAAGCTGACCATCAATTCGTTTGAGAATGCTGCTGCTACTGCTGACGTTGTTGTTGTTGAAACCAGAGATGTGGCAGTTAGAATTCCCGAGCAAAGTGAGATGATACTGCTACAGTTGTTTTTTCTCTCGGATGAAAATGATCATCTTGTTCAAAGGAAAAAAAAGTACGGCTGCACGAGAAGAGCAAGGTCCGTCCATTTTCTCAAAGTGAAATATATATCCATCCGAGGAATGTGAACATGGCAGAATCTCAAGGTGAATTGAATAAAAGTGGAAAGTTGAAAATGTGCAGTGTGTACAACAAGATCAGTTGCCCGTAGTACATTTTCATCAGCTACTCCCATTTTTTTATATTCTCCACAAAAGGCTGTGTCAAACATCTCCAGGGACTTGTTGGCAACATTTTTTTTTTCATGCAACGATCAAGAAGAGAAACAAAAAAGTATGTGGATACGTCCTTTACTGGCTGAGTGGTGATTGAGTAGTAGCCAAGGCTGGGATAAAAAGTGGATGGGAAGTTGTGTTCGTGTATTTACACACACATACACACACATGCACACGCGGAGAGATACACAAGGGGATGAAGGTCAATATATCATTTTTTCCGTTTTTGGTTTATTATCTTCTAAATGTAGTTTGGTTTGTTATATAATATTATTGCTGTAGTTCCATCAAGTCAGTCATCCAGCAAAACATTCAAGTAGTAGAGAACACTTAAGTAGCATGTCGCAGAGAGACGACTGGAGACAAGGAAGAGAAGAAACGAGTCAATAGGTACCGTATTATTATTACAACTTGTCATGTCTTATTTACAGAGTTTCGTTTTTGTGCACAGAGTGAAAACTGAAATTGACAGCAGCAAATTGTGGAGTCGATGTCAAAGAAAATGAGTGAGACAAACGTATCTCGATCTCAAGGCTGTGCATTATGTAGCTGTTGGTTGCATCACAGCAAGAAGGAAATGGGCTGAAGGAGAAAAGATCCCGATGACGCCTCTTTTTATGGAAAAGTTGTAGAGCAATAATAATGATGGGATATGGAGAGGGAATGATGAAGATGACGATGAGTATAGCTTGAATGATCGTCTTCATCATAATAGTAAAAAATGAGTTTCTTGGCTTGACATGTTCACATTTTTTGTCCTTCCGTTTGGCATATAAAGTCATGAGCAGTAGTAGTGGCGACTTTCGCCTGGGAAAAAACTTATTATTGTGTAATACAACATGTAGGCATATTTTTTATATACAAGTTATGCGTTTGGTCTTGTGACTTTCTCTCTATAGCTGCTGCTCTTGTCTCATTCGTTCCCCGTGATCTCTCTCTGGGGAGCTTTTTTTATATTCCAACAAAAAGGCGAAAACACGATCTGCATTTTTATGATTTTCAAAAATTTTCCAACTCCCATTCCTCTCCCTCTCTTCTTTAAAAGGTATAATAAATATGTGTACGGTTTACAAACACACATGCTTGTCATACATGTTGTAGTATTTTTAGGTTTTTCCAAACAAGAGGAAGAGGAAAGAGGAAGAAGAGAGAAAAAAAATCATTATGCATTCCATCCTTCTTACAAAATTTGCTCACTGCTCTCCTGCTTTCTCTTTTTCTCTTCTGTTCTTATCGCTGAATTGCAGAATTTTGAATTTGAATTTTTCCCAAGAAAAGTTATGCTGCTGAATGAGCACTATTTTTTTTACTTTAGGGCTTCACATTTGTTATTTTTTATTTGTATTGGGAATTATGCTGAGCGTTGTTGCATTTGACTTGTTTTCGTGGTGTGATGTAACTTTTTTTGTGTTGTTTTTTTTCGGTAAAAGGATTACGAATTTTCAGATGCAGGTCATGTTTTTATTTTCAGTTTTTTTCTTCTTCAGTGGTCTCTCTTCATTCTTTTTTTTGGTTTTTCCAGGGAGTAGAAAAATTTTAATAAGGAATAACAAGCAAAATTCTTGGTGTTTTTTGTAGTTGTTGTCTGGATTATTATCTCCTTTACATGTTCATCTCCTTCCTGGTTGCGTTGTTTCTTGTCATTCATCATAATAATATGCGGGTTTCCCCTTTGCTTATTCCTTTATATTATTAGCTGTTGTTGTTTTCCCTGGTATCTTTTTTTAGGTGATGGTGTGGCGGTAGTTGTTGAAGTAGTTCATCATCATGATGGAAACTACAAGCCAGGCATGTCGATGGCCTCTTTCACGTAGACTATAATGACCCATAGGAAGTAGAGCAAAAGGATAAAGTCGACAGCCGCGTAGCAGAGAAATATCTTGATCGTCATGCTTCGAAAGAGTGCGTCATTTTTCTGTGATACTGCCAGTACGACGGATGTCACGATGATGACCAATGCATACGTTACAAACACCCAGACTTTTGCTGCTATCTTGCTCTCCTAGAATACATTAAAAAGAGAAAAGAAAAAAGAAAGTTGTTATTAGATAGATGATACTAAAGTTGAATCATGTGAGAGGGAGAAACAAAAAACAGAGTCGTATTGTATGATATTAACCCACCACCACCACCACCACCATCATCACTGCTGTGCACGTAATATATTATAAATGTAATGTATGATGACCCTTGTCATTTTTACTGGATTAGGTATGCTGGTATTTTTACTCTCTGATGTACTTTACGATTGCATTTGTATAGACACAACTTGTTTTTTTTATCTGGCAATAGGGGCAATGTTGTTCCGGTTTGATTGCCAGGCCTATCTTGTGTCAAGAAATAAATGACAGTGCAACTTTTTGTCTTTTGGGGTTATACTCACGATCTCACTCCCTTACAATAATAATATCATACGATGCGATACATGATACATACCAGCAAGGGAAATTGGGTCAGAAAATCATAAGATCTAGTTTTTTTGTTGGTATTTACTACAATAATGTGATATCATATTTGTGTGATCTAGTAGATATGAATATGAAGTAGGGAGAGGCCCTCTGTGGTCAGCAGAGGGAATGAGGGGGTAGTTTATCATCATCCAGTTCAATCTACTCGACATGAAGACGTGACATGAACATCATTTGGGAAAATATTATAACTCTTATGCAATAACGTATGTAGTTAACATTTTTATGATTTATGGACCTGCTCCTACTCATCGCGGTAGTTGTAATAAGGATGACCTAATCTGTACTACTTATGTAACATGATATTATTATTAGTATTGGTATTATCGCCATTACACTGATACCGATACTATTTATTGTTATACAAATCAGGGCATCAATTTTCCTCGATGCAGTGCATGTAGGTTTAGATGATGCGGGCACATTAGGTATTTATCCCACATTACAATGGTATCCTTCATTTTCGCTATGCTAGGTACCCCAGTAATTCCAGAGGCATTACCAATTATCAAGAGACCTTTGTTGCGCTCTGTTTTGTCAGCAGGAAATGGTCATAAATACGGCAATATTATATGGTATCATGGACAATGAACGATTGGAGGCACAAAACAAACGGAATTTTTAGCCAAAGCGCTTTTTCAAGCAAGCAATCCATGCAAGCTTATCATATTCCCTGTGTGTTACGCACTGCTGGCTTTTCTCCGGACTTGCAACATTGTTAAAAGTTGTGCGACTACGACTCTATCCCACACCACCACCACCACCACGAGCATTTTCTCAGAATGCCCATATTTCACTTTTGGGATTCTAGTCGGTTCGCTGTTTTAAGTTACGAGTATCATGTATCAGGAGCATTATAATAGGGGAATACATATAAATGTAGAAATTTTCCCATGTAACAGATCTGCTTCCGCTCTGCTTCACTAAACCTCATCATTATCATCATCAACATCACATCGGAGCAACACACGCCTTATCCTCTTTCCCGTATGTAAGCGATATGGCGAACCGAAAACACGGGCAACGAAGGAACATGGGGTTTTGCCGCCGCCGCTGCTCTGTTCGCTCAAATAAATCGACGTTCCTTCTATTACATTTACCAAATTATGGCGGAGTTAAGCCCTAATTGTGTAGTCATTTTGCATTTTCGTTCATGTGTGTCTGCGTGCGTGCGTCTGCTCTGGCTTATTACGAATCTTTGGATTCTTCTCCGTCTTTGCATAGCAATGCGAGTGAAAGCAACCGCAGAGCACAACGTTCTATCAACATCCACTTCATGGAACACTGATGTGTTGGGAATGAGCATGGCGGGCGGGAGCTGTATATGCTCTGTGGTTTTGTACCGCGATAATCATGACGATGAAAAGGTGAAAATATTTTTTTTTGCAACTACTACTTTGAATATCTCCAAGAGAAATATGCTGCTGCAACCCATTACTGCTCGTTCGCGATAATAATATGCCAAGCAAATAAATAAAAATCAAGTTTGCTTGGCAGAAGTCTCAACTCGGAATGACAAAGGAACGCAAACGAGGAAACCCGGTTGGTTGAATACGGAATAATAATAGGAGATATCATTTTATGTGCATTGTAAGGGATGATAATAGAGAAAAGGACTTTTTTGCTATGTTTTTAGTAATCTCGTTTAGGTCCATGTGCTTTCATAGTATCATGGCGTAGTATACATGTCCCAGTGATAAAAAATTTACCAGAAGAGAGTTGGTTTTGGCTTTTCTCTCTCTGTCTCTCTATGGCATTGCACTTTGCTCTTGTAAGGTTTGTCTTCTCCCGTACTGGAATTATGTGTTGTGTGGAAAAGAAAATGCACGAATGTGGGAATTGCACTTTATTGTGTGTATTGTAGTTGCCGACGAGTTCACGAACACCGTTTGACTTTACATGCCTGTTGGTTTAGACACAAATACCAAAGTCCCTATGTAACGAACGAAACCACATCAAGTACCACTGCCGCCGCTTTTCCCCAACAACCAAAACTAACGATACGCGCGGAGAAGCCAAAAAACGTAGCAAAATGTACAAGAGTATTTGAATGGTAAATATTTGATCATAAATTCCGCATTATTCTATGCATATTATCATACTACGTTGTGTCGTGCTTGCTTGCACACTGCAAATACACCATTTAATGTTTTATTAGTGACTTGGTGAGTGTGCAACGGCTACGACTATCATACAATCATCAACTGTACATAATAACCTGAAAAATTATAGCACACAATAAAATCATACACCTGCTCCCTCGCCTCCTTAAATTTTCCCCATATTTTGGGAACTAGTGATAAATCTATTTGCCCAACAACGAGTTGGACCTGTGTGAAGCAAACTAAAATATTCACGGAGCATATTATTGGCTTTGAACTAGCTATAGAGCTAGTAGAGTAGTGAGGGGCTGTTGCGTGCTTTCCCTCCAAAAGCCGTCAGGGTAATGTTTTTGTTTCTAGTGTAATTCTCAGAAATTAACCTTTTATTCCAACTTTATGAAAAAATGTTTTGGTAGTAAAAGAAGGCATTAAAGTGCCGAAATGTTTTGCATATTTATGAAATACTTTCCAGAATTCTATTTGCGGTGCATTTTATCTAGTTCTCACATTGCCCCAAACACTTTCTCCAGAGCTTATTTCTCATTTGTCGTGTGTAGATTTGTCGAAAGTATGGCCTTAAGACATTTTCACAAATCTTAATTTGCAACTTATCGACAAAGCAAGAAAATGTTAATAGGGTATAAACGGATTCCTAGTAAAACTTTTCAAATGCCTCATTAGCATGTGCTCTTAAGTTTGCATGTCAGTTTAGGTATAAGTATTTGTTCCGCTTTATGTACATAACATACTTTATCAGCAAGCAAACTACTTTTCCTATGCTAATTAACCAAAAAACTTTACTTGTTGTTGTATATGCTGTTGTTGTTTGTGCCTTGTGCATGCAAAATATTCTAAACGTCAAACCAAACAAGACTTGTTCAATTTGAGAGAGTCCTCTAATATTCGACACGTGCCCGTGTAAAAAACAGTTGACTTACTTTCCCCAACGCTTTATCATTAGACAAAGGTACCGTGTAAAACGGTCAGCGTGGCTTTTTTCGGGAGCAAAAAATGAAATAAAGTGAATTTAATTTGGCACATAATAGTTCCTTCAACCTTCTTCTCCAGTTTCAAAACATATTCATGAATCCATTTTTTTCATGCAATCAACAATCAGATGGAATCATGTAATCTGAGGGTGTGGAACAGTGATCATATCACGCTATGCATGTCAGTCATTCCTCAAAATTACCATTTGACATGTGCCCTACAACGTTATAAAATAAAAACCGCACATTCCTTTACTGATATTATTATTTTCTTCTCTCTACCTCTCCAAAATATTTTTTCTACTCGCTCGCAAAGAACACGGCACATGGCTCATGATAATAAACAAGAGGAGACACGAAACGAGAAAAAAGCACACCATCTCTCTTATTGGAACTTTCACTACAGCCGCCTGAGAAATGTATTTTTTATTCCCCGCACATTACTCAGCCTAGGCGAAAAACAAGACAAAATCGAAAGCATTTCCATTTCACCTCTGAGAAAAGCAAAAAAAAGCACAACTCGTGTGCGCCTTGTGCTGTGTCCCAAACTCGAAACAACCAAGACGAAATAGAAGAACTCTTTCTGCCTCTGTCTGAACTGAACTCAACTTCCCGTGCCAGCATAACCGATCATGCTTATCTTGCCTTACTTGCAAATTTTTTTACTTTTACGTACCCAGTACATGCGTTTTCGTGACTAAATCAACTTCTCTCAAAAGCAAGGCAGTTTTTTTTGTGTGTGGAAATGAAATGAATGATAGTAGCAAAAAATAATATAGAAAAACATGTCTTTTTTTCTGAATATTATATAAATTCACTTAAGATTACTATTACCATAAAACTACATAGAGAGCGAGGGAGAGCGAGAGAGAGGTGAAGTCAACAACTATTTTTTACAACTTGTGTGTGTACCTACTCATTTCAGTCACTAATAACAATAACGCTGATTGTGTGTGGGAGAAAGGTAATAGGTGTAATACCTCTCAATCTTCGTGTGTGTGTGTTTGTGTTCACATGCACGTCAGAGTGTAGTACAATATATCACATGTACAAGTCACATTTCTTTATTCCTCTCTCTTGTTTTCACATATTTTTTCTCTTCTACTCAAAAGCTTCCTCGCATGCTCGGTGCTTTCTACTTTTATTTTCTTCCACTTTCCTTCCTTCTCCCTCCACCTATACAGCTCGCTCTCCCTCTCGTCACAACAACTTTGCAGGGAAAGTGATTTTCTATGTCAGGCCTTGTCCATTTCGAATCCATTTTTTATTCTTTAATCCACTTTACTCAAGTTGATTAAACACCGTCATGGAAAGGTACAAAAAATGGGCATGGCATGGATGGATATTATGACTTTTGTTACAAAATGCCACTTGGATGGAATAGAGAGAGAGAGAGAAGGCAAAAAAATGACTTACGTCTTGCCATACTATTTACTACCCACTTCGCCAGTCAGTAGTCGTTTTCACAGCGTGACATTGTTTGGCAGACATTCCTCTCCATTTATGATGTTATGCAAAATTCTGCTCTACATACCTATACAACACTTTCTCATTCTCCTAATCGCATCTCTCTCTCTCTCTCTCTCTCTCTCTCCACGTACAATATTTCCCATTTCCCTTTTACACAATCCCATCGCTTACGTAAAAAGATTATCATGCGTAATCATTCAGAAACACTTATCCAGTGGCAGTGGCATAAATATTTGCAGGGTGACATAACATGAAATGCTCAATGTAAAAATTAGCTGCTCTCTACTAAATAACCCAACACCACTCTTTTCAATCTTTATTTTTATTACATTATTACTACACACTCCACACTCTGATGAAATATACTTGCATCATGATCCGTTATTTTTTTTCCAAAAAAACTGAAAGCTAGACTGGAATTATTATTGTGAGTTCATGTTCCATATAGTATTACATTAACTTTATTACTGCTCTGCAAACTTATTGCCTATGGCTTGAACGAGATTAAAAGAAGAAACTGTTACATTTGGCATCTAATTTTCAACTTTTGATGACGTGAACAAAAATTATGCAAGTTCATGTTATTAACTTATTTACTTGTATGTGCATACACTTTTATGTAGTTAACGACATTCCACTAATGGTGTAAATTGTTACACAAGTGATAATGGAAGGACGGATGATACGATATCCTTCGTCCTTTGTTCTCTGCTGTTATTACGCTACATGCACGCTCACCTAGCAAACCAACCATTCAACGTGTTTGTTTTGTTATGTCGAAGCGGGAGCCACTACTCCTGGCCGTACATCTGATCATGTTTCTGTTTTCTCGAAACTGACATGTGGCTGAGTGAACAGTTCTTCATACACGTGCTTTTAATGATGCATTAAAAACTACAAACCAGAAAGATTACTAATGACGCAAACAGGCAGGTGTAGATGAGCTTGTGGTCACTTGGTTAAAAGGCAAAAGGGCTTGCCTAATTAGCAGTAATTAGAGTTTTCAGGTAATAACACGTGAAATCAACCATTTTGCCACTGTCAGTTTCATTGGCATTGCCCTAATTAGTAATTATATTAGTGTAAGTGTGCACCGTTTTTGCACAATATTATGTATTAATTTACGTTGCCCATTTCATTCCTCACTTTTTAATGTTGAGTGAACTTTGCCCACTCGCACAATTCAAGTTATTTATAGTTGTATGAATTTGATCTGAAACTTTAACTTGGTTATGTGGTAAAAATAGCAACGCAAGTTGTCTGATATGTTATGTGTGAGTGAGAGCACATTGGATTACTTATTATTAAATTAATTAAGCCGTGTGCTCGATTTTTAATCCGTAAGCCGAGTAGTGTGTGAAACGGGAGGCTTGGTTTGTTGACGGAGGGAAGACTTTGGGATGTGGCGTGGATAGAAAAAGTTTTTAATTGTTTGGATAGACGCTACTACTACTATTTGTGCAGTTGAACTAACTAAAATTCTATATAGTATTATCATCCGAGTTGAAGTAAGTGTGCATATAATTGAAACAATAATATTATTTTTGTTCTTTTGTCTTTCTGCAGGGGTCTGAGAGAAGCACACCAGGACTGGGAAAAGTTGGATGTGATGTGTGTCTGGGAAGTTGAACGACTGGCTGTTATAAACCGGTACTTATATAATATTATCTTTGATGGCAATTTTAAATTCATCTCAATTTCATTTCGTTGAATAAATTCATTATTAGCAAACACTAATCCAATGGTTAAATATTTGTTTTGAAAAGTTTTAGTGAGTGAAGCCAGCAGACATGTTGCCTGCCAGCCAGCAGGAGTCTTCTACTGCTTGGGTAACAACGAACAAGTTTCTCTCTGTAATCGTCAATATTTCCATTGTGTAAACTTTGGAAGAATTCTAAACTTTCACAGAAGCAGTTTATCTTCAGTGTAGCGAAATAGTTTATGTGTGTGTGTTGTTATGTAATGCACATACTTTTGAATTTGGGTAGGTAAGTTTGGTTATATTGCGTAATAAGAAGTTTATACTTTTAGATTAACTGTTTATTTGAAATCAAGAGTGGTTGGGAGAGTTTCATGAATAATAAGATATATTTATATATAACGAAAGGAACTGCTTCCAAATGTTTATTTACAGGTTCAAGATGCCCCGTAATCTATCAACTTTAAGACTCAACCCGTCAGTCGGTTGTTACACAATTTAGGCAATTCCTTGCATTCCAATTTGATTTCGGGAACAAGATCGAATCCATGTCCTTGTGAATATTATCCACATTCCTTTCTTGAATAATATCAGTGTAACTCCAAGTTGTTCATCATGGCGAAGGTAAACCAGCAGCAGATGAAGAAAACAAGGACAGTACAACCGTCGGAATCAATGAATATGCCAATCACTCTGGATGACGTTGACTCAGATAGTAGTAGTGAAACAGACTTTGAATTGGATGAGGAGTTTGAGACAAGTTTGCAGCAACAAGAAGCCAAATCAGTGTGGCAAGCCCAATTCCAGCATTTACTCGAGTTTTCTGAAGATATTCTCCCAGCAGCCCTTTACGAGCCCATGAAATGGTGCCACATATCGATCCATGATAGTCTCAAGCACACTGCCAAAACTGAGGAAATCCTTCACAACATGGGCAATGATACCCGACTCTTGGAAATGCAGCTGGAAGCGTGGAAACGGCGTCAACAGACCTCTACCTCAAAATCAAGGCTGCTATACTCAATTTACTTATACAAACATGCCGGTGATGTGTTCTACTTTGCATTTTATCAAAACCGAGGAATTGCTCGAGAAATACGAGAGCAAATGGAAACTGCGTTTGAGGCTGAATTTGGCTCAAGCCGATTAAAGCGCACAAAATCTCTATTAAAAGTTTACTTGCGGCAATTTTCACAAATTGAAGATTTCCTCTCATTGCTTCCGGAAATTTACCGTAGTGAAGTGCTCGCAGGACTAATTTGTATCTACTTGAATCCCGTCTCGAGAGATGATGAAAAGGGAGTGGTTCCAGAGAAAATGAATGAATTACTGTCTTCTCCTGATTATCATGAAAATCAAATAATCCTGATGCTCCTAGCCAGAGAAGACTGTGTTTTTAAACAAGTTATTCTCGACTGCATGTTCAAGTACATGATAACTGATCCTCTTTTGGAAAGTACTGTAGTTGCGAACACTTCAACTTCGTCAACAACCGCAAAGATGATGATGGAAAATTCTAACGCCTGCAGTGAAGACCTAACTAGATATCGACTCAAGTTATTTTTGGATGCCGAGCCTGATCTCTTGGTAAGGGCTTGCCTAGCCACGGATAATTTGCCAACTTCCTTATTCGACATAATTGCCACTGGACTTGATGCTATTAGCGTCAAGATCACAAGAAATCGTTCCCAAATCTTTGAAGACTTTAGACCGCCGCTGTTCGACAAAGGTGATCCACTATTATCACTGCCAGAGGAATATTTCACATTTTTTGAACAGATGAAAGAAGCCCCTGAATCTTCATGTAGTTTACTTACTCGAGTTAAGAATGCTTTGAACAAGACTCGGAAAAACAAGTGTGCAAACAGCCAGTTCTGGCAGGAACTGTTTGTTCTTCTCCGTGACGCCAGCAGTAATGTTTGTAACAGCAAACATCAAAAGCGCTTTGACGACATTTATCGTGATTTGTGCAAGCCGTAAAAGCTACCATAATGTTAATATTACCCTGTTTCCTATTTTCCATTTCTCCACCAAACATTGTGTATATATAATACGTGTGTTTACATGTGATAACCTAAATTTCGTTGTAATGCTACCAACGTTCCAATAATTTGTAATAAAAAGCAAGCTATAGCGATTGTTTTGCTACGTGCGTGGGTGTTTTTCCCGATGCAAAAATTTCATTTTTCCCGTTCAGTTCCCATTTCATAATAATGCCAAGACCTCAAGAATATTATAGATTTCCCATTTTCCCCTGGCGCTTACCTTAGTCAATGATCTCATGAGGAAAAGTGAGGAGAGAAAACGTATTGAACCGCCTAAAATCGACGTGATCGCGCAAATGAGCAGCACTTCGACCAAGTTGTCGTGCTGATCTGCCATAGTGACTTCGCTGTGTGAAGAGCCCGATTTGCTTGGCACCACTGGCCTGTCCTCCTTAATCAAAGCGTGGTCGCTTGGGACGAGCGCATTGAAGGCAAACCATATTCCCATTATCCCGTATCCTGCTGTCATGACCTGCAATATCACAGTAAAAAAACAAAGTCATAAATCATAAAATACTACTCCTTGCCACCACACTACTGCTTCTGTTATTCTGTTGTTGTTGTTGAAATCGAAATCAAGCATTACAGTTATATGGCTCTAATGTTTTCGCTTATTCCAGTTCCCTTCCTCCTCTCCCTGACCAGTTGTTTCCCACTGTCCATATAATACTCCGACTCCACACAGCCCACCACCACCAATGTATTTTTTATTATTCCTTTGCCAAGTAATTATCGCAATAAAGAGCAGTATAGAAAGCAGCTCAATTGAAACTTAAACCATAAAAACAAAGCATACACACGGGAGGAAACGACTACTTTCCTTTGGTTTCATTGCCAAGGATGAAATTTCAAGTTGCTTTAATGTGACCAGGAGAAAGACTATCATAACGACATTATCATCATCATATCCCCTCCTTATAGCACATAACTGCACTGACTAACTCAACTAACTGACTCCCTTCATTTCACCAACTTTTTACTGTCTGTTTTTGTAAGGCCCATCTCATGAAGAAGACGACGACGATGATGGTGACGATGCTAGTACATTATGTAGCAGCAGCATATATAGTTATTATTGTAGCCGTTAAAGTAAAAGTAAGTAGATCATTGACAGAGAAAGAGAGAGAGAGAGCCATTAATACTATACTAGCATCAGTGTACTACTCATTTTCTTTCATGCTCATAACTTGCACTTTCCCTTTAGTGAGGCAGTCACACATAAAATCCTTAATTGACGTGCCTCATAACTCCTTTAAGTCTCCAGAGAGGCACCGGCAGGCACTAGTGCCATAATACAATTATATCCATAGCTTTCTTATGATAGCCCACCATAGAGCATAAGCTACCTACTCTGCTTACTTATTGTGGCATTATACCAAAAAAAGAGAAGGAATATTTTGCTACGCTTTCCCTTTACCATTTTCTACTCTTGTGCCACTGCCACTACAGCTCTGCTGCTGCTGCTAAACCGCGTGCTTTTCCTTCCTTTTACTTTCTCCCATTCTTTATCATCGGTGGCAATAGAGAAGAAAAGAGGCTAGTGGTCACGGTTCATGGAATTTTATTGCCACTGCTGCTGCTGTACTTCAATTTGAGGCAGCAACCGGCAGGCAGCATAGGAGCACTGCGTTTCTTCAATTGCTCAAGCTAATGCCTACCTATTCACCAAATCATTTGGTATGTGAGGGAGCTGATGTGTGTAAGCAAAAAGCAATCTAGACGCGCTCTTTGTTCCATCCATATATCCACCGATACGGACGGACACCAACACCTCCGCACCACAAGAGCTGTATATTTAACGTGCCACGTCCCACTGACGTGAATTAGGAAACGAAGAGAGATGTGCCTCTGTCTTACAGTCTTACGCAATGCCATGTTATTGGATTTGAACCGAATGCCGTAGCGTTATTTTTAAAATCTTCATTCCGTCTTCGGTTCATCAGCGTCATTGTATTCTTTACAATATTCATTGGGAAAATGTCTCTTGTGGTTTTGCGTAGGCGTTTGCAGTATGAAATATTTATTGAGAGAAAAAATCATGTCATCACACAACCGGACAAAGTAGTTTGTACGAGCCCAGCAGAAAAAAAAGTCATCACGTCATTCACCTTGAATTTGTATAGAACGAACTGAAACACTTGAAATTCCTTTACACAGGCTGGTAGTAAGTTGTGTAAAACACTACACTGTAATTATTCTAGGTATGTATATAGTTGAAATTGAACTTTGGTAGAACTCGTTACTGTTACTATCATTTTCGCATTAGTCAGTCAATATAATTCTAATGAACAGGGACATTAACTACCTCTTATTCTTGCACACCTGTTTTCACAGTTATTATTTTCATATATATTTAAGCGTTCATGGCTCATATCGCAATGCTGTTGCCTATTCAGATTGAGGGCGTGTTAATGCCTAATGAAAAATGAAATAGACATTTATTCGAGTGACCAAATGAAATGCCTTTCTTTCATGCAAATAGTAAAACAAAAGACTCGTGCCCAATTAGCGAATTACGCAAGTCATACTATTGCCCGATAAGCATGTTTAGTACTCTGGGCTGGCTCACTAGCCATTATCCATATTTTATAACATATAAATAAGCAAGCATTCGTTTTTCCGTGTTTCGTCACATTCATACTCAACATTGCTGAAATTTTCTTTTCTTCTTTCTTATTGTTCAGATTCAAGGAGAATGAGAGAGGTGAGTGGCTCAATAAAAAAGAATGGAATGGAACAAACGATGACGGTTGACGGTAAATGTGATCTGCACCAAGACGGAGCAGAAAAGGACTCGCTCAGCTACAGGAATGAACGGCAGCAGTACTTTTTAGCAGATCGCCCACAGTTGCAGTTACACTCCCATTCGATTGAATCGCTTTCTCTGTTTTCTCTCTCTCTCTGCGAGAGTTCCTTTTCATTGTCCCATTATTGCATTTTACATTATTCGAAAAGTTTTCACGGTTTATTTCAACTATCCACATCAACTCAACATCATCATCAGCAAAAGTAGTGGCATCATCATTCCATGCACTTGCACAAGCAAACGACGAAAATCATCATCATCGTCAGCAAGTTTCTCATACTTTCTTTTCTTTTACTTTCAAGGATAGATGAAAGCAGCGCAATATTGCCACAAAGAAGAAAATCTTTTTTTCTCACACTTTCACTTTCGTCGTGCCGGTGTCCCCGTATATTTTTATGCTTTTCATAATGCTCTTTTTCTTCCTTATTATATTTTCGTATTGGAATCAGCAATAAGGCAAGATTATTACATAAGTAAGTAGATAGTGTGTGTGTGTAGGGCGGTGGTGGCTGGAATGGGCTCCAACTTAAGTTGGCAGCTTTTGTTGTTGTAAAAACTGACTACCCGTAATAATCATTAAAAAGGGTTGTAAAACACAACGAGAGAAAAGGGAAAGTAAGGAAAGCGGATACAAGATTGGATATGACAATGGAAAAAACAAAAAAAAGTTGAATAGGCACAAGAGTGAGAGGCAATCCTTTTGTTCAATCTTTTTTTTACAAAAAGCTTTCCTTTTTGTCAGATGTGCCTTTCTATGCTCCAGATCTGAAACTTATAAGATACGTTTCCTCTCTCCAAGTATGGGAAAATATACGAAAAGCGGCATTCTGCCAATAATGTTCCGGCATACTTTCTGCACGACAAATGGAAACTACAGTTAGTATGTAGGTCCTACTTTTATGCCATAGCCGCATGTTTCTATAATTATTATTGATTTCGCATAATAATGATAACAGAAACATGGCTTTGCTTGTTTGTATTGATACCAGCTTAAGATACGGTACGACAACACATACATGCCCCTAGCCATTTATTGGAATTCGACAAGAAGGTTTTTATCGACTTTGGTACATAAACAGTGAATGGGGCTTGATATAATCTGGATAGATGGAAAATATTCATAAAGAGCGTCTATCGGTCTAAAAGGAAAGTATTTTTTCCAGAAAAGTGTATTATGCACTTACCATTTCGACGGTGGCGACGGTCTTGACTCCATTCTGAATGGAGACTACACCGCAGCAGCAGCAACATGGATTTGTTAAGTGGAATGGATCAAGGAACGGGCCTCCTGTGGAAAATTCAAAACCGTTTATGAAAATGTTTTCAAGTCCACCAGAAATGACTCATTTGTAAAAAAAATGCACATATATATAATATAAATGCTTCCGGAGATAAACAAATAGTTTTAGTTTAATATCTGCTCATGCAAAATGGTAATAATTTTTATTTTGTTTTTCCTTCATGAAAACTTGAAAAGGGTTTTTATTTTGAGCTCGAGTGTGTCCAAAATTTCTTTGTTTATCCCGGAAGCAGAATCAGCAGAATAAAAGGAATTGATATACTAACCTTGGTCCATTCTTGGCTTCTTTGGGTCCTCAATGGTGACGGATTTTCTACAATTCAAGTGTTACCCTTCTTCTGCAACTGACAACTAAACAGTGTGTACAGCTTTTTTCTGTTTCCCAGTATTCTTTAAAAGCGGAAGCTGTGGGACTTTTCAATGAATGAATGAATGTCACTCCTATTCAATGTTTCAAAATAGTTTCACTAGCAGCGCGTTGGCACTCTGAAATCTCTTGACCAGGGCTCTGACTAAGTCTGAGACGATCAATCTTCTCCACAACAGATAAGTCAAGTAGTGATGACCAAGTCCAACCGCTCGCCTTTACGTGCACATGCACTCACTCTGAGAGTTATTCTCTTCAGAAAGATTGATAATGATGGATTATTCGTGGTAGTCCTGTTCACGAATGTCTAGCTTTCTTACTTTTTCCTTATTTCATAAAGAAAAAGTTTCTTTTTTACTTTTGCTCAACAATCTATTGAATCACCATTTGACCATTGAAACGTATATAATAACAACAACAAATTTAAAATTGTTTTCTTTCTCCTTCAAACTTTTTCTCTCTCTTCCTCTTCAAGTCTTTTTTTTCTCGTGTGGCTTCGCTTCCTCAAGTATTGTCACCTGCTGAATCGGTTATAGCACCACGAGCAGGAAAAAAATATATTTCGCGTCAATGGCAAAAGTTATCTCCCAGCAAGAAGGAGCACATATATAGTCGAGCGTAAAAAAAACTTTCTCGCTTATTTATTTCCTTCAGCAACAGCAAGCCAGCAACTTTTTTTCTTCTTGTGAAACTATTTGTTCGGTTATTGAATTCTCAAGACTTTTTTATGCTGTGTAAGGTTTTGGCTATTTTCTTCTAGTAGTCGAGCCCAGTGCAGCAGCAGTGTGCCTTGTCTGACGTTCTCTCTGGGTGTTGGTCGTTGTCGAAAAAATATAATGCTCAATTTGGCGACGGGTTAAAGCTCCGGAGAAAGCGGAGGAGGAGGAAGAAGAAGAAAGTTGCAATTTGGTTTGAAAAGTCGTAGAGACAGAAGAAAAAAAACTTTTTTGTTATATATTCTCTATAATATGTTTCCTTTAGTATTCTTCACAGGAATAATATGCAGTTGACAATGTTGTAGTAAGAGTACACAAGTCCTACCATCAGCACGAGTAGAGAAATAAAGAATTGTGAAATCACAACACGACTCCGGCTCTTCTCCTTTCTCTTCTGTTTTGGATTGGATCAAAAATCTTTATTTTTCTCTCAGCACACTGCGTTCCGTATGTAGAGTGAAGGAGGTGGGTGTTCTGTCTGATATATACGTTATGATGCTTTATATATCAGATGTATCTTGTTCTTTCTTTCCTTTCTCTTTCAGTTTGCTTTATTTCCTTGAGGGCAGTAGAAAAACAAGTTTCAGTTGAGGAATGAGCAAAAAAAATTTGAGTTGAGAATGTTTTTTCTTCTTCTTTCGTTCTTGGCTCTCTTCTAGTAATTCAGTGTAATATATTGTCTTGTTGCTGTAATGTAAACGCAGCTTCTTTTCCGCACTTTTGAGAATACTCCAGTAATGTGAAATGACGCTGGTTTGCTGTTTCTGGATAGATATGAGTTTTACGATTATACGTTTATTATTATAATTTCTTACTGTTTTTATTCCACTTTTTTATCCTCTTTAGCTCTGCTCCAGACAAGGAGAAAAAAATGTATGATGATGGTGGCGAATGTCTGTGAATGTCGCAGTGCGAGGGCCAACAGCCGTATCAATTACTTTTCCCGTTCGGGTTGTTCGGTTATTATTATTATTACTTTTACTATAAGTTGTTGAGTACTGCTGCAAGTGACAGGAACAGGAGGAGCAGCAACAACAGTGCATCCTATATTTCTTTTTCTCTCGTCCTGTCTTCTTAGTCCTCTTCTTCCTCTTTAAACGGAGAAAAAATGAAGACAAATTCAGGGCCGTCGAGAGCGCGAGTACGGACTGAAAACCCGTAATAAATGGTGAAGATTATGTTGAAAACACGGGGAGTGAAGTGAAAGTATCAAGAACTGCGAGGTCTTCAGCAAAAATGTAATATGATACAAACAATCCTGTATAAGGATTCCGTTGGAAAATAATATTTTTTTTCTTTCTCTCTCTCTCTTTCTTGCTTCCCCTTCTTGTTCGATCGCTCACTCCACCGCCACTACCACCACAAACGGAATGGTAATGGTAATATGGTACAAGCCAGGAAAAGGGGGAAAGCAACGTGAGTCTAAAAACAGAGCTGGAGTTGTGTAGGTAGCTGCTCTCAAAGTGACTTTGCAGTTTGCAGGCTTTTCGTCAACTGACTTGAATCCACTGGAATAGCCAGAGTTTTTCCTTTGGAATGTACTACTATGTGTGTGTGTGCGCTCTCAATCCTCTCGGAATTGGTATGGGAGTAGCGTGCAACGTTTCTTTGCCAGGATGGTCCACCAACGAATAGTCGTAGCAGTTCTGCTATGGAGAAAGCCGAATGCGTATGTATTTATACGTCGTCGTGCTGTTTTGCTCTAGGTTGGTGGTGGTGGTGTGCTTCTTTCTCAAAGTCCTTCTTCTGCTGCCGGGCTAGTTCCGAGCTTACATAGCATCTCTCTCTCTCTCTCTTTCTCTCTCTCTCTCTGCTAAACCATTATACATTTTTTCCACGCGTTCTTACTTCCAATGGAGCGGCAGCAGAGAATGCATTGTGTGTGAGTGTGAGGAAACCACCATAGGAATACGTGAGGATAGGCTCTCTTTTGGCTACGAGATAGGCTATACAATAGTAGCAGGCCAAGTTGTCATTTACCTATCTCTATTTTTTTCTCCTCTTTCCCTTTCTTGTTCATATAGCGCAACGTTTTTGGGAGTTACCTATATATAGTATGTGTGTGTTTTTGCAGCGCTATAGGCGATAGAGAGAAGCATCTTATGCCGTTTCTTTCCACAAGAGCAAAAGATGTAATTTCCATATAAAATGTATGTACGTGTGGAATATAAAAAGTTGTAATGCAATATCAAAGGAACGTTAACATTGGCTTTGGCTTCCCTTTGGCTTCATTCACGGCTTGGAAAATGTAAAAGAAACGTAGGTATATAGGGAGCAGTGCTAGTAGGCAAGCATCCCAAGTGCTTCTTCTCTACCATCGCCTCCGCCACCATTGCATTTCAGCAGATCAGTGTAATAATGTTGAATGTCCTATTCGTTAGTCTGCGCTGATAAATATAAAAAGTATCCCTCTAATAAATGATTATATGTGTGCGGTGCTGCTAGAGTCCCTATTTGTACACACATAAATATGAAATGTACGTTTTTTTTCTCTCAAAAAGAGGATATTATTCTTGTATGCCACTGCTGTTTTGGAGCTGGATCAGGATTTCCAAGTCCCTGTTTTTTAGGATCATAGCCAAAAAAGTAAGTTGGAATGGAACTAGAAGTAGCAAGAGCTGCCGTGTGAAGGAGAAATGTATTCAGAACTGCATGCATTCTGAAGGCAGAGTAGAGAATTTTTTCTTCTTTTTTTTTCTCTCTCTCTTTCTTGCCTATTTTTTTTCTCTGGGATAACAGTAGGCGGTTTCAACTTGAGTGGTTCACACACGTTTCCTGCTAGTAGTTGGAAAGGAGAGAAACTATGTCCAATATAAGTAGTAGTGGTGGTGAAGGTGATGGTAGTAGTGGAAGTAGTAATGGTAAGAGCATATAGTAGTACACATGGTTAACATGAAAATGTGCCTGCTTGCCGGATCTTCCCTTATGTACTCTTTTCACTTTCTCTCTGATCCTCTATTTTACTAGACAGGAGCAGCAGCAGCAGAAGAGAAAACGAGAGAGAGAAAGAAAGGAACAAAAAGTTGGGAAAAACTAGTTGTGCATATGGATGCCCATGCCCGCATCTCCTGCTATTTCTCCGGCTACTACTGCTATACTCCTTCCACTAGTCCTTTGACGATGACGATGATGATGATGATCAGGATGATGATGGTAGCGGCGGTGGTGCTAGTGGTGGTGATGGTCTTCCTTGGTGTTATGTTGAATGGTGTGGCGGTAGTGGTGGTGCTGTTCTTTGCTGATCGTTGTCAATGTTCGGCTCAGCTCAACAACTCTGAAAGAACTGAAAGAAGTAGCAGAAGCCGTTGTAGTAGATAGGTGCCTGTTTTACTATGAGAATGAGGGAATGTGCATGCAACTCAATTTTTTCAGGGACACGAACGTGCAATAGAATATAATACTACACCATCATTATCATCAGCCTCCTTCTCTCGGAGATGAGATCAACTTGTACAAAAGATATATGTTTTGATATATGTTTTTGTTGGATATACATTTAGACTAGAAGGAGTGGGAAAGAGGACGATTCCTAGTAAAGAGGCCTGCTTTTGCATGCCATGCCATGCGATGATAATGTGTACCACCAACTGTTTAGTTATAATTTTCCGAGGGACTTAATACTACCGCTACCACCACTGCCACTCGTCATAAATACTCATCATAAACAGGCCTATGGTATATCCGCCGACCCACACATCCTTTTTCTCTCGTGACAATGTTATTGAATGCAGGAGCGGAATATTGTTTGCTTTTTTGCAAAAAAAAACTTTTCTACTACATTTCCATTATTGTGCGGCGATATAAGATATTCTAGTAATTTGAATGTTGAGGGAAATGAAAATTCCGAGGGATCAGAAAAACTTTTGCTTTGCTTTCCAAAATCCGTTTCCGTCTAGTTTTTTTTGGTACTTATATAATACGTAGGTATCGTGTTGCTCTGGAACGCAACTGTAATATCTAGATTTAGGAAGTGCTTCTCTGAAATTATTTTCTCATTCATCCTTACATACACACACGCCCACCCACGACAGAAAATCCAAAACACAGAAAGATTATGATAATGAGCTACAGCAAAAATGTATCTTTTCTCTCTCTCTCTGCCTTTTGCGATGGGAATTTGAGGAAGGTGAAGTGAAAGCCTACTAAAGCGTACATATTTATATAAGCCTGCAGTACAAAGCACGCCCGGATATATGGGCAGCAAAGCAACTACATTTTCTACAATAATATCGACTGACTGTTGGACCACCTACACAACTCATATATTATTCACACTTGCATTTTTATAGTTTTTGTCTCAGGGTTGCCTGTAATATATTATTCTGCTTGCATTTCTTGCTCTTATTTTCTGACAATTGTGATGAAGCCAATGTTAAAAAAGAGAAAAAAAATTGAGATAAGTAGTTACTCTTTTTTTCCTTCTTTTCCTGCCGGAATAATAAATTGGATAGACAGAGCAGAAATATCAAGGCGAATTTAAGCTATAGTACAGGCAAAAGAAAGACGTAAACGTGGAGGTAGGCAAATGTAGTAAAAAAATACTCAAGAGGAAGAAAAACGGAAGGGTGCCTTTCTTAACCTTGCCTGTCACAAAAAAAACTCTCCTTTTCCACACTGCAAAATGTCTGCTGTATTTTCTATCCATCTATTCATGTGCAGCACGTACGTTTTCTTATCATTTCATAACATAACTCTCGGCAAATAAGTAGCAACACCACTCAGGAAACAAACTTCAAGTTCACAGTTCGCATTTTATATGCATTTTTATAGTGCCTTTGTTCAAGACTCAAGCTAAACTCATAAAAATAGCATGGAACGGAATACACGCATTTCACAAATATATGCATTATCCTGGTGAGATTGTAATACAGTAAATGCAAGAAAAACCATCATCTTCTACAACATATCTAATTACACACCAACACGACTTTCTCTTTTAGAAAAAGACTGGAATGAAATTCCAATCTTGAGTTATCCTCTCCTTTCCGAGTAGTGGAGAGCATTCGAGCAGAAAAAAATTGGGAGACTAGGACTTGAGCCGATCAGATGGGAAGAGGATATTATGCCCCCTTTTCATTTCAGAGGTCAATTGTGCAGTAGTGTCCGACCATCCGTTGGCAGTGGTGGCAAGCGCACACAGGGTAATGTAATAAAAGTAGCAAGCAAGTAAAACGGGAGCTTAATTCTTTGCAGACCACTGACACACACAGCAGCAGTGTCCAGTAGAGTAGTATAGTCCAGTCAAGTTGACCGTCCGTTCACAATCAGTGACCTTCCCAGTCTCATCGCTAGCCAGTGGAAGTAGAGGCAAGCAAAGATGTAATCCAAAACGTCCTTTATATGTCTTGTTCAGTTCACTAGCTCATCCGTAATATTTGATCGGTCTTCTGAATCATTCGATTGGATTTTTTTTTCTCTCGATCCAGTTTCTATCTTGATCATGGTATACATTCCAAAGTACTAAAAGGAAAACGAGGAAAAAAATCCGCCATTACTTTTTTTCCCACTCTTAAAGTCCGGTGGTATGTGCACTGATAGGTTGATGGCTGAACAGAATGGGTTTTTTTGGGAGAAGATAAGAGATAACTGCTTGGAAAAGGTGTTTGGCGTCCACTGCATTTTGACTACGTGGAATCAATGGAAATTCCTCGTTGTAATATAAAACGTTGCCGAAAAAATATTGTATTGAATATTATACTACAATGGGGATTTCAACTTTGCACAGAGAGAGGTTCTATCATATCATCTTCCTGATCATGATATTATGACAGTATCAGTGGAAGAGTGAGGAACAATGCAATATAGGCTCTCTGGATACGGTGAGATGGGAAAAAGAGCATCAGCAGAGGAAGGAGGACAAGGGACAATAAAAATAGAAAAGAGACTAGGACAACTTTCCCTATATGGACCACACCGTCAGGAAAACCCGTCACCGCGACGGAATTCAATGTCCTTCACATTTTTTTCCATCTCTCTACCTCACTGCTCGTCATCTTGGTGCAATAAGTTGGTTCACTGTCATATTATTTTCCCGTCTTATGAAACATTCACAGCCGAGTGCTGTTGAGTGAGGCAGGCAGGCTTCGGGCTTTTGTGTATATACTCATCATCATGATAATGGTCTAACGGAGCTGGAAAAACTTTTCCTTTTTTTTGGCTTTTCCGTCTACTGGACCTGTCGTGAGGATTCTACAAGCCTGGAACACCATTCATTCATTCTTTTTCCGACAAAGTAAAATGCTGCCACTGCGCTATATTATTTGCCGGTATAGCCAAGAAGATCCGACAGAATATTCTTTAGTAAACTTTTATATGAACACAATTTTTTTTGTTGGACACTCACTGGGCCAATAAATTTAATGTTACGATATGTATATCCACTTCAGCACTACATACACCATACGTGTAGTATGGCGACTTTTTTTCATTCACCAACAAGGAATACTTTGCTTCTTTTCCCTAAGCGAAAATAATTCTAGTGCCAAGAAAATATTGGTACATACTCAAAAAAGCTGGTTCATGACATGATAATACTTATCACTATTACTGCTACCACCACTACATCATCACTACTGCAGATCTCCAAAATGAAATAGGTGAAGTTCGTATTCCATATACCATCTTCATTTTCATCATCTCTCTCTCTCGGTATCACAGCAGCGCCAGCAGCAAAAGACGCTGACGTGACGTATACATGTAGCGGGGCAAGAGTTACAAGGAGTAATGTCATATGCCAGCCAAGCCATGCCAGTGGGATAACTTAACAAACTACATCTATTGGAATGTAGAAAGGACGACGACGAGAGAAGAACAAAGTTGAGTTATATAAGGAATAAAGAAGAAAAATACCAGAATCTGGGAAAACCAGCAGCTGAACATGTTGATGATGATTATACTAGTGAACGTCGCGTCGACTACGAAGATGATGAGTTAAAGAATTTCTTATTCCACTTCCTTTCCCTCTCGGAAAAAGATATGTCAATGTACTCGTCTTCATATCATCGTTGGCATAAAACTTGGAGCAGTCTAAATGCATATCATCGTTCCCATCTTAAACCAAAATCAAACCTCACAATGTTCCGTCCTCCTCTATCGCTATCGCATTGCCTGTAGACGTTTAGCATGATTGTGATGATACGTGAAACGCTTTCATTTACCACTTTCTCTACTAATCTATTCCCATTCTCGCTCTCTTTCTTTCTCTCTCTCTCTGTGAATTTCACTGCTCCTGCTTTCGTGGTGAGAACTAGAAAAATTCAGGACAGGAGAAAGCAGTGGCAAAAGGCATGACTCAACTATCAACATTTTTGACAGGGAAAAGATCTCAAACTCGTACAGCCTTTGTTTGGATAAATTTTTCTCAAGAACAAAATGAAGGCGCAAACAAGAAAAATGACAAAACTAACCGGGTGGTATATATTGAATCCTCGTTTAAAGAGTACCCGACACGACTACATACATATAAGCAACCAGTTTACGGACTGGTCTTTTTTAGCAATGACAGTATATAGTGTGGTAATGCAATCTTTAAATAATATTGTTTTGGACAAGCAAGAGAGGAGGAAGAAATGTATAAGCGCTGGCTATCATGTCCTCCTAAAAAGTTTCATATCCTCATCATCCTCTCTTTTTTCTGGATGAACGGAGTGTGCTTTATATTTCTCCTCGTTTTCTCAGTGTCGCCGTATACAGCACTATTTTATGACGCTCATTTTTCTCCAACTTTCTCTCGCCACTCACTGCTGAAAAAGTGTAATATCTGCTTCCTCTTCTGCTTTTGTTGTAACTCTCTCTCTCTCTGGCAAAGTTAAGTAGCTTTTCACTTTGTATTACAAGAGAGAGTTTTTTCTTCTTTTCCTGCAGTTTTTTGATGATGGAAATAAGAAGTGTGGTCATGAGTCATCCGGCACACAAAATATATATACCTAGACACACTCACAAACCATCCAAATTTCAGCGGACAAAAATAAGTGTGTTTGTGTGTGTGCTGCTATGATGGTAGGATTGTTCTCATATGAAAATTGCGTTTGTTTGTGCACTTTTGTATAAAAGAGAGCGAAAGCATGTTTTTCGGCTTTTGATAGAAAATCTGAAAGCTTATGAAAATATGAAAATTGTAAAATATAGGAAAAGAGGAAGTAAAGTTGGAATGAATGAACTTTTCCTTCATTTTTTCTGTAATGTGTGCTTCTGCTTCTTTGAATTTCTAAAGAAAATCCGCTTTTTTTGCGAAGAAGAGATATCATTGTTCAATGTTTAATGCATTACAAGTATTCCAAGAAAAATAGAGAAAGTAAGAAAGCAGCAGTATGTGGGCACACAGCGCTGGTTGACTGCAAAGTAGGCTAAACTGTGAAACTTTTTTTTTCGCTCCAGATTTAGGTATTGGCATTTATAAACATATATTATTTTAAGCAAAACTCGGCGCAATATTATTACATATTATTAAATTTAATATGAATGGAAATGGACAACGGACAAAAAAAGAAATGTTTGCAGGCACACAAACTTACATCTTAATATCCACTCTTTCACTATCTCTTTCTCCCTTGACGTTTTGTTCTACAAGTTTCTTTTAACTAGAGAAAGTTGTAAAGTAAAGTCCCTTTGAAAGGATAACAAGGTACTGGACTTGTTTGCTAATACGTTTAATATGAATGAACACATCATTATCCTGCTTTAGTTGTTGTGCTATATATTTGTGCTTCTCGTGGTGCCAGCATACTTGGTCGCAGGAAATAGTCAACAGAGGGAAATTGCGCAAAAGGAGCACTTTGTAATGTGGCATGTGGGGGAATGTTGTGCATTAACATATTAGCAAAGAAAGGAGACATAATTTAATTTAATGTATGTTGTGATTCCATATTACGAGCACGAATTAAATATTTATATTTTGCAGGCATTAATGTTGCATGAGAACATAATAAGATATGAGAAATATTGTCGGCTGTTGAGAGAGAGTTGTGAATTACGGAGAAGTGGACTGTTCCTCTATATCTGTGCGTTCTGTGGAACGCAGGAGGGGAAGAAAGCGGGCTACCACCATCATTGGACTTTTCTGCTCACTGGGTTATTTCAGAGAAGAAGAAAAAGACAACACACTTATGTAGTCAAAAGAGAAAATGTTCCAAAGAAGAGCTAACATAAAATTGGAGAGTCGACCGGTCAACAACATTTCGAGTGCAGAAGTATCAAGAATTGAATTGCTGCAGCAAGTAGTAGTAGTGATGAGCAAACTAAATCCAAAAGTGAATGCAGACACAAATACGGAAGAAAGCTACATAAAACGTCATGCAAACTTGCAGAAAAAAATTGAATACAGCTTAAAAGCTTTCAGCCCTTCTCCTTCGTCCTTTCTCTAGAAATGAAAACACACAGCATTGGTAGAATATCCAGAATCATCCGCCATGAAACATGAATATACATTCGTTGGCACGCATCAGCATCATCATAACAGTCACAGTAGATAACAATATAATAAAGCATAGTTATACAAAGAGGAAGAGAGAGAGAATCTCTCTCTCGGAGTAAGTCATCCCATCATGAATTCCGGGTAGGGACCATAAAGGACAGTAGTCAGCTTTTCTCTGGCTACAGCAGTGGCGACCCGCAATAAAAACTATGGACGTTTGATAGAAGCCGGAGACAAAGTAAAGTAGTATAAAGACCCCATTTATTCCAATGATATTGTACCAAACGAACCGGGCATTAAACATAAATACGGAATATTATGAGTAACACTACATAACTTGTGCTTACTACGTTTGAGAGCACTACATAAAACAGTGTAGCGACATGAAAATATATAAATGTTGTTACATTTAATTCGCAAGCTTAAGAGTGTACACAGTTTTGTACCATTTCGCAGAGAGGAGGATGAGCAAGATAGTCCAGTCTTCTGTTCCAAAAAAAACTGTGTTCCTGACACTTTATGGCGTGGGCAACTGGGCTAGCAGGAAATAAAAGATTTAGGCAGTAAGACCCCTACACATGTACTTATGTAAGGTCTACAAAAAAACTGTTGTTTCATTTGCTAAAGTAGTTGAGATGTGGTTTAGCCGGGAGAAAGCAGTAAAATCTCAGAGTAGCAAAAAATATATAATTTTAATATTTTTACAGTGTATAATGAATGTAAATGCAATGAAAATGGGGCATCGTAGTAACAGCACTTTTCACAATTGCCTCTCTCTTGTTGGCTGTTTTAGAAAATTTGACATCACCACTCAACTAAACAACGATAGTTAGATATATTAAAATACACAATAGAAACTTACTCGGGCCAGTAAATTATAGAAACTGATAGTTTACCATGAGGGAAAGTGTGCTAAATGTTGTCCTGTTTTGCAAAATTAATTGCTCTTAATTTACAGAACACTATGGGAGTAGATGGTTGGCGGCTAAAATGTGATATGTTTTGAACTTCTTAATCACTTTCAGTTTCTGTCCCGTCATGTGCGTGATAAGAGGGGAGAGATGAAAAGGAGCGCAAAATAAAGGGAGGAAGGACAAAGGAAGTACGCATTGCATTGTGTAACAGACTGGAAATGAGTTGAGCTGCTTTTGACAAACAAACACACAGCGATTGCGATAATGATGTTGTCGCATTCTTCCTTGTTATTCTATCTTCCATTCTGCATTCCACTTTTTGTCAAAGGAGACGAAAGCCGCCACCGCTCTATTTCTCCTTACCTTTTCAGCAATACTTTTGTATTATTTATCCGTAAGTATATATGGCATATTATTGTGTACAACTTTGTTACAGCATCCAAAGGACTGCGCGAGAGTGAGTTTCGACTTTTTTGTTTATTTTTTGACCTCAGACTAGAGCATTCCTGTATTTCCTCGTTTGTTGCGAAAGTACGCACAAACAAGCGCAGGGATCGCCGTTGAAGACGAATAACAAGGGCAGCCAGGAATGCTTTCGGGAATTGATGTTAAAAACGAGCAGGTTTATGTATTTTCAAGTGAAAGATGCCGCATGCAATGCAAAACCATGCCAAGTTTATGTTCAAGTTCTTCTCGTTTTTTAAAAAGAATCTTCTCTGTTATGTGTATTTTTCCCTCAACAATTTCCCATGTGCTTTTCCCACATAACTTACGTAATTGCAACACAAACATATATACACAAATAATCAAGGTCTCTCTTTCTCCCCCTTCAATTCCACATTAAAAAGCGAGTAAACAAGAGATTCCTGTAGGAATTATGGCGTGTCTTGGCATTCACATGAAAGGATACCATCATCTTATTCTTCAACTTAAACGACATTTTCTTTACTTCCATTTCGGCTCCTTTTTTTCTCCAGAATTGGATAACATGATCCTTTCGACAAGTTGGTTCTCTCTCTGATGATGATGTTATGTTGTTGATGTCGTTATAGAAAGTTGGAATAACGCGGCGAGTGTATGTGAATCAGTCAGTAGAGTAACTGAGCGATGCGATGTCGTGTCATCACTTCTTTCGCTCTTGTTCTTCACTTCTTGTTCTGCTAATGCTGCTGATTTTTTTTCTGTTCACTTCAATCTGTCCTCTTTCCCTCTTACATTCAATATGATGATGCAGTGATGTGACAGTGGCTCTCTCACAAGTCAAAACAAATACATGCCTTGTTCCATTTAGATGATAAAAAGAAGCGTACGTGATTTTGCCACTTAAGCCCCAGTAAAGAATTAAGGTAACGAGAGAGCAAAACAGAGGAAAAAAACGACGAGTCAGGGGGATAAAATGAAAAAGTGCTTAACGAAGTGAAAGAAAGGCACGACAGCAGTTTAATATATGTACCTGGTATGTACATTATGTATTTCTACTACGACGAAACAGCATGCAGTACGGCACACATATATCTAATCTATTATAACAACTGCGCATCTCATTTCTGTGTTTGCTTCGTAGATGAAATGTTTTCTTTCTCTCTCATGATGTTCGTGTATGTGTGTGTTTTATAACACAAGCAAATATTATCTTTTTCAACGTGTCCGTTTCCTTTCTTCCTTGCTACACAGTTAACTGCATGCATTACCTCTCCATATGTGCCTACTATCTCTCGCAATAAGGAAGCTCGATTCATCCGTTTCTCTTCTGAAGAAGCATCATTATCAGCAACATTAGCAGCAGGGCAGTCTTTTGTGTAGATAACCGTTGGTTCTCTGCTCTTTTTAGCTTGGCTAGTTTTTTCTCTTTGAAAAGCAAAATAGTAGGGGAAAAGCGCAGATTCGAGCTTGGACAGCAAAAGAGAATCTATTACTTTTTTTCGTTGGGAAAAAACACATTTTGCTCTAGATAACAGTTTGTTTGTATCATGGATGGATGGACCTGTATTTACACGGCGATACATCATGGGACATCATTTTGCGCGACGAACATTATGTGAAATAGATGGGATGAATGGCGACTAGACTTTTTTCCTTCTTTTTTTTTAAAAAAAAGAAGAATAAAATACATAGAATCAGTATCATTTCTTAGCATGTTTTTGATAAATGTGTCGCACAAAAAAAACCTTGCTATAATGCATAAACGAGAGTCACCAAGAAAAAAGTCTCTCACGGATGTTGACATTACTCTTGAGTCATTGTGTTAAAAACGGAGTTTACTTATCCTCCATGATCTTTTCTCTTTATTCCGCCTTTTTCTGGCTTCTTCACGCCTGACTATCATTTTCTCATCGCTCCCACCCTCCATTTTCATACTATACAAAACAGGTCACTAATGCTGCACCCAGTGAAAAAAAAACAAAAAAAGACTACTACCTTTTTTCACTTTTTCCCACACAGAAAATCCTACTCGCGTTTTTCCAATGGTAAATGACACCTCTGGCAAATAAAGACAAAATGATGATGAATGAGGAGAGAGAGAGAGGAAGAATAAAAAAGTTGCAAAAATTCCTTCTCAAAGAAAAAAAAGTAGCGCTGCTCTTTTGTAAAAAGGAAAAATGGAAGTTCGCTTGGTTGGTTTGCTGTTTTCTGTGTTCTTTCAACATGAAAAAACTCGTCATGTTATGTTAATCATAATTCACATCATCCAAGTGTGCGTGATGCTGATGCGCTTTCTCCGTCGTCGTATATAGTCGTTTATTCTTTTGTGGGTCTGCTGGCATTAGAGGAAGCTTTTCCTTGCTAACAGTTTGCTCGCCGTGGCGTTCATTAGTCAAAAAATTGGATGTGTGTAACTGACAAGCAAACTGTCATGTGAAAAATCCATGCTTTACTCTGCTCTGCTCCTGTGAGTGAACCTACATTAATTTTTTCTAACATGATGATGATAATGATGATGCCTTCATCATAGCTTGCTCCTCAAATTATATATTATATTACACGTTTTTCCTCCTATATACATTTTTCTCATTTTTAGGTATCACTAATGCGGCTGTACCATTTCCCATAATAATTCAGTAAAAATGCTGAACTTGGCTCTCTCTCTCTCTCTTGTTCCAGTTTAGCTGTCAGACAGCCGGGTAGGTTCACTGGAGATGGCATTATGCATTATCATACACAGTGGTGCTACAAATGATAAAAAGGAGAAATGTACGCGGAGAGAATGAGAAAGTCTTGTACAAGATAGTTTGCCTGAGAAAAGGCAGCAGTTTCAGAATATGTATTTCAGAGAAATCTCCATTTTACTTCTGGTGTCAAGTTCTCTTAAAAATGTTGAAAACATACCCCCGAAAAAAAAAGAATCTCCATCTTGTTCAACAACAGCGCAGAATGCCAGCACAAGTAGTTGTAGGAGTCGTAGCAGAGTAACGCAAAAAAATGTGAAGAGAGAAAAATATATATAAGAGGTTAAAATCCTTTTTCCTTTTCAAATATGTATTATGAATGCTACAACTTACCTATGTACTCGCTATTCAGTTTTGTTTGCGCACATCAAGTAAAACTTGCTTCGTCATAATAAAAAGAAAACTCTCAACAAAAACTGAATTTGATCAAGGATGAGATGATAGTATGAAACGTAAGGTATGGCAAGCAGTTTAGTCCGAGCAGACATATAACTGTTTCTTCCTCCCACTGTACATTTCAGGAGGCTTTGCATTTTTAAAAGAAAAAAAATCTTACATAAATTGTGCACGTCAATTTTTTCTTGTTTTTCACTTGAAAAGAGAAGAAGGACTTTTTCCACTGTTCAGTTTAGCTTGTAGCAGTAGTGGTCCAACCTAAAAAACTCTCTCGCACACTCATTTTTTGAGTACATGCATAGATTTATCGATTTCAAATCCATGACCACTTGCTCTGCATCATAAATAAGCGAAGGCGGACATGAGATGCGCTGGAATCTCCCACGATAATAAAAAATTCAGTCAGTGTGTAATAGTCCCATAAATATATGCAGGCAAGGACGAGGAGAGATGAGGTAGGTAACAGTATCAAATAATCATCATCATCGTCACGTACCCGGACTCATATACCAAATCCAACCAAGAGTTTTTTAACTACTAAAGTAATTGGTATCAGCGTGCTATGATATACTGGTGGCGGGGGAAAGGATCATTTACAATGCTGAAAACGACTAAACATTTTGGTGGAGAAAGGAAAGAAGAAAAGTTGTCCATTCCGGTTTTTCATTCCAGGTTACCTCCTGCTGGTGTGCAAGCCCGAGAGGTGACTATATCGCCTGCTGACTCAAAAATGGCTATGACTCCAGCAGAGTGTGGAGCTCAAGTGCAAGGTGAAAGTAGAGGAGAATCGTTTTGATACTGCTAAAGCAGTGCTGATGAATGAATGGAAGTGATATGATGGTTTGGCATGGTGTGTGGCTGATAAATGCAAAAGGAGTGAAAGAACAACACCGCATTCAACCAGGTATATCTATATCAATATATTTATTTAGCATTGCTCCTTTTCTGAAGTACCGTCTAGAACATTTAAGAAGTCTATACGCTAGCTTATCTTTTCCCCGGAAAACATTTGGTGAAGGTGGACGTGCCATTGCATGAGTTGTGGTGATGTAATAACAACCAAACATCTCAACTCTCTCTCTGTTCAAGCCATTTAAGTAAATGGAAACTTGGCATTGGATTTGTATATCATGCAAGACAAAACACGAAACAGCAAGTCAAGTGAGATTCGTTCTTGAGCATCACCACCACCACCACCGGGCATGAGCATTGAACTTGAATTCAGCACAGAGCAGCAACAGCAGCAGCAGTAGTAGTAATAGCTGGAGCAGCAGGCAACCAAAAATTTTCCCCATATACTAAACACCAAAAAGTAAGAAGTCAAGTTAAGTATAAGTTTGACCTTGATCATCAACAGCACTGCCACACACGGTCCTCACAAACATTTCCCCCATTTATTGAATGAAATTATGTGGAAATATGAAGAAACGACTGGGCTGTCGAGAAAACGTAATAATTTTGCCAGTAGTGCTCCTTTACAAAAGCACCAGCTATTTACACGGCTCTCAAGCCAAAAGTCTCCGTTTGAATAGTGTTATTATGAATCTTACCAAACTTGAGTAACATGCAGATTATAGAGATCCTAGTCACAGAATTGATGACGGCGATGACTATGCATGGCGACTGATGTTTGCTGCTTGCCACTTTTCCTGCTACCACCACACACACTATGGTGCTAAATTAAGGAGCACATGTTCCCTTATTCCGCTACACAGCATAATCGTCGTAAAAGGGTCTCTCTCTTCTACTCCTTGCTCTCCTCGTCCTACTCGCTCGCACACTTTGTGTCGTTCGTATACCAACCAACAATAACAATATTACACTATATAACCCAAGCTCTCGGCAGCTGCAGCAGCTAGCAGTAGTTTTCACTCCTTTTTGGCAAAAGAATGGAGAGTAAGAAGACGAAGAAGAGAAGAAGAAGATGTTGAGTTGCGAGAGAGCAGTTTTTTTCTTGCTCCGACCCGACGATTTGCACATTTTCTCAAGGACTCTTCTTCGAAGCTCTCACGCTTTTATAGCTCATAGTGGAGTAGTACTCTCCAGCAAGCTTGTTAGAAACATGTGCACCATACGGATTCTAGAAGTACATACACAGTAAGATTTTAAGTGAGCAAAATGTGTGCCCTTTTTATTCCTCTTTTCGTTTTATATCAAAAAGGACCTACAGTAAGTTGTACATTTATCCTGCATACGGGTTTTGTCTTGGTACATTTCTACCAGCAGCAATGTAGTATAATATGTTGCATGCACAAACTTTGTTTCTTTTCAAAGAAATAGGGACGACAATGCAAAAGGATTCGCACAATAAAGTACATTGCGAGAGCAAGGGAACGTTGTTTGCTAAGGGCCTTATGTCCTTAGCCATCGCTACTAGTACCAACAAGACTTACTTACTTTGGGTTGTTGTAAGGCTGGTATAAAGCCATCTAAATCAATAAATTGATCCTACTACAAGTAGTAGTAGCATTAGTACAGGGTAGTCCATGTGAAAGGTTAGGATTTTGCTGGTACAATATGTACAAATTCTATAGAATTATAAAAAAGGCTAGTCAAGGAAAAATGCGGTATTGCTGCCTTGTTCACTCTCCGTCAAGACCAAACCAGCGCCATCCATCCCTTGCAGGGATTTTTCTTTTTTTTTTGTTGGATTCTTGGCCTTCTAAACCACTTCCACCATCATCAAGTACAAACTACACGTTGTCAGCAAGAAGCCATCATCCAGAATTGAAAGGACTGAGCCAACAAGAGCAGCAGCGGAGATATTGTCTTGTGGGGAAGAGAAGAAAAAGCTTAATCTTTTCTAATGAGATGAGTATAATAGTATGCATTACAGCAGGTAATGTCATTTCAGTAATGAATAATGGATGGTATTATACTTGCTACTTACACACAAGTTCTAATAAGCAGTACAATGATGGCGATGTTGATGATCATGACATGTCATGTATACCATGCATGGTACAAAGAAAACTGGAAGCATGCTAAAACGTTACTTGAGCTTTACCATGAAAATAATGGAAGGAAATGGGAGCTTGAGGTGATTTTCATATTCTCCTAGAGAAAACCGGAGAAGGAAAAAAGGACCAGCGAGGACCAAACGACAAGATCCGCTATCCACCACCACTACCACTACTACCGCTAACAAATTACTTTTACTTTAGGAGCCACCACCAAAACGAAAGCTGTCTTGCTGGAAATGAAAAGGTTATATACAGACATGGTCGTTGTCTTTTGTGCTAGAATGTCATACATTAAGGTAAAAGTACCAGCGCCACTAACACCATTTCGATATGATTACACATTACATTACACTAATGTCATCCTGCGTGTCATCATAACTACTTATATCGATCTTCTCCTCCCCTCTCTCTCTCTCGCACACATTCTAGAGCTCTTCTATTTTCGTTTTTCTCTCGTCGAATGTGTAGTAGTAGGTGTAGCCTCGAACAAAAAAGTGCTCTTGATTCTCTGGTGACTGCGTCTATACTTTCCCAGATGCAGTCAAACTTTCCATCTTCATGGAAAGCCAAAGTACTTGCTTCTTCTTCCTCCGGCCAGACTACACTAGGTTTTTAAGAAAATGAAAAAAGGAATCATCTCTCTAAAATGATTAAGAAAAGGAGAGAGACGAAGATTTAGCTAGAGTAGGTAGACATTAGTGTACATATTATTACAACGACATGCCTGATTGTGGAAGGGTCTTTTCCAGCAAAGGCAAGATGTTCTCTTTTGTGCACGTGCTTGTCATCTTGCAACCATAGAACAACGCCACCATCATCACCAACCGTTCTCCTTGTGCTCCTTCAGGCTGCTCTGGCTTTTTAGATATTAAAGCCAAACCACAACCTTCAGAGAAAAAGTACAGAGCCATCAAGTCACCACCGCTGGCTCCAGCCTACTCACTTCCATAATATCGCCTTCGTCATCCTTTGTAATCATATCATATTGTTATGAATTTTTAGAAACGTAATGTACCTATGTAGCTCGGCTCATTTTGCTGCTGACGATCGTGATGATGACGAGGAGAAAGTGGATATTTTAATGTAAATGTAAAGTGCAATTTATGCTGACGGTTTTCAACTATCTGCAAAATATATTGTTTCTCTATAGGATCATTTCTACACTAATTTCAGGTGGAAAAGTGTCGTTTATAACAATTGCCGTAGCTGACAGTTTGGTATTTTTACTACAACACAGAAAAAGTCTGGCACAAACATATAATATAGCCAAGTGGTGGTGGATTCTCTAGAAGCTTGACACCTCGTTGTTTTCGAGCATCCTTTCTTTCTGAAACTGTATAGATAAGGGAAATGATATCATCCTCATCTCAGTAGTTGCATCTCTACATGCCGCAGTAGAACATAATAAGTAGGCACCTTATAAGTATACATCCTCATGGCTGCTATCGCATCTCCATAAAATGAGTTTCAAGAAGAAGCTCATATAGCCATGCAAAGCCAAAAGATGAAGCGATGTAAGTACTCGTCGTGTACAAGAATGCGGCCCTGCTTACAACAATCCACTTTTTGTTTTTCCTGTGGTTTTGCTTTCGCGAAACGTTGCAGAGGTATCCTGTCTCCAGTCGTTGCCAGAAATAAAGAGTCTCAACGTCCTGTCTCCCATTCCATCCAGGCAGTTAAGAAGAGATTCATAATAATAATGAAGGTCGGTCCTTTCAAAAGTTAAAAAGGTTAGGAGTGGTGGTGGTGGTGTATTCTAATTCTATATTATGCCATATATTATCATTACTACCACTAGAGTAGCTGAGAACAGAGAGAGAGAGGCAAATGCTTGTGGTGTGCAGTATACTGGAACTATTGCCAAAGCCAAAAAGCTGTAATTTTAGATTATTTCCATATAATATATTACACTGCGATAGTAAAAAAAAGTAAAGGGAGGAGGATACATATCAAAGAGATGGTAGAGGTTTTAACTAAAACGCAAATTAAACTGATGAGGATGTTCCTTCTTAAGAAGATTGTGTGTGTGGTGGTGGTGAATTTTGGAACCAAAATTGCTGTCCTGTCGTTCACGGTGGTGTCGTCGTTGTCTTTTTTTGCCTTTGTTTCGTTTTCGCTGTGCTAAACTAACATGCGGGGAGCAAAAAAAGAGAGAAAGAAAAATAGCTTACGCCAGACCTTTTATCATAAGACATCTGAAGAAGTAACGTAATTATTTTCAGGGTTTAAACAGGAAGAGAAAGCGATGAGGTTGAGGAGGAAGAGAAATAAATGAGGAAAATTTTCCAGGGAAAAGCGGATGCTGCTGCTGCATGTATATGTGTGTATGCAATAATTCGTTTTCTGCCTTTTCGGGTGGTTTTGGTTATCTGGTTTTCTTTAATCTGGGAAGCTGATCTTGTAGAAAATTTTTGCTTTTGTGCTAACCTGCCAGTTTTGTCGCCTCTTGTTCGCCACCATCCGTTGTGGCGGTGTTGGTCGGTGACAGTTTTGCGTTGGACATGCTTTTTACGGAGGCTTGCCCTGTGACATTACTTACACTGCAGCTTTGGCTGCAGAGAGAAGAAGGAGAGAATGATTTGCCAGCTACTAGGAGCAATTTTGAACAAGGAAGAAAAATACGTCAATTGTCCTGTATTTTATATCAAGATATGGGAAGATGGGTTAAAAGATGGGAATGTAGTGTGTATTTCGATGTGTACTCAGATTAAAGACTATATATCGCCAGACTATAAAAGCTGTATATACGACGACGTAGACATATGTATGGATATACGCTTTTGTCTGGTTCTGGTTGCGTGCTAAGCGGATTTCCCATTTGTCTTGCTCATTTTGAAAAATGGCTTTGAATTCTTTTGTGTGACTGTGCATGTCGCTTGCTTGTGTATCTCTGTGTTGTGCGCTGCTGCTTCTGGCTGGCTTCCTTATTGAAAAGAAGGAGGAAGATAAAGGGGAAAGGAATAAAAGAAAAATATTTCTGGAAAGAAGGAATTAGATAATTTGCCCCATTCATTTCACTTTTTTCTTTCTTCAGAGAGACATCCTCCATTTAACCCTTCTTGTGCAGTTGGGATCCTCCTTTGCAGTTTGATTGTCTGGATAAGATCATTTATTTCTAGAGTTTTTTTTGTGTTCTTGATGGCGATAATACTGACGATTGGCTGACACGAATATTGGTGGAAATTGGAAAGGATGTCAGTGCCAAATTGTAATTTATATCAAGATTTTGTCGTTTCACAATGGTAGAGGAAAGCTATTATGGTAAATGTGAAGGAAAAATAAATGAAATAACGAAATCAATTCTGAAAAATGTAAGTCACATTCATTCCTCGTAATGACCTCTGTCCGTCCCACCACGATGAAATATCTCCATAAAGACATTTCGATTTCAACACTAAATTCGTAAATGTAAAAGAAATTGCAGTGAAATTAAGTTGCTTCTGCCATTGGTTTACAGATATTAATTAATTGTGTTTACTTTTATCAAATTTACATGCCATGTTAGCAAAAGAGGGTTTATATGATATAATATTTTGCTTAATGAGTGGTGTCCGAACCTTTGCCGCTAAAATTGCATTAAAATGACCAATAATGACATTGTACTATTATAAAATGACCGATTGAACCAACCAATAAAGTTTCATTGGTCTTTAAGAAATTTTCTGCCCTTGCTGCTCTAGTATTTCTATCTATCGATTAAAGTTTTGTATATATTCGTGAGGTGTAGTGTAAAATGCAATAAAATTATACCTCACGCGACTGACGAAGCACAACCTGTTAGTTGTGACTTTATTATGAATATGAACAGACCTTTTACTTTCTTGTGGCTGAGACCACACATTATTTATCTCACATTCAGTAATTAATAAAACTTTTTTCATGCATTATTACAACTACACAGTACCGTGAACCATTTTTCATTGAAAAAGAAGTAATACGGTGGCAGTGTTCAATGCAATGCTGCACTATAATAATAAGTTGCTAAATTATAAGAAACGAATCGATAATGTGGTCATTAGTAGTGCACTATAAAAACTAACCAAGCTTTCTTGACATTATTTCATGTTGGTTCTAGTTTTTTATGACGACCTTTTTTCGTAAAAAATTAAGGTGTCACTTTTACTCCAACAGCACAATAATCAAATCTGGTGTAATGACCATATACATTAGCATAATATTACGAACTATACCTATTTACATATTGACATTAAAATTCAATATGTCAAATAAGCAATAATGCAATTTAATTATCCGAATACTTCTGATGTGAGTCATCAGATACCTTATTTCTTTGTAATTTCAAATTTTGTTGGCTCGAAACTACTAATATTATGGTCCTCGAAAAAAGTTTTTAATTCAACTCAAACATTCAGTTAAATCGCATAATTGCATTTCATGAGTTAATTGATCGTTATTCCACTTATCATTTAATGCAATCCGATCCAATCACTTATATATTCCAAAATACTAACATGACATTTCAATATGTCCCTTGAAGCCAAGTTCTAAAAACATTGAGTATAATGTTTTAATGTTCCAAATTCCCTCAACCAGATATTATAAGCGCACATAAAAGTACCTTTTTAATGTACATGTCGTCGCAAATTTGTTGATAGTTTCTCATCACTCCTACAAAGTTAACTAGCTCATTGCTTCCTGAAACTCGAAAATGTGTGGATCTATAATGCACATACTTCTCATCCAAACCAACACTTTTCTTCCACATGATGTCATCATCGACGTATTTTCTTGTAATTCTCCAAGCAAAGGACGATGATCAATAATTTGTCGCCTCGACTTGAAACAACATGCATACATTTTCAGAAAATTATGGGTTTCTGTGAACAAATCTGAGAATAATACATGTGTGCATGAATCATGATGATGTGCCAGGCTGTGAACACCAATATGAGCCTTAACGATGCTTCTGACATCTGATAAACTTGTTAAGAGTACATAGCTACACAAAAAGTATCGACTATACGATAATATGATTACGACAATCATGCCTTGAAGCATAAAACATGCAAAAAATGTGTTTGCAAGTGTGTACCTAACCAAAATAGTATAATAAAATCATTCGTCTATAATAATCGCTAATCACAGCGCATTACTATACTCTGACATTAATCATATTTATTTGCTACTAGTCGTCTCCTTGCTGTGCATCATATTTTGACCGAATAATGAACATATTTTAACGGTCTGGTATTGAGCGAATTTTAATGTCAAAAAAGATTATTAGTGTGGTGGCAGGAGCGATACATGTCATCAAATTGTAATTTGTTGACCTTACAAATTTTTATCTCATATTTTTACAGGGATACATTTTTAATGATTTATTTGTTATTGTTCCATGCTTTCAGGATAGTAGTATATTTTACATGGTACGTATGCATATTGTTATTTACCTCATAATCTCTGCTATTCCATGACATTTAATGTGTGTGCTAGCTTGTCCTCCTCCTTTTTGCTAGTCTTAATGTCATCAGAGCTATCATAATCGTCATCAGCATGAAAGCGAGACGTCATTGCCGGTACTAAGGATCCTTTTTTTGCTTAGATTTCAAGATTACTCTTTCACAGCCACCACAATGCTACGTACCAATCCAAGTCCGCAAAGGACATGTTTGCTGACAAATATTACATTTTGCCGAAAGGTTCCTTTTTTATTGACAATAATATTCTAGATTTGCTTAGTAGCTAAAGTCGTAGTGTTTACAATTTAGGCAATTAAAGGCTAATTTTGATATAGGAGCAATTTCATTTCCTCATGATGACGTTCATCTGTTTAAATACACGTATTATTGGGAAATGTCATTAAAAAGGATTCAAGGAGTAAAAAAGGGCGTTATACAGATCCGTTCTAGGTTAATAAATGTGTGAATAACTAGAGAAGTTGACTACACAAAAAATACTCTCCTCTATATGAACTGCTGTACTCGATGGACGAAATAAACTACAAAATCGTGTCTTAAGACTTTACGACGACTTTGCACAAAACTGCGGTCACTTTGGTAGTCACGGTCGGATCACATCAAGCGTAATAATAATATTTATTTGAATGAAAAAAAATGAAAAACTGTTCATTGAGTATGCACAGTTATTATTTGCTGATTGTCAACGCTTACTCACCTCTATATTTCGCGTTAATTCCAATTTAGACGACAGGTTGATTATTACCTTGAATTAAGCGTGACTATGCTCAAATGCCCGACGCAAATGATTTCATTTATATGGAAGAGGAGGCTAATGAAACATTAAAAATTACATAACCATTTGTACTTTTGTGCACTTCAAATCAAGAATTAAAACGATCCGTGTTGCCAACCTGCTGTTATCTTTATGCCCCTTATAAATGAAGCGTGGAAACGAAAGACAAAAAGTTAATGACGATTAGGTATTTTATGCTGAGTGTGATTTGTTAGCCTTTAATTTCAAAGCGTTTACACCAATTAGCAAAAAAACGTTACCTGCTTTTAAAATGTCAGGAATTAGCGTTTTAATTAATGTGAAGACCCTTTGCAAATATTTGAATTACATTTTCTAATGACTTTGATCACGAAATAAAATGATGTATACGCATCGTAAAATTAGGAGCCAATTTTCTGCACCTTAACCAGTCTGGCACGATCATTGAAACAAAGAGAATGTTGAATGCGTCACAAGGCGTATGTTTGTATGAGTAAGCAACATGCAACGCGTAAAATGAAGGGATTTTGCTTGTCAAAACGTACAAGCCGATTATAGTGACCACTATACTGACCACTACACGTTTCGTGTAGGATGTGGCAGCTTATTATGCTGTTTGCTTTTCGTGATGTCCCAATCTTCATAAAAATGGGGGAAATGACATTATTTCCGAAATGGTAGGTACTCATGAGCGTTTTTTTGTGTACTGCGTTGTATTTGTGGCAATTTAAACTTGACCTACGAAGAATTTTAAGCATATTATTCGCCAAGTTTTATTCCATCAATGCGGTAGTACAATATTCCTATATACGCAGCAATGGCCCAAAAGCAAGGTCAGTACTAAATTAAGGGATTAAGTATTCTTCTGGCATTCAACCTACTGTATAGAGAGTCTGTTGAAAGTTGGAAGCACACAGAGTTGTTCGAGGGCCCTTTTTGAGTTGATGCGTTTTACTATATACAGAGGGAAAATTGGCGCAGTTGTCATTACATCAGCAGGTTTCAAGATCAGCGTGCCAAATGTCAAGTTTTCTCAGCAAGAAACATCACACAGCAGCGGGGGTAGATTGGAAAATTTAATGAAATAAGCAATTTGTCGTTGCTGAGAAAGATATATAGAATGAAGAAATAGGAAAAGAAGGAGAAGAAGAGAATGTCAGCATTTTTTCTGGATTCTATTGAAGAGATTATTTAGCTCCTTTGCGAAAATTCGCAGAAAGTCGCTTTTCGCATATATGCATATAGATGGTGGATTAGTTTTCAGTTGAAAATAAATTAAAGATAACAAGCCCTATAAATTGACAGCTGTCGATAAAAGAGCATTTTACTTTACGTTTTTTTGCGTCTTAAGATTATTTGGAAAAAGGCGTACATCATCAAGATGATCTTTCAATATTTACTAATGCCGATCAGTGGAGAAGGGGATAGAACAACCCATTAAAATGCCAAGCGTTCTTTTCGAGACGATATTGGTGTCCCTTGTCCCGTTTCGCTGCTCTTTAATCTTCCAGTTGAGTAAAAACGTAAGAAAGAGAATGGGGAGTGATCAAATGCATGGAATTCCTTTGTCAGCTTTTTTCCTCCTTTCAACCAATACTACCAACACTCCACTCCTCTTTCTATGCTCATCTCATCTCCTCTTTTACAAATCGGCAAACAATGAATTCGTCTAATAATCAGCCATGATCTATCGTCTTCTAAGCTCAAAATTACTTGTTTCTCGAAAATCATGGAAAAAATACGGTGAGATATCCATTATCTCCACACAGCTTCTCCGGTAGTCTCTTTCCATATACCTTGAACTTTTCAATGAATAATTTATGAGGAATCCGTGATCACCCCATGCCACCACGTCAGACAAGAAGAGTCCAAACAATTACCTAAAAAGCCGTTCATTTTGTGATTCTAGATGAGCAAAAAAGTGGCTCATGATTGCATGTGTTTATTTTTTGGTTTCACTACAATATTTTTGATCCTTCTTAAGAGATGTAAGACTTTTTTTCTCAAGCTCGTATTTAGAACTTGATTCATTACTTCATTTGGTCCAGACGACAATGTAAACTTTTGATGCTAAATGCCTATCAACCGGCACTACCACCCACCCATCCATGACGTTTTGCAACAATAAAATCCAGAAAATAAATTGTTCAATCGTGCTCTAGTAATGCTGCATATCATTCCTTACTGCACGACATCAAAACATTTTTTTCCAACGTTGCGTTCAGTAATCAAATAAACACGCAACTAAAGTATGTCCAGTGCGTAAATGAGCTGACTTTTAAAAAATAATTACGAGCAAAGGTGTAAACCCGGATGTAATGCAGCAAGCATCATCAAATTGCATAATGATACGCATTCCCATCCAGTACCAGTACTAATTTGTGATTGAAACACGTATGAACTAAACAGGACAAAATTAATGAGACTTGAGATGGCATCAAGTGACTCACAGTCAGTAGTGGTTACGAGTAGTGATGTCCGAGTTAAAACAGCTTTGTGCGTATTTGCGTATGTGTGTGATCAGTGACCAAGATTTAATGCGAAGATAATGATGATGGTGACGTCTGACAACAAGTACTACAAGCAAAGTGATGATACTGATGAGGGAGGAGGATGCCATGATTATTACAGCGAAACCAATTGCTACTGACTGCTGATCTTCAATCTTTGTATCTTCTTTTTTCAACGCTCTATTATAATGCTTCTCATCTTTTGAAACCAATTTAGAAAGGGAAACCTTGATCTTGTTCAAGGTTACGCCTTTTGTATACTACTGCCATTGCAATTTGCAATTATTTGTTTGTTTGTGGTGACGACGGTGGTCGTGGTCGGTCGTCGTCTGCTACTAGTTTTTTGATTTGGTCTTTGCAAGTTTCAGTTTTGAGAAAGAATGAGTCAGTTTGTCTGTCATGTTTTATTCAGAGAGATGCTTTTGCTTTTATTTATGCTGTTAATGATAACAGCAATAAAAAATGGGCCTGTCAGTTTAATAGCGACACTGGCACTGAGGAAAACATTGTTTTGTAACAGATATGATGACTGATGACTATGTCGATTTTTTTTGCATCTTACAAACCAGTAGCCAAATTAAAAAAGTGTGAAATCTCCACCATCACATATACAGATAGTAGTCTGAATCAGCTAATTATTACAAAATCAAACTTTTGCTAGCACAACGCAAGAACAAGACTGACAAGATAGCAGCAAAATTAAAATGCAAAGTGCCTTCTATTTGAATGCTGTGCCTACGTACGTCCGTCCGTATATACATAAAAAGTCACAAGCGTACACGTACGTTCAAACTCTTGACTTTTATTTGCAAGCGTCCATGTCGCGTGGTCCCTTTTGTCTTTTGCAGATTAAAAACGTAGCTCTCTGTGGCATTGGATTGAATTGAAAAATAGACAACGAAGGAACGAGAAGGATGCCATATTTTGTGCACTATCATCATTATCGGCTTATAATTTTACGAATATTACGACCGTATTATAGCTAGTGTGGGTGACATGATTTCATTTTAACTTTTTCATCATCGTCATTATCCCCATCGACAATAAGCCAAAGAATTATTAATGCGGGTATACAATTTCAGTTAATTATTATCATTTAAATTGCACATTTTAGAAACGAGTCGAGTAAGTCATGAGTAATAATGAGAAAGATTAATTGACACACACATACACTCATGGCATTGGATGGTTTTGTTTTCTTTTAGTGTTATTGATACATGAACTATTTCTGATGACTGATTAATATTCTTCATCTAACGGTCCTGTTATTGGTCACATACACACATCTGCCCCTGCCCTGCCTAAAAGTTTGACAATCAAGATCATCCATCAAACGCGGTTGTTGTGCAAGTGGCGCATTTAACACTGCAGAGGGTGCAGAGTGCAAATGCCAAAACAGTAATGAATCTGCCATTTGCACTTGGTTAAAAGCGATATTGACCGTGCTGGTGACATATGGTCAAAACAATGAACTCTGGTTGATGAATGTATATTATGCAGTAGCATAATGCGTAGGTAGGGGTTAATATGATGACGTAATATCCATATAATAACTTAATAATGACTCTAGCAAATCGGATTGAAAAAAATGGCTCAGCTCTGTCGAGTGTTTGATAGTTTTGAAATTAGCATGATTATTAAAATGAATGGCAATTAGCAGGGAGGGCTCTTCTGATCTCATTTGAGTTGGTGAATGAGACGAATGGATAATTAGCAAAAGCCAAAAAGTAACCGGCCGGCCGGCCTGTTTCGGTTTGAGAGAAGCACCTATAATATACATAGGTCCTATAACTATAGCACCTTTCCATTTTATGCCCGTCGGATGCTGCTTTACGACTCGAAAATAGTGCTCTAAAATCCCAAATTTTCCATAATTACTTGGACAAAGCCTAACGCATGATGGTGTATGAAAAATGTACGGCAACAGTAGAACTGGCTCGTCGCCATCTCTATAAGCACTACTGATGAAGATGATGCGTGGCAGAAATCAGATGCAGATGTTAATGGACTGTGATTGTGATTAGTTGACGATAACGCAGGTGACAAGCAATGCATGTGCATACAAAATAGTGTTGGCATAATACACCAGTCACTGGTGACCAGTGTTAGAGGCTTTATTGCCAATTAGCTATCATCAAAATGATCGTAAAAGATGTCAGATACAATGATGTGGAACGGTCACAGAAAAGCAATGCTACTAATTACATGACCAAGCTTTTCGTTATTTTTAATTGCTTGATGGTGATTAGTTTGATATGATTAGCTGGACCAATTTTTTTAAAAGTTTCCATTCTGAAATACTTTTTACGATGAACTTATTCCATTCCATACAACAAGATGCCTCCAGAAACTCACGCTTAACGCTTGGTTTTCAAATGGTAGTTTTATTAGTAAAAATCTGTTAGACATTATGCCTCCATGCCCTTATTCTTAAAGCTTGGTAAATTGCATTAGTTCTTGATGATTGCTTATTGCTTCCCATTACGGAAATTACTCGTCCCGCACTTGTAAAGACCATAATAAGCAATGATCATAAAATCTTGATTTTTCCCTTCCCATTTATCCTTCCAGAAAAGGAGGCGTGTCACATTATAAAAATTGTTAAACTACAGGAAAATTTATGAAAATTTGACCTTATTTCATGACTACAGGCAACGATCATATCGACTCAATAATTGTTGGTTTACTGCCCATAATATATTATGCATATCCGCGTCTGATCAGATTTTTGCGTATTCGTGGCTCGTAGTGTGGCGATAACATTTTTTAAAAGTACCTGAAATTATCTCTTGAAGAAGGACAAAAATAGGCGTACGAGGAATGCATGCACGAAGTATTTTTGGTTCATTCATTTCATTCTCATTTGGACACATGTTATTCGCGTAACAAGTGGAATGAGCCTTGCATTGATTCGTTTTTTAAAAAAATCGATGGTTTCAATGCAAATGTCACAACAATATTTAGCGATAAATTATGCGTGCCCTATACCTATATAAATGCTAATAGACATTTTAAAAATGTTTCAGCATTCATAGATTCAAGCACACTCCGTCGTTAGCACAATAATGGCTTAATTGGGGTTCTGAAATATTATAATGTCTGGTCTTGTTGAGTTCCTTAAAAAGTCAGTATGCACCTTACTGGTGGTGGTGTCTCTATTGGTTTTTGAATTTGACCTGTTCTTGTGATTGATCTGATCCAATTCGAAAAGAAAAATGAATGATCCGACGATATGGTCCCTATTACATGTCAGTAGTGTCTTCCATTTTCTGCCCCAGTGCGTGTGCTCACGCTCTCCATGTTAACATTGTCTTGCGTCGGGATGGACTCCACCTTTTTTTAAAACAATTGTTCACACAGTCCAAAAGTCAATATTGCAGAATTGATGACACCACCAGTAAAGATATTGGTATCAGTGTACATAAATGCGATATGATATACAATAATCATGCCCATTTCATTAAATTTTAAAAGAATACTGATAAAATATTTCGAAATAAACAAAAGCAATATCGTGAAATCCCAAAAGGTTTGTCTCGGGAGTAGAAGTGGGCGGTGTACAAAATTTTTTTTGGCAGTAAACGTGCGTTATAGTTATCTCATTCAGCATGAATGAATGTTGATGATGACATTTTTTGACATTGTGTGCATTTCTTCTCTTACGACTTGATTGGGAAAAAAACAACGAGATTATTGTGAAAATTATTACTGCTGTTGCCAATTGTCTTTACTGTTGATATTGAACTAGAAACTAGATAAAAATTGCATGTAATTGAAATAAGCGAGGAATGCAAAATTTACTAGAGCAAAATGTGAAATGATATAGGTTTATGCTAAATTGATTGCCGCCGCCAAGTGCCACGACCAACGGCATCATCTTGTCTGCGCTATTAAAATATTCAGCTCTAATGAGAAATTATATCGAACACTATGTGATTATTAAACTGTCATATTCATATCAATATCAACATTATTTGCCACCAATTTCTAATAAATTGGTCATGAACACTACAAAAGTCAGACCGTAATCAGAAGAAAAAAAACTACATGCACAAAAAGTTTGCTAGCTTAATAAAAAATTTACTACATGGAAATATTCCTCTAGAACGTCAAAAGTGCATATAAGAGAACAAGTTGAAAAAATTAGAGCGTGAGATTTTCGTAAACAAGTAATAATTCATAGAGATTGACAAGGTCAAAGGGATTGTTTTGCTATCTAAATAATAAATGCAGTTTAATGCAGTCTTGTACCCGACGACGTCGCATGCGCCATAATACGTATTACCGCTACTACGTTTATAGTATCAGCGGCAGTGTTATAATATAATGATATTATTAGGTAAGCCACTTTGATTGCAACGAAAAAAAATACATATGCTGGGTTAAAGTTGGGTTTTCAGACAACACCCAATAACCCAAACATTCGTATCACCTGTCAAACCATTTTTTTAATAAATTTTGGCTGTGCGCTAATGGTGGCGGAGAAAAACATATTGTACCTAATCAAACGCGGTTACAAAAAAACTGAAAGGTAAAGTCGTAAAAGAAAGAAAGGTTCAGTGAGGAGACGTTCAACGAACTTAAAACAGCAGTAAACCTAATGATGATGACGAATACGATGATGGTAAACGATACTTTTATTTGACAATAATTCTGCAAGATAAACAAAATGCCAAACCGTTACTGGCCTATTTATAAAAAATATTGAAACGGATAACTCGCTCTCTCATCTTGTGTGTACTGCATTATTTAGCATACATTATACCCAACGATCCAAAACTCCAATAATTGGCAACGATAATCATGAAGATTGTGATAATGTGATTAAGTGTATGAGGGAATGATGAAGATGACCATGACGGTGACGTTGACACTTTCACGCTCAACAAAACAAACGTGAAACCTAATACAGTAAAATATAGTGCCTGCTTTGCTACCACCACCACCACCATCACTGCCAGAACCAATAATAATATGCCACCCTCAACACAATTCAGTCGCCGTTTCCTTTCCTTGGAGAGATGATATTCTATAATCACTTCATTACCTACCTATATACATTGTATACTCTTATATCCAGTAATAAACTCTTTTTTTTATCTACCTCAGAGTTGATTACCCAAAATAACAGACTGTTTTGATTGAGATTGTGGCTTTGGGCAGAACAAAAAGTATAAAAATGTAGGTAATCTTCCACCAACAAATAAACTTAACCTTCATCTTCATTCAAACCTGCTTTTATCTTTAAGGCACATCACCCGACGATCACCCCCATCATCAAAATTTGTACTTTTGTTTCAGGAGGAGAATGTATTTTTAGCGAAAAGGATATAAAAATTGATACAATGTTTACATTTTTTTGGGCGATTGGACAATGGTCTGGGGGAAATGTGATCTCACAGGGTAAATAATGATAATGATACTCCTGCTCCGTTACGGTCATTATTATTATTATTATTTTATACGTACATAAAAAAGAGGAGCACGTTTCGTTTACTCGTTTTTCGTCAAGCCACAAAATAGTAGGCATGTCATTGCAATAAAGAATCCAAAGTGAGTACAATGATTGCTACCAATAAAATGGAATGATGAGCCCCTTACAAAACGAGTGATTGATTGGAAAAAGTAGACAATGATGTGCGTAATGTCTGCAAAATTGAGAGATTTATGCACGTGTTGTTGTGTTTGTGACGTGACAGGGTACATGCTACACACAATCACAAGCTACCATCATCCCCGTTGCGTTCATTTTTTATAGTCAAACTGATCCTCCTGCGATGATGATGATGATGCTGATGATAATACACGCACATCACGACGTACATGACACAAAATGCCTATTCCATATACCTAAATTATTTAAATGTGTGTGTGTAGTGGAGGAGACCTTTTAAAATAATGATTTCAATCTTTCGAGAGTTTACCTATTTATTATTTATAATCATAAATTGAAGGGAAGAGTAGAGCAAACATAACGAATCGACGGATATGAATGCCTATAGCAAGAAGAGAAGAAGAAGAAATACCTGGCTCTAAATTTTTAAGGGAATGGAAAGGGATGAATTTTTAATAGTCCACAGAAAAAATTGAATGTCAGATGTGAACTTTGGATGAAATATGGGCAACCTTAAGTCATTCATCGTAAAAAAATAGCATAGAATATTATTTTGCATATTAATATTATTAGATAGCTATTTAAAGATAGTTAATAGTCTATACGCTTCTTAAGAGTGAAATTATTATTAAAAATATACTTTAATGGATATTGAGTGAGTATGTGCTCTTTTAGTGCTAATAGTAGCAAATACATTTGTTTTCGGTATTGTTAATCCTGATTCACGGTCTGCGCCGCCGCCATTGTTGTGTGTGCATGTCCCTCTTGTACTGTCCCGACGACCGAGCTCATAATAAAATTTTCGTACCTTGAGTCACTTTTTCCATTCCAATAAATTCAATACTTTTTACAATGTCAAAAAACACGTCAGTTTTTGGAGGAGGTGGGATACACACCCTAGTTTTGGATACTATATTAATTGGTCTCTCAAAAAGCGGCAGCAGGTGTCAAATCAAAAGTATGTTATTCTTATGCATTTTTAACACCTGCGGACAAAAAGGGACCTTCTTGAACTTCAAAGTCCAAAAATAATGAAGTGTATCATTATAATATGCTAATTTTTCAATAGCGCACGGCGATCACAAGGAAATGGATAAATGCAGTTGGAAATGAACAATCTTTTAATTTTTCAATCAAGCCATGCAACAGTGTCAATATATACTAACCTTGCAGACCAAAGAAGACTGAAAGTCATCACAAGAATGAATCAAATGATATAGTTTGCTCTTTAGAAATTGTTTTTTTTTCTTCAAAAATTTGTTTTAATTATGTTATTGTTACATTTTTGTTTATTGACAAATCGAGTGCCAAAGAGCTTGAATACAGCTCCAATACAAACCCTACTCACCACCACTGATGGGTGACGTCTGCAAAAGTCTTTGTCGCGAAGGGTAAAAAGCGAATGCAAGCAGCGAACACTCTTTGCACGCTGCTGAATTGCGAATAGAATTGGTGCACCAAAAGGGTACCCTTTTTGGATGGGACAATATTTATTATGAACGCCGACTATGACGCAGTGGTGGTGTGTCTGCTTCTCTCACTTTACGTTATCATCATGCGTTACATTTTTACATGGGATTTTGGATCCCCCTTTTTCCATTTCCAACATTGGTGGATACTTGTGGCGGAGTTGGTGGTGTGGCGCTTGGCTTGGTTTGATGATGATGAGCTTGCTATCTATGACTCTGGCTTAAGGCTATATGCCATATATATTTACATGCTAACCGACACTATAACGGTAACAGTAACGATGCTATACGCTGAGGATACAAAATGTATTGGCTGATGTAATCCATCTAATCGCTGTGTAATAAAAATACGTAATCATATTGTAGCAGGATCCTCATCACTGTAGTTTTTTGTATTGTTGTTGCTTGATTCATTCATTCATGGGAACAGGGTGGTTCCGAACAGTTTCCAGAGTATAAAAGCCTCACAAAGATCGTTGTAATGTCACACTCAGCTTCTTCCCTCAGTTCAGTTACAAACCTCTTATCCCATTCTCTCTATCTCCTCACCTTTTTTTGAGTTTTCAACTCAACTTCAAAAACCATCATCATGAACTCCGTAAGAAGGATATATTATTAGCAAATATTTTACTAGAAATTATCGAAATCGGTTAAAAAAAGTGAAGAAAAACCATCTCAAAATATTTCCAAGAACCAACTAATCGTTTTCTCTCTTTGTGTTTTCTCTCTCCCTTGTGAATCTACAACAAAAATAGGCCGTTGTTTTCTTTGCCATCATCGCCGCTGCCAGCGCTGGAGTTGTTGGCCCCGCTGCCTATGCTGCTCCCTACGCCGCAGCTCCTCTTGGATACGCTCACGGACTTGCCGGTGTATGTCTAATTTTAAATATTATAATTTGGTTCATTGTTGCGCTGTTGTGGTGGGGGTGTGGACAAATCATTGTGCTACCGTAATGCAATCGCTGTGAGAATTCACATAGCAGGACTTTTTCTCTGTTCCAATATTCCAAGTGGGGTTACCCCGTCCTCTTTGACAAAATATGCTCACGCGTTTTTTGCTCAAAGATACGGATAACGGTTTCAATGGTCCAGCGAGCGAGTGTGCACCATGATTTGACAAGATTTTTAAAATGTTTGCAAATTCTATTTATTCCTCTACTAACTAAAGTATGGCTCATATGGTTCATATGGTCTTCCTTATCAGGCCGCTTACGCAGCACCTTTGGCTCACGCCTACGCTGCACCAGCCATCGCTAAGGTCGCTGCGCCCGTCGCATACGCTGCGCCCGTCGCTAAAGCTATTGCCCCAGTCGCTGCCGTAAGTTTTTAATAGAATATGAGACGACGAAAGTCGCTTAACGGTAATATAACGGGAAAAGAAAATAGATCATAAAGCCAAGGGAGAAATCTTCCATGCGCTAATTTGTTTCAGGGTCTGTTTCTGCTTCGACACAATATATTGTGTTGAATTGTTTGTACTGAGTAGTGTTTTAAAATAACCGTTCTCCTCCATAATTTTTTCCAGTATGGTGCCTACCCAGCCGCTTATGGCGCATACGCCTCTCCTTTGAGCTACGGAGCTTATGCCGCACCAGTCGCTAAGGCCGTCGGAGTCGCTGCACCAGTCGCTGTGAGTGTAATATACATATATACCCCCCTCCCCCGATTGTCAATGACCAATATTTGAAATTGTTTTTTAAAATTATTCTCCAGTATGCCGCTGGACCAGCCTACGCTCACGCCCCAATCGGATATGCTGGCGCTTATGCTGCCCCGCTTACGCCAAGGCTGCCATCGCCCCAGCCTACGGAGGACTCGCCTACGGAGGTGCCCTCGCCCACTATTAAACAGTATTTATTAGAATAATTTAATAATTATTGTGTTAAATCTATTTAAGATTCCTAAAAAATACCCTTCCTATTTTTATACATTTTGTTACTGCAATCTTTAAAGTATTTGACATGTTACCCCAGAATGCAAAGACACTCTCATCACTGTCCATTTAAAAGAATGTTACAGCTATTCGAGAATAAAGTGATGACATAAAAAATTTACCTGAAAAACAGCGAAGAAAATAGTTTTCATCATTCATTTATTTGTCCATATATCTCTTCAACTTCCCGACTGTATTATGTCGATGATTAAAAACCTCATTTTCATGACCATATATTGTAAACATATTCATTCATCATCACACTAACTCTAGCAGCTTCTAGCTGCTGAATATAATCTTCAATGCGATGTGAATACAGATAAACGACTTGGAATACCATTCCCATTTTACTTACAAAGTCACTGCCTTTTTATAACTTTGATCCATCACATTATCCCAGAATAACTGGATATTGCTAATAAGGATTGATTGGATGGGTACTTTTTGGAGAGCTCCGACAATTTGTAAATCCGGGGCTTTCCATTTAACTCAACAGAACCAGCTATTCAGCTATCCGTCCAATATGAAGCTGTGTATTGTCCGTGAGTAAATGCCTATTATTTAATCATTAATTTCATTTTGTTAGTTTATTAACTTTGTTTTCTCCTGTGCAGTGAATGCGTTCAACGTTCTAGGGGAAGAGAATCTCACGTTGCCCCTTTCCGAATTCCAATTTTGCATGGACGCTATCATGGCTTTCCACTTGCGACGGGAGACAATGCAGATGCACAACTCCACATTGTACCTCATTCTCAACTCAAACAGCTGTGGTGGCGGCTTCGGCTTCCTTCATGTTGTGGAAACTCTGCTCTCTGCCTGCAACACAGCTTAAATTTTACACCGGGATATCGGGATAATCGGGGGATAATAAGTGCATGTATAGTTTAAAATCGAAGCCAGTGCATTTTATGAGCATGTTTTCTAACGCTTATCATCAACAAGCAGTTTAGGTAGATAGTCTTTAGCATATTTTTATGGTGACCGCCGTGGTCACATTGTATTGTTGGATGGAAAGTTGAAATAAAACTTTCGTATGTGGTGTTCATTGTTCATCGTAAACTGAAGACTTAATTGTTCGTATGCGTATATAAACCCGTTCAGTATCATCCAGTAAAGTACATTCAAAGATGCTGAAATTGTTCCAGCACAGTTTTTCGAGGCTGAGTAGGAGCGGTCCTGCGGCACTAGGTAAGTGGAAGCGAAAATTCTCTACAAAAACCTTCAGTGATTGCACTCTGCTTAATCAAGATTGGCAAATGAAGGTGTAAATTGTGCATTAAATTGTGTTTTGTTTGTTTCGTTTAGGTCGGTTGTCGACAACGGTGTCGGCAGTGGAACAAAATCCGGTAAAAGAAACTAATAAGGACTCACAGCATGAAGCAAATATTGACATTGCTGCAAGACGTGTAACTCAACACGAAACGGCGGAGGAGGTCCAGGAAAATGTTCAGCGTCAACGGAATCCGTATGTAAATGAGCAAGAGGAAAATTTCACACCCTATCGATTTGTGTATCCAGAATTTTTGCCAGACCCCAATTTAAAATGGAGGAATCGGATTCGAGAAAAGCTGGAACGGATGGACATGCTAAGAAGGCGTGGAAATATTGATATTCCGGAGTTTTATGTTGGTAAGTACGCCAAGTATTATGATTATGATGTCCAGCCAAGTAGTGGCCCCAAAATTGTATTGCATCAATTGATAGGAAAAAGTATTATTCATTTCGAGCATCATGTCTGATTGCAACAAAGCTGAGAAGGGTCATCCGATTCAGTTCAATTACAAAAAGACATGATGCTGATTAATACCAAAAACATTTGTTATACCAACTATTCTTTGTGCAATGTTTTAAATGTTTTGGTTTTATTAATTCCAGGGAGTATTTTAAGTGTGACTGTGTCTGACCGTAATGCACCTGGAAAAACCAATACATTTGTTGGCATCTGCACTGAACGAGACGGGAATGGAATGCGAAGTAAATTCACGCTGCGAAATGTGGTGGATGGACATGGTAAGTATACGCAGATTTAAGCAATAGTTATTTAGGTAATCACTTTTCTGCAATTTCTCACTCTAATCTGGTGTCTGCTTCTATTATTGACAGGAGTGGAAATATGCTACGACCTGTATAATCCTACCATTGTTAATATAACGTGCCTGCGCCTTGAGAAAAGACTCGATGAAAATCTCAGATATTTGAGGGATGCTCTTCCGGAATATTCAACCTTTCCCTTTGACATGTTGCCAGAACTAAGGGCGCCTGATGCTCCAGTTCCCATTAACCCAATCAGGGTCAGTAAAAATAATGGCCCAAATGCACTATTCTCATTGCCGATATATTTTTTAATGAGTCAATCTTTTTTTCAGGTCAAGATGAATCCAAAACCGTGGACCCAGAAGTGGCATTTATGGTACTTGCAGGGGGTCGAGGATCTTGGTCCATTGGACGAAATTCAAATTAGAAAGCAAAAAAGACACGAATTCAGCATGGGAAAGGACACTGAACAATACGATCTTATGAAAATTTACAGGTAATTGTAATACGGTCGTTAATTTCATTTTGCTACCGCATCTAACTGACAGGTTAAAAAAATAAAAACTTTTTATCTTTAGATCCACAATTCCTGCCGAAGATCAAACGGAAATATACAGCGAGGTGCATCAGCAATTAGCCAAAATGACAGCCTCACTAAGAAAGCAAAAGAGGAAGCGGACGTTTGTCAAGCCACAGAAAACTGTGTAGTATATAGTCCATAGAGTCACTTTAATTTTAAAAGGTTTATGTTTGCGTTTTCAACTCTTTATATCTTTATAAATTATAAAAAGCGACATGGAGTGAGTGAGTCAATAAACAGAAATCATAAAGGTGTGTATAGTAGAAGAAGGAGTAATTTACGTCCGCATCACTTTGTTTGGGCGAATTATGTAGATTGGTAATGCATTGAATGCTGCACTGATTACTCAGCACATTGCATGTTTTTAAAAGAAAGATTGATGCTCGAAATCTGGTTTTTGGCTCAGTTGATGAACTGCAGCACTACATAAAAAGATACATACTCGTACCTGCAGGCTTGTGTAATCACCCTATTTTTGTCAAGTGATTAGTGATTGTGATTAAATGAAGAATATTTTTTTAATAGTGATTGGTGATTAGTGATTAATGTCGATCCCAATCACTGGTGATTAGGTGATTAAATGCTTGAAAAAAATGCAAGTTGGATTAGGATTAGTGATTAAGTTTATTAATAGATTATTTAATTTGGCAATGTAATGTAGTAACAAACTTTATGCTATGCTGTCATTACCTTTTCAGTTCATATGTGGGCTGTGTGGTAGTGATCTTTTCACGTACCTACCACAGTGCCTCAGGTTACGTACCTACTGTCAACGTACCTATACTATAGATAATATGAAAGCAATTACATGGAGGCAGGACTGCAGTGAATAACCAGTGATTAAAGGGTGCTGGTTCTGGGATTAGTGATTGTGATTAAATACAAAAAATATAAAGTGGGATTGGTGATTAAGTGATTAACTTAATCACCAATCCCAGTTTGAGGATTGGTGATTCTAATCCGTGATTACACAAGCCTGCGTACCTGATGTGGGCTTCGCCCACGCTTTTCAAAGGTGCGAACAAAAAGCAAAAAACATGAAACATTTTTGTCATCATCAGAATTGAACCAGTCATTTTAATGGCTCCATTGGTCCGTGCAAAAGAACACTCATGATCATAATGCCCCAAGGCATTGCATCCTTCAGAACAAGTACACAATACACATGAGGGTGCTCGTCAGGACTGGTAACATGATAATTGTATGCCCAATTGAAATTTTATGATACAAAATGTTTTATGATCTAGCCAACTAATTGACAAGGATAGCTCTTTCATGGTTTCTCATGATTTTGATTGTAAGACTTTTTCTAATAAAAAGTAAATTTTCTAGTCGATAGAGAAATCAAGAAACATGTCAAGGTTCTAAATCATCCGTGGTTCGCTTTTATCATTCTTTTTCCGTTAGTTAGCTTCCCTATATCCAAACTCATCTTATTTTTCCCCAATTACCTATCTGAACTCGTCTTTATTGCTGTATTCTGCTGAAACAAACTTGCAATTGGTAAAAATACTAAAATACCAATTCTGACTATATGCTGCTTTGTAAAAATTTGGCATTGAAAATAAATCGGAGTCGGAACGACGAAAACTACAATAGACGCTATTACTGAAAATGTATGAAAAAATGCAAAGTTTACACTACTGACGATACATATATTATTATATTATTGTGGGGTTCCAGTTGTGGGAGCAGAACAACTATATTTCAAGCGCATGCATATATGCAATTATTCAAAGGCAAGCCAAACAGCGTCCATCACCGTGTGAGCTGAAGACGAAGAGCAACTAAAAAAGTGGAAAGGGTTAACTCGGAGTATTTGTTATGCTTACCTTGTTTGTTAGTACTACTTCTTCTTGTCTCGTGTGTCTACATTTTTTTGGGCGAACATCGTTTTATGTTTCTTCTCCCTCATCAAAAAAAAAGAGAGACTCGCTTGTATATTTTTATGGACATACGCATGGGATGATAAAGCTCATGAAGATTCCTACGTGCTCATGTTTTTTATTTAATAATATTCATTGCTTGTTGCATGTATATGCAGTAAGTACAACTTACACATGTACTGGCTGACTGACTGAAATGTATTATCAATCTCCTTGAAAAAAATCTGATGTGACGATGTGTGAATGTAAAAATGTGATATACACAGACATGAGACGGGTTAACTGCATAAATCCATTATGCATGAAGACGTACTCGTGTACTGGTAAACTGAAGCAACTAGCAATAATAAGCACACTTTGATTTTGCACAAAAGTATAACAAAACAGTTTTTTTGTCAATTTGCTCATTTTAAAGGCCAAGAAAGTGAGTCATAAAAGTGTTTTCCTTTTTGTGTTACACGCATAATAGCATCATTAAAATAGAAAATAGTACTTTTTTTGTTTTGCTGCCTTGTTGCTTGCACAGGTGCAAAACTCAAATATTTAGTTTGGTTGGGCTGCATTGCGCAATGGAACTCAAAAAAACTGTGATATTGTGCAATGAAAAATATTCAATTAATTATTAGAATAAAAATCCCGAGTGAAAATTATTCAATCCCGGTGGTAGCTGCTGCAAGTACTTTGATTTCATGACATGCAATTATTATATTAGTTTGTAAGATTGATCATGACAAACGCCAGGGCATTCTATACAATTGAACTCAACAAAACACAATGGACACTGCCGGAAAAGTATCAGACCCTGACTCCCGTTGGGAGTGGGGCGTATGGCCAAGTTTGGTAAGAAATGCAAAAGTATCGAAAATACATGTACACCTGCATTTCCACACATAATTATATATTTTTCATTGGCAGTTCGTCCATGGTCGTTAAAAAGAATGAGGATGGGACCACAACGGACACGGAGAAAGTTGCCATCAAAAAGTTGGCCAGACCTTTTCAGTCCGCCACGCATGCAAAGAGAACGTACAGAGAGTTGCGGATGCTCAAACACATGAATCATGAAAATGTACACTTTTCACACTTTCCACTTTCTCAATGAGAAAATATTTTTTAGACTCCAATCTTGTAATCCTATAAAATTTTACTTTAGGTAATTGGACTAATTGACGTGTTCACCCCTTCCACATCACCAGATGCAAATTTTCAGGACGTGTACTTGATGACTCCATTGATGGGCGCTGACTTGAACAACATTATCAAGACGCAGAAACTCTCTGATGAGCACGTGCAGTTTCTGATTTACCAGATACTCAGAGGTCTCAAGTACATCCATTCTGCAGGAATTATTCATAGGGTATAAAAAAGGAAAAGCCCTTTTTATTTGCAGTAATAAAAAGTATTTTTTTTTGCAATGAGATTAAAATTAATTCCATACATCGTAGGATTTGAAACCTTCAAATATCGCCGTGAATGAGGACTGTGAGCTAAGAATCCTTGACTTTGGCTTGGCAAGGCCCACGGAAATGGAAATGACAGGCTATGTGGCAACAAGATGGTACCGAGCACCTGAAATTATGCTCAACTGGATGCATTATAATCAAACTGTGGACATTTGGAGCGTGGGCTGCATTTTCGCAGAGTGTCTCACGAGTCGAGTTCTGTTCCCCGGCACAGATCGTAAGTCTCCAAAAAAGTAGTATTTTGTCCAACCAGACAAGTAAATGTCATACATAATAATATTCCCAGGGCCGTAGTATATCTAATTTTTACACAAAAAGGTTAAAGGTTAACTTGCCACACTGTTTTGTATTTTTCTGTAAATGAACACGAAAATTGTCTACGCCAAAATGACGACGTCTCTTGCTTACACAACTGACGCACAAAACATTTTTTTACCAAAAAATGAATATGAATCCGAAAATAGACATAAACCAATTAAACTTAATAATGGAATTGCTGGGAAAGCCCAGGGATACTCTTTTGGAAAGGATTACCAGTGAACCGGTAAATATAAAAAACTCTGTCACAAAATTGTGATTTAAATATGAGTGCTGATATGCTGCCTGCAAATTTTAATGCGTAACTGACAAATCAGCTATATATAATGTATACTTTTTCCTTACAATACGACAATCAGCCTTTCACAATGCACATCATATCGTCAATTTTGTTCTTTATCCGTTATAGGATACATGCCAAATTAATGTTCTCTTTCAAGCTTTTTAAATACCAATTGCATATTACTACTACAACATGTACATATAAAATATACGTGAAACCAATCAACAAGCCAGAAACACATTACTACTACAAGCATTACACGTGCTACATTAACTAATATTCATTTTGAAAAGGTAGTCAAACTGATGGACTCTTGCCATTTCATGATGAAATGAAATTTATTATAAAATGTAGAAAAAATAGAAAAGTTTAAACCCAAAGACATAGCCTAAGATTATTATGATTAAAACACATGCTTTCGTTAATAATATTTTGTAACACAACTGCTTTCTTTCCCAAGATATTGACCAGTTGATCCGCATTATGGCATTAGTGGGGACACCTCCAGACGACCTTCTTGCACGTCTTTGCTCTGAAGAGGTATCTGCATTAAACTATATACAAAATCAAACATTCCTCCTCCTCCTCGTTTCTCATGTTTTGTCTACCGTTTCAAAATGAATATTTTGTTGTCAAATAATAGCACATACTGAACCAACTTACTTTTTAACACGTTTAGCGCATCACCACAAGCTTTAAATCAGTTTAAAACACTAACATGCTAAAAATTACCTGACTACGCCTCATTGTAAAAAAATTTGCTTTACACGCTTTTCGAAATTAGTTTTACATCTCCTCGTGTCCGGTTGTATGAACCATGATAAGACTTAACCAATTTGTCGTATGATGATAACAGGCTAGAGTTTATATTCGTTCGCTGCCACCGATGAAGAAGAAAGACTTCTATACAGTTTTCAAGGGGGCTAATCCCCAGGCTATTGACCTACTGGAGAAAATGCTGGAGCTTGATTCAGACGAGCGAATAACGGCAGAGCTTGCTTTAGCACATCCTTACCTGGCCCAGTATGCGGATCCTTCAGATGAGCCAGTATCTCCGCCCTACGATCAAAGTTTTGAAGATATGGAGGCTCCTCTAGAAACTTGGAGACGTAAGTACACTAGCTTTATGGAAGCTGTAATTTATTGCGGATTAAAATAATCATGCTAATGCATTTGTTCTTACTTTTTGATGTAGAACTTGTGTTCGAAGAAATAATCTCATTTGTGCCAAACCCAAACAATCAATCCGTCCAGTGAACTTTTAAATGAATACTTATTCAGCTCTTGTGATCGACAATCATTGCAACAACTTTTAAGGGATCATCATTAATTTTATTTTAATTGTTTGACAGTATCACATTTTATCTTTTCGATTCTAGGCACAAGACAGTAACTTTTATGTATACCTCTACCAAAAATGGTTTTCATCATTAGAGATTTGAGCAAGTTATTTAATCTTAAAAATATTAATAGTTTTAAAATATCGGACGTACGTAAATTATCTTAAATGTTTTATCATCATTACCGACATCTTGTTACTTATTACATACCTAATTACTCTTACATTTACATTGCTACTCTCTACCACGTAGCCATAATCAGTATATGAGATATAATTACTACCGTATTTTAAAAGTACTTGTCTATGCATATTTGTTTTTCATTCATTTAAACTCGAGTACTTAACGTCTAGTTTAGCCGGGAGCGAATTTGTTTGCTCGTATTAATTGTTCTCTGAAACTAACCTGATAAGTATGTATACAATCGTATAACCACTATTTCTATTATTTAGTTTTACTGTTTTATCGGATAAAATATGACATGTGCACATACTTGCTAAAATAGAGATAATTTGTAATTTTAACTGAAATCTTTAATCAACTTTGACCGGTGAGAAACGCACGTCATGTATAACCTACTATCTACTATATGTAAATCAAATAGGCTTTAATCAATAACGGCAGAATAAAATATTTTTTTTCGAGATGATATGAATAAAACCCATAACTTTTCCCCATTTTCAATCATGAAAGCATATTTTCACCATCATCATCAAAAACAAAAAAGTGCAATCATGAAAATAATGGCTTATAATGTTAACTTGGTATTATATATCTTGCCATAACGCCATGGAAGAAAGTTCTGCCAAGTTTGCTTTCACTTTGTCGATTGGATTGGAAACTTTCCCCATCATTTTACGGCATAAACTTTCCTCTTTGCTTTCTTCTCCCACACAACGTGCACATGACGTATCACATTCGATCGAGTCGTCGTAAAGCTTCATTCATTCTTGCTCTTCTTGTCTCTGGTGTGCTCTCACGAGAAAGCTGTTACGTCAGTCAAAGCACCAAAACAAACAAACAAGTGATCAGGCAAAGTAAAAGCAGCCCTTTTTATTGAACAAACAACGACTTTTCACCTCTTTCTCGATAATATAGGCACTTTGATGACGTGCTTTAAAGCTTAGGTACTTGTGAAGAGACGTGTTTAAATTGTTATTTTATTTGGAGAAACCGTGATTCAAAACAAGTCGTAGTGATTGAGGAGTTAGAATGGGTTCTCAACGCGTATTTTTACTAGCCACAGGCTCATTTAATCCTCCGACCATTATGCATTTGAGAATTATGGGTATACTACCATGTCATTTATATGTACATCTACGTTCTATATCGTTTTATGTGACTGGAGGATTATAACTAATTATTCCTTCATCCTTGAATGTTCCATAGAGTTGGCACGAGACCATCTTCACAAACTTGGATTTCATGTGGTTGGAGGGGCGATTTCTCCTGTGCATGATGGATATGGAAAAAAGGTATGGTGGTAAGAAAGGTGCTTTAATTTGAAGTAAAACGCACCCATGAAATTTAAAGCCGCTTTTTTGCTAATTGCAAATTTCCTTATGCGTTTGATATAATCAAGGGTCTCGTCCAAGCACACCATCGCCTTAAAATGACTGAATTGGCACTCCAAAATAACGATTGGGTCAAATTATCAACCTGGGAAGTTACAAAGAACAATTCTTGGACACGTACAAGAGCAGTAGTGGAACATCATCAGGTATAAATAGAAGCTTACAGTGTTTCCTTATTTTAGCAACGAAACATTTTGATGAGCTAATGGGCTTTTCTCTTTCCTTAAATCAACAGAATATCCTTAATGAGTATGCAAGTAGTGGGCAAGGAGAACCATCTTCTCTAGCTGATTGGCTTCCGGATTCCACTCGATTGAGTGGTGAGGGCCCTGTACAATTGAAATTAGTTTTTGGTGCAGATTATTTGGAGTCTTTCAACGTTAAAGATTTGTGGTCTGAAGACGATGTAAGGAATTTGCAAAATATTTACTTTGAACTCTGTGATAGCAGAACATTTAATTGGATCTTTTACGCTTGTTCGTGTAGATGATTAAATTAGCTCGGGACTATGGATTCGTAGTGATATCACGGGAAGGGAACGACCCACTTAAATCAATATGGACCAGCGATATTCTTAATGCCCACCAGGTAGGCTGACCTTTTCTACTCTCAAGATTCATTTCATTCATCGTTATATGAGCAATTGAGAAGTAAAGAAATGTCTTTTTTATAACATTTTAGCGTAACATCCATATAGTTCATGAGTGGATAGGAAATGACATTTCATCTACAAAAATCCGCCTGGCTGTTAGAAGATCCGAGTCGATTCGATACATTGTTCCGGACCCCGTTGTGGACTACATACGAGCTCAGAACCTTTACCAGTCTAGTCAATAATCTAGTTGCACTATAAATATAGAATGTGGTATGATTTGATACAATTGTGAATGGAACATAATATCATTTTGGTCTCATACATAATTTTCTGTCTACTATCTGAAGATAAACAATCAGTTATTAAAAATGATATATGTTCTTATACAAAAATAGTAATGTTGAAATAAAAGCACAATTTATTAAAAGTAATTCTCTACATTTAAAGAAGGAACATGCTTCTCAGTTTGTTTTATGATGTGACGTGCACAGACAGATTATTAAACTAATTTTCTAAATAATTGCTGCGTGCCGACTGCCGATCACCTTCAATGAATGAAATTCATTCATAGTAATCAGATCCTGTTTTCTCACAATATCGGAAAATTTACAGACAGCATGCATAAATGTCAAATCACATAGGCACATCATGATGATATCATTATTGCACATTGCAGCTCTCTACAACCTAGCGCAAACCATGCAAAAAAGTTTTCAATTAAACGAAAAAATGGCAATGCGTGTAGCTTATGATATTTCCTGTCTATATACAATGAAAACGACTAGGATCTGGTAGGGAGGATCACTTACCAACTTGCCACCATATGCATGAAAAGTGTAAAAAAATGTTGATGAAGAAACGCAGGATGAATGAACATTAGGAAAAAGCAGTGCTTCTATTCTATATTCGCACTACTTGAATACAGGGACATCGGCATCCCAACCCCTTCTATCCTACGAGTGCCCAAAGAAAAATAGCAGAGTAATAAGTAATCCATGTACTACATGAATCTTCTCACATCAGAAATGTGTATCGCCTCTGCTTTTCACTTTTTACTTGTGTTATTACCTACGCACTCTGCACTCTCCGTTTCCTGCATGTCTATAATACTCTATTTGTGTGTGTGTTCTCTGTAATATTAATCTCTGTCTCTTGCTCTACACATTACATGTATCGTTTCATTCAGAAAACACGGTACTTCTCACAAATAATCATTAATTTGGCAGTTTTTGTGACATTTTTTTCCACCAACTTGTGTCTTCCGTCAATGGAATAATCATATCCAAACTTCCATTGACATATGCATGTAGGCTCATTGAAAGGAGAGTTTGTTGTCGCGTTTCTTTCCAAAGGAAAAGTAGTAGAAACCACCCTGAATATAGTTTTCAGTGCACTTTTCACACTAATAATAATTACTTCCCAGTAAAAAGTGAGCATGGATGGACTTGATGATTCGTCGGGTTTAAATAATGGGGATGCAGATCCGGCCGCAGAATTTTTAGCAAGGGAGCAGAGTAATTTGGCTGGGCTAGAAGATGACATCCCTCCAGCGGCAGTAAATAATGTTGTCACAAACGGAATCTCAGATAGGGCCGTTTCTCCATCTAATAATGACTTGGAAAGACCTGGGTCACCTTCCATACCAACTTCCACTTACAGTGTTCCTGCTCAAGAACCGGAGAAAATAAGGATTTGGAGAGAAGAGCAAAAACAGAGATTGGAAGTGAAAGGTTAGATTAAGCAAAGTGTTATATAGATATGATGCATATAAACTTGTCGTATGACGAATTATAAATTATATAACTTATTTTTAAATTGATATTTAGATCAAGAAGAAGAAGTGAAAAAGGACGAACTCAAAGAAGCTGCAAAGAAGGAGCTAGAAGAATGGTATAAAGGTCACGAAGAACAAATTGCCAACAATAGAAAAGCAAACAGGTATAGCCTATCATGATATCCACATTTCATTTACATTCAAATGTTCTTAATTGCTCTTGTTTTCTAGAATACACATACAAAAAAATATATATTAGTGAATCACTCAAAGGGACGAAGTGCACCTAAATAAATATTTTTAAAAGTTTAATAACAATGATTTTAAATGCGACATTTAGCAAAATCTGTCCGAATAACAATATTCATGATTAATTTAAAACAATTATATGTATATGGACTTCCTTTTCATGCTTTCCTACATCTTCGGGTGACGATCAAAATTTGAAAATCAGAGAGGCATCCAAGTAAGCGTTTTATAAATTGATAGCAAAAAAATTTACACGCACTTAAAACGAGACCCCTACTTTGCTCAGTGCTCAATCGTGTTGTGGTCAATTATTAGTTTCGTAACTGCAATTAGTACCAAAATTATTAGTACATTCGTGATAACAATAAAAAAGTACGCTACACCCTAGCCTAGTCCATAGGACAAATATTATCCAACAGACCTACTTATTACAGTGAAAGTTTTGGTTTTATTTTTTTCATGTGTTTTGTTAACATGTTAATACCGTAGCTTGTTTGGTGTATCAATATAATTTAAACAGTCAATAGTTATAGAATTAGAACACTAGCCATTATTTAGACTAGCTATTATTATGTAGATAGATTAGTTTACACACAATCAATCAATTTTAGTATTTTTAAAACGGAATTTCGGTTTTTGAATGGTAATCTCTATAAGTTTTCTTAACAAAAATCCTGCTTTGTTGGCTTTTCCTGATTTGTAGATGTTTACAGGGCACCGGCATACATAGAATACTCATTACTATATCCGATATGGCAAATATTTACGGTTGCGATGTATAAAAAAAGATTAAGAATAGTTCGATTAATCATTTGACAAGTTAATCAGCTAGTTGACGAGCACTTTAATGGCTTTAAAATCGCCTATTATTCCAAAGTATTCCTAAACGCACATATATATACCTAGCTGTTGTAAGCATAAGTAGATTACATACCTTTACGATGAAAGTACTACACTATGTAATCCAGTATACCTATCTCTGCTTTCTTCGTAAATATGCGATAAATATGGCTTTCCTTCACTGGTAATATTCTGTATTCCTATTTAATGCACTACCGTATGTAAAATTGTAAGGTGAAAGTATAAATATTCTAAATTAAATATCCTATACAATAAATGCGTTGCTCTATAGAAATTTCCCAATCCGCACCCTTTTTACTCTAAAGAAGGGGGAGTGACTTTTGTAAATATTCTCACCTCTTTCTCTCTCCTGTAAATTTTCAATAGTTATGGTGTTGGATATTCCTATATGTTTTTATGGGTTAAAGTTGAACGGTGAAAGTTTTGTAAAAAAATAATGTTAAAACAATAACCTGTATATGAACTCGTTTAAAACAATGATTTTGACTGTAAATCGCAGGAGTGCAGAAAAGGAGTTGGTGGCGGATGAGCAGCCTATGGAACCCGGGACGGAGTGGGAACGTATAGCAAAACTGTGCGATTTCAGCCCGAAGGGTAGCAAACATTCAAAGGATGTCTCGCGAATGCGTTCCATAATTCTCCAGTTGAAGCAACAGCCTCCGGCTCCACTCAAAAGCGAATAACTTCGTATACAATTTTACACCGACGGATTTTTGCAGAAGAAGAAGACCAAGACCACAATTACAAAAGTATTTACAACAGTTTGATAAAACAAAATAGTTAAGAAGTGTGTAAAAAACTACGTACCACCACCTCGTACTAAATACTGTCAACTTGTCATTCTTATATTTAATTCAATTCGAAAATCACCTACACTAAAATTGCTAAAATATGATTAATCTGAGTGAACATTTTATCCGTACGGTACGCCACCGTCCTCGTCACCGGAAGAACACACCACGCCAGTATACCACCAACAAAAAAGATAAGCACTTTGATTGAAGCACAAGGAGCCTTTCACTGTCACAACCTTATTTATTTAAAATATGTAGTTCATCTTGGCAAAATGGAATGAAAGATGGTAAAGACGCAACATGTCACAGTAAGGTATATAGGGTGTAAAATAAGTTTGCTATACAAGCAAGGCAATAATAGTGGTGAAATAAGATGGAATATTATGGAATAGTGCACCATCAGCGTTTATCTGTGCACTTTGGAAATTAAAGAAAACACAGAAATCTCAGGAAAAATTTTGGAGTGAATTTTTGAAAACCGTTAGAAGATATACATAGTCTGAGTATATACGAGAAAGTGGAGCAGATAGATAGTGAGGCTTTATTGGCTATTTGAAAGCAGCATATTTAACAAATTAACGATACATGATAGACATATAAATGTAATGTGAAAACCACTGCTACCACCAAAAAATATAATATTTATAATAATATGTATTTTGTATTTTATCTGTAATTAATTGAATTTCCTGTAATGCAATGAGTTTGAATGCTAGCATGTTTATATGAAGAAAAAAAAGATTTTTATTATTAGGAAGACGTGAGGTGGTTAATTAATTGGAAACTTATATACAATTGTTAAAATTACGTCATGTCATATCTTATAACGTGAAACACATTTTTGTGATTGTACTAGAAGAGACAGCACACCTGCACAAGTTTTCCGTTTAATTTAAGTAGGTATATATCCAACCTGTGGAGTTTAGGAGGGTAGCTTTTTCAGTATTTTTTATTATACGTTAAGTTTATATATTTATTCTCATTCATTCAAGCTACTACCTACCTTCTAAACCTAGAGGTATACTGTTTTGCTACAGATTCAGTAGCAAAGTTTTAGTCAGTTTGAGTCACAACTTTAAGTTCAAGTGGTCTAAAAATCTCGTATTAACAATTTTTTTAAAATGGAAAACGACTGTGTATTGTTTCATATTACCCATTTTCAACGTTGTCGAGTAAAGAATATAATGAAAAAGAAAATAACGTAGTCGATCGGAAATATTTGAATTAAATATATGATTTTTTTCTGGGTGGAATGGACAATCGAGTCAGAATTGGATGGAAACTCAAGCACGCAGGGCACAGGAATTGATACCTAAACAATGAGTCAACAAAAGGCATTCCATAAATGAAGAAAATTGCTTGAAAGCATTCAAATCAATTCCTGGAAAACGTGGAGATTTCCGATAGTTTTTTAAGGATAAATCGCTGTAAATGGCATAAGAAAGGTTTCCATAATGTCTGGACTTTACAAAAAAAGATAGGTCACACACAAAAGTAGTTGTATTTCTTTTAAATCATGGTAGTACCTTTGTTATGTAGTATTTTATGTTTTAGGGAGATAGTTCAAGTTCAATTATATATTTTATTTAGATACATCCATTTTTATTGTGCACCGTTTTCATTATCTCTCTTCTAAATTTTTACAGTTCCGATTTGCTTAATGAAATATTGTAGTTGAAACTGATGGACAAAAATAAATAAGCATTATAATTTGGCTAAACAACAACATTTAAGTATTTGACTATGAGCGTATTTCCAATGCTTTATTCATTTAAATTCATATTTTTCAGGGTTTGGCTAAGCTACAAAGTATAATTATCCATAACATACATACACACGTTCTTAATGATCTTTAGAGGCACACTCTTTTTTTCAAATGACTACAGAGATGTCGAGCTGACTGGAATCATATGTACATACGCAAATAACGTAAAAATTTATAGCATCTACATTTTGTTGTATGGTACTAAATACAGGCCGACTTCACATTCCTCCTTGACGTTGTAGCGCCGTGGCAAATCTGTTGGCGATCATCACAGTCACGTCGAAAAACCGATGAACGCAGTTTTCTAAACAAGCTTCCGTTTTGGAATCCAGTCTTGAGCCTGGACTTGATACGCATTTCTCCCAGCACGTGTCGGTAAGGTTTTGAATCTGGAAAGAGGTGCAAGCATAATCAAACTTAAAAATGGCCAACCTAACATCAATTATGAATAATGTTTATCCAGCAATCCACCTGAATCATAATTAAATTCATTAACTCACGGTAGCTCGTAATTGTTGCTTCTGCTGTTCCATTGCAATAAAGTCTTGAAGTTCTGCATTGGCACCAGCTTCGTTTGACCCACCGGGCGGCGACGTGGCACTTCCTCCAGAGAAAAGACTGCCAGTGGTCCCCAAACCCGAATCAAAATCCGTTAAACCACTCATCTTTTTTACCCAAACAATTTGGCTTCACTTTCAAAACAGCCACCAATTCCCTTGTAACCGGAAAGTACTTTTGTCCTGACCCCTTATTATCGCACAAAGATGTATATTAATTAGCTGTTCACTGTTGACCTCTCCACGCCATATAGAACCTATTATTTTCAATGTTTATCAGAGTTTATGATATATCTACTCACGTGGCTTTTTAAACTTTTAATTATTATTTACGTACAAAGAGGATAAGTATAACTTAAATGATAAAATGATGCAACAATATACCTACATGTATTATTGGTGTCGGTGTTTGATGTACAACAGCAGAGCATGATAGGATGAGTTTTGGAAACGCGCTTCAACATCTTCTTCAACTCTCTCCGTACTTATTGATACACGTGCAAAAAGTCACTTGCAAGCAAGGTGTGGAAAAGTAGCAAAGCTACTCATGTATTTTACGGTTTCTACATAAAAGTAAACAAACGATTCAATAGGTAGATTTTTACGTGTGTTTTTATAAATTGAAAGCAAAACTATGTCTTCAGAGTCTTCATTAATTAACTGATTATTGGCGCAGCTTTAATTAAAGTCAATAATTAAAATATGATTACATACAGGTAAATAAAATTGGCATTCTGTTTTTGGGTTTATTTGGCAATGGCAATAATATTAATAGCATATAGTGCATGTGTGTCATGCTTAAAAAATTTCAATTATGTGGAAATAAGAATGAATAAATGAAGAAATAAATTCAGTGTAATTGATGTCATTTTAACAGATTTCGATGATGAAGTCCTTCATCCTGATGAACAAAGAATTTTTAGGCAATCTCAGCAAGTCTCACATTACCCCGATCATTTCCTTTTTATAACATTTTTAGTAAAAATCCAAAGAACGCATCATTGGCTGCGGTCAGTTTTCATATCAGTTTCCCAGGGTTCATGTAAGCACGCTAATGATAACCTACAAACTTGATAACCACAATAATGGGTCAATATTTCATAACAGGCAAAGCGGGCAACTGCTACCCAATAATCAGTCTTAGGTAAACCGTAATAATGGCGAATTACTTTAAGTGGATTTTTGCTACTGTACATGCTCAAGGTGACCATGAGCGAAAAGGAACAAAAAAGAAATCTGGAGGTGGGCCAAGTCCACAAACTCCTCAAAAACATCCCTGGTACATTGTTCCCCCACCGGCAACTCTTTTAGCCACGCCAACATACAATCCGTCATCCTTCCGCGTGGAAGACATTACTGAAATCATCCTGGATGATCTTAAGCGTGATCTGCATTTCTCCATGAAAATGGAAAATACTGGAGACGAGGGTCTGTACGGCTTGCTCCACTACTGCCAGTTTCCAGACGTGGAGATTGGATTGGATATCGACATTGCCTCATTTATTGCTGGCGCCATATCCTGTACTCTTCTTGGTCTCTACCTGGATGACATTTACCAGCCGAGAAAATTGATGGCATGGTGGCCAACTCGCTGGTTCTTCCACTTTCTAGAGGAGGGAATCTACCTTGGCAGATCTTCCAACTGGTTTGCCAACGCGGTCATCATTGTGATTAAAACTTTCTACCGAGCAGTTTACGGAGGACTGACGCATATAATGTCCAGGATGACGTACTACTGGTTTAGGAAACTGGTGACGGGACCTGTCCCATACTCACCTTTGGTGGATGACACGTTCGCCGCCCTTTTGGCTAGTTATCTTTGGACTGGCTACACGTTGGAATCGGATGAGCACACTGCGTATGACAGGATTATTTGCATGGGTTGGAGTGCCGTGGGCACGGGGCTGTTGGAATACTGCTTGTTTCATTATTTTCTCAAGAATCCTCCTCCAGGATTGTTTCGGTGGCTGTTTGGAGGGGCGTTTTATGGACCAGGAATGTGGCAGTACTTGCAAATGGGAGATGACAGAAAGTCATCGGGAAATAAGAAATGAGATATTTCAAACCCATGTTTGTTGTAGTTTAAAATAAATAAATTGTTGTTGCTTTTGGTGTAGTTAAATTCATCAAGCTTTAAAAAACACATCATCACTAACATTAATTAATTGAAAATGAGTCATGTAGCATTATACAAATGGTTTATTTAAGTGTGTTTATGTCGACCAAATGGCATTTCTCATGCAACACAACGAACATAAAAAAATTTCAGCATGGCAAACGGTGATCTGAATGGATTTATGGCAGTGCTAAATAGGTTAACAGTTCATGCGTGCTTTACACCAGGTAGAAATGAGAACGCATGTCAAAATTATATGCAATATATGTATATGTAGTTTATGAAATATCAGCTCATTGCCCATTATAGAAATTAGAAATTCGTATACGAAACAGGGGCCGAACATTTTTTTTGCTGTAGGTTGGGTATTTTGGAATGTAACGGCAGAGTTAAATGCATACCACACCGTATTCAAATAATACATTAAATGACGAGCAACATGCAATGAGTCTCATGGCCATGTTTAAAGGTAAAAGCAAATTGTAATGCGTTTATCATTATCAATATAATTTTATCATCATTACATTCCAACAACGGGAAGTAGGATGGAACGGTGGTGGTATGGTGGAAGGACTCGTTTTTTGTTTATTTTTTTTGCTCGTTTGCGTGTACGGAACAGCAAGGATCAGGAAACAAAAGTTCTTTGCACTGTAATTTGCAACGGTGGTGATATTCCAAGGAGAAAAGTACACAAAATAAATCATCAAGTAGTAACGCTGCACACGGGGAGCCAGCAGCTTGTTATTGGATCCATCCAACCGATGAAGCATAGATACATAAAAACTCATTATAACTCTTTTTTCATTGTGCATTCTCTTTTGTCTAGGTAAATAATCAAATGAGAGAGAAGCGAAAGATAAGGATGAAATGAAAATCCTCAATTCACGCGAACATGAAAAGAAAGCAAACAGTGCTCAAGCACATGTATCATGTACCGACGCAACAACAGTGACCACCACCACCACACGCATACATATTTCTGCATATTATTTCTATTAAATTCCCAATTCCAGTGTGTTATTAAATAGTTTAATATAGTTTATATACAACAAATACTCTCTCTATAATGCAGTACATGTGCTATGCTTGACTATGTAGTGAGTTTTTTTGGCATTTTTTATCTCTACGAATCTGGCAATGTGGAAACTCTCGTTTCGTTTCTGTCTGGCATTGACATGAGCCCCTGGTTGGTGTAATGGCATGAAATGAAACGTAATGTAAACCAGTGCTACTGCTGCTGCTATAGTTCATCTGCACAATGAAACCGGAATTAGGTACGTGTCTCTCTGGCTGTGTTTCCATTTTGCTGTATGCGTTGTTATATATTTATTACCAATGTTCTAGCAGCAGATACGAGCAAGTTTTTTTATTACTTCTTTATGCAAAAATTCTTTCATTTCTGGCTCGCTCAGGAAAAGGCTTATATAATATTTTCTGCATACACAACTGCCTGGAGCCAGACTGATCGTTTCAAAGAATAATAATAATAATATTTACCAGCCACCGCACATTCTCAATACTTCACATACTACTACCAGTAGAGCTATGACCGACACGAGTTTGATATGGTCTCTCACACAGGATACCACAAAATCAGTGTTGAAAATCTATAATAAGTTGAGCAAGAGAGTTTTTTAGCAGCAAGGTCTATGCACAATGCATGGTGGTAGTGGCGGTGGCAGTCGCTTCATTGTACTCTGTATAAATTGCCGTCTTTTAAAAATAATTTAGTTAGTAGAGATGAGGCACATTGTGGCACTCTGCAGAAATAGCCCACTACTGATATAAAACACACCCATTCATTGTCAATTAGTGGCATCACTGTCATTTCCTTTTATGTAATTTGCTTTGATAGTATCTGATTCTGATGTGCACACTCAGCAGAAATAGTCTCCATCACCAGTCATTCGAGTTTAGAGATCCAACAAACTTTCTCATACAACTTGTTATCCATATCATCATCACACACACAAACACACACGCAAAACGTACAAATTCGTGTATGCAGAACACAGTAGCAAAAGTTTTCCTGTAGCGCACGCATGTCGGAAGGAGGGAGCAGAAGCAGAGACCTGAGAAACAGTAATTATATGTAAACTAGTTACCCAAAATTTGTAAAACCTATCAGTTTTGATACTCCTCTAAATGCAAACAACATGAAATAACATCCCCTTGTCATAACTAATTGAAGAATGACGTATAGATAGGTTGACTCATTTCTCGGAAGTGACTGCAAAGTACCTATATATACTACATAGCGTGATATAAATTGAACGACTAATTAATGGAATCGACGAGATTATATACAGTATAAAATACTAGTTCCATATTCAATGACTCATGTGTCTTGACTCATTTTTACGTGATAGGAACCAGACAATAAAGTGAAGACGACATCATGACAGTGGCATTTTGAAATGTCGTGTTGACGAATTCAAAACGCTACATTTGCAACTGAGATTACTAGCTTTAACAGTTTAAAAAAAACTTGTTCACATCAATCAATCATCATGTCTCAAGGAAATAATCATCCTCAACCGCTTTTGCCGGTGACAAATCCACCGTCAGGACAATCTCCTCATGTGGGAGTGGATAGGCAACTTAGCTTTACAACGGTGAGAGAAAATATGCATTTTTGTATGCATGCTGAATTTTAAAGAAAATGTTGACATGCGAATAAAATGGTTGATTTCATTTTCTCAGGTGGACAGAGATGCCAGTGGCACAGTAGAACTGCAAGAGGTGCAAAGTGCCTTACCTCAACTTCCGCCAGAACAAGTGGCTCAGTTGTTTGCAGACGCTGACCGCAACAAAGATGGACATTTGGATCGGCAAGAGTACACGAGCTTTGTGAGTGCAAATTGTTATGAAATGCAATCGTTGTAAATCATACAAAAGCAATAATCAATTGAATGACAACATTTATTTTCATGTTTTCGCGTTAAAGCTGGAAAATTTGCGTATCCAATCCGCAAACTTTGCAGAGGTTGTCGTGCTTCCTCGTCGGGAACGAACGGCGTCACGACGCATTCGTCAAATATCTGAAGGTGGTGTGGATGCTCCCCCGGTTAAAATCGAGAAAAAGTTTCCCATCTTCATTGTTGGAATCTCTGTTATTGAGGTATGTCAAATATCAAGTCAACTCACAATAACGAAAAAATCTCAATCGCTGCAAATATGATTTTCTGAATATTTTATTTCATATTTCACAGTGGATATTTTTTCGATTCTTATTTCTTGACTTTGTCATTTGGCTCTGCGTGTTCCATCCGCTGAGGAGATACGAAATCTGGAGATACGTTACCGTAATGCTCATCCACGGCTCAGCCCTTCATCTTTGGGGAAATGTGATAATGCAGCTTATACTCGGCTGTCTCCTGGAGGTGATTCATCACTGGAAGCGCGTCGGGATTGTCTATATTGCTGGCGTCCTTTTCGGCACACTTGCAGGCTCTGTTGTACAACCGTGGACCTTTTTAATTGGAGCTTCCGGTGGCGTTTACGCTTTGCTCGTAGCACATCTTGCCACAATCATTTTAAACTGGAACGAGATGGGCTGTGCCTTTCTCCGATGCTTTCTCCTCCTCGGCTACATTGCCTGGGATGTATGGCTTGTGGTCTCTGAGGAAATTATTGAGGGGAACAAATCAGAAACATCGCATGCTGGGCATTTTGGGGGAGCCTTGGCTGGTCTTCTTGTGGGAGTTAATGTGTTAAAAAACTTTGAGCAACGGGCGTGGGAAATCAGGTTGCAACAAGTGTGTCGCTACCTGGCCATTGCATTTCTCGTTGTAACCGTTTTGGCCAATCTTGCCTTTCAAGTCATATACTGGGCGTCGGACCCAAAACTTTTTAACAATTTTGAAAATGCGACCCATATTGACTCGGAATTGTCCGACCATGAATGAAGATGATCTCATTCTTTGCTTGCTCACGTATCCTGCACGTTATGTGAATTCCAAAAAAGGCACGTGCATTCTCACAAAAACTATATCAGACAGTAGCTACTTAATCTGATAATTAATTAATTAATGTGTTAACTTTGTCCGTCCGCTGTGCGTATGTCACTACATTATATATTAAATGTATTTTACTGGTTATCTTCATTCATGATTGTTATAGTGTTCAATGTAACCTTCGTTGTACCGAATTCATGTCAATAATCAGTGCAATTTCACGTTGTTTCATTCAGAGTGCCTTTATAACTCTATTTTATTGTGGATTGGTTACTTATATACGTAATACGAATTTCACTTCAAATTAATGTGTAATTGAGCTGTGATTTTTGTACTGGTTTAACAAAACTGTGAAATACATATATTGGTGTAAAGGTGTAATGCTACAAAATGTTATATACCTATTTGTTAACTCGATATCGTGATAACTCTTGATTTGATTATTACCGGTTTACCGAACCCAGTGTTTTGTTGTTCCTACTTATAGTAATTATCATGAACTTGCTGTGCTGGTATTGTTGTACATAATTAAAGGGTTTTAATGGATGTAAACTCGATGTATTGTTGTTAATCAATGTTGCTGTTTTCGAGAAATTTAAAATTTATATTGACGAAATGGAAATTACTTTTATTCAAAGTATGTTATTATGATTAATGCATTATGATGCTTATATGTCATAACAGTATATAATAAATAATAAATAAACTCGCTCATTTTTACAAAAAACGGGAAGACTTTCTTTCTCAATCTCAATTCTTTTTGACATGACCCCAATCTTCTGCTGCTCTCATCGCCTCTGTACATCTATCTTTTATGTCCTTGTGCTTCTTGAATTCCTCCTTGGAAAGGCTGGACTCTTCTGGAAGCGCCTGTTGACTCAGTGCCATGATGATTTCAAACAGTTGGGATCCCACAATTTGCTCAGCCATTTCCGAGTCCATTTTAACAACGTTCCTGCAGATTGTGACACCTCTCAGTTGGAGATCCACGATGGGATTCGCAACAAGCCAAATGAGGATGTCAAGAGGGCTTTTGATGCAAGTCAAAATCCGCCCACACACAATGCGACTGTCGGCAGATAAAATGGCAAGGGTTGCGGACGCGGCTTTCATTGTCTCAATATCGTCTTTGTCTTCGACAGAGAGATCCTCATCTGGATAGCACAGCATCATCATGTATTTGACCCGGTCATTGTCACCTTCATAATACTATCAAAAGAAAGGAAACTTTGTTAGAATTAATGGCAACGTCCACGATACAAAAATAAGGCCTTACGTCTCACTTACCTTACGGCCCAGGTCACAAATAACTAGATTTGACATGCACTGAACCGCAGCCATTCTCAACTTGGTGTGTTTTTCATAAGCATGGTGCTCAATTTTCATGAACGCATTTTCTTCAAAAATTCGTTTTCTGCAATCTTCCGATTCTCCAACAACATTGCAGAGGGCCAGCAAAGCTTCAAAGTTTTCCAAAGCATTTCGTTCCATTTCTAGTAGACTAATGAGTGGTTTGATAACTTCAAACATTCTTTGTCCTGGGAAGGCCACGGAAGGAGCAGTGGTTATGCCGATTCTCGCCAAGGCTTGCGCAGCGTTAATCTTGCCTTTCTCATTCGACTTTAGGGCCAAACGGATAAGCTCTCTGGCACCACCTTGAGCGACAACCAATCCTCGCAAATTCTCCCGTTCGCAGATTGCATTCATAATCCTGGATATTAATTCCATTACGCTTGGCGATTCTGTAGCCTTTGCCAAGTTGACTAAGCAGTTGGGGGCTCCCAAGCCGGCTAACGTCTAAAGAATCAACAAAACACCATCTAATGAGGTGATATGATATCGTTATTTGCTATGCGGTCATAAGATAAAATATCTTACCTCAACACGTTGTAGGACAAAATCCGAGTCATCAAACTCATGTTCCTCAGGAATATGCATTTTAGCAAACTTTGCCAACTCAATCATTTCAGGATCTACCTCCTTTTTGTCATAGGCGTTTACCAAGTTTACCAAAGTCATAATTATTGGGTACACAATCTCTCCCATGTTGGTGGCGTGACGAGAAATTTCCAGCATTGTTTTCACTGCTGCAGTGTCCTGTGAATATTGAAAGCAAAGAAGAATTAAATATATTGAATCACATACGCTTTTCCTTGAAACTTGTAAACTGTAACTTGTATTCATACCTCTATCAACTTCTCTTTAACATCTCCATCCAATGTCAAATATGACAAGCCTTCTACAGCCCACCTCTGAATGGACAAATCCTTGGCAGGATTCAACAAGAAACGTCTGCATGCCTCGGCCAGTTTAACGGTCGATCCATCAGCAAAAGGTCGCCACGAGGCATCCGTACCACCAGCGCTTCCAAGCTTGCACAAACCCACCAATGCTCTAACTTTGATTTCATCATTCTTTGATTGATATAGCCTCTTGAGGATATTGATTCCTTCAGTGATAATGCCTTTGGCCTTATCTTTCTTGGAAGCGGCAGCGACAATAGCTTCGGTCGCTATTCGTTGCTGAATGTATTCATCAGAGTTGGCCATTACCAGGATCATTTGTAAAAGACCTGGTCTACTTATCATGTGGTTTCCAACGTCCACGGGCCCCAAAAGTAGCACCGTTATCAGAGCAGTGACACGGATCTTGCAGTCAAAATCCGGGTTGGTCAAAAGCTCACTAGAAAAATAATTACCTAGATTAATTTACAATCTTCAAAGAGATTAAAGTTTTAAAGTGGTGTCTGCAATGAAATAAGCTCTTACTTTGAAAACTCCTCCACAGCTTCCCTGTAATTTGCTCTCGCAGCGTCGTAATACATGTTGTCATAAAGTTTTTGAAGAAGAGCTGACAGCAAGCTTCGTGTGTTTGAGGTAATGCTCATCGACGACTCAATTTTAAGCTCGGGAACCACTGCTCCAATTTCACACAACCGCTGAATGCCTTTCACCTCTACAAATTTCTCGGCAAAGTTCAAGTTGAAATAATCTAAGGAGAGAATAACGAATAAAAGTTATTGATTGCTGCGCAGCACATAAATATAGACTTGCTACAAATAATGAAATGTACTAATGTACCAATATTTTTGGTGAATATTTGAATAATGGAGTCCCTAGCTGGGCCCTGCAAACTCCTCGAATTTAGCGACATGACAAGTGTGGTTAAGAACGTGTCAATAACCGACTTATTTTCCTTGACCAATTCCTGATTAGGCATATCTCCCTTCTTCGCCCCAGAAAGTGAATCCAATATGCACTGCCACAAGTACTGTACTGCCGAAAGTGCCTCTTCGACAAGCGCCTTGTCTTCCCCAAAGCCATACGAAATGTCTTGTAAATTCAGCAAGAATGGGATACCCAAGTCCTTGATGACCCTCTTGGAAGTTGGAGGATCATGCGCGGCCATAGAAGAAAGTGCACGTACTCCCATCAACTTTCTCTCCAACTCCTTTCTCGTCGGTTTCTTGAGTTCCAACAGCCCCTTCAGTTTTGGCAAAATACCCAATTCCAACAGGGATTCAATTCCGGCACGCTCTCGACACAGCACCACGATATTGTTCAGGCCAGTCTCCAAGTCTTCAGTTGAGTTCCGCTGAGGATCTTCTCCAAACGCAAGTTTGAGCATTTTGCTGGCTTTCTCCCGTGTCTGAGAGTACAGGTTACGGCGCTGCTGGACAATCGGGTGGAGACGGGAAAGGAGTGGCTTGAAAGTATTTTGGTCGACTGGCGATGCCACCAACGCTTTCTGGGCGTCAACGTAAGCTTCTTCATAGCGTTCCAACGCCTCCAGCGCACAGGCACGTCGGTAAAGGGCTTTGGGGTCTTGAGGCTTCAACTCGAGAGCTAAATGAAAAAAGAAAGCTTACAATGAAATAAGCATTGCGTTTTAATTTCTTGTCCTGATGCAATTACTACTACCTTTGTCACAATGTTTTATGGTGTCATTATATTCCTTTAATTTCAAGTGACTGGCTGCAGCATTTTTGTGCAAAATGCATGTGAGATTGTCATCCTTGCAAATTTGCAGGGCCTTGTTGCACAGTTCAATAGCATTCTCATAGTCCCCCGTTTTGAACAACTCATTCGCCTCCTCCTTAAGCTGTAAAGGATCTTCAGCCATGATGACAGCGTCCTGAGAAATTTACAGAGTAACGGGAAATCAAACATTGGTCACGTCACACTCTAGTTAACGGCATCGCCAACGGCCGCTAAAAACTTTCGAGCATTTATTTCTTTCTGTTCACTTACCTTCATTCTCCACAGCTATTTCTATCGACTAAAACAATAAGGACCCCGATAATACGACCAATCCGTTCAACGACAAACTAATACACGAAAACAACGTGTTTTAATGAAACACAAAAAACAGTAACGAACCAACAACCAACCAACAAAACAGTCTTCAAATGATAAGCAATCCGTATTTTCACGACATGCAAGCAAGCATGCAAAATATCAACTGGTAAAACGGGAGCTTAGTTAAAAAGTTCATTTACAAATTTTCAGCTTATCGCTGACCCATATCGTCATCCGTTTAACAAGTTTCATGTTCGAAAACACATACTCTTGGCTCTTCCCTTTCCCATGTAAACATAAACATTCTCGAACAATCCTCTAGTTTCGGGAAAGCACTCTCGGATAATTTCAGCATGGGCAAACACATTGATTCAAGTGGGTTCGAGAAGGAGAAGTGACACACGTGAATCTTTCTCAAGTTCGGAAGCACTCGCACTCTCTGCACCTCTCATCAAAAATCGAGTACAAAATGATGATGCGGAGGTATACATGCAAAATGCACACAAACAAACGCCGTGTTCAATGATATGCACCACAACAGCGCTATGATCACTGCTTATTGGCCAACATAAATTCAATGGAAACTAACAATTCCATTTATGGCCTAATGATTTGCGTGACAAAAAAGGACATTCAGTCAGGTGTAGGCACTGACACTTCATAAAATGGCACTGATGTTGGTGCCGATAAGCTCTGCCGTTGTGGCCATTCTATTCATTATTCATTGCCTCATTGCTCATTGATCTTGTCAGGATTCTTGGTTCTCCAGTAAGTAATGTGGCTTCCCATGTCATTTGTCATGCTTCGCAAAAATTGCAGGATGAGTGGAGTGGGCAGGTAAAGATCATCTTTCTGTAGCATCCTATTGTTCTTTTACACCTTCCTATTATGAGTTGAGCAGCTCAACTTGAGCTGTTGCTGTTGAGCTTATTAGAAGCTTTCACCCACACAAACACAAACAACTACACTGCTCGGCTGGTAAGATTGAGTTTTTTAGCGCATCTCGTTTCAAAAAGGGAACATATGGCCGTGTTGAAGAGGTCGGAAATAGATGCAGAGGAATGATTTGAATAATCGGATAGGCAGAGAATTTTGTATGTCGACTTGTGAGGGTAATTGAGTAGTTTGTGGTGGTGAGAGGAAAACGAGACTTGTTCGAGGGAGATTTGGGAATCTAGTTTGTTGAGAACTCTTGACACTTGTCTTGTGTATCGGAAAAAAGAGCAAGTCACTGCACCACCGGATTGAATTAATTGATTGAGCATTTAATTGCACTGCAAACTGAGATTTAAATTTGTTACAGGTAATGCCAAAAGAGGAATAACTAAATATTACTGTATTAAATTTTGCTTGTTTGTTGTGCACGGTTTGTTTTAGATGGCAAAGTTTTAATGGTTCGAAAACCAAACACTGCAAACAAATGATTAGCTAGCTAAGCTCTTATCGTTAAAAATACTATACAGTTCTGTTTGAAGAGTTAGCTGAGCTTTGTGTTAACTGGATGTAATTATCGAGATGAGAGGCTTTTAATGTGATTAATCTTGCTAATGTATCCTTATTTTTTAACAGATAACCGAAGAATAAAAGGAGAAGATAATGGCGAATCATAAGAACGTTGCAGACGATGATGAATTCAATACCCTGTTAGCTGGAGCAGGCTCGAAGCTGGTCGTTGTGGATTTTAACGCTACGTGGTGCGGACCGTGCATTAAAATGCATCCAGTCTTTCTTCAGATGGCACACAAATTCCCTGAAGCCCTTTTCCTTGGGGTAAGGAGTTGTGAATATTTAAATAGTAAATGCGTTTCCATTCCATTTATACATGTGTACCAATTATTGTTTGTTTTTATTGTTTTAGGTTGATGTGGACCAATGTCGAGAGACTGCAATGAGGGAAGGCGTTACGGCTATGCCTACCTTTATTATGTACCGCAATCGGCAGAAGCTCGACACAATGAAGGTAAGTTTGCACTGGCTTTTGATTAAAATAAAATTGATTTTAAGGGTACAATCAATGTAGGGTCAGGTCAGACAGATAATAAATATTCTATGTTGATTTTAGGGGGCTAACCCAACTGATCTGGAAGAGAAAATTCGGAAGCACTATGGCAAGCAAGAGGCAACGGATCCTCACGCAACTGGACCAGGTGGAATGGGAGATATATTCCCGTACATTGAGTTGAAGGGCTGCGAATGCCTGAACGAATCGGATTCTACACCATTCCGTTCATTTATCGAGCGCAAGTCCAACATGGTGTCTGATTGTGACGAGCAACTGATTCTCGTCTACGGGTTCTCACAAAATGTTAAGGTAAACCATACAATTAATTAAATGGAATCATCTTGTTATGTGAAAGTTTTCACCAGTGTGTAAAATTGCAACTTAAATATACCACAATTTAACGCTTGTAAATTTCGTTTACAGCTTCAAGCTCTGAAAATCAAGGCACCGGCAGACAATGGTCCAAAGACACTTCGGCTCTTTATCAACCAACCAAAAACTTTGGATTTTGATGCAGCCGCAAGCATGAACTCAATTCAAGACGTTGAGTAAGTTGTTAGGATTATTGTAAAGATAATGAATTTGTGCTTCTACTTTCATAGAATACAGTTGTTTAATCTTGTACCGTTTTTTCTTTCTTATAAGGTTGACCGCTGATGACCTGACTGGAGAAAATGTGGTAGAGCTCCGTTTTGTCAAGTTCCAAAATGTTAGCAACCTTCACATTTTTATCAAAGACAATATGAGCGGAAGTGAAACAACTGAGATTGAGTCTTTGACAATTTATGGAATGCCAGTTTCCACAACCAACATGCAAGATTTTAAACGTGTGGCAGGCGAGAAGGGAGAGTCTCATTAATATGCATAAGCTATTTTATAAAAAATTAGAAGCATCTATTTCTTTCCCTTCGGATTTTAAAACACAACTTACGAATTGTTACTTTGTCGGATCATTGGAATTTATTGGTGTACTACTAAAAAATCATTCAAAACAATTTGTCTGAAAAGTGTTTCGGATACATAATATTCTGCTTTAAGTTATTTATACTTGTAAGTTGTAACTCAAAAAAACAAATTCCAGTTTTATACATTTTATGTAGTAAATCATGGCGAGTGAGGGTGCAGGATGGTAATAAAAATTAAAATCACGTTTATTTAAATTGGAACAGTTGTACAGTCATAACATTATTATTATTTTTGCAATAATCAAACATCACAATCATACAAAAGTGTATATATAAGTAATATAATGTATAATATTCTAAATATTAACTATTAATTTAATTTAACTATGAACCTAAAATATCTTCCTTCTTTGCAAAGTATTGAATAACAGCAACTCGTTCACGATGTGTCCTCAGTCTATTGTAGTGCTTCTGCGTGTAGGCAATAAGGGCTTCCGTCGGCATCTCCTTTTCCAGCAACTGAAAAGACGTCGTTTTCAATATCGTGTTCAACATATACTGAGCCTCTGTGCTGGTTTTGGTGTTACTATTCCACTTCTTTATGTAATCAACAAGCTGACTTTTCAAATCCGTAGTGAGCCCCGTAACGATTGGAGTTAATTCTGTCAGAGGGTCCTTTAATTCTCTAATGATTTTCAGCAAGGTGAATGGTCTATCCAATTCAATCGCTAAACGAAAGGCCTCCTGCCATTTACCCGATCTCATAACATTTGTCAGCTTTTGCTCGTCTTCTAAATGTTTCTTGCGTTTCTCCAGACTTTCCTTTACCTTGTCTTCCGTCACATCTTCCCAAACGGTAATTACCGAGTCTGCAGAGCCAGTAACAATTAAGGACAAATCCGGTTGTGTGGCAGCTGTCCAAATTTTATCATCTCCGCACTCCTCTGTCGAGACACACGTCGACGTTTTGATATCCCACACGCGCATCGTTCCATCACTGCTTGTCGAGCAAATTTGAAGGCCCAAATTGGAAAACATGGCTTGCAGGACAGAGCTGAGATGTCCTTGCAAAGTTTGCGTACATGCAAATGACACCAAGTTCCACACTTTGATTGTCGTGTCGGCGGAACAGGTCACCGCCAACTTGTCCCACGAAGAGAAACGAGCATCCCAAACGCTTTTCTTGTGCCCCTTTAGCGTGGCAACCAGACCCAATGATTCAGAGTCCCAGACTTTTGCAGTTTTATCGCGTGAGGACGTAATCAATAAGGCACCGTTTGGGCTACAGTGAACACTGTGAATTTCCTTGTCGTGGGCCAACTGACTCTTCACGCAGGAGGTTGATTGCTTGGGATCCCACGTTTTTAGGAAATTATCTTCTGATACGGAAAATACATTGAACTGTACAGGACTGAAACAAACTCCTGTCACCGACTGGAGATGGCCATCTAGTACAATTTTTGGCTTATCCGAGTCACTGGTCCACAGCATTATTGAATTATCTTTGGAGCCAGAAACAAGCCACTCCTTTTGGGAGTCTAGTGTTAGCACAATGTCCTTGTGACCCCGAAGTAGTTCACATTGTCCCGAGGATAAGCTGTAAACTTTGATTACGTTTGTGTTGTTGGCCACTGCGATTTTCTCTGGAGATTCCCAAAAGGTAACGCAGAGGATTTCATCAAGACAGCCGACGTACTGCTTGGTGATTTTCAGCTTCTTCTTGCCGCGCTCTATCTGGAACATGACGCTGCTGTGGGTTGTGGCGAAGAAGGAATCCCTCGTGGAATCTTCAAGTGACTTTGACGGAGCGTACAAAGCAACAATTGGTTCATCAATTTCCTGTCTCAACACGGAACCTTTTGATAGCAAATTTTTGGTCACATCATAATGGCGGATGTCAGATGGGCTAAGAGCAACATAGAGATCACTTGGTGACATCAAAACTAAGGACTCGATGGATTCTGGAAGTGGAATGGTTTTTAGACGGGTGTAAGATTTGCTGGTTTCGTCAACGGTCCATAAAATGAGAACCTTATCACGTCCTCCACTGATCATGAGTGAGCCCCCTTGAGCAAACTCTATGCCGGTGACCTGTGAGTAGTGACCTTCCAATGTTTGAGTGACCTTGTACTGAGTTTCTGCTCCCGATTTTGTTGCTTCAATCACGTAAATATTCCTCTCAGCGACGAAAAGTCTGTTGGAGTTATCGTCCGACCAAGTCGCATATCCAATGGAAGCAATGTTTCCAATGTGAATTGCTTTCGACATTTGATTACCGCCATATTCCCAGACTTTAACTTGCGCACCAGAAACTGTCGTCCAGATGAGGTCATTACGCGTGGCTGCCACAGCATCCTCGTACGTCGGCACTTCCACAATTTCGTCTCCGTCACTCCGAGCTGGAGAAGGGCTGCCTTTACTACTCCCACTAATTTTCAGTTTACTTCGCAAGGCTTTACTTGCTCTAACTTTGTGAATTTCAATTAATCCAATAGGAAGGTGATGAAGGGACTTGACAGTCTTAATTACTTCATTTTTGTCTAGATCCCACACACGGAGTAAAGTGGACTTGTGCGACGTCACCAAGATGTGGGAAGATGGACACGCGTCAAAGGTGATGACTTCGTCGAGCTCGGCTTCCAAATGGGAAATAATTTGAAAGCATTCCGTCACGGCTGAGTCGTTCCCGTTTTCTGCCCCCTTCCCGACTCCTTTTCCATCCACGTCTTCAATCTGTAACGAGTCATCCGCATCGTCCTTCTTTTTAACGACTGCAGCTGTTGAAACTACATTAACGGCTGAGCCAGACTGACATGCAAAATGACAATGTGAAAGCACCTGCAACATAAAACATCAAAAAATTCTCAGTAAGTGCTCACTGCTCACTGTTCTTGATAATGCATCCATCCATACAACATATATATCCTGTGAAAAAATGAAATTGACAAGCCTTACAGCAATTTTTCCTCCAGAATAAAATGGCTTAATTTCTGTCTTCTTTTGAAAACTGCAATAACAAATAAAAGATTCATAATTATAAATTATGTTACGCAAAATATATCACTAAAATCAGACATGGCGACTTGGCCACAGAGCAAGGCACAAGGAAAGTTTAACTTTCACTTACAACTGCTTTAGTTTTGCATTCAGCTGCTCGTTATCTTGGGTCCTTCTCTTCTTAACCGCCGGACCTTCCCCTCCACCTCCACCCCCTCCAGCCTCAGTGATTTCACTCAGCATCTCCCCTTTCCACAAAATATTTCAATTCCTATCGTCCTCCGTCAACCTCCTTACTTCTCACAGACAGACCAACACAGTTCACTCAACAACTGCCGGATAATTAAGCTACGAGTACTATTGAATTTAATGCCAAATACTTCCAAATTAACGCAATAATTAAATATTTTCAGTTAATTAAAGGTTCTTCATCTGTCTCTCGTGCGCAACATGTTTGTAGAACGAGTGATGGGAAAAATGCACGTGAAAAGAGCAGAATGCAGATGCACGCAGGAGAGCGCACATGGCTTTGGGGCAATGTGCGCTCTACAACATGTGAAGTGACAAGGCAAATGACAAGTTTTTCCACCACTTTATTGACAAACAAACATGCGGTTCAGCTGATTTAGTTAAATGGAAGCCCTTTAAGTGCTCCATTCACGATAAAACTTATTGATTAATTAAGGCAACTCGTTATAAGGATCGCAGTAAAATGTAGTATTAGCAAATATAGTTTGTAGGCTTAGACTGGACTCGCTTAATTTGTTCGACAAGTTTTAATGTTTCGTTTTTATTGATGGCAACAAGAATGAATGAATGTTTATAGTGCTGCCGAACTAGTTTTTATACCATATTCGCTAGATAACAACTTAATTAAGGTGCCTAATAGGATACTATTATGTTAATTGCGTACACAATGCTGAAGTTGTTGTGGAAGGTCGAATCTAGCATAATTCACGCAACGCTTCGAGTGGTTCGAGGGGCAGTGGGGTTTGGACACGCTTCCGACAAAACCTTGGACGATATCGAGATCCTGTACGACTCACCGCACTTCCTAGTGGTCAACAAGAGCTGTGATGTGATCGTCAACCATAAGGATCAAGAGCGACCAAGTAAGGATTTTAATTGATAAGATTATGCTCTTCCATCAATAGCAGTTAAAATGCATGTAAACTAATCGAATTTGTTTCTATTCTAGTTACAGTTCAGAAGCAAGTTGAAAGACTGTATCCAGATTTGGTCAACCCGTCCCTACTGCTCAGTTTTTACTTTTGTCACCGACTGGATTATGCGACCAGTGGAGTTCTATGCCTCGCCAAGCACAAAAAGGCGTGCGCTGCTGCAGTGTACGCGTTCGAACAGCGCAGGACTCAAAAGTAAGTTGATACATTGACTATGCAGCACAATTAAACATTTTTTTTGTAATTTTAAATGCTTTAGCATAATATTCTAATCTGTGGTTTGATTGAAAATTTTCCAGGTACTACCTGGCCATAGTTCGAGGTCTGATCTCACAAGACATTCTCACAATAAACGAGCCAATTGGAGACGACACGAGAGAAAAGTTTCTAAAGGTCCGCATGGCACCTCAGTCTTCCCCGTTTTGTTCCAAGTCCTGCAGGGATGCTAAAACGATTGTAGTCGTTCTGGAACGAGGGGTGTGTTACGGGTACCCTGCAACGAAAGTACTCATGAGACCTGTGACGGGACGGCGACATCAACTGCGTGTCCATCTTAATCACGTGGGACACACGATAGTTGGCGACTTTACGTACAGTAATAGAACTGATCTGCATCCCTACCGGATGTTCCTTCACGCGTATAGACTTGTGCTGCCAAATAAATTAGACAATTTAGACATCATCACAAGTGATCCTTTCGTTAGCGAAGACTATAGGAATAGGTGGATTCCAGAGGAGAAGGTGGCGTCCATACAAAATGCTTTACGATATTTGGAAGACGTTACATGACGCCTGTTGTTCATTGCGCAATAAATTATTACAAGGAAATGCCGTTTAAATAAGATAAATACAAGAAATGAACGTGTTCTTTATTTATCATGAATTCATTTTTTTTCACTGACGAAACACGTGTTATAAAATAATCATAAATCCAATTCATGTGTCAAACGAAACAACACAAAAAAGTGCCTGAACTCCATTCCTTCAGTGGACGATGACGATGTTATCTCGCTGTCTGGTGGTTTTACACAAATTAGTTGATCATTTACCGAAACTACCGTCAAAACATCATTACAATCTATATGCATAAAAAGGGATATCGTTAACTCGTGTAAAGTTGCGTAAACAAAAACCTGTACATGATCTCATAACTTACGGTGACAACTCGATAAAACTTAGAAATTATTGTAAACACGAAAAAAATGCAAAAAATAGGTGCCGACATTTTATCAGACAACCGACAATAATTTTAAAGGTTCGTATATCTTTTACACAATATAATATAACGTATTTTACCTTACAGCTAACAATTCAATCATTGTAAGCAACACTAAATTAATTTTAACTTAGGAGCTACGTCTGTGTGGCTTAAATTTAACTTTCTCACTCCTTGCTTATTGTAGTTAATTTTACTGGCATTCGACAGGCATGATATCTTATAATTCAACTTTACATATATGTATTTAATTTTGTTTTATTATCTTCAAAAGTTTTTTGGGTGGTGAGGTGGCGTCATGAAGGAAAAGTTCAACATGTAAACGGAACGCAAAATGATGAATACGTAAATAGGAACAAAAGAGAAATTACCGTTTATCTCCTGAACTGTGGTACAATTTTTTTTTGCCGTAAGCTTCAACGGTACATTTTCATGGAACTTATTCACTAATATTTTCATAAATTTTTATAATATATACATTACCTTAAGTTAAGTTCGAATATTTACAAGTCTCGTTTTTATACAATAATTTTTAGCAGTTAAATGCGAGAATCCATACAATCTATTTGCAGTAATAGGTTTTCTTCTTTTTTTGTTTAAAAATCCAATCTTTTTTCTTAACGAATTCGATAGAAAACGAGCCGATCGGTGATGTCATTTATACACACTCTTCATCTTTCACTTTCAGCCACCCTAAATTTAATACTTTTTCCCATGCCTGGAACGCTTTTGGCGTTTCTCCTTGGAAGTTCCATAGGGAGATCGACGAGCAGAGGATGGTGCAGGAGAACCTGCTGCAGAAGAGGAAGTAGTAGTTGCATGGGCATAACTTCGACGAGGTGGAGCTGACCGAGATTGTTGCTGCATCTGTTCAGCTTCGTCATCACTTGCAGGGAGCTCTTCAATGGTAACGGAAGATTGTGAATGCTGAGGTTGATAACCGATTGCTTCAGGATATTCGATTTCCTCTGGCGGCTCCTCTTCCGAAGGTTGTTCAACGTAGCTTGATCGAGAAGATGGCCCTATAGCTGCATGAGGTGCTGAAGCGATTGCAGGCATAGATGCGGAATGTGCATATCTTCCTCCCAGTCCATGATTAGCTCTCTGTCGCCACTCGCGGTCAAACTGAGGTGCTTGCTCTTCTTCCAAGTTGTAAAACTCGTGATTTTCATTTAGTTGTCCGGTCCTCACGTTTTGTTCCCGTTCCACAACATGGGCTCTTTCTCCCAAATGACGCCCCACTGCCATTTTCTTTGTTCCTGTTCGACTGTCCGCCAAGGTTTTTCGCGTTTCCCTCAGACCATCTGGACCCTGGCGACTCTCGGCAGAAGCCTGTAAACACGATACAACACAATAAATTAAATTAATGATTCATGTGTCTTCGCGTCATTCACACGCTACATCTGGCTTAAACTCTCGTGCAACTAGTTAACGCAACGTTGCCTACTTTACCTGATAAACTTGAGGACGACCATCAGGCCCAGAGGAGATGGACACAAATGAGGATGAGGAGAACGAATGACCGTGATGACCATTGCTAGGATCCATATTGAACATCATGGACTACAAAATACACAATGTTTATCATTTGCAATTAGTCAATTACGCGTGACAGTGAGCATAAGCATGATGTAAAAACAATATTTTACCAGGTCTGGAAATCCTCCAAACCCAAATGGGTTCATCATGCCGCCACCTCCAAATGGCATCAACTCATCATGATGGTGATGATGCTCCTGCGGTTGAAGTGGGTGACGCATGCCAGGCCCCATGCCTCGGTTCATGGCAACTCCTGGCATGGCACCGGGTGGAAAGAAAGAGTTCATCATTCTATTCATCGCCCGTTGATGTGCACTGTGAAAATAGAAAACAAAAATAAAGAAAATTGAACGAAACGCTATAAACATTAACAGCAGCAGTGGCACGCTTTAAATGGCTTATTGCGTGATTTATGGTTGGTTCGGTTTTCACCACTGCACGAATTCGGACACAACTATAACGTTAACTCGTTAAGAAAATCCAACCAAAATAAATAATATAATTTAGTAGAAATTAAGGTAGAAATGTACAATCTTCAAGGAGAATAGCTAATCAAGTACGACACTAATGAGAGTAAAAGTTACACTAAAAACATCCTGTACAATCTTATGCAACTGTACATATAAAGTTGATCTGTATTATCATATCATTATGTGATACTTACCCGAAGATGGGATCCTGTTCCATTTCTCGCATGAGGGAACCAAAAAGCGACATTTTTTTACTTTGTTTGCACAATTTACCTGTGTATTGAGAAAAATTGAAACAACTGGCTTAAAAAATTAGTTTACGAAATCATCCGAAATCAGCCTACTCAATTTAGAAAAATGTCCCTGACAAACGAAATGGACTTAAAGTAATAAAAAAACACTACTATCCCGCACACGTGAAAGCGAACACATGAACTTGAACTAGCACACAAAAAATCTTTAAAAATACAAAAATATTCGCACACATATACTTAGAGACTGCTACTACGAAAGATGAATCATAATCTACTCTCTTTTTGACGCTCTTGTCTACAGAGAAAGTCTTACGCTTCACGTTACTTTCTTATCTCATCCATCACGATACATTACAAACGCATGAAGATGACGGTTAAAAAAATCTTCTCTACAAACTTACATAACACTAATCTCTGGCCGTCAGTAATACTAAAATGTCACACAAAAACCACGACACAACGACACCACACCACATGTAAAAAGCCCAGCGCATGCCAAAAAACTTTTTCTTTTAAAATAATTTTGGCAATAAATATGGAAAGTGGTGGGCAGTGGAAGATTGGTAGTTTGAAAAGAGAAACAGCCCATCAAACTCCTCATTGATTTAATAATAATTTTATCTCTCATTTTCATCATCATGTTCATCTTCATTTCATGCTCAGCTCATCACCCTAATCATGATCCTTACCTTATTTGTCTCCTACTTGACTTCACCTACGACAACTTCTTCTGAAAAAACTGCAAGATTCCAAAACAGAAAGCCTCAAGGTCGATTATTCGGGAGAGCAGTCAAAAGAACACACACAAAGCACAGTTTGGTGTGTGCAAAAACCAGCAGAGATTACAAAGACGATCTCCTCCCGTGTGCTCCTCAGTTTACAACTTCTCGTTGGGATCTGTTCCAAAAAGTCACATTTTAATATTTCAGTAGTTTCCACACAAAATATTATACATACACCAAAATTGTTTTATACTAAACTGACTAGCGCAGCGTGCTGTAGCGCAGAGATTACAAATAAAAACTATTACGAAACAAAAAATGGAAACTCTTTAAATTATTTTTTTAATGTAGCCAAAAAATCATTCTGATCATGACACGCCTCTATAATGACCTAAATTAGACTTTTCAGCAATGAACACCAAGAGAGAGAGAGGGACTCTAATAAAGGAGAAATAATTGAATTGGAAATTACCTATGGAGAAGAAAAATGATTAGTAATAATAATAAAGCATGCCCAATTCAATGACGAGATGAGAGGAGATGAGCAACAAGGAATAAGGAATGAAATATGCTTACATAATAATCTATATAGTAATTTTTTTACGTCCAACACGACCACAAGATGAAAAAATCTACATCAAACACCAACATGAGCTAGTAGTCAAGATTAGTTGGTTGTGTCACAGAGTAAAAAAAGTGTTCCAATTCAAGCAATCCGATAGAACTAATATTCCCTTCTTCTCCTTCTATTCAACACGCAAACAAACAGCTTTAAACTTTCTTTACTCACCACACAGCTCAGAGAATTTTGTAGTACCAAAAACACGTATTACATTACTTGCGTGTATAAAGTTATTATAAATGTTAACAGAGAGTATATTAGCTTGTTCTTCTCTACAAAAAGTAGTAGCAGGTAAAAAAAGGAGATATATTCTAAAAAGCTTGCCGTAGTAATATAATAAGCGCTGTGTAGAAAGAAACTACTAGAGAAATAGAGAATAGTTTGTTGGAGTGGAGTAGATCTCTCGTTCAACCTGTGCGAGATATACGTGCATAATTTCGTCATAATATTATTTTCTGCTTCATAATAATATTCCTTACTACTTACTACGCTGCTGCTGTTGTTAGTGAGCTACGTAGATGGATGGATATGGATAGTAAGAAGTGCAGTAGTGCTAAGAGGATATGTTTTTGCTGCGTTGCGTTGTTTCTGCTTAAGTTTTTGTCTTGCCTGACATTGTAAATGGAAAAAATATATACATATGCGAGAGCCATTGAGTACACCAAATAGCGGCAAAAACACCACCACAAAAACAGACGAAAGGAGGAATGGTGAAACCCAGCAAAAAACAATAGTATAAGTAGTAGTAGTGCAGCCTGCTTTGCAAACGAAAAAATTTGTGGAATACTGCCTATTTTTTAAAATCTGGTTCCCGTAGTCTTTTCTCTAATTATTGGGGATCATTTTGGAACCTTGTTCGAAATTTTTCGACTAGTTTTCAAGGACTGCGGCTGGATTCTTTTGCGTCAATTTTGTTCGAAATACGCTTAAGAAAATCCAGTCACAAATCTTCAAAACTTGTCGAAAACTTTCGAACAAGGTACCAAAATGATCCCCAATAACTAGAGAAAAGACTACGGGAACCAGATTTTAAAAAATTAGCAGTATTCCACAATTTTGTTTGTTCCACAATAACATCATCACTTGCACTGGCTGCTTGAACTGCCGCTTACTCGATGCACTTGTCATATGCATAGTTTTTTACCATTTACACTTACCAACAAGACAAGCCCTTAATAATTTCCATGTACATTCTCTGCCCCTCTTCTGCTACAAAACAAGCCCAACTCCCTTAAAGACTCAGCGACCCTTTTCTTCATACTATCGCCTATAAGGAGCAGCATGTACCCCTTTTTCATATTTTATGGGCCTTTTTATAGGTGCCTTTACTACCACTACGCCGTATAAGTACATATATTGCTCATTGTTAAAGATTTTATATATGCGATGCACAGAACGGCCCCGTCCCATACTCTGGGTGTCCAAATGGTTTACATTAGCGCTTATGAGAAAATTTTCCGGTCGAGTTCCACCTTGAGACCACATGTAATCGATAGAGTTTTTAACGCTGATTTCAACGGTACAACTCCCAGGGTGGAACTCGACCGGATGTGGGATTTAGAAGGATTTGAAAATTGGGATGTTGATGCAGGGTTATGTAACTGGTATTATAAAAAAATATCCATGATATGCATGTTTGATGCTCCAAATTAAAGAAACAAAATTGTAGACGTAATTTGGCGCGGGGATTACGGTAATTAGGATTAATTATGCTAATTATAATTAAATTTAATTGCAATTAAGTCGTTTAAAAATTGTTTATTTTTTTCCAATCTTATTGGAAATTAAAAGGTTACATGGACATCTATTAAGCCCGGCATCATCACGTTACTTAATTATAATCTAGTTAACAAGAATTAATTAATTAAATGATTAATTAGTAATTCGAATTATATTTCTCAAAATCAAGAAAAGTAATACGTTAAGTTAATCAAACACGGAAATTATCAATAACGCAAGAGAGTAATGGGCCACTTTGTTATGAGAAATAAACCTATATATTGAAAAATTATTTAGAGTAAGTAAATTAAAATTAATTTTTACCGAAACCTCATATTATCTTACCCAAAAACTCTCCTGCGTTATTGATAATTTCCGTGTTTTATTAACTTAACGTATCACTTTACTTACCTTAGAGAAATATAATTTTAATTACTAATTAATTATTTAATTAATTAATTCTTGTTAACTAGATTATAATTAAGTAACGCGATGATGCCGGGCTTAATAGATGTCCATATAACCTTTTAATTTCCAATAAGATTGGCAAAAAAAATAAACAATTTTTAAACGACTTAATTGCAATTAAATTTAATTATAATTAGCATGTTTAATCCTAATTACCGTAATCCCCGCGCCAAATTACGTCTACAATTTTGATTCTTTAATTTGGAGCATCAAACATGCATATCATTGATATTTTTTTATAATACCAGTTACATAACCCTGCATCAACATCCCAATTTTCAAATCCTTCTAAATCCCACATCCGGTCGAGTTCCACCCTGGGAGTTGTACCGTTGAAATCAGCGTTAAAAACTCTATCGATTACATGTGGTCTCAAGGTGGAACTCGACCGGAAAATTTTCTCATAAGCGCTAATGTAAACCGTTTGGACACGCATACTATATGAAGGGGCCGTACTGTGCGATGGAGATAGAATATGAGCAAGCTTTTAACACTTTGTTCTACGGAAAATTTTATGGTTTGATGTCTATCTCTTTGTTGTTGTTTCATATAAAAATGTTAATGCTCTGCCTATTGACGTATTTCTCATTTGCGATATTGATAGGTACCTAAGTGGCTATAAAGTTGTAGCAGTTACGCTACAGTATCCACACTTCACGGTAAAGCTAATCAGTCTAAGGGATATCATAATGAATGATAAGATCATAATCATAGCTACCTAATGAATTTTGTGCGTCTAAACTGCATCATAGCTATTGTATTGTGTTCGTAGTAAATTCGTAATCAAACCATATCTCAAACATGACAAGATTTAAGTTCCTTCATCCTTCCATCCACCCACTCTGTCTGCTTTGACTTTGTTTGAATTGGCTGTGAGCGCATTTCCTTAACATTATCGACATTTTGCCTGATTTGTTCAGGATTTTTGCATGAATATCTAGATGTCATTCATTGATTATGTTTTAATATGTAAAAACCGGTAAGAATGTAAGTAATATGTAAAAAAGTAATGTTTTTATTTCCGTAATACAGTTTCACCGTGAACCTTAAATACTGTTCGAGAAGCAAGTTTAAAACTTTACACTTTACAACAATTATAATTACAAAATAAAATACATGCATACAGTTAAAAGTAGAGATACATCGTTCTTAAGTATTTTGCATTCTCATAATCACAATCATTCATCACACGTGTCAATTCACCATTGACATAATTTAACATTTAACAATAAAATAAAAAATGAATGAAATTGATTTTCAAAACTGTGCAGTGTAAAAATTACATGTATTCAAAATGAAATACAGAATGGAATTATATACACTCCTGTTCTTCTGTAAAAACTTAAAATAGTAAATCAAGTTATAAGCGTAGTTGGCGTAGTACATTTTTTGTATCGGTTAAAATTTATGCCATAAAAACACATAAAAAGTTAAAATACAGAGATCACGATGCAATTTTTTCTTCTCATTAAATTAAATGCAACAACATGATTTGTCAGCTTCATTCAGAAAGTGACTAAAGTCATCATAATAAGTAATAGGTAGAGATTCAGTTATACCAATAGGTCATGTACTGATTGAATTGGATGAATGTCAACACTTTCATAGTCATGATTTGATTGGACCGAAAATATTCTGACAATCTGATTTAAAGCTCGTGATATAAATATATATAAGATGATTTTGAATTTCTAAAAATGTAGAGTTGCATCCACAGAAAATAACTTCTTCTGGTTTGGAAGCTTTGGAGGTATAGGAAGAACTGGCAATGGTTGACTTGTCAGTAAATACAAGTTCTCGCATTCCCATTAAATCTAACGGTAAGAGAAAGAGTCCGTATAACATCAATTCGGATTTAAACCTAGCTGAGAGTGATAATATATTATACATCAGTAATTACGGGAGATTGCGTTCTTAACGGACGTTGACGACCTTCCTGCTGTGCAATATTAGGATTTTCTGGGTGTCCACGTCGTGGCAATCTGCACCAGTAGTCCATCACATCTTCTGCATTCACAACAAGCAACAAAAAATTAATTCATACAAATATAATCTCTGTATGTCGTTGATTAAGAGTTGGAACATAGCTTCTAAAGTACCTCCACAGGAATTCATCCCTTCTTTCTCTAAAATCGCTATTAGCTTAGAGAATGTTGCTCGAGAGGCCCCAACTTTGGTCACCCATGCATCTAAAACGGCAAGTAGGGCATATTCGTGGCCACCGGAAAAGGCCATCTCCTTTTTTATATCCATTTCGGTGGATGCTGACAAGCCCATCGAATGTGCCAGAAATGTCCAATGAGTACATGCACGGGGATATTCTTGTAAAATTCGTAAGATCCCTCTAGTATGTTTTGCAACTAAAAAATAAGTAAAAATAACACATTTTATGAAATTGGGTCAATGAAATTGAGCCACAAACATTTCAAATAGTGTGAATTAAATGGGGATAGAAAACTTACTGCTTAATTCAGGAAGATTGTTATGAATGTTATTATTATTTTGAAAGTTTGGATAAGCACATTGGTCACGTCCATCATTCTCCAGTTCACGTGCAATCCACTGGTAAGATGTCCGCAGGGCCTTAATAAGTTCCGTCATTGCATTCCCACCCCTGGAAAATTTCCAATGGAAAAAGTCGTCGTAAATTAATAATTTCTAAGAAGTAACGAAGTTAAAAGCAATTTGAGTTTAAAAGTAATTTGTTTTTGAAAATTTCCAAACCTGGAAGGCAATATGCTGAGTAGTTTTTCCATTTTCTTCCTTTCAGTGGGCCTACTATCAATCTCATCATGCATTTCGAGAGTTATGATAAAGTTGGAAATGAGGTGGGGCGCAATGCTCGAGTAAATGACATCCAAAAGCTTAGCATATTGTCGTTGGAGGCGTTGTTTATCCCGAGGGTCCATGCTTATTCGTGATTATCAGTAAATCCGATAAAATATTGCAAAACTCGTGATGAACTATACTCAAGCCCAGATCAGAGGAGCACTTGGTCGTCCCTTCAGCCGTAACCCCCGTCAAGAAATTTGCATGGAAAGATGGAAATGGCAGCACGGTGCAAAAGACTGATTTTGACTCATGTGCAAACGCAAGACGCAAAAAGAAATCTGCTGTGACAAAAAATAAAGTTGAACGTTACAGTACACGTTGAATGAACCGTTACACAATCATCTCTTCCAAGTTCCAAGCTTTTGCCTTGCACATATAATCTTAAAATGCAGATTATTACTTAACCCCAGCAAATTTTAATGCATGCCAAGCCAGCCACCTGTGCAAACTATCTTGTACACACAAAACAAAGGAGCAGCAGAAGAGGAAAACCATCCAACCAAACTCATTTCCTACAACACATTTTGGATTGCATTTTATTGCCCCTACCTGTCTGATCTGATGTCACGCTTGCGCTTATTACTACGCTTTCTGAAAACCCAACCAAAAAACCAAACAGCAGCGTCCCCCGTTCCGTGCGTGACCTTGACCGTTTCAACCTCTATCCAGCGTCTCCTCTCGGTTCGGTTAAATACAACGCACTAACGTGGGATTCAGCTTTCTTCCGTTGCGTTTGGAATTTCTCAGTTTTTACAATTTACAGCAACACTTTTACTTTTACAATTGAGCCAAGTGGTGGAATACATGCTTTGTATCACATTGTGCGTAATTGTTGCTGCACTTGTCAATACAGAATGCTAATGTATCTTATTGCATGCTAAAGCGTGTGAAATTAACTAATTTGATGAACTTTAAAGTTTAAACGCACACTCTACTCACTACCAAATACACACATGCTTTTTTTAATGTTTTGGAAAAAGATATATACGAGTATTTACTTACACGATGTGTTTTGAAGAGCAAAACAACTGGCGTAGTGCAGTGCATAATATAATTAAGCTCCTCCTTCGTTAGCAGTCATTCTATCTTTCAAATGAACAATCACACACAATCCCCTCTGCAGCAACAACTTATTACAAGATCAGTCAGACTACCAGTCGGACGGATGAACAAAAGGAAAGGGGTGAATTCTCTCAAAAGATGAATTACCACTTTGTGCAGTGCAGCAGCAGCGCAAGTGCTTCAGTTGCGTAAATAGACACACGGCTCAGGCGCGATTTAGCATCAAGTGTCTGCGTAAAATTATATCATCCAATTCTGTTCTTACTAACAAAGCAAAGATGCAATGTATGCATGCACAGAAGTTGAGGTTCCTGCAACACAAACGCTTGAGTAAGCTAAAGAAATGAATTGCTGGCGTAAATATATGATAATGCGTACTATGCACATGTTACATTGTCTTTTTAGTGGAGTGAGGTACCAAGATGAGTTCTCTGCTTCGAGTAGGGGATTTTATGGCATGTTTGTCGAGTTAGAACTACAAGGTAAGTAAAGGATTAGAATTAGGAGATTACAGAAAACCACGACTCAATTTAATGGAGTACGATACTCACACAAAATACGGTCTATGAATCTATGTTGCGTTGCGTTTGAGCTCTCATTCATCCAACGCATTGAAATTATAAAAGGAAACCTAGAAATCTTGTATCCTGGAAAGGACCTTCAAGGACGATGAACTATGAACAATGAGCATGAGGAATGAAATAATGAATGAATGCCTTATTTCACACACATAATAATATCCCGTATTTTCTAGACTGGGTATTTTGTACAAACAATGGATGCCCAAAAATGCCGTATTAACGGAAGCACTTGCATATGTCAGGATTCCTGACTCAGGAACTATCGGAGAAGCACAGAAATATGGCATGTAACAGACGAAAATTTTGGAATTGGTTGGTGGTTATGGTTGTAGGAACTGGCAAATATCAAGCATCTGCGGTCGTGTCAAGGGCATCAGGACAAGGATATGTTGATGTTTTGGAGTGGGGCATATTGCTACTTGATTCAGATTTCATGGTTTTCTTCGATATAAGATATGAAATGTAAGTGAAAATGTAGGGAAATTAGGTAGTAAAATCATTTTTTAATCAAAAGTTTTGTGATTACAATTTATTTGTTCGTAGCTTAATAAATGCTTGTCGGACAATTAACAAACATATTAATAATATTTGTATTGATTTCTGTAATAAAATGCTTAACAAGTTTGCTTACACAGTGAACTAAAGGACGAGGGACTAGAATACTTACAACAATAGTTAAATCAATGTAGTAAATTGGAAAAAGAACATTCGAAAATTATATTGAAACGATTGAAATTCAACATTTAGAAAAAAAAGTTATTGTAATTGGGAAACGAAATACACAAATTCCTACTTGACACTTTCATTGTTTATCTTTTTACTCAACACCAATCAAAATCAATACAATATAGTATTTTTTGATACTTCAATGTGCATAAAAATTAATAAATACAGATTGGATTTAAATACACACTGAAGAAAGAATGAATACATTATGATGCTTTTCAGGGTTATGTGATAAACTTCCAAGTTTTTCGATAAAATTTAAATAATAAACTCGTACAAATAGTTATTAGAGAATGACTAATATTTACGTATTTACAAATGTAATATTAAAACCCCTTTCCAGATTAGTAAGATGGACACACTAGCGACCAAAGGATCATCTTCCTCCACCACCTTCTTCGGGATTCGAAGCTCCAGAGAGGAGAACCAAGAGAGCAATTGGAACTATGTACATCCACTGCAACAATTTACAGAAAAATATTAGTCGTAAGATATTGTAGCCCGGGTTAAGTAGGAAGAATTTTTACTTATTAGAGACAGTTAAAGAGGAAGGCAGATGCAAAACATCTTAACTACAGCTACGTAAAATAAGCAGGTAAGTTAGTAGGCATAAAAAGAAGCAGAAGAAGGCATAAAGGTGTAACTTATGGATAATAATAAAAATATACCTATTATATATTTTATGATGCAGTACAAAAATATATATTCAAACAGTGTAATTCAAGCTGCTTTTTGAGTATTTGCATTTCTATATGAGAATCGCGCAGTAGCGGTTGTGTGCGTTTTGCATGCAATGCATTTACTAAAGATGAGTACGTATATAAAGATATCATGCTGGTTGTAAGGTAATTAAAATGGCAATTTCACTAAATTAAGTCAGCATTTGAGCACTGTGCTCATGGGCTCAAAAACTATTGGCTCCAGAACCACCCCCACCGCCGGCACCGTTTCCAGCACCAGTACCTTGGCCCATAAGTGTAATTTGCCCGACAAAAATGACTACGCAGAACAAAATAAATATGATTGCGTTAAAAAGCGCGACGAACATAGGGCTTACATATTTTGCAAAGAATGATCGATTATCTCTGGGATCTTCTCCTCTTTCTTTAGCCATTCGTTCCTGTTCCAGCTTCTCAAGGTAAGGAGCGGTGTCCGGCCTGTAAGGAAAATTATCAACATTTTATTTTTCATTCACGTCGGTAATTTAAGCATAAACAAAAATTCTCCTGTTTCTTGTACTTACATTGGCCCATTTTCACCTTGATGGACAATAACAGTTGTGTTAAACTTTTGGGGTGGTGGCCGATTAGCTCCTAGATGATGGGGTACCAGATAATAATCATTGCGAGCCATAGCATAACTGACAGAAATTATGTCTCCATTTGGATTTAAATGAACTCGAATTATATCCGACAGTCCAGAATCGAGCAGGGATTTCTAGTGGAAAACGAGACAACTTTATAGTTTAGTGATGATCATCATTATGACACAGTGCAATTGCTATTATTATGTGGCTTTATACCGCATGTGTGAATGATCGGAAAACTTGCTCTCCTGAAGATGTACGAATGGTTGCTTTCAGAAAGTAGTAACCCTCCTCGTTGGAAAGCCGCTGCAATAAACACAACATATACATGTAAATTATTTGCATGATTATTAAATATTATGCTTTCAATATCCAATAAATTAAATGGACAACTACAGAAAGAATAGCTCTTTACCTTTAGCTGATTGAGTTCATTAAGAGTGAGATCTTTTTGACTGGAGGTAAATCTTGGACCTCTAAAATTCTTTATGGTTATCGATCCTCGAGGAATGAAATTTAAAACACCATTGTCTTCGTTGTCAAATGAATGTGTGAGTTGTAAGGAAACTTCAGGAGTATCAAAGAAGTCACTTTCAAGCTTATCTGACTAATAACCCAATAAAAATCACGAAAATTGTTAATTCACGTTTATCTTTCTACAATAAGAACCTAAACAGCCAAAATTTTAAATATAAATACTGGTTTTACTTACCACCGATCCATATGCTTGGCATATAAATGCAGCAGCTATCACAAAACCCAGCGCCTTCCACATTGTCGCTGGATTACTTTAAATGCCAACTTGTACCAAGAGCCTCCAGAGTGGACGTTGCTGTCACCTTACCTAAGAGAAGACGTCTACACAATTAAATTTAAAACCGATTTTTTTGACAAGTAAACACCAAACACGAGCAATCAATGCACCATATTATTAAGAGACACACGACATTTATCTTATCAGTGAAGGTCCATTCTCTTCTCTCCCCTTCAATTCACTTCACACATTTTATATCATATAATCAGGTACCTAATATAAAAGGGTTATATATGATTATAAGAAGGGGCTACAGACAGACACCTGAACTATAAGTGTACAGACAAAAAGATTTTCAAATCCGCAAAGTTGACAGCGTTTGCCGGCGCAGCGGCAGCGTACCACTTGCTTTAAAAAATCAATGAACCACCTACCTCCCTACTGTCTTCTTAATGGGATCTCAATACAGAAAAGAACATTAATATAAACCTAATTACTGTTAATTACCGATGACCTGACATTTAGTACCCTTAACCCATACCCAAGGGATAAATCATTTTATGCAGTTAACTAACAAACTTGACCCTTTTCCTTTCACGTTAACCCTTTGTATTAAAATGTACGTACAGTTATGAATGTAGTTAGAAATGAAATATACGAAACTAACTAGGCGTTTAATTATACCAGCTTTAATTACAATTACCAGACAGAAGAGAAAATGATCCAACAAGAAAGGAAATGATTTTTGGGAATTGAGATGAATTCAAAGTAACTCGAGAGAAGTGGAAGGAGAAGCGAGGACGGGGAACTTTGAGACGTTGAGTGCTGGAACAACAGCTGAAGCTGCTGATGAGCTCATCTGACTTTTGTTTGTCATCAAACAAAGCCATCTGTGTCTGTACGTCTTTCGGGCACTGTGCATTGTTGAGAGCTCAAGTCACGTCCTTTTTAGTGCACTTTTTGTGCACTAATCAAACTAATTAGTCGTTACTAAATTGCCCAATCAAGTCATTCATTCCTTGACAAGGTCGTGAACTTGAAAGAAAGGTTAAAAGTGTTGTAAAACTTTTGACAATCGCAGAGAGCACAGATGCAGTGTTTTAGCAAATTTTCCACAAAATTATTTTAAACAAATGATGATGCAGAAGTTTATAATTTCTAAGCTAGTTTAACGATTGACTATTCAGGATTTGTTAAAAAGGAACTGAACATTTTACTTAGAGACTGTATAGTCGACTTGATGTTTTATGACAATAAGATCCTTTGCTGGAGACACTTTGGAATACATCATCATGGAAGGGGTAGGCTACGCCAGCACAGTTTTAAAACGAGCCGTGGAACTGGACATGGAGAACAGGTTCACGGAGTCGTTAGTGTGCTATCAAGAAGGGATTGCGATTTTAATGGATGCTCTGAGAAAAATCTCAGAAGAGGAGAAGAAAGCGAAAATGAGAGCTAAAGTTGAAGGTATTCATGTCTACAACGTCAAAATCCAATTATTTGTTTTAATTACAATGGAGGCATCAAATTAGTTTATTATTCATTTATAATTGATGTACATATTGGTTTTGTATAGAATATATGGTAAGAGCAGAAAAGCTGAAGACGCATATAGACAAACTTAAGGATGAAGGAGACTTCCGGGAACAGATGCAAATTCAGGAAGGTGCCACTGGCTTTTCGTACGACAAAATTTTTACGAGATTTATGGATCTAGACGTCCATCGAGTGGAAATCGATGACCCTTACATTAGATCTCCTCATCAAGTACCTAATGCATATCTTAATTCATAATTAGTATACATTGTACATACATTGTTGATAACTACTTGCTAAATTCCGGATGACGAACGGAAAAATAATATTGTCACGCTATTGTCTTTTTCAGTGTGATAATTTTACACGGTTTGTCGAACTGTGCCTAAAGGAGTGCCCAAATTTGAAGGTAGTGTTTTTGAAAACGAAGCCGGATGAAAGCAATCCTGGGGAACAAAAGCATAGGCTGGACACAACTAGCAGATCTACGGCCGCATTTACCAAGAGAAAAGTTCAAATTCAAATTCACTACTCTGACGTACTTCACGATAGAGAAATCAGGCAAGTATTAACAATTAACAAGGCTGTATGTTATGGAGCTGAGTTAGGGGGAGATTGGACAGATTACATTGGATACTAATTATCAATACATTTTGTGTTTATTTAGATTCGACAATGGATGGGTTATAAAAATCGGACGCGGATTAGATTATTTTAAACCAGTTGATAGGCATGCAATCGGATTTACGGAGCATTACTTTCGTCCATGTAAAGCTACTACAGTTGATATATTTTATAACAAGGCTTTACATCAGTGCCATTAGCGTACTACAAATTGACATTGAACTGAGACTTCACAAAATAATCACAAGATTTTATAGTCCAAAATATTTTGACGCTATAATGTTAAAAAAATTTATCTTTCTGTAATGTCTACTACGACAGTATAAAACTACGTTACATTAATAGCTATTATATACCTAATTCATAGATACAATTAAAGGATACAAACGTTTCTAGCAATTTTATACAAAATATATAAATCTCTTAATTAATTTCATGACAATTCTACATACCTTTTTTCTAATGACATAATAGCTACTTCTACATAACAAACAACATTCGAGTACACGCAGCCATCTGCATATCATTTCTATTTTCTTTGATAATAATGTGTTAAAAATCAAGGAAGAATGAGTCGTAGCCACATAAATCACTGTCATATTCGCAACTTGAACACGTGGCGGTAGAACTAGAACCCGACGCATCATTCATCTCGCAATCGTATGTCTCAACGGAGGAGTTCGATAGAGGAGGCTCTTCACTGCTCCTGTCATAGCAGGAACTTTGACCTACGGGCGCCGAGACAGCCGATTCATTTTCGCTGTTATTCACGTCATTTTCTTTTCTTGAGTTTTGCCCCCGTTGGCTGATGACGGAGGTCCTTTCAATACAGTGTTTAATGGGAAATTGATGAAGTTGCTCTGAAGAGAATCTAAGAAAAAACCCAAAAACACTCATGAAATTAACTAATTGAGCTAATTAACCTTTATCCATCCGGTCACAATATAAGTAGATTTGTATATTGTACAAATAATGCAAACCTTGGAATATGATCCACAAACTGTCCATGTAAAACCATCACGGGAAAATGACCAACCTTCGTTTGTTCACTATCTTGGCCAGCTCCGCCATCAGATCGCCCCTTTCCCTTTTGGCCACTTCCGGTTTGTAATTCGTTAAACTTTGATCTCTCCTTCCGAGCTCTTTCATTGTTCATGGCGTTCCACGAAGCACAAGATTTCATTGCCGCAGATCTCAATTCTTCAGCTGTCGCGAATGAGCTTTGCTGAGCTTCATAGCTGGTCAGATTAGCGTCCCATGAGGCTCTAACAATTTCTTCGTAACTATTTTGCCATTTGACACCGCTGTACAAGGTAAATTTACTCTTGTGATCGGGAGCAATCACTTCATAAACTTGATCTGCATCAATGACCATTAGTCCGAGGTCACACTGTAGTTCAGTCACAATGCCACTCCTCAGAAGATACTCCCTCTCGTTCAAATTTAGAACACGACGACGCTCCAACTTTGGATATGACCTTCGGATCGATTTGATTCCCAGATAGTTAGCCAAATACTCCTCGATAAAGTAATCTTGCCCTGAACCCAAAGGCCATTCGTATTCAACAACGGCCTCCAGCTTCTGATAAACGTCGTTACTGCAAGCATTTCAAAACAATGCACTATGGCGTCAAGAAATTTTCATTTCATATACATACTCTATCGCTCAACTTCACACATTATGACATAAAGAGCTAATTAATTGTTTATAACAAATAACAAACCTACCTGTCGTCAGTTAGTAGACCATCTTCCACTTCCCCAAAGCTGTGGCGAGAGTCATCTTCCGTGGATGCGAACGCCATGATTTCCCCCCTCCTTCCTTATCTTATCACGCGACGGTTAAACAACAGCGCTGACAATATGACAGGTGTCCGGCACGCAAAATGGAATCACTCTTAATCATTCAAGTAAGTTTAGTTGGAAAAAAATTATTTCACTTTTACAATCATTGATCATGATAAGTAAATAGGACGGAGTTAAAAATACCGATTTAGGACACAAATACTTCCGGCGTCCACAATAATGATGAATGACGCTTTGATTTGATTACAAAATTATGCAAATACACTTGCACACAGCAGTTACGTTAATATTATGCACCTACACAAAATATTATGAAGACTCCTGTGGCTGGAGCTGGAAGAAGAGAATTCATGAGACCAAACAAAGTAACAAAAATCTTTGCACGTCGTGCAAACATGGTTTCCTCAAATAGCTCGATCGAACAGAATGCTTCAGATTGATGAATGGAGAATAAAAACAAATTATGCAATTATATCGTCGGCGTAATATTAGAGAATTTTTTATTAAAAGCACTGCTGAATTTTGCAGTGTCAATGTCAAGTAGTATACATTAAAAATACACAGAATACCAATAAAACTTAATTTCAGGTAAATATTTTATGCTATGGTTCAAAATAACGAATCTCAATCTAACGAAAAGTAACATTTTTTAGGTAAGCATATAATATGTACATTCTATTTTACAAATTAATTGCTTATTACAACAATATAGAATGAATGACATATGAATGAAGTTCATATTTTATTTATATAGAACCTTAATTTGAAAGTTACGTCACATTAAGTTTGTATTTTCAATATCAATTCCATACAGATAACATGAAATATGTATGTATGTCGTTAGAAGCTGAATAATCAAATACTTTAAAATCGAATTACATTCCGTAAATTCGTAAGCACCTCAAGTTTCAATAAAATCTAAGTCTGGTAGCCAGTCTTCGAATAGAACGGTGTTGTTGATTAGGTATATGTATTACAATAATATATTATTACATATTACCAGTTTTGCAGTAAAATTATATAATATACATAGCGAGTGCATAAAATTTCTGTACATAGTTAATAATTGGCACCGTTATAGTACATTGGTCTGAAAATTAACATTGAGAGTTCATATAACCAGACAATCAGTTTCGTTACACGTATAAAAATGTTTTCACAGTAAAAGTTAATGAAAAGGCACACACATTCAATCTCGAAACATTAAATAGGTAAAACACGCGTTAATTTTTTAAAGAATCTTATAAACTACTTAATTTCATTTGTGAAAATCGTCAAAGAAGATGGTAATAGATACTTTTGGCAATTGATCGCACATTTTGTAAGTATCCGTAGAAAGAGAATAGAGGAGAGAAGTGATTCGTCATTAAAGTACACAGGTTTGCAGCGTGTTACATTTAGATTTAAAATTCATTAGCATCAACAATAACAACAATCGCAAAGTTAATTAAACAACGTAAATCTTAAAATGGAATATTATCCTCCAGTAAAAGCCGAATTTGCTTTTAATTTCCAATTAAGGCAAGTAAGACCTTTTTGTAGTCCCCGCTGGTGTCTCCCTAAAATTATAGAATAAGGAAGCAATTACAATTAATGATTCCTGGATAAACGCTGTCAATTGCTCAAACAACGATACCGTGATTAATACTCATAGGCAGTAATTACTTACAGAGATATCTTGGGCAAGAGATTTGTGATACATCTTGGTGTACTCTTGCTTGATATTTTCCATATCAATTTCAGCCCGGGTGACAACGATAAAGATCAAATCATCGTCCTTAGTACCCATTCCAGCAAGACTGTCATGAAGTCGCTCGGCGAAATAACCAGCGCGGTTTCTTGCACTTTTCACTGTAAAGGATAAATACACACATTTAGTCAGCTTTAATATGACTTAGGCAGGTAGTTGTGAACATTTTCTAGCACTCGTGTAGCCTGCAAGAATCAAGTTTTTTGATGATCTTACCAACAGCAAGCAATCCTGCTTCAACGTCTCCGGAAAATTCTTTTTGAATTGCCTTCTCAAAAGAATGACCCGTGATCCTTTCATATTCGTGCAACATCAAACGAATCTGAGCGAAACTACGTGTAGCAAGGATCATGTTGAAAGTGGACTCATCAGTACCAATTTTCTTTTCACCTGAAACATGTTACATGAAACACTCTCTGTTAAAAACTGTAAATGAACCTCGAGTTTGTAACATTGCATATAGTAAAGTAACGACTTACCAGCTTTGTACAGTGCCTGAGCATCTTCCGCAGCCATGGCCTGGTTAGCACAAGGATCCTCACTTCGTCCAGCCTATATAATTGAAACACAATTTAACCTAATATCTACGAATGTTAATATTGTTAATCAATACTACAAGAAAAAAACCCAACAAAAGCTTACCGTGTTGACAGAAATCAAAATACGTTTGAAATGTCCACTTGTGTCGCCAGCCAGGTCGGATTCAAGGTTTTTGCCAAACACTGCATACACGTAACAAAATGGCCCAATGAAATAATTTGATATTAAAATGGTTATTATGATTTTTATGCTCCTATGCTTTTTTATTCTAACCTCGCGCATATGTAGCGTTGATATCACGGATTTCATTGTTGTTGGCAGTGCATAGGATATCCACAAGTGTTTTCTCCTTTGTTCCGATACCGCTGATAGCTTTGTTCAATTTCCTGGCCAGGAACTCGGATCGAGGAGTCATTAACGCAAGAATAACATCTTCCAAACGCCCGCCCAACTCACTCTTCAAATCTTTGACTAAATCCTAGATTCCACAGCAAAATATTTCATAACAATTGATTTGAATTCTTAAGTACTTACATATATTTGATATAAAAGGTGTACTAAATAATATAGTTCAAGCTAACATACCCGACCAAATCCAGTTTTGAAGGCATGCGCAATCTGCTGCCGCTGATTGTTAGTACGCTTCCCCAAGATGTTGATAATGGCAGCTTCATCCGTTCCAAAACCCTTCATTGCTTTACGCAAAACCTGGGCATCTGCAGTAGGGTCACAAGGGCCCTCCCTGATGCTCGGTGTTTCTTGATACTGCTGCATTGCTGGTACTGAGCCTGCACTGGGGTAGGCGGAACCAAGTTGGGCAGCTGATGTAGCAACAGGATAAGCAGACTGCGTGGGATACGCAGCAGTTGGTGGAGGTGCTTGTCCTGGGTACTGATAACCACCAGGAGCGGGGTATCCAGAAGCTGCTGGAGGATACTGAGGTTGGCCTGCACCTGGATATGCAGCGCCGCTAGGAGGATAGCCTGGAGCTCCTGCAGGTGGATATCCTGATGGAGCAGGGTAACCAGGTGTCGCAGCTGGATAGCCAGGAGCAGGTGCTGGAGGATAGCCAGGCGCCGGTGGATATCCTGGTGCTTGTGACGGATAGCCGGGTGCTTGTGCAGGATAGCCCGGTGCTTGCCCTGGTACAGGATAACCTGGAGCTTGTCCCTGTGTAGGATAACCGGGAGCTTGTCCTGGTGCAGGAGGATATCCCGGATTTGGTGGATAACCAGATGCTGGTGGATACGGTGCAGCGTTACCCTGAAAATTATAATTACGAGTTATATAATGCCAACGACTGCAAAGACACTGGCTGTGATTACTGCCATGAAATTTACTTTCGACACGACTCGTGACAATGAATATTCAACATCCTATTCCGAAGAATAAAATATCAAGTCTTAATCAAGCTGTTGATTATAAATTAAGATGCTATCAAGCATGCATACTAAGTGCTTGAATATAATTACCTGAGGTTGAAAGCCAATACCGGGCTGTTGCTGTTGAGTATTTCCGTACGGATTAGGATACATTTGGCTGAAATGATTAAAATAAATATTCTCTATAAGTCAGTTACGAGTTGAATTTTGGTCAACTGCAAGTTGATCTTAGAACAAACAGGATGCTGGAAAGGCACTTTCTTAGTAATCGAACAAAAACTGAAATACTTTGTGAGATAAAAATGTAACTTGAACGAGTGACAACGAGAAACTGCGATAAAAAGGTAACCAAAAGACACCAAACGGAGAGGTGAATGCTTTATGTTCTTGTATACCAAAGTCAAGTTGATTTATGATTGATGACAATTGATGACGTATGTTATGAATCACAACAGAAAAATCATGACGTCATGAACAAGTCCATTATCTTGACGTGTATGTACAGTCGGGGAACTCAGATTCTATGAAAGTTCTTTCCCAAAGTTTTGTGCAGATACTTTGCGTAAACGTAAACAAAATGCTGCTACCAGCTGCTTTTGTTTTCATTTTTCACAACCAAAACGTTAGTGTTGCGATTATTGTGCGCCGCGCGCCACGATTTACTATACAGAAAATGGTAAACCGTGGCCGCACCGACGTTTTTGTTCATTGCGTGCATTCAAAAATGAAAACAAAAGCAGCAGATAGCAGCATTTTTGTTTACGTTTACGCAAAGTATCTGCACAAAACTTTGGGAAAGAACTTTCAAAGAATCTGAGTTCCCCGACTGTACACACGCTTCATTTTTAACCTTTTTCATTGCTACAAGGTGCAGTGGGGAAATAGTACAAGTTAGCCTCAGTGAATCATGCATGAATCCACGACAATCATCAATAGTTAATATTATCATCATAAATATATGCTGATCCATACTAACGCACTCGCATTTCAAAGAATAGCAAAAGTTTGATCAAGATCATGCGTGCCAGTGACAAGATGACGCTTCCAATATGGCAATCGTATGGATGGATTCTATAAAAAATCACATCTTCATCTTGAATGACTCTGCACTCTACATGCATGTATGTAATTACAATTACTCTCTGACTCATTACTATCTTACTCAACTCAAAGTCATAGCAGGACATTTCTTACACCAGCAGACTTGTCAATACTTATAATCAGGATAATTGAGCATTCACACTGTGACGTTTGATGCTATGCTAAACTAGTTAATGATCTTCACACAAAACGTGAATGCGATAAGTGTTAATGTACACCAAAATATTTTGGTTATTACTACCAAGTAATATGAATATGAAAAAGTAATCGGTAGTGGTAGCCTAAGCAGGTAATGGTAAATATTCAGTATAACTTTTTGCATGGATATATTCAACTAACGTCTGTTGGAAAAGACTGAGCTTGAAAAATTGTACAATCTCATCTCACTTTTCCTTTTTGTACTCTTTTACAGCAGCAGAGCACATATCGCATATCGCACACAACTTCTTACTGTACTGTACTGTACATATTTTAATACATGTGCTACTATTACTAATGTACTTCGCTTATCTTATATCTCACGTTAATGTACGACATTCAGAGAGTGCAGTACAATGCAAAAGCGTTAATTATAGCCAAAACCCTGCGAACTCCTTAAATATGTCAGAAGAAAGTTGCTGTCTAATGTCAACAATGATATTCTTGTCTTGCCCCTACGTTTGCCTTATGAACACCTTTCCTGTACTTTTACACACAATGACTTTATGACAAGGATTTAAATTAAAGATTCAAAATCATAATTGGTCTATCCCAAAACATAGTGCAACCAAGAACCAACCGTATTGATCATTCTAGTGACATAAATATGACATGCTGAAAACTCCTACGTGCCAATTCCCAACGGCAATTAAATTTCCTCAATTTTCTAACTAGTGACTACCAAATTCATGACTCGCACGTATTAAATAAATGTTTAAAGCAAATCAAGTGTGAAAGTGTTACAAATACGGTTAATTAAAAATTTACAATGTAATATAGTATGTACACGTAAACTTACTTGGTGGGTGTTGCTGTCCAGCTACTCGCGATTCAACTGGTGGTCCACAGACTAGCCTCTCTGGATTCCGTCAACTTCTTTCTGGGAGGATTCGACAACACTACTGACTCCAATAACGATAATTTCGTGACGCAACCGCAGCCTCGGGCAAAAAAAACTTTTCCTTTCCTTCTGCTCACTCCACTAGATTCACTGTTTCGTGCTTATAGTACGTGGAGGATGTATCTTTAACAATGATAAAAAAATTAATGTAATACTAATGCCGATCAGATCACCTTGCAATACATATTAAGAGGATGGCTGACTAGGTTTTTAATACTTTCGTGCAAATGAACGATAACGCTCTCTCTTCTTATCCGACTCGCTAATGCTATGTGTGGCAGTAATGTAAGTAAACAGGACGCTGCGTTCGTTCAAATAGGAAAAAACGGCTTTATACTTTGTTAGAAACTGGCAATGTATGCTGTACGTACGCTGCGTGTGACGCTTGACGCTGCTGTGTAGTAAATGGGTTCGCTCTGTTGGTTGGAGTAAATGAAATGATAATAGGAGGATGCGATATGACATGCAATGCTAAAATGCAAACTCCCAAGACAATAGAAAGCTAAAAGAGCGACCGACCACAGACAGCGACCACAAATTCAATTACTGAACAACAAAATACTTTATTGTTGGCTTGAAGGCTCTTCTTCTCACTCTCCTCAAATAATTCTCACTAAAAGGAAGAAGGGAAGCTACTAGACAAGCCAGACAAAAATGCTTGCATGAAATTACACTACGGCTACTGATATATATATTTTTTGTAATTTAAGTGTGTAAATGCTGTATTCGTATAATTACTAACTGATGTTTGAGCGCATGAACATTCCACATTTGGAAGTCATGAATTGTCAATATTACGGAAGTTGGTGTCGTTATAATATTATGCTTCATTTTTGGAAGTGAAACTATGTAGTTCGGAGCTTCATGCACAAAGTGCCTATAGCATTTACATGTAACCTACATGCATACATAAATACACCATTGACCATGCATGCCACGAATGAATGAGATATAAATCTAAATGACAGATTTGCATGACAATTGACTAGGCACTACCGTACAACCTGGAGTCACAATGACCTCTCATTCGCTGAAGTGAAGTGGTATTGGATGGAACAAAGAATAGAGCAGTCTTGGTATGTCACACTGGAATATCAAGTCAAGTGGGGGGAGTAAAATATCTGCTCTTTGTTGTGGGCTATATTTAATTTGAAGGTTGTCTATTACGAGTTGCGGCGGTTGACAAGATGCATAATAAGCGGTATTATAAAATGTGGTTCGCTTACCAAGTAATGTATATACTTTACGTACGCTTATCAATTCAAGCCAGAAAGTTCAGCAATCCTAGTCTCACAGTTAACAAACTATTGCATGCTACATGCATGAAACAAATGTAGTATGTAAAAAACTGTTACTGTAGTATGTTGAATGAAATTAAAATGCCTTCCTGCCTTTTCCTCAAATCAAGTTCTTTTTCGGGGAAATACTAGAACAATTATTACTAACAACAAACTAACAAAACGAACAATCGATATGAACTAGCCAGTCGATATCGATATCATAAGTGTAAGTAAAGTACAACAAAAGTTACCTGCCAATCCAATATCACACGCAAATGACACGTTACAAACTCGCCTCACAATTGTCACAAAAGCCGCACGTTTATGAAAGAGCAACTCTCCAATTCACTTTCACTACTGCTGAATGTGTTATATAAATTCCCGATACCAAACGGCTGTTATATATTTTATCTGACTATCAATACGCACACACGAGAGAACAACAAACTTGCTATTGGACACGGGACACGTTAACTACACTAAGCAAACAATTAGTGAACAACGAGCATATTGTGCAAAATTATATATCTTCCTTAAACACGGGAACGCTGCAATCAAGCCTAACGAAACCAACGGGCAGAAAAAAAGAGCTGTCTAAACTTTCATGCTATGATATGATATACCAGTATCATCTAACTTTCATGCATCTTACGGTTATCCATTCCATACAAAAAATACATACAATTTTTACTTTCCCAGTTTTTACACCGACCAACAACGGCAGAAAAAATTGGCAAGAACAAACGGCGACGTAGTGCTTGCTATTTTACCATCGTAGTAGAGTATTATATGCTTTTTATGCATCATGCTTATTACTTCCTAGTAAAAGCTACGAAACGACAACGCTCAAAATTCATATAGCGCATTTTATGTACCGTATATCTCTTGTAAAAGGGAAGTTGGAATGGAAAGAAAGTAGAGTCATACCGGAAAAGTTGTGAAATGCTTCAAGTTTTTCGGATGCTAAAGACGCTGATGTACCCGATACCCGAATAATGCATGAGACTACATACTACGCTGTTGTTGATGAGTTTGGCGTTTTTAACGTTCTTGGCTGACTCATACAGTCGTAGATGTACAAAAACTACGTTGCAGGTTGTTGGACGTTTACAGAGGAATGCTAACAGAACAAAAGGATGATACACTCGCCAAAAGTAGCACGATGCCCCATGCAGCCAGAGTGGTCAAAAAAGCGGAGAAGCATTTTAGGAGGACGACGTGTGTGGTGTGCTTTTTATATAGCTGCTATGCTCGCTTGAAGCACATTAGTCTTTTGGACGGCAGTCGGCGTATTAGTAAATGCAGCTACATTGTTGCACGAGAAAACTCCATTGACCACTTTTTAATTTTAACTACTACAGAAATTTGTAAAACAGTTTGACAAACGGACAATTTGATAGTTGGTGGACTGTTTAGTGTAGGTCATACTTTAAGAGATTGCTGCAAGTGGCGACAATCAATCGTTAGAAATAGAGGCGCTAAATAAAGTAGTTCTACGGATAGTTAAATACCTTCCATAGTGTTGAGTTTTGAAACACGTTTTTAAAGAATGACGCAAGCAGAAGAAAAGGCTGTTGAGGTGAAGCGGGAAGTGGACAAGGCTTCCGACGAGGTCTCGATTGTCAACGAGAAGTTGGTGTCCCAGATTGAGTATTATTTTGGGGATGTCAACCTCCCACGTGACAAGTTTATCAAGGAGGAGTGCTCGAAAAATGAGGGCTGGTTTCCTGTTTCCACCTTGTTGAAGTTCAACAGGGTTGCCAATTTATTGAAAAAGTAAGGCTGTTTTTTTAATGGGTTGAATAAATTAACTGTTGAGTTATGCACGTGCTGGGCTGGATAATTAGGTCAAAAAAGTAATTGTAAATGTTGTATTGTTGTTTCAGTCTGGCAAACGATGATCGGGTGAAAAGGATTTGTGAAGCTCTCAAGCCATCAGAGCTTATCGATGTGGATGAAGAGACCAAGAAAATTCGTCGTAGTCCCGACTGCCCCCTTCCTGAAAAGGATGCTGAGGAACGTACAATCTATCTTAAGGGCTTTCATAGGACAGAAACCAATCTTGATGATTTACTAGGTAAAAATATTATTTGACTTTAGTCTTTTAGTACTTGTCTCGTAATGATTTTTATTCAACAAGTTATTTGAATCAATTATTTTTCTTTTATTTGGAGCAGAATTTTTCAAGAAATACGAAGGAGTGGAATCAGTTATCATGCGGTACTACAAGGAGAAGACCATCAAAACCGAGGCAGAGATCAAGAAAGAGAGGGAGGAAAAGCAAGGAATCTCTAGTGAAAACGGAGCGGAAGCTGGTGACGCCAAAAAGACGGAAGAGAAAAGCGAACCTCAACTGGTGTGGGTTCGAAAGTTCAAGGGATCCATTTTCGTAGTATTCAAAACGATTGAGCAGGCAAAGAAAGTTTTGGACGAGACTAGTCTTGAATTCAATGGTGCCTCAATTGTAAGTGAATTCATGACATTTTTAATACATACTACATGAATTTAAGCGTATGTCACAGTCGTTATTTATGTGTACAAACTATTATATTATTTTGTAGCAATTGAAAATGTGGCAAGCTGATTACAAAGCAATGAAGACTAAAGAATATCAAGAAAAGTTAGCCAGTCGTAAAAGGAAAGGTGGACCAGGGGGAGCCGATAAAAGCAAAGGGGGCGACGATGAAGAAAAGGAGGAAGCGAAGGAGGAAGTTCCTAAAGGTACTCTACTCAAACTCCTCGACATTCCCGAGGGCTTTACCCGTGAAATCATTAAGGAAAAATGGTTTGCAGTCTTGGACAAGGATAAGTTTTCGGTGAGTTGAAACTGAGATAATGAAAGCACTCATGTTCACATACCCATATGCATATATCATATTTTATGATTTGGCGAAATGAAACTGTATTTGTTTTTTTGTAGATCGCGTTCATTGACTTCAACAAAGGTGATAAAAACGCTGTCCTTCGTCTGGACAGGGAAGGAGCAGCCACAGAAGCTCTTGAAGCCATTCCCGACAAGAAACTTAAAATGAAAGATGCAGCTGAAGGCAAGGAAGTCGTGACTTCAGAAATGGAAGGTTTCGTAGGCGAGGAAGAAGTAAAATATATTGAAGAAATCAAACGTCAACGGGAAACCATGAAACACAAGAAGAAGGGATTTGGAGGAAGGGGAGGTCGTGGTGGTGGTAAACGACGCAGGAGATATTAAGACTGCCCATCTATCAATATGGTTTAGTTGACTATTTTGTCACGGATTTTTGCTACGTTTGAATTTAGAAAGATTTGAATGCTAATTTAATTTAGATTTTATATGCTCATAGATAATAATATACAATGTACCTACCTTCTTCCTTTTTGTATTGCATACATCTTACATTTAAGTAGAAATTAATTTATAAACGAGTCTATTATTATGACTAATGAAAAATGATTATTTCTGGAATTGGAGTTGATATGTTTATGTTTTAAGTTTTAAGATAATATCTATTTTACACAACAGTTTGCAAAGTAAAACGAAATTTTAGTTAAGAGTTTATGATAGTTTCTATTAATCGTGTCATGTTCAAGGTAGTTGATAACTATTTTTTGTTGTGCTTGCCATTTGATTGTTTAATTACTTATTATAGCTATTTTCTTGAAGCAAATCTTTCAATCGAGACGAAATTTATTATTGAATTTGTAACATTAAAGAGTAAAAACAAGTGGTTTTATTATTAAACAATCTGACAAATCTTATGGCATTAAAGTTTATTCACACGACTCAGCACATTATATGTACAATATTTAAACAACATACACGAAATAGAGAAAATACGGTAATTATCCTCCTTCGAAATCACTTGCTAGCATTGTAGCTGACCCTGCTAATATTTGGAACAAAAAGTGTGACAAAAAGATACTCGCTGCTCCATCGGTAGACTTATCCTTCTTCTTCTTCCGACAGAAAGGACAGCAGCAGAAAAGTAGTAGGCACATTTTCCTTTCAAAGAAATTTTAAAATTAGGAACTACTTAAGTGAATAGGATCTTTTAATTGGGAAAATGATTACGGTAACAAACGCTTACTGTAGACAGGAGAGAACGTTGACTTTTCCCAAGAATTATGGAAGCTGTAAAAAGATTGAAATTGTGAAAATGGGATCGGTTGTCCTTACTATGTGAAACTTCAAAGAAAGACTAACAATAAATAATACTTGAATATCTTATTTTTTATACTTGCAAATCAATCTTCAATACTTATGACTCATTAATTAATGACGCCAACAATCGCTTGTAGACATGATGGGGTAGGTAGATTGATTGCCAATATCGCTGCTGTTCACCAATTGACTTGTGGTAGTTACTTTTTGTGTATAACGACTATTATCTTTATTTTGAACATACCTAGGTTGGTATATATGTATGTCCATGCAAGTAAAAATAGGCAGATATCATAATTTACTTTGGAATATAATGGCAGTTCCATGTGTTCTCTGATAATACTCATTGCTCATCTATTCTGTTATCATGCTACTTGTTACTCAATAATTTGTGCTAAATCCTTATCGTTTCTTCGCTCTTTCCATTAAGCCAAACCCATTTCCAATCAATTCACCTCTCCCCAGAAATTATCGACGTTGATGCAAGTGTAAAGCCAGATTTATCTACTCGATGCATAAAATAAAAATGCACAAAACTCAGTATTTTAATTTTGATAATGAATACACGTTTTATTTGATTGCATGAAAATATCCAACAATTAATGCACAATAAGGTCTTACATTTAGTTAATAGATAATAATACCAATGATAGGTACATACATACACTCTTCAAATTGTAGGAAATGGATTAAAGTATGCAAAAAATAAATATTATATAAAAATGAACATCATTCGCAGCTTGTTTAGCATGAGCGTGCCACATTAGGTAAGTATATTTATAATCCACTGTCTCTCTGGTCCATCCACATAAAATCGTCGTTGGCGTCATGAGCGGATAACGTTCTGCCATCCAGGTCATACGGCCTCGCCCTCGCAATCCCTTTGTTCTTTCTCCAGCAGTAAAACACCACTCCAGCAGAAAAGGTAGAAAGGCCTACCACAACTAGTACAATCCCTATAATCATAGATGCATGGCTTGTGTCACCCTTCGACACCCTTTCTCCTCCCGAGTAAACGTTATTGTTGAGCATATCTGGGAATATAATTGGCCTAATGGGCTCCACCTGTTCTCTGGGAAGAAATTCTTTATCAATTGCAATAGGATAATCTACGCTTGGAGCGCTGTCCTGGACTGGATTAGGTGTCCGGGAAATTGATGTGGTAAAAGTCTTCACCGGTGGTTGCGTCGTTGTCGTAAGTGTCAGGAATGTTGGTAGCTGTGGTTTACGTGGCTTCACAGTTGTGGTCGTTCTTCGTAAAGGTCGTCTTGCAGGCCTTCGTGTATACGAAGGTCGACGTGGTCTCTTGGTTATGATTTTGAATCGTCGTCGTGTTGTTACTGGAACAAGTGCTGGTGGAGGTATTGGGGTGGTTGTGGCATTTATCAAAACTGGAATGACTGGAGGGCGTGGAGTAGTAGTTTGCTGGACAGTGGTGACTGAATCCACCGGAGGTGGTTCTGGAGTTGGAATTGTTGTAACCTTCGGTGGCAGTGGATGGATAGCTGGTGGAAGCGTTGTAAGAGCTGTTGAAGTGATGTAAACTGGAGGAATATCACTTTGCCCCATCTGATGGGTAAGAATGAATGGCCTTTCAGTGGTGATCGGTGCAGGTATTTCCGGATGCTTTTCAGTTTTCATGTCTTCTTCAGGTAATCTCGGAGGGAGTGTCAATTCAGTAACTGGCTCAGAGGTCACTTTCTCATCAACCGGAAATTGATTAAATTCAGTAGATATTGGAACATGAATAGGTGGAAATGTCGTTTCTTCATCGTTTCTTACTGTTTCTGATTCTGTCGTGTAAACTATTTGAGGAACATTTGTTATCTCTGCAACCACGACTGCTCCTTCAGTAGTTACTTCCAAAGGAGATGGTTGCAAATTGGTATCCCAATTGGCTTCCTGCTCCGTATTGCCTCCAGTAGCATTCCAGGGGAATGGCGTGACCACCGACTCTGGCCAAATTTCGTCAGATTCTGGTTCAGGTGTTGTAATTACGGAATCTGCTTCACAGGTAGGCTCTGTACCGTTCCACCGAACGCCATCGCAAAATATAATTGGGTCTCCTTCCAACTTGGTTCCCCCAAAGCAATAAAAGGCCACCACAGCGCCACCAATGGATTGTCTCACCTCAGCATTTTGTGGTTTCCTTATTGGTCTGCATCCACTTTCTACAAAACAGAGGAAGGCAAAGTTGCGTTTCAGAAATGAATTCATAGCAAACACTCAAAATGTTATAAAATCTATAAAAAAGTAATTAATTGAACTGGTATTCACACTGACTGACACAAATCGGTGGCGGTTCTGACCAACGGTCCCTTAAGCACACGATCGTCGTTGGTCCAATAAGTGTAAAGCCGTGACTGCACTGGAACCTCGCCAAACTTCCTCTTTCTCGAATTCTTGTTACCCCATTTAGTATTCTTATCCGCCGATTGCATTTTGGCTTGGGTCTTGTGATAAGCTCGCTCAACTCTCTACCGCGACTCCCTCTGGGCTCCCCCATCAACTCAAACAGTTGGGTCAGGTCAATGTGGCGTTGCTCATTGTTCGGAGCACCATTCCACACGGGAAGTCTGGGTATTTCGTTCAGCAAAAGACTAGAACCACTTGGATCGCCATTAATATCAATTCCGGAATTATTATAGGAGGAGGCTGCGGAACCCCTGCGCGTGTAAGATCGGGAGAATGGGGAAGATAACAGCGATGCAAAGTGCTCCACGAGGTGATTATTATCGGATACAGAATGAGCTGGCAAATCTTCATTGTTTGCACGCACTCGTGAAGGGAACAGGCCAAAGGAAAACAGCCATAATTGTAGCGTGAATGAGATCACTTGACTTGACGTTACTGTAAACATCTTCGAAGCAAATACAGAATATGACCAGAGTTTGAATAAAATAGTTATTTATTTTAATTTACACTGGTCAATAAAACTGCAGCGAAACAGAGAAAGCTATATACGGAGAGAAGAAGGGAGTAATGATATGAATTAATGAATTTAAGTTATTTCAGAATGCATGTCAAACATTTTTTGTTCATGCGATTATTGGAGATGGACAAAAATCACCAAATGGAATACATTTTCTGTTGGTTTTAATGGGGACAGAACAAATTTCTTTCATAACAGTTCTTTGTTATCTTATCACGTTTTTCATTCATTTTCTTGGTTTAGCATACACACATTACTTCCTTCATTATTATGTGCTTTGTTTATTCTTTAGAGATTATATGTTGAAAATACTCAAGCCCAAAAAAACAAGTGACCGGAAGTAGATGAAAAATTGAGTGAAGCCGTTATCGCAGCTTTAAGACAGCTTCTGTACTATACTCAGGCTTAATAAAATTTTATCCCGGTCTCTGAAAGCATGCCTCAAGAAATGACATCAAAGGTACATCTCTTGTGCAAATACCACTCTGAAGATCATTTTTCTGTTTTAGTACTGATGTATATTATTTATATATGTAGTGCCTTGTCTTTTAGATAATATGAGGACATGAGATGACTCTTCATAAATATTAAGGCGTTATAGAACATAACTTAGTGCATACTTAGGTATGTTATATACAAATGCGAAGTGAGTGAAAAGTAAATCACCTAAAGCACATTATTCGTAACCTTCAGAGATCACCACACCGGAAATGACACCATTTAATCATGCAACAAAACCTAGCAGATAGATGTTTACATTTTTAAAGGAAACTGGATTTCAAAGCTTTTATTGTTAAGTTGAGGTGATTAAAATATTTTGAGCAAACTGGAAACGACCTAAATGTGTCCAACTAGTGGTTTATGCATCATATTATGCGACAATTCCTTAATAATTTTATTTTATGGAGAGAGTCGGCTATATGACTGAGTGCTTCAAATTCACATTGAACAATTTATTGGTATAAGTATGTGCGTACTACAGAAAGCTTACTAAATGTATATCGAGCAGTTACCATAAATAAATGTGTCAATGTACCCCAAACTAGTTAAACAATAAAACAATCAGAATCAGCGTTTATTTTCTTTCAATTTGATATTATTTAAATGCATACCAAAATTATATATATGTCATGTGTACGTTTTATGAGTTGAGGAATTACATACCGTGTTATAAAATATTCGATCATATCAAATTTCATCATGCTCAAACAATAGATTTTGCCATTTTAAACAATCCTATCCATTTTCTCGCTCTCTCTCTCTCTCTCTGTTATCCGTAATTGCAAGGGTTTCAGTTGAAAATAGCAGAAATTCCGAATAGGACGGCGGACGCTAGGATGATGGCGGAACCGTTAGTGATGCTTCCTCCACTTTTAGCCCTCTCCAAAGCATCCTTTACTTCAGTTGAATCTTTACCATTGCAGGGTTCCTTATGCGCCTTGCAACAGCACTTGTTATCGTGGCAGAAGTACTCCTCCGTTATGGATGATATCGGACAACTTTCTTCAGTTGAGCAACCGGCTTGTGTTAATTTGTCTCCGTCCCTCATCAGTTGACAATTGACGGCATCTCCTTCGCATGTCACATCTTCCTTTCCATCTCCTTTAAAGCACTTTCTGATTTCATTGGTCGGTTTGGTGGCATTTGCGTTGTTCCCATTCCCACCACCACCTCCTCCTCCACCACCACCAGTGTTGTCGGTACCTGCAACGCGGGGTCACAAGAAAAAAATGCATTTCAATACCCAACATGGATGCCGTTTGTAACACCACTCTACAAAATGACCATTTACCGCTTACCGGTGGCTGGTTTATTGGGAGCACTGGAGCACCAGTCCTTAAGTTCGGGTAACTCGCACGCTTGCTTTTTAATGGCTTCGTCACTCATGTCATTGCAGGCGGTGGCTCCTGCTTGGCAGCAGCACTTGTCCTCTTTACATGCTATTTTGCTATCGGTGGCGGGACACTCAGTCGCTGCAACGCATCCACCTCCCTTTCCAGTTTTGACGTCAAGTGCACAGTTTGGTGAGGTGTCTTCGCACGTGGCCGTCTCATCATCTTTTTTGCAGATCTCTGTAAGCACAGAAAATGCACGCGTCAAAATTACACCGTTTTTTAAATGCAATGTTGATGTCTCTGTTCAGTAAATATATAATAACTTCTCCTCACCAGCAGCAAGAGAGTTTCCCAAGGCGCATATCAACGCCGCGATAACGATAAATTTCTTGATTGACGCCATTTGATTACCTAACTAACTTGTTTCGTGTAGTGTGATCAACTCAATGAAGATAATATATCTCTTCCCAGTAGGAACTCGACGGGAGGTCGGCTATTTCTATTTTACCCTTTACTGACACCGTTGAATGAATCGAGGCTTATTTCTATCCTCGGGTAAAAAGTGTTTTCAACAACTGAGAACAGAAAAGCCAACCAAGTCCCTCCCCTTTCACCGGAAGTATCCATAGGAAGGATTTTTTGAAGTATGCAGCTTTTCTATATCCACAATGGAACACGCAACACGATCATGTAACAATGTACCACATGTCATGTCAGTCTCTTGACGCCTTCTTGGATGACACAAGACAGGAGGAAACAACGCCTCTTTCTTGGCTAAAAGCAAAGTGTGACGTGGATAATAATAGGTCATAATTTTGCTGTAATTTTTTATGTATTACATATATGCTTATGAATAATCTAGTGTGAATCTACAATAAAAAAGTGCAAATCAATGAGTGTAGAATTTTTTGACTTTAACCGGAAATGGAAAAGATTACGTACCTATTATATACTAGCCCACCCCACCCTGTCTACCAGCCATTATCGTACTTTATGTAAATGCCGAAGGTTTAACTACTACATTCATTTATGGTTGAGCTTAGCGGTTATTTGAGTGAATGAAAGCATTAATTGCAAATTACAACGAAACTAACGGGTTCAGTTTAACAGCAATTCACTCACAGGTCAAACTAGACGGTGTAATCTGGATGATTATTATGATGCTCCAAAATTAGTAATTATCTTCCTCTTTACTTCTTTAGCCCTGTACCATTTTATACTTATAATTAAGCTACTCCAATTCTTACTGTTACTTATCCTAGGTCATAAAATAAAATCAACAGTTAAAAAATGGGTAATTACAAACATTGCTTATGATCTAAAAAAATAGAAAAGAAGTCAATAACAAAGACATCCTTCCATTTCAATATGCATAAAACGATTTATTGACGCAATGACAAATTACAAAAGTTTTCACATTTACATTAAGAATTTTCGTTTCAATAAATAATTTCGAGAATTTTTTTTGTATTTTTTGATGCATGCTTTTAACAATTCTGTATCACAAATTAAAAATCATAAGAGAGATCCGATGAAATGAGAGTGCCAATCGTAACCGGGGAGGGGAAAGCAGAGGAGGTCCGTTGTCCTATGCGCGACTTGCATCACGGCGAAGGTAGGCTCCAACAGACACCAACAGGATCGTTTGTCCAATCGAAGAGATAGAACTCCCAGCGCCACTCTCTTCAGTAGCAGTAGCTTCAGTAGATGCCCCCGTACTACCTGGTTTAGGGGTTTCTTTGTTCCCGCCGGGCACTAAAATGAAAAATGAGAAGAACAAACAATAAGTCGCATGCACAGTAAAAAATGATGAGATGGAAGTTCTGCTTGCTGGTAAATGCGACAAACTATCGCAGAAATTAGTATAGCTAATTAACGACAAGCAGTTCACAGAATTAAAAGCTTGGTGATGTAATCTTTAATTCATATTTTCTTTACTTACTCATTGTGGTGGGACCGCCATCGTCATCTTACAGGGCTCTGCTTCCGGCATGATTTCGCACATCATTTTTTTAACCTCAGGCATTTCCTCGTCATTGCACGCCTTGGCTCCCTGAGGACAGCAGCAGTAATCCTTGCCTTTACAAGTAGCATCAAGCATCTCGGGCTTCTCTGCTTGACAACTTGCGCCCGGTTTGCATCCATCTCCCTTGAATGTCTTCATGTCAAATGCACAGAACTCACCCTCACCGCAGGGACCCGGGGCGCCCTTGCACGGAGCATTTTCTGTTCATTCACACAAACAACAACGTACACAAAAAATTACTAATTTTCTTCCAATCACCCATGATAATCAACCTTCCAACGTTAATTAATCAACCAGATATAACTGTACTGTAGACAAGTGTACAAGCTACTCACCACCTTCGCTTCGGGCTGGACCGATTCCCAATGTGCATATTAGACCCACCAGGACGAAAATCCCCAACTTATCCATCAGAAACATCTTGCACCGGAAATAACGCCTAAATTCGCAGAAATGACTGCTCCAGAAAAACACTTAATTGTTGGAATAATTACTGACTCGCTTATCAACACAATTTTCTCTCCAAACTGAAATCACTGCTCGCACAAAACTGACTTTTTGAGAATTCACACAAAGTTGGAAAAAGCTGCTGCGATCAACGCTCTCGAACAAAAGGGCACAAATGAGCCGAAAAATGCTTTTTCCCGAGAACCTTCTCCTCAGCTGCATCCAACTTTGTTGATTAGCCACTACTCTCAACAGTTGGCAGGTGGTAACCATAGCGTTCCATGCATTTTCCCCCGTCGCCACCCTCCTCTCCCGCATCCGCATTGTTCCTTCTGTCAAGGTGAAAGTTCATCTCATCTTCCTCCTCAAATTCATTGCCGCCGCCACGCAAGCTGGTTGAAACAAAATGCTTTCACTTTGCACGCACGCTCTGGCGTCCTTGTCGGTGACGTTGCATGGGTGGCGCATGAGTGCTTTTCTTTTCGCATGGCTTTGTTTTGTGTGAGCTGTCATGGGATTTGCGCATGCGGTGAGAAATGTGCTTCGCTGCTAAGTTTCGAATGCACTTTCTCTCTCCAAAGTGGTCTGATGACGATGATGAAATAAACTGAAAGGGCGTCTCTGGAAAAATGGCGTCAACCCACCACCCAACGCAAATTATGGCAGTTAATGCACTGGCTGGTTGTATAATAATAATTTATCACAAATTTTTAACGTGTGGGTACAGTGATTCGAGCAAAATTGTCACCTTTACATGGGTCAAAAATGTGGTATTGGAGAGAATTTTGTTATGCAGCTTGCTTCATGAAAATAATTACGATTATGTAGCGTTTGTTAAAGAGCGGATGTAATCGCCTTTCATGAACAATTAACTGTAGAGTCATAGGTCATGATGATGAAATTGGCGGTGATGAATCATGAATTCCGTTTTAAATGGAGAAATTAAAGTGTAAAAGTTTGACAGGTTACCAACTACGCCATTTAATTTCGCGTCTTTGAAACCTTCTTCTGGTTAAAACAGACGCCAAGCATGAATTGACGCCATGTTATTTCATCAAACTGCATTCAGATACTTTGCAAATTCTCTTTCCTCATCCAACAATAAAATTGGTACTGCATATTTAATTGAAATATGATGCTGGTCCAGCGTTGCTGGAATAGGTGTATGTTTTAATTGTATATTGTATGGTGATGGAGACTAGATGATTATTATATTGCGTTCTAAAGGATAATCTCTGGATCTGAAACGGGCGTTAACTGTATTTAAGAGTTTAAGACTTTAAGACTGGCTGTTTATCTAAAAACGAAGACATGAAAACCCCTTGACGCATGTAAATGATTGTTTATTCAAAGGTTGCAAACTAACTGATTTGAACATGAGTCACATAATATGTTCCTTTCCATTTGGAATGCTGGAATTAATTTTGACTCCAACATAAATCAGTTTACAAAGTATTAAGTGGTCTGAATGAATTAAAGCGCTGCATTGTGATAATAATAGCTGAGGACATGGCACTATCAATTAAAAGGAATTATACATTCTTTTATTTTGATTAATGATGATAGGCAGCATGGACATGAACTACTCATCACACAGTCATGAAATCATGCTATTTAATCACTTGTCTTTGTAAATCATTCCGCGCTTATCGATTTTACTTTGTACCTTGCTTAATATAGATAATTATCGTACTTACAATACAAGTTGCCTACTCGCACACACGATACAAAAGGGGCAATTTTCACCCAGGTAAAAAATAAGTTGCGTTTCGGTCGCGACGTCCTGTGGCCTATCGCAAACTTTATGCAGGGCTAAATCATGGCTTATCTATGTATTTCTCGGTCATCGTGATGATGATTGATTTCTGTCATTTCAACACGATAATTTCCCATGAGAAGTAACGCAACCTTACTAATAAAACAACAGCGTACGAAAAATGCTTTAATGATGAGATACCTTTCTATATTATTATGTTATCTGCACACTTATCATATCATAATCAGAATGTTGTAGTCAATGTACAAAGTTCTCTGATAGGACCGGGCAAGATGGTTCGTAATTTCTGTATTTGCGGATCAAAAAGTCCACATCAGATTAATAAAAGTACGAATATGTGGAAATTCCTACTTGATGATATACAGAAATACCAGTCATTTCGTGGCGATTATTGGGCGAGTTTGGTGGAACAAGAAGAATCATTAGGTAAGCAGGAATCGCTACATTCTTCTCACTCCATTTTCCTTTGAAACTCCAGTTATATTTATTGAATACTTTAAATAGCAGGACAAAAAAACTGTATACAACAACAGTGAATATGAAGCCATCATACCTTTTCCTCCTTCTTTCGCTGGGGATAACCGCATTTGCTCCATCCGAATCTAATGCACAATTGGACATATGGAACTTGGGCACTGTCCCTTATCAGCAGGGTTGCGCTAAAGACGGTCATGACATCGGCCTCCCGATTGGTGACCCTTGGCCTCTGACTGTTCACTGCATAACCTACGGCGGCACAGTGGGTTGCACAAAGATAACTCCCGATGCTGAACACTTCACTTGCGAGTGCAATCAAGGGGAGGATGCCGAATTCGTTGGTTCCCCAATAGCAGGAATGTGCTTAGGAAAGGTGGGCGCCACTTGTAGCTACGAACACAGCAACCTCATCCCCGACAAGAAGTGCACCGCCAATGCAGATTGTGTGCCGCAGCAAGGCGAAGATCGCTTCGTAGGAAGGTGCAAATGTCTCGAGGGATATATGGAAACTGCCGACAGAAAATGTGTCCTGGATCCCGACGCATCCAACATTGGAACCCCTCGTACCACTACAACCACCGAGGCTCCACCAGCAAACAAGTTCGAACTGCCTTCATTGAGCCTGCTAATCGGATTTCATTTAAACACTCCTCTTGGTGAAGAATGTCATTCATCAGCCCTGTTAAACCGCACCTACTGCAAATCACACTGGAGTACGGTATCCTGTTTGGACAAAAAGTGTCAATGCAACATGCGGGAGGACTCTGTCTATGACCAAGAGCTGGACGTTTGCGTTGGTCGGGTGGGATCCTATTGCTTGGCAAGGAGGTTCCTTTTGGGATACAAGGCTTGCGCCAAGAACGCCGACTGCATTCTCGAGGCAGGGACCAATCTTCAAGAATCCTCCTTCGGCACCTGCCAATGCATTTACGGCTACAAGGAAGATGCTAACGGGCTCTGTGTTCGGGATGAAACCATCAGCAATCCCTCCACCCCGGTCCAACTCATCCCCACCACTACACCCAGCACACCCCCGGGTTCATCAGAACAGACCACCACTCCAGACTCGGGAGCCACTGGAATTATTCCGTCTTACGCGACAACAGCTCTAGTTGCCATTTTTTACATACTTTATCAACTACACTAAATTACAAATGCTTCTCTTGTCGAGATAATTACTTGATGCATTTATGTCAATCTTTAAATTTATGGTTTTATTTTTCAAAGTAAATAAAGCGCTGCTGTAACGAACTGAGTAACATTTTTTGAGGATGCTTTCTCAAATATTCATACACGACATTTCAACATGATAATGATGAATTGCATGCATAAGTATGGTTTATTTTGTAATGACGCATTAAAAATTAGTACCCGGATTCACAAAAAGTGCATCATCTTTGGAGCATTTAAAAAACTTATTCATGATTCATAAAATTATAGTTGCAGATTTTATAAGATGACGTGTGCATTTCATGCAAAATCTCTCCCAATGCCCTTGTGTTTCTGTACACAAAGGAAATGGAAGCGGCATTCGCCTTCGCTGTTGTTCTTGTTTCAGCTGAATTTACTTCACAGAGATGATCTGTCTTACTAGCTACTCTCTTATCGAATGGCTGTGTTATCTTTGAATATCATTATCTTTGTTGTCTTCGGTTTGGATAACTGTCATAGTTAATGATATGGATCTGCATCTTTTCATTCCAATTTCCTGTTTCATCTCCTTACGTTGACCGTTGTTGTTAGCTAGGTCCGTAAAGTTGAATATAGTAGAGTTATTGTGTGAAGATAGGATAATGTATCACGAATTGTTAATGGCCCTTCTGGGTTATACTGGCGATGTTTACCAGTACGACGGTCGGTTTATCAAGGTAAGTTTTATTAAAGAGGAAGGCTTATCAATATGATAACGCATTATGTATGCTCGCTTTGTGCTTGTGTGTTGGTGTCAATGGTCAGTGACGATGTGAGTGACTTTACATTCCAGATTTCAAAGGACTTACAAGTGCCCCTATTCCATCCATCGGAGCATTACATTGTTGACGAGGTTTTGGAAGTGGCGTCATACTATAAACGCCTGGAGGCGTTTCTTGATAGCCAGTTCGAGCTGGGTATGCGGTGGAACATATTTTTATGGGTTTATAATATTGTTGGAGACGGCGAGAGATGGTTGAAGGAACATGGTTGTTTAACGCTAATGTATTTAATTTCATTGGGCCGTAGATATTGAAAATTCACTGAATCAGACCAAGGGTACCTGCGGAAAGAGCTGTGACGGCAACAAAAAGAACCGCCTGGTTGGTCTCTACTTGAGCTCCTTTTGTAACGGAATACGGGATATTTTGGAGCTTTATCAGAAGGAAATATCAGGTCTCGAGCAGGATCTCGTGGAAAATCCTTACATGACCGTGACTGAAATTCGAGCGAAAACGGAGCCCTTTCGAGCAGTGTTCCAAGCGCTGGATTCCATGATTTTGAAGGTTCAGGCGCAGTCAAAAAGCTCCGTTTTGATTGTTGAGTTTGTAAAGGCGGAATATGATCTCAATGTGCACCTGCAAAGTATTTTGAAACGGTAAGATAAAGAATGATTGAACGATTACTGAACCGATTGAACTGAATTGTTTACCAGTTTGTGGAAATAAGCAAATGATTGAAAGTTGAGTTGTCTTTATTTTTGTGCAGACTTACTCCTTGGGTAAACCAGATCCTGTATAACCAAATAATTAACTGGATTGTTTTCGGCTCTCTACACGATCCCAATGAAGAATTCTTCATCAAACAGCAGCAATCGAAAAGTGGTGGCATCAATACTGCATCGTCTATGAATGTCTCCAAACTGGATTCCAGTACCACTGTGGGGAACAACAAGTCCCCTCACTCTGCAACCAAGTATGGATTGAGAGGCAGTAAGGACAGGAATTATGAAAAATATTATGTGGACTACGCTGTCGCACCTTCCCATTTCCCAATGGCAGTCACGGACAGGATTCTTTACATTGGAAACTCCATTGGGATATTGAGCAATTCTGAAAGTAAGAGTGTGTACTGACTATCTAATGGCATTATTTAAAATGATTTAAATAACATTTAGATGCATGGCTCATTTTAGTAAGTATTTTTACTGATTTAATTTGCAGAGACAAGAAGCTCTATAATCTTGAAGCAACAACAGTTTTATGATAAGCTGAAAAAGCTGCCTATTGATACCTTTAGGATTGAAGAGTTGTCCACGGTTCTTGGGGAAATTGCTGCTGAAGTTGGAAAGGTACGATTAAATTTCCAGCATTTGTACTATCTGTGTGAGTGTGCCTACCTATTCACAAAATTTCTTGTTGAATGGTGTAATTATTTTAGGATCTGCATCATCTCGTGGTAGCCGAAACCGATCTACCTAAGCACCTGGGCATCATCAAAGACTTTTATCTCACCGGAAGAGGTGAACTGTTCCACGATTTCCTTCTCAACCTGAAATCAATGTCGATGACGAAAAGTTCACTCTTGTCTGATGTCAGACGAGCTTTCACACTGTCAGCAACCCGAGTACAAGTTCAAGATGATATTCTCCAACGAATTCACATCCAACTTCCTCTGGAAATCATTTCAAACCCGAGTTTAGCATTTGTCACAAGCTCAATCTCGCTTGGAATGGAGGACGAATGGCCGCTTCACATTTTATTTAGTCCTGAATCGTTGACAAAATACAACGAGCTATTTCGCTTTCTTTTACAAGTTCGGCTGCTACAAATTGATCTTAACAGAATCTGGATAGATACAAGACACGTCTTTCGATTTCCCATACCGCAGGGCCCGGCCGAACTCAGGAACGTCATGAGCTACTTTATAGATCACCTACAGCACTATCTTCAGGAGGATGTCCTGGAAAATCAATACGCAATCCTGACTAATGCAGTGAACAAAAGTGAAAACTTTGACCAGATACTCGTAGCCCATGCCCACTTCCAGAGTAATATTTTAGCTCAGTCGTTCCGCAGTTCCAAGCAGCTTCGACATTTCCTCGATGAAATCCTTAGAGTTTGTGGCAATTACACGAAATTCATCAGTGGTCACATCCAAGTGTGCGAAGCAAAGGATCTTCCTGTCAACGAAGGTATTTCTAAAGAGGTGGTCGAATTCTCCGTGGATTTTAGAAGACACATGGACCTTCTCCTCAATCTTCTCAAGAACATGGCGCTCAATCATCAAAGTGGACAGTTTTTAGGACAGTTTCTTCTTCGATTGGATTTCAACTCTTATTTCTCTTCCACTATCAGTGGTTTTAATGTATAGACTTATAATTAAAATTCCTGTACACTTTATATTGTACATAATTCAATGTGATATACAAATACAAGTAGAAAGTGCTCAGTACCCATTCATCCATTCCATAATGCCATGATGATCCAGTCAACATGTTACGATTATTGTTTTTTTAACTTATTGGTTAGTTATCTGTTAAGCCTAAGTAGTATATACTTATGTAAAAAATATTTGTATTTTGTATCGTTTCATTTAAACAAAACACATTCCAGTGTTCATTTCTCGTTCTCACGCATTTCGCATGTGTGTGTACTTAATCATAGCGTGAAGTAGTCTATTAAAAATGTGCATTCTTTCATTTCGTTCCAATGCAAGTCCATCTAATCTCTAGTTTCACAGCTTATTTCCTATTTCTGCATCCCTCCATCCATCTTCAGTTCAGACATATCGTTTTATCGTATTCACACCAAGCCACTATATAACAGCGGCTGTTAAATGGAATCAAACGACACAAAAATCCTTACCACTATTATTTACCAGCCACCGCCGCCACCAACTTGCGCGATAAAAAATTTCTACACTAATAATGTTTTTTGAGTAAAGCCAGCCAATCCAAATCCAATATTAGTCAACTTTCGCAAAAGTTTATCCCAGTATAATCACCCTATTTATAATACACGGTGATAGGATAGGATGCTTATTACATCATCCGCCCTCGTTCGCCGTTTGCATAATAAAGAAAATGTCCTCATTTGAAAATGTATACATTTCATTTGTTCATCTCAATTCAATACCACTGATAATTATGAAGCCATTTGTGTGTGTATGTATGTGTGCACTCAGCATGCGTTTCAGGGGCTTTTATCCCGAACGCAAAAAATGTCGGCAGTGGAATAAGCTGTTGAGTAGATATTATTTTATGATGTGTAAAATGGGAGTAGCTGCAGTCGTCGTCGTGCATAATATTTTCGTTATGGGAAGAGTTGCCCGTTTTGTAGTCTGCTTCCTGAACTCGGAGTCGACGGTGCTTCCTCTGGCTTTTGTTCGGAAATCGGAAGCTATACCCTGTTGATTCGGTGGCAGCAACGGCGGCGGTGATGAAGAGGATTGGGCTTGTTGGAGGCTGTTTGGCTTGCTCCGTTTGCAAGGAAGAAAATTAAAAAAGATGTACACACAAAATGTATGAAATTCGTCGGTGATGATCTCGTACATAGCAGCAAGCAGTGACTTCAACTTAAACATTAGCCAGTTACATTATACATGATTTTGTCTTGATGATGATTCTCGTTATGTTGATTTTTGCTGTTGCTGCTGCTGCTGTGTGTAAAAATAGAAAATGGTGCGGTCACCTTATAAGGTTGTTGAGCAAATCTATTTCTGCTCCTGTTCGGCATTTCCGTCCCAGCTCCGCTCCGTTCCAGTTCCTTCTCTTGCGGAGTATCGGTAGGTTTACATCTCCTGTTCCTTCATTCTCTCATTTTCATGATTAAATATAAAAAATCCATTATAAACTGTTACCCTTTATCATAATTAGTCAATCAAATCAATAGTAATATTCTGATCAATTGTTTCTTTTCTGATTTTTTTACACATTATTGAAAAATATATCATAAAACAGCAAGCAGGTATGTACGTGTAAATACCTTAAAAAGTTCTGCTTCTTCTAATTTCTTCAAAGCTCCAACCACCTTGTTTCTGAAAGAAGATGGTTTATTACACAGATTCGTGTTTCTCGTGAAATCGTTGCAATTTTTGTGTCGGTTACTGAAACCGTGTTGAAAGTTAATTAAAATTTATATTAAAAAATCCAATTGAAAAAATAGTATTCAAAGTAGTTCAGTTCTTCTCAATTTCCGGTTCCACTTTCGAATTGCATTTTCGAACCAGGGCTTCCCAAATTTTCCTCCTCATCAACAATCATCATCTAAAAAATTTCATGGAAAAATAAATCAGTGTTCTTCTGCTTTCTCTCTGCAGATCAATTCCAAAGTGAAAGTCTTTAGCCCGTAGGAAAGGACTCTGTTCATCTAAAAAAATCACAATGGCGGACGAAGAGGTAAGGTAAGTAGCACAAAAATTTCTTATCTTCTTGGCCACACACTCACAAAGTCAGTGTTTCTTCGACCTTTATCATCTTCATCATTCGTAAGCGAAATGTGATATTAGACACATAGATTTATGCGATGAAATAGAACCAATTTTTTTTCTTCAAAATGTATTTAAAATGGTTTGTGAACAAAACGATTGAATGATTGCCATTAGTAGTACTCTTTATCTTTCTGTACATATCACCCACCACCACCTCACCGTGTGGATGAGTAATAGTTAAGTAGTTGCAGTATACTCTAATGTTGAACGTAGAGAAACTTACACTTTTCCCGTACCTCTTTCGAGCCAAGGTCGCATTTTGTGCCACTCGCTCGCTCTTCCCTGAACAAAGACTTCCGTTACAGTCGTCTGATCTTTTTGTGCAAAATAATATAATGTATCGAATGAGGATGGTGTGAGAAAGCAACTTTTTGGCAACCGATCCCTGAATCACTTTTTACACAATTTACACATTATGTTTTTAACAACTCAATCCCAGACCGTTATAGTTTATTATGAATGTACATACTGACAATTTAAATGTTGACTTAGAAAAAATAGAAAACTTAATGAACCACCCGTCTGTTCCGTTATTAGCCGTTTGTTTTGCACGCATATTTTAATTATGTATATATAAATGTAGGAGGAATATCCACATAACATATTATTGTACATGATGTGTCTAATTAATCTTTTTTGTATTTTCCCTTCTAGGAAATATTTTTATTCTGTATCTGTTGTCTTCCCCTTGACTTGACCTTTCAATTTAGACTTCCTCTTGTATATTGTGTGCCTTTGTCTTTACCATTGCTACTGTGTAGTTTTGTAACATTTTTTGTTGAATGTGCACGCATACTTGTACATAAACTGTAGTAAAGTAAGCCATGCACAGTCTACCACTACACACGTGCTGTAAAAAATGGTTGCATGAAATTAAAATGGGATACTGGGAGAACCGGATGACACCCACCAGTGAACAATATAATGACTTTAGAGAGAATCTATATTTTTGATCTCTCAACAAAAAAAAACCCTATTACAATTTCTTGTAGCTAGAAGATAAGTAATTTTTATATATGAAAATTGTGGAAGCTTAATGAACTTTATAAGCTTCCTAAAAATTAATACGCTTTCACTTTACAAAAAAGTGGAGACTTATAAACAAAATGACTCAATTTTTTTATTCAATGACTCAAGTCAACTTGTTGCTTTCGCGTAACAGTTCGTTAAACATTTTATTCATGAATTAACCTAGATTCAAAAGTTCCAGTCTCATTTTGTAGAGAATGTTTAACATTAAACTCTCTTGCAATTAAGTGCTTTTAAAAATAGCTTTTAACATAATTTTTGCATGTTATATTATAAGCCCCTAAACATGGCTACCCAAGTCAAAATCTTCATAAAAGGCAGTTAAAATGTAACGAGCCAGTTTTTGCTTTCTTCACAATATTTAATTGACATTTGCGACCAATATTTCATAATGCAATTCATTACGCTTTTCTTCTATTTTGGTTCTAAGATCATTTATTACGTTCCTTTGCTAATTCAAATTTTCTCTTTGTTTTTCTTTTCCAGATTCGAGAAGCACGGAAGCGTGCGGATGAAGTACTGGACATACATTCAACACCACAATAATACCATTTTTTGCATACCAAAATTACACTAACCCAACTAATTTGTCATCAGTTTTTATACAAAAAGTTCAATTTCCACAAAAATGGGAAGCTCCCGTACAATGCAAACTGTTGTAAACATTAAAACTATCCAAAACATAAACAAACGAAATGTAGTAGGCAGACATTCAATAGTAAATGGAAAATATTTTTTGAGTGCAGAAACAAGGCACAGACGACATCATACAAAAAGATTATCGTTGGAATTTTTTATGTAATTGGAAAGGAATAGATATAGACACAGAGTGTATTCACCAACCTTTAAAATACTTAGATCCTAAATTCTTTATTGATAGTGCAGCATGCAAGTTTACTCAGAACATGTAACATCTTATCGCGTACAAAGTTGAAGTTGCAGATTTTTTGGAACACGTATACTATTTGGGATTACGACCAAACAAGAATTTTTGAACAAGATAGACAGAGAGAGAGCTTCAAGATGATTCCCATCATCTTGTCTCCTCGACTTTGGTTTTCCAAGGAGTGAGTAATGCAGTATTTCGAAGAAGAGATAAATTTAGAACACACGTTAAATGCGAGCGCATATGCGTTCGCTGTAGTAGTTTATAGTTCGGAAATACATGGCCCGTTCACCACGCTTCTACGCTGTTGTGCTTTGCAGAATATTGTCTTTGGAAGAAACGAAATGAACGTTATAATACTAGAGAGCAGAGAACGAATGCGTTGGGATTGAAGAGGAACTTGTTTAGAAGTCGATACTTGAAAATAAAAACTTGTAAAAAAGATAAAGCGTACAAATGCAAATAATATGTAACAGCAACAGTTCAAGTGTTTGCGGAAATATAACAAGATGAATATCGGAAATTCAACGCGACTTGAGAAGAGAAATATTATGTTGATGATACGGAATATGAATTTGTATTGCCTTCAATTACAATTCATCATGATTATTATGGATTTTGCTTCCGGTACAAAAGCCGCAGTACATGCACCTCTCGCGTAACGCAACCAACTTTCAGACGCGCGTGGGCGTCCACTTGCACGTTTCTTGCGTTGTAAACTTTACATGTAAAGCTAGATGAAAGTAAAAGGTTGTAGGAGTGCCGTTATATATCTAACAGACTATAATATATTCTACGACCACCTACATACATCATACACATGCCTACTTTTTTTAAACATTTTAGCTACTTCATTAATTAAACCGCTTCTTGTGATTATGATTACCAATGTCCTAATTTCCGTTGATTCCGCTGAGCACAGGAGCGCAAGAGGAAGCAGGCCTTGGTCGAACAGAAAAAGGCCGAGGTCCGAGCTCGGCTTGAACAGCAAGCTGCCGCCAAGAAGGGCAAGAAGGGGTTCATGACCCCTGAGGTAAGAGTTTTTTTTACATTTTCTTTATATTAATCTATATATTACTATTTACAAATTAAACTATTGATGAGGTTTCGTTCAGTCTTAGTAATTCAATCTCTCTCTCCAAAAGATGATTTTTCGTTTCCAAATCTGTTACTTTAGTTTTAAGGGTTTCAAGTTGTCCACTATTTGCATAAGCCAAGTAATCAGCTTCGCGTACAAGATTGCATTGCTCCAAGTCGAATGAAGTGTTTTGGAAGAAGGGGAAACCTGTTGCATTACGTACTGCTTGAAGTGAAACTCTGCACTGATTTAAGGCAATGTCGCATTTAATATTCGGTAAACAATACGCATCATATTTATACTTGCCCAAAAACTTGTCGAATACTATAATTATAAAATACCAAAACTTTGGTATCTTAACCGAGAGCTGTACTTCAGATTTTTCTTCCATATCTTTATAACTAAAAATAGTTCCTCATTAGACAGAATTCTGAAAAGACATTAATTGTTTTAGAAAGCATGCCCTAATTTTCGTGCATAAATGCATATATTTTGGAGAGAAACTACTTATTACAGTTACTGCTTAATAATATTTTTCATACTCACAAGGGAAGGTATCGATGTTAGGGCGTACGGATGGGCTGCTAATTTTGTCACGTACGTAATTGGCGATGCTGAAAACGTTGGAAAATTTTGCTTTTGCGGAATACAAAGTCGTAAGCCTCTACACGCAAATCAACGGAGAAAAGCAGTGTTCTCGGTATTGATTGATATAACCCAAATGGCTGGACTTGATGTTGGCTTGAATTTTAATATTTCGAAATTCTAAAATAATTTAGTAGAGTTTTATTTTATATTGTCTCTTGAAACAATATACCAAATTGTCAATACATGAAATTAACCAAGCTCCCCACAATTGTTCAAGGGGTACATATGCTAATGCTAAACTTTTGCATATTGTTTTCAAGTTGTCCTACGTAAATACTGCCACTAAATATTTTATATTTAAACTAATTTCAAACAAAACATCATTTCACGTATTGAATTTTAGTAGAGTCAATGAAAATTCAGGGAAGAACCTTGCAATATCATACTTGCATTCTTACAATCAATCCCCAGAACAGTGCTTTTGTCCGTTGATTTGCGTGTATAGGCTTACGACTTTGTATTCCGCACAATCTATAATTTCCAACGTTTTCAGCATCGCCGATTACGTAGGTGACACAATTGGCAGCCCATTCGGACGCCCTAACATCGATACCTTCCCTTGTCAGAAGTCCCGGTCAGAACCCGCACTTCATAATTTTCCCTCAATGCGAGTGAAGTAAATTCTAGTTTCTCCCAATGATACTGATTGAGTGAGGAATGCTGGGGAGCGATCATAGACCTGGTGTTAAGGGTGTTGAACTGGGCTTCTGTTATTACGTGATTCCGGTAGCATAGAAGGTGACCTAGTTGATAATTTTTAGGCAGCATGGACTTCAATGGATTTATTTGAAATTCCGACTTGATATAAGGATCCACATTGCAAGTACTTCTAGAGAGATCTCCTTCCCTTCTTCTTTTACGTATCGCGTTCGGTTTCAAGGCATCCCTCTCGATGATCGCATAAGCGAATTTAATATATTTTGAATCATTGTCAAAGCAGAACAAGTAGAAATCTCTGAAGTGTAACTCAATAGTAAATGTTCCGACGATCTTTTGGAACTAAAAATTAAATATTTCAAAATGTCAAGCAATCATATAAAGTCAGCGATATGAATAGAGCTATTTATCACAGATCGTTGCATAAAGTAGAAGAATGCTTTGTAAGAACATGACAAAAAGTAAAATAAGTTATAGTAGTTTTCAAGTTAGCCCTTACGTCTTGGAGTAGAATCTTATCTTGCGCTGTCATGACCCTGACGGGAGTTATGAGTGAATCGTGGACATCCTTATGAAACCGTCTAACATGAGTGACGAATGAATCTCGCGACGCCAGACTCGATGGGCACAAACCACATAACGGCCTCCTGTGAGACTGTAAAACGCATCCAAACCTTTAATAAAACAACCAGGCGCCATTTTAGGAAAAACTAATTAATGAACCGGATGTTTCTGCAAGTCACATAATGTTTGTCTTTTTTTTAAAATAAATTACATTCATAACGCAGAACAAGGTTCACAGCAGAAATCAGGGAACATTATGAATCCTCCAGAACAAAAGTTTTAATCCGGCATTGTAATCATTCATGCATTTTTTACGTTTTTCTCCAGCGTAAGAAGAAGCTCCGACTTCTTTTGCGTAGAAAGGCCGCTGAGGAATTGAAGAAGGAACAAGAGAGAAAGGCAGCCGAGAGGAGGCGCATCATTGAGGAGAGATGCGGCAAACCCAAGAACCTTGATGAATCCAGTGAAGGTAAAATCAAAAAAGTCATTCTAAACAGTAATCCGCCTTTTCTGACAAACGAGTATAATGTTTTTCTTTTACTTTAAATCCACATTAATAATAATAAAAATATATTCATAAACATTGATCAATTAAACTAAAGAAAGCAATATAAAAGCTTACACAGAAAAAACTCGTAAATCAAAAGAAAATATGTTTCCTATATCTCTCTCTATCGAAAGGTAATTTCGGGTAATGAATTTTTAACGAAAAGTGACAAAGGTGAAAGGTTAGTATCTCTGAATATTTTTCTGTTTCAAAAATCATTTCACTAAACTACAGCAAAAAGTGTACACACATACCTACCCAAATATATATTTCTAAGTCACGAATATCGATAATAGTTTACATACTTGTTCTTATACACAAAAAAAAATATATTTATAAATTGAAACTTTCAAAGTGAACATTTTTTTCATGAAAACACTTACACATTTTTGTATATTATTGCAATGCACATCTCTAAATAATACAACAACATGACACAGCCGCTGTGAAAACCCTTTGTGACGAATATCATAAGCGACTTTCCCAATTGGAAGAGCAAAAGTATGACATCGAGTATTCCGTCCATCGGAAAGATTTCGAGGTTAGAGATGCCTATACCATTAATAATCTCTCTGGTAGAAGAAAACAACAAAGTTATTATACTATTTTTACTACTACTACTTTCATCTTTTTTTTAATCTTTTGAGAATCGAAAAAAAACATTTAATAGTTTATTCGCAAAAACAAAATCTTTTTTTTTTAAATATCTAACGAACTTTTTTTCTCCAGTTTATTAATACCGATATATATACATAGTATTTTCGTATTTATTTCGTGTTCGTATATATATATTTATTTTTCTCTTTCTCTACATTGTTATTTCTTATGGAATGAACCAACTGATACACATAATTTCAACTATTTTCAATGTGTAAAAATAATACAAAAGAGATTTTTGCTCACATTACCAGTATCACGTTATTTAATGATATGCTTGACGTTTAAATGTATATATGTTCGTAAAAAACTATTATGTAATTGACAAACTCAGAGAGAATACTCATTGTACTACTGATACTCATTTTGATGGTGATGATGATGATGTCACACTGATCGTGGTGATGATGTAAATCATATTTTGTGATGAAGATGATGTTGTGAAGTAAGTGAAGTGAAGTAATAGATTCTTTTTAAAACCATTGACGCAAGCATGACGAGTATTGAGAAAAAATTGTGCTAATACCTATGTGTATTTTTTAAGGGAAAGTCGCCAATTCACACGTTTTCCTTGGTTTTGACATTAATCCTGAAAAGAAAATTTCTGTGATGATTATTTTGTAAAGTGAATGTAGGGAGATTTGACTTCTTGTGTCCATTTCATAATACATAATATGAGTTGTTTCAGTTAAAATAAACGCACGTGAAAATAACAGCAGAGTAATTTACAACAGGGCATGGCATATTCTACAAAAGACAAGATTTTTATATAAAATTTCCCTTCCTGTTGGTATTTCCCAGCACACCAAGTTGTGTTTAAGTAGGTCACTGAATAGGAACGAACAAAGTATACTACATAATATTGAGAGTACAACAAAATATTTTAGCATTTTTCCACCATTTTGCTCAGAACTCTTTTGTCTCATTTTTCTCGAACGCATCTTATGATTTGGAAAGGGAACCCTGAAAAAAACAAGCATTTTTCTAGAGAGGTTTTCAACATACAAGAAGACTAATGTTAGTCGAAGCATCATAGCATTTCGGCAGTCTGTGCCGATTTTCTTGAGCATCCATGTGCAGCAGAGAGAAATAAGGAGAGTTTTGTGTGTAGAGGGAGAGTGTGGAAAATATTTAGGACTATCGAGTTTGAAACATGACATGCCTTTGATTTTGGGAAAGTTGCCAGGAAAGATGGAGAGTTGCTCTTTCATTTTCAACGCGTACTACACACTTTGCATGCTTCATTTTATTAGCAAGCTTGAATATTATTTCGACGAACAGAAGAACAGAATTGCTTTTTAGACTGCTTTTCAGTTTTTTGAATGAAGCTGTGTAAAGTAAAAGAAAACTAGGTACATAAAACACATTTTGCCTTGTGAAATAAGTTTGGGTAGATTCAGATATGTACAAATACCGTCATCATCAGACTAACGACGATCCGCGAGAAAGCTTATTTTCTGGCTTGCCTTGCCAGCCAGACTGCTATGAATGCAGATAGTATAGATGAGGAAAATCATTGTGCTAATGAATGTGTAAGTGATATCTGTGACTTTAGTCAGAATGCATGGGACAGGCGTATCAGGTTCAGGGGAATTAGTCATACATTTTTTCAAAAATATACTGTAATACGGTAGATTATCGTCTGCTGCTGCGGATATCCAATAGGTACACACTCACACATGCATATGCACGAAAAGTGCAGTGATCTTTTTTATGACGACGGAAAACGGAAGGAAGATGTTGTAGGTTAGATTTTAGATGAGTTTATTCAGATTCTTTTGAGCAAAAATAATCTTTTGGATACACTGAAACGTACAAAACTCAAGCGCTGTGTTTTCATGTATGTAGGTAGGTGGTAGGTGTTAAGAACATAAAATCTACAAGCAAGTCAACATAGTAGCACCACTTTTTTTTACTTGTGGGGTAATTAACAACTGACCACACCCTGAAATGTACGAAATTTTTCTTCTGTATTGAATTTTCTACTCAGATAAGTATCAGGTATTGACTTTCACGTGACACACTTTACAATGACACTCATAATATGATATGCTACATTAATCACCTATATCAGTTTACACACCCAAAACACATTAAACATACTATCACATACAAACACATCACTATCAGGAGACATCACTCACTCACATTTTTGTCTGTGTTTTAAGTTTAAATACAATATATTTTCTCTTAAAATAAACACTGAATACATGCTGTACTGTACAAGAGAACCAACCACATCACTTGGATGAATGTAGTGTTAATAGTAAAACAATTACACGTACTTTCACCAGACATTAACACAAATACATAATACATACCACAACACGCACACTTACAAAAAAAACTTGCACAAACAATTAACACAAACAGTATTATATTTATTGTTCTTATAAATGTACAAAAGCAATCTGCATGTGGCTAAACACATAGATGAATATACGCTGAACAAATAACCGTCATTGATTTTTAGTACTGATTTATATTCGAATATGTTTCTCAACTGGATATTTTAAATACATATGTAATTTGTAGTTCAGTTTTAATCGTAAAATCAATCCCCTTTTTTCTCTTTCAATTACTTTCTCTGTAAATGTTTCAATTTCATTTCGTATTTATGTGTTCGTGTATTACTAAAAGTAACTTTATTATTTACACGTACATTTTTTTGAAATCCGTCCATTTTGTGTCTCTGTACAAAATACGAAAATAATTTACTTATTCTCAACTATTATTTTCAGGGTTAATGATTACAGCATCATTATGATTATCGTTTCGTTCTTATGATTTTAATTTTTATCCAAAAGTCCTTTAAACAAGTTTTGTATTTGTACAGTTGTATTTCATGGTCTTCTCCTGATTACCACTTAACTTGAGACTCTCAAGTTAAAAGTGAGAAATCTTTAACGAAAAGGTAAAAAGACAAAATTATCAATCTATTTAAGCCAACAATGCAGTGTAAGCGGAATCAAACACGAATTACATGAAAATACATACATACATTACATACATGAACACATTCACCACATTTAAATCCAAATACAACATAATAATTAAGACATATACGAATTCCTAGATTACATATTATCATTTAAACACTTTGATAAGGTTTGATGGTAACTACTTGTACATGCGTATGTACAAGTGGATACAAGGTACAGACACGTCGAGACATTGATTCGTTTAAAAAAATAAGAAAAATGGTAAAATTAAGTAAAATGTTCATTTAGAATAAGTTTATCGAAATTATGCAAAAAAAGAACGGTAAAAAATGAAAAGTTGGTGGTAATTGTCTATAATGTGTATACTGATATGAACAATGTGTAGATGAGCTGAGGGAAATTTGTAAGACGTATAAGGGAAGGGTAGACGAATTGGAGGGACTCAAATGGGACCTGGAGTATGAGACTCTCAGGAAAGAAGCTCAGGTACAAAAAACTGAATGTCAACACACAAAAAAGAAAACAAAAAGCCAAAAACCAATATCTTTCACGCAAAAATTCTTTTAAAAAACAAACAAAACTGCCCCTTCCTGCCTTTGAGAGAATTTTATTGAAACCCCAAAACTCTTATTAATATTAATCGATTATCTAAATATATTTTTTTGACAGTTATATAATTATTATGTTTTCATTTTCTTTTTTCTCTTTTCAATCACTCGTTTATCGTTTCTCAGTCGTTTATCGTTGAATTCGTGTTTATCTTTTCTCACTTTCTCTCCGCTCCACAAAAAAAAAGAACACGTTCATATATTTTTTTTATAATATTAATATACAGTATAGCTATCGTGTCTAATCTTGATTTTTTTAGCTCTCGGTCCCTTTATAATAATTTAATATACTTTTTCCGTGATTATGACGAGTGTTCCCCTGTGCCGCCCGTAAAAAAAGAAATTATACTTCAATCTACGCAAAAAAATAAAATTGGTTGTGCATTGATTCTTATTGCTGCTGCCCCTCCTTTCACTCTGACCTTCCACTCTGCAGAGAAAAAGTTTTTTTATATCAATAAATGGTCGTCTATGGACTTCGACCTTGTGTCCTGACAATAGAAATGTGTACAAGAACAAAATAATATGCAAGCAATTTCAGTCGATTTTTAATAGTCACAATGAAATTGCTTGTTGTTCAGAAATTCTGGTCCAAAAAATGAAATCTACCACCGCAGTTCCTGGTGTTGGCATTACTGCTGCTATATATATTTACTATCTGTGTTGGTTCTTCCTGGTTGACCCTTGCCCTTTTTAATAAAGCAATTAGATGTGATTCACACGCGCAAATAAAAGCGAATTTCCCTACACATTTTTTTATTACTTCTATATACATTTTGCCCAACTATTTGCTATCATGTTCTTCTATGTTTCCCTTTTATGATCATTTTTCCCTTGGCTTATTTATTCCATTTTTTGAATTTTAAGTGCATATTATTATTATTATTATTATTATAGAAAAAAGCATTTATTTATTTAGCAAACAGCTCCGTGTCTTTTTTCGTTTACTCTATATTATGGTATGATGCGATATACGGCCCGTATCAAAAAATGATTTTTTTCTTTGCTGAAAAAACAGTGTACACTTTTATTTTTCGTTTAGAGAAAGTCCTCGTAGTAGAAAGCTGATTTACGAAAGGTAACGAAAATATTATTTTTGTCTATGGTACCTACAAACGCAGTCGTGTGCGACAAGGATTTTTTAGCCAACTTTCACGTCTCTCTTGCTGTGAGAGAGAAAGTTGTGTGGACGCTGCTCATCAGCGTTGCGCTGCTAATTAATTTTTTTGGGGTAATGCGAGAATACCTAGAAGAAAGGCAAAAGCAAAAAAGATTGTGTGACGCTGTTTAACATTATTCATAATACTTTATTTACTCATATATTTATATAATTTTATTACTTTTAATGGTTTTTTTCGTTTCTTTTCTTTGTTTCTTGTGATTATGATGACATGACAAAAAAACAACAATATTCTATATCTATTCTATCTGTTATATGTGTATGTCATGTGTAGCGGAGTTGCAGACGGTTTGCCGGGAGTATCACGAGAAAATAGTGAGATTAGAGGGTGACAAATATGATCTCGAATGGCAGAGCAGGGTCAAAGATTATGAGGTAAACTACTACTACTCTCATCAACAAACAAAAAAGACAAAAAAAAGCTCTTTTTTACAAGATTAAAACAAAACAAGAGTTTTTTACTACAAACAACAATAATCAAGATAGTGTAAACTTTTGTATTTTTACCATTCACACATTATTATTGCATCTACTCGACGCGTTCTGTGATGTCGATTTTTTTTACTATATATTCACTTAAACAAAGCGTTTTTGCTACTTTTTTTATAAATATAAAACATAATTACTACTCATCCTTTTCTTCTTCTTCTCTTCTTCGTAAACTCTATCTCTAGTTGTAATACTGGTATGCGCTGCTGCAACATACATTTATTATTGGACGTAATGTTTTATTTTTTCCAACAATTAATCGTACGTTGTTTTAAGCAGGGTTAGGATTTTTTGCAGGGAGATTACTTACTACTACACACAAACGTAAGAAAGAACACATTTTAAGCGAAACACACGATAAATAATAGTAATAATTAATCGTAAGCATACAATTGATTGGATTGTGTGTGAGTGTGGAGTTTATTGAGGCTCCATGCACAAACAAATTTGCTGCTGGTGCGAATGGATAAAAGACGGTGGATTCGTTAATTTTAATTAACTTGATGATACATTATTATAAACGATACATCTATACATAGTGTCTGTATTTTGGGTATTTTGTGCTATAAAAATATATACCTCTGTTGCAGATGTGTATTCTCTGGATACTACTTTATTTATTGTCTACTCTACTCTATTGTTTTTGATGCTCTTATTGTTGTATAGAGGATGTTCAGGCGATTTGCAAACAGTATTATGACCGCCTGTTTCTTTGCGAGTCACAGAAATGGGATTTGGAATATGAAGTTCGAAAAAGAGATTACGAGGTACTTTAACTTCCAACAACAAACAACATATTATCTGATAATTGATAATGAATATATATATAGTTTACTACAAAATAATAATAATAATAATCATGTTGCCCCTTTTTTTCTACTGCTACTTTTATATCTATATATATTATTATTATTCGTCGCGTGTCAAATCCTTTTTTTAATTTATCTTTTTTTACTCTCTCATTCCCAAACAACAACAAAAAAACAAGACTACCTTTCAATTTCTTATTTGAGACATGTCCTGTTGTGATGATATGGAGCTATTATTATAAAAACAGCTATATATAATTCAAACAATAATTAAACCAAGTGCTATACTACGCTAATGTATTTTGAGCAAACATATATTTTCATAGGCTATTATATATCTGGTATAAATGGTGATGATGATATGGTAGTGGTGGTCGTGCTGGTGGCAGTAGTGAATTTTATTTATTTATTTATTTAAGATAATTCTCTAGTACTTCATCATACAAAATTGCTAACTACTACACTGCTGCTATATATTTTTTATTATTTCTTATTATTATTGCTATATACTTAATTCTATCCAACCAAACACTGCTGCACATCCAGAAAAAATATTATAAATTCCTACCTAAAAAATATATACAAAACATATATGCGCTCGCCATTAGTCAATTATACTGCATATTAATTATTTACCCTAATAGGGCTTCTGTTGTCTGATTAAGTGGCAAAATAATAATACATACCTACATAATTTATGATATTATGTTGATGAATGAGTGAAAGCAAAGACAAAATTCTGCAAAAAATTGGAACTTTGATGATCTGCTCATTACGCAAATCCTACTTACTATTATATACACGTCAAAAACACGATTTTCATTCTGTACAACTCGCACAAATACAAAACGAGTTTTTACTTTATGATTTCGTTTAATATATTTTTTTCACCCTCCATTAAAAACATACTACATACATGTTCCCTTAAATATTTTCATTTCTCGTCACTTTACTCCACTTTTATTATTATTTCCATTTTGTGTTGAGTTTATCATTTCACTTATTATTATTTTATGATTTATTATTACTTATTTGTTCTCTTACTTTATAATTTTTTTTATGATTTCGTTCTTTATTTTGTTTCCCCCTTTCCCCATTCTCGACGCACCTGACCAAAAAAAGTTCATTCCCTTAAAAAATATTCTAAATCCACAACAAGAAAATCAATTTGCAAGTTGAGAAAATATAATGGAATCAACTGTGACGGATTTCTGTAGAGAAAGATTTTTTACACGAATAATCACTCCTCCATAAGTTTACATACATTTTAGTTGTATTAGTACTCTCCTTTTTTGTCGTTTTGTACAGTTTACTATACAAGGCTTCTTTTTTGTACTCTAATCATCATAATACACGCCATAATAATAAAAATGTAGGCCTTCCTTTATGCCTTTAAAAGCTATAGAGCGATAATTTTATCACAGAAAACACAGTAATACTATAATATTCGTATAGTGCCCCATACTATTTTTTTACAACAAAAACAACGATAATTTTTTTATTATTTTTTATACTTTTTTCTCTTGTTTTTTTATACCTAAAAGTATTAGACAAAAAGAACCGACTCTTTATAGTTGTGTGCAAAAGATACTTAAATCTCTATAAATTTTGCACAAAACAGCCATTGTGCTTTTTCTTTAGAAAAATTGGTACTATATTATGCTATCAAAACGTATTATTCTGACAAAAAATCATAATATTGCCGAAATATTATTATTATTATTTTATGCTTTTTTTCTCTTTTCTCCCAACAACGATGATCAATCATTGAATGAAGAAGAAAAGGGGGGTCAGCTCATTTCATTACAAAAATGACGATTATACGACGATTGTAATTTGGTTGCTGATTGATTACTTTTAGTCCATCCTTATCTACACACTTAATAATTAATAATTTCTTCTTGTACATTTTATTCATTATCTACCATATTATTAGTTGTACTATGATAATGTGAACGCAGTACCTACTATGACCTATTATTATACTATATTTGTGTTGTCAGTGTGTCCTCTATATTATCATTATTTACTATTATACTTTTATGCACTTTCTTTCTTTCTTTCTCTGTAACAAAGTATCAAACAACAGTATTTGTTTAAGTATCCAACTTTCTTTGGGTTCTAATGGGCTAGCCAAAGTAGTGCAAATGTCAATTTTTTTCTCAACTCAAAAAATTACAACTTGTTTTTATTATTACATTTTATGTTCAACTCAACACACACTTTTTTCTCTCTTTCCTTTCTCTTTCGACGGTGAAAGTTGTGTCGTGTCAGAGCAGTAACTTTTAGTACATGATTCGTAACCTCCCATTTAGTGGTCCTTTTGTTTCTATTTTACTATTCTTTACACTTATATCGTAGTTATTCTATGAAAAGTTTTCCTTAATTTGATTGCATCTTCCACCACATCGGGACCTTCTTTCATTCTTTGAACCGGAAATATTATTGTTTGAGATGGTGTTTACGACAAGGCCTACATTTTTATAGTTATGCTAATAATAATAATACTTAATTTACAGTTACACATGCGTTTTTTGTGTCATGCAAAAGACTTGCGTGAAAAAAACAAACTTGCGAGAAAATCTTCTTGCTCCTCTCCGTGTAATCCATTTTGAAAGAAAGTGGTTGCACGTCAAAAATACAAGACAAGAAGGCGTCACATTATTTACTACCACAAAAAATATCTAATTCATTCGATTCTATAAAACTTGTGTCACACAGCAAAAGAAAATATAATTCTTATGTCATATTCCAAATCCAACAAATAAGTCACTCTCCATATCAGAATATCTCTCTACCTCTATTATTATTATTACTATCTCAGTTGTTAAAAGATTAACGGATCTATAAAACGTCTTTTGTTTGTTCCGCATGGAAAGAAAGTTTCCACTTGTAGATGCACTGCAATTATACAAAACGTTAAAGATACAAAAAATGGTACAAATCAGTAATTATTACAAAAAGATAATAATTTGCTATATAATGTTTAGTTATTCGAAAAGAAATTCTCCCTGCAAAAAAAGCTAGCCTATTAGAAACAAGTGTCCTTATGTAAATAAATATCTTTTTTTTCTTATCAAAAAACATATTTTTTCTCTGGCTAATTTTTACTAATGACGATACTCATTTATAAATAACGAACAATAATATAATATTATTATATCATTTCAATTTAACAGAGCTTCTTTTGAAGAAGTAATTGGGAAAAGAGTATTTTTTTTATCTTTGATTGCCGCGAAAAAGGCTATATACAATTTATTATATATGATTAATTAATACGATTTTTAACAACTGACATCATGAATTGATTCTTCGAATTTGACCTGATCCCCCTTAAATTCTTCAATCAATCTGTTGGTTTTTTATATATAAAATTATTTACATAATTAAAAAAACGAATTTAATTAGCTAAATTATTATTATGAAAAAATTACTACATCGTATTTGAAAACATTTTTTTTCACACACAAAAAAAATCACAAACTTTTCACCTTTACTGATTATATTTACTACGTTTTTTATATTAATTTATAGTTTTTTTACCGCTTTTTACTCAATATATTTTCCTCATTTCAATTAAAACAGAGATATATATGTACACTCACACAAACACATTCACATAAAATGCAGCAAAAAATTACAAATATAAATGCAGTGCACTTTGTTAAGCTATAATTAATCATCTATCAGTCAATTTTTTTGTACTACTTTTTCCGTTAATTTATTCAATCCAACGCGGTTATTATATATTCTTTTAATAACGTAAAAGTTTTCTAGGCACTGCTCTCTCTCTAAATATAATATGTTTATATGTATTTCTGTGTAACAAAAAATATTATCAACTATGGCCATAATTAATTGTGGTTGTTGGTACTCTGTAGTAAATTTATCTTTAAAAAGGAAATTGTATTCAAAGTAAAAATGCTCACTCGGCAAATCTAATGCATGCGCTGAATGAAACAGTCTATCTATCAACATGTAAAAATGTACTATATAAAGAGTAATTGTTGTGACCATTGTTTACACTGTATATTTATATGAAGTAATAATAACAGCAACAAAGACAGAAAATGTTTAAATGGCGGAATGAATGTCCCTTGTTACTACAATTGAGAGTTGCTTTTACTTTTTACTGCAATTATTGAAAAGTGACAATTATCACGTCTGCTGCTGCTGCGTATTGTTGTCTTTAATCTGCACGTCACATTTGTCAAGAAACTATATCTTATGTAGTATCTGGTGGCTAAAAAATAATGATTAAAGTAGTAGTAGTAGTAGCATCAAGCGCTAAACACATTTTTGTTTAAAGTAACTACACAAGTAGTAATTGTGCTAGTATAATTGGTAGAATCAGTATCGCCAAAGAATAATCCTGTCATGTACGTATGTATAAATTTGTAAATGTAGTATAGAAATTAATGCGTTGTAGAAATGCTATATTATCATGCACTCGCATCAAATTATCATGATTAATCGTTAATTAAATACTTTTTTCAGTAGTTTTAGAACTCGCGCGAGTTGATCTCTTAATATACGGAGCCGAACTGTTTAGAGAACGTATGTAAAACCGTAAATCATGCTTTACTGCAATTAATGATGTAAATACAGCCGTTTAAAATGGGTAACTGATGTGTACATAGAAAATGTGTATATATTTTATCTAAAACACATTATAAATATATGAAAAAGGAAAAATGGAAGCTGTGCTGCTGTTGTAAGTATAATGTTTAATTTGCTTTTTATAAGACAGAACTTAATTACAGTTTATTTATTTTTTCGTTGCTGCTTAAAAGCTCATTTTTATTTTTGTAAGCTCTGCTTTTCGTACCATTTTCCCAAAATGCGCGTAATTTGCTTTCTCCTCAACTTCTCTAAAAAGCTTTTCTAAAAGTCCAGAATTATTATTGCTTTCACCCTAACCATTGTAAAACTTTTAATGCATTATTATGCATAATGTGTGATTTTTTTTGAGAAATTGTGTAAAGTTTGCTATAAAATCACGTTTGCGCTTATTCACTTCCTGTCACAGTATAAAACATGCTGCCACTTTAACCATTTCATATAGCTTTGATTTCACCCAGAAGGAAGAAGAAAGCATGTTCAGGAGACGGGCATTTCCTTTCTCTGAACTTGTAAAAAAGAAGTTATCTTTAAAATCGCCTTTAGCTTTGTAAAAACATATCTAAATTTGCTTTAAAGAGAAAGTAAAAGTCAGTCCGGGAATGCTTTCTTTTTCCAGTCGAGTCTCACTACTACCCACCCTAAACATGCCTATTTAAATTACTTGGATCACTAAAAGTAATCACGATTCTCTTGCTCCCGTATCCCTTCTAGATCAACGAACTCAATATCCAGGTCAATGATCTGCGTGGCAAATTGTAAGTCATCTCATATATAATGTTTCATTAAAATGTTTATCGTGTATGATGATAAGCGTGAAGAGGGAAAGTTTTGGAGGTGAAAGCAGGGAGAAAACTGATTTCTGTTTGGTTTGCGTGTGTGTAGCGTGAAACCCACCCTGAAGAAGGTGTCCAAGTACGAGAACAAGTTCGCCAAGCTCCAGAAGAAGGCTGCCGAGTTCAACTTCCGTAACCAACTGAAGCAGGTGAAGAAGAAGGAGTTCACCATGGATGAGGATGGCAAGAAGGATGGTGAAGGCAAACCTGACTGGTCCAAGGGAAAGAAGGAGGCAGGCGAAGCTGAGGCGGAATAAATCAATATCTAGTTAATTTATACCAGCTAAATTATTACTATAAAATTATTATTTACATTTCAAGATCAAAGATCAAAACAAGCCTCCTATTGTGCTATAATAACTTATACAATCTGTCTTATGTAAATAAAAAAAATTATTATTTCCGTTTCAATTTTCAACATCATTCTATATAATTCTATCAATAAAACTCTATCTATTATCCCATCTTCATCAGAAAAAATAATTTTATTTAAATGCCAAGAAATGATTGATTGATGACTTATTAGCACGGAAAAAATATATAATCTCTACTACTGTATAAACAAGTCTCTTTTAATTTAACCACAATTAAAAAGGTGTACTACAATAATTTATTATGCTCTCTTTTTAAAAAAACACAATACGACTTTTCGCAATTGGGCAAACACACACACAATAATAATAACTCTTTCGAATTATTTCTCTTTGTTTCTATCTTGTTCAGTTCTCAAAGCTACTTTATGAGGGCGATGGCGTCGTTACCTCTAGAGCAGAACTTTTTTTAATGATAAGGACAAAAAAGCAGATAATTTGATGAGCTACTTATTTCTCTAAACTATTTTCGTTTCTTTTTTTTCGAGGATGAGAGAGCCTTGAACTGTGTATATTAATTAATTTACTACAATAGATTTTAAAATGATTACGATGTAAGCATGGTATGATAACTTAAACTACTACTGAGATAATATGTTTTTAAAAATATATTATATTCCGAACAAAAGTACCATTGGCTTTACACATGCAAAAAAAAATGTTATAGCGTTTTGTTTTTTTCTTTTATTATATGATTACTGTTGCAACTTTACTGTTACTATTAATAATTAATTTACTTTGTTCTTTACGATTGATTTGATTATAATATGAGCACATATGTAAGTGTTTTGTGAATATCCTGATGACTTACTACACGATGCGATGATGATAACAGAAAAAAATATGAATGAAGCAATGCTGAAAAAATAAATACGTAGATGATGATGATGGTAAAAAAATATATACACGTTTTTTGATGAAGAAGTTAAAATATTATAACTTTATGATAGCCGACAAAACAAAAAAACCAAACGCTGGTGTTGATGGTCCTGCATAAATACATAAATATAAAAATAATTGATTGTTCTTCTCGATTTCTTTGTGTTTGTTTCTCTGTATCACCTACCATAATATATGATTTTAATGTGTGAGAAGAAAATAAAAGCATGTTGGTCGGATTTTACCAGTGAAAAAACGAAATCAACGAAAAAAAATTATGATAACATGAATTCGTAGAGACTATGCTGCTGCGGCGAGATGCAAAGTATATTCCAGCACACAAAAGGCTATCAGCATCAATAATTATTTTTTTCACATTTCAAAATCATTTTTATTACAAAAAAAAATCACATTTTCGTGTTTTTGCCTTTGATACGTAATTAAGCATACAGCAATATGGATTATCATGATGACTTTGGTTTATCATTACATTACATTTTGTTAAGACTGGAGGTGAGGATACAAAATCCGGATTTACACTCGTCAGCATGACCCTAGAAGAATCAGTACAATTTTATTTGATATTCTCTAGATAATTATACACAGAGTGCGCAATTTGTATACAGATTTTAACTATAGGTCTGATGACTCTTCTAAACTGTACATAAAAGTATATCAAATATCATAAACAGTATAATAACCAGATCGTCGCGTGTAAGTGACCTTTAAGACAAGGTAAGAAAATTTTCTAGTCGAATCAACTAATTCACAGCAGTCCTCCCGTTGTAAATTTTAAAAGGCTTCTTTGGATTTTCCTAAAGTTTATTGGAATCAACACGAGCAGTAGTACTGAGATATATAGGCATGGAGTTCAATGATCAACAACGGTCTCTGGCTTGGCTGTCTTCAGTTTTTTGCGTCGACGATCGAAACCACAACCAAAATGAAGGAAGATTTATAAGCTTTTGTACAAGTGCTGGCTGACTTGAAAAAGATACTTTTATACGTTAATGCAACATGCAACACAAGAGTAGCATACTCTGCTTATGAATGAGTAGATAAATATATTTTACTACAAGTACGCAATAAAACATAACCGACTAGCGATGTCATTGATGTACTATCAACATCGTAAGAATTCAATTATTGATACAGCAATAAAATATAGTCAATAAGACAGTTTTGCAGATCAGACTCGAGAAAAAAACCAATTTCATTAAGTCCTTTCATTTGTCCAACGAGGTATAGTACTTTTAGCATTGTCTTTGCTGTTCGCATGTTGCATTTTAGAGGGAACCATGTTCAATTTTTTTAAAAACTAATTAACCTGCACATTTCTTTCTTTGTAATATAGCTAACGTGGCAATATTTTAATTACTATTACAAAAGACTCGAGATGTCATTATAAATTATTGTATTTGTATGTATTGTAAATTTAGCTGCCTAACAGGGTATATAATGAGCTTAAATTATGCAGTCATACTTTACTCACAAAAGTGTCACTTTTGTCACTGGAAGCAAAAGCAAACGGTTCATCAAAATAAATGAATGAATATCAATGACAATACCGCTTCTGGTGATAAGCTTTACATAAACTTTCCCAGAAAATTACGCTTCAAAAACCAAGTTTACAAACCGTACTTGATCTGAAGAACCGAGTCGTAGATAAAGTAATACTTGATTTCGTTCGGCAACACAACATTCTTGACTAAATCCATCCAAGTCCATGATACATAATGCTACATACATAGCTAACATTATATCACAAACAAGATATTATATGCACCAACCAAAATATATTAGCTCTAACAATAGCAATAATATTCAATAATCACGTAAGATGAAAGTTAATGAATTATTGATTGAAAATTTTCGCGATTAATATTCCAGTGCACTACACCATACGAAAATTGAACGTAGTGCGATGACCTACTATACCGGTGAAAATGCACTTGATGAGTAGTGGTATTGAATTCAAAGTATTTGGAGAAGTATAAAATTTAAAGGTGGATAAAAAGATGTTCACTAATAAAAATTAACTCTTTTCTATAATTATCGGTAAATCAGCAGTCGACAACAAAATTTCTCCCGTATAATATATAAATACCGCAATAAACGCTGCTCCCCTATTATACATAGGTACATCCAACACACTAAATATAATTATGGTTTTTATTATAATATATTATTATTTGGATTTTAATCTAGAGACCACTATTTATAAACATACACACACACAAAATATGTTAAAAGCCTATAGGAACATTAAGAAAAGCTTAGCCATATCGACTTCGCTGCCGTAAAGTGTGCAAAGCATCACATGAAGGTAGACTCATTTCTCGAGCTTGGCGTTGCATGTCATCGTCCCCAAAGTTTTTCGCTCTCCATATCATATGCTCCTGTTTGAAATTAGACACACTTTCTTGAAAACTCCATTTTAAATTACATTTTATATTCAAAGAAAACTAATTTTGTTAATTTGTATGCTGACCTTGTAGTTTCTCTGCTTATAGCACTCGTTTCGAAGATTTGTTATATACTCTTCTTCTATAGCAGATTCCATTCGACGAAGATTCCCTTGAAAGTCTGTCGTAAATGTTTCCTTTACATAGTATGGCACGTCTAAATCGGTCGTTGTCCTTTTTACGTTATACCTGAAAGTTTAATTTATTACAGACAATTAAGTAAAGGTTTTGATGATTATTTTGAAGAGTACAGCTACAAAATTGCGCTCAGTTGTACAAAGGCGTGACTTACTTTTGCGTTCTAGTCAAAGAATACGTTGGATCCGATACAAAGAAGGATGACACGAGTGTGACAAGAATAAAGAAGAGAATAGGAAGGATTTGGAGGGCAACCGTTACATTATTGCCTTCAGCTTGTCCTTGACCACCCTCTTGTTGATGCGAATGATAGTAATATCGTGTTCTTCTACCTCCGCTACTGGTGTATACTGTACCCGAAGGGAATCCCCCTCCGAAGAACATGTTGAACAAGTCTTCCGCGGTCATCTCACTCTCGAACCCACGTGTGTACGCATATTGGTTTTGCCTGTGAGAAGACGACGATGGAGAGGACTGTGGAGAATCAGCACCGTAAAGATCATACTGCTTTCTCTTCTCTGCATCACTTAAAATTGCAAAGGCATTCCCAATAGCCTTGAAGGCCTCTGCAGCACCAGGAGCTTTGTTCTTGTCGGGATGAAACTGGAGAGCTAACTTCCTATACGCTTTCTTTAGATCCGTATCGGTGGCTTCTTTCGAAACACCTAATATTTCGTAGTAATCTTTCGAAGATTTGATCCTGTGATAAGATAGGCAATTTGTTATCAATATTTTACAGACAGATGCAATCAACTAAACAAAGATCAATCCCACTATATATTGTATTTACTTTTTAACAGCATCCAACTGATCTTGTGTAAACTCTGGACCGCTGGCACTGGACTTTGTTCCAGATCCCGATGGCTCGCTTTCTCTACGACTTTGTGGAGGTGGTGGCTGTGGGACACTACTTCTCCGTCTAGCGGAACTTTCTCCACTTGCTGTGGACTCCCCTAATTTACTGAGCAGCGCTAACAAGTCTGCAATAATAATGTTACATATATTTAATTTATAACTCCATTCCGTCGTATACAAAATAGTATTTACAAATACACTTGTTTGATGAATGACTTGGTCATTACCTTTAGCCTTCTGTGTAGGATATAGCCTTTCCGCCTTCTTCAATAATCTTTCAGCTTTTCCCCGATCCCCACTGTTAAAGCTCTGCTCAGCAAGGTCAATGCAGCGATAAGCTTCATCCTTGTTACCCTCCATCATGATTAAGCCAAGTGTATGCTTATTTAAAAGCGTAAAACTTATAACATAAAAAACCTTTAAAACACTAAACACTTTCTTCGCTTAAACAATACGACTTATTCTGTTGCCTTCAATTTTATCATTTTATGCTGATCGTGATTATTACACAACAACTTTTCTTCCAAATTCAGAGATTTCCTCATACACGCAATTAGCAGCAGTTGTCACGACGTTTGGACGTTCATTCACTTTGAGTCTGGTTCACTGCCGAAGAAAAATACACCACCGAATGAAGGATAATGTACTCTCAGGGGAAAGCACGCAGCAGCAACGCAAACTATTGTGTTTTGTGGTGTTGCTGGTTGGTGGTGGTGTTCTAATTTTCGAGCTTTGTTTATCCATGCACCCAAGTGTAATCTGACTCGCTGTATAGAGTATCGATGAGCAGACAAAAAGCACCTTGTTCTTTCTTCTTCCTCGTTAGACTTCTTGGAGTAGCCTTGCCGTTTTTGTGCGATATCCTTGTATCAGTATCCCTCCTCCTGTCCTCTTCTTAAGAAAATCTATTTTTAGACATTAAAATCGCAAGAGACAAGAGACAATTAGTAATGGGATTATTGGAGGCTTCAAAAGGTACATAAATGTGTCGTGAAGTCATGAATTTTGCGTACTCTTTGCTTAACTCTCTCCTAATCCACTACATTCTTCTCCTCTGGAGCTTAACCCTCCCTCATAAATTATTTAGTGAATTATGTACATAATTTGTAATTTAAAATCCATAATATTTGCAAACAAACCATTATTTTCATTTACACGGAGTGATATACACAACATCCGAATCAATCACAGAAAACTATAAAATGTCCTTGACAAAACTTTTGTTTTGCTCACTCCACGCGCGTCCACTAATAATCGATACAATTTTCCTCGCTATTTAATTATGGTATTTATATCGATCCCTTTTAATTTTCACCTCCTCTCTCATAATCAACATGACCCCGAGAGTAAAAGCAACTTTCTCTCCGAGATGTACTGTGTAAACCACTCCATTAATAATTCATCGTACACAATAATGAAACGGGTTAATTTATCCTTGTAACTGCTTACCTTACTACCTTTTTCCACACTTGTCCACGTACGCTGAACACAGCCGAGTAGTGTTATTACAAGTTAGGATATTATATTAAACGAGGGCTGATTAATGATGATGATGATAAATTATAAGAAAAATGGAATATGAATGTATGTATTAGTAGAAGAGCAGCAGCAGCTGACCACACCACAGCCCTAAAACATTTCACACATTTGCAGTGGAATGCAATGCAAAAAGCGGACGTCATACGCACACGTATGGCCTATTCTACATCTCTAAAACAAACCCAATTTTAACCCTTTACTATACAAAGTGCTCATATGAATGTAGTTTTGGAATAACATGGAATTGATGCAGATGCATATATGCAGAAGAATTAAAGTTATTATGGTTATGACTATTGGTCTGGTTCTAGCTGGAGAGTTAATTATTCCATCCGCATATCCTTCAATTACTTATGCTCTGGGATGATACCCATTTTTTAATCATTTCTTTGCTTGCATTTTGCAGAGCAGTAGTACATATTTAAGTAAGTAGTTAGTAGTGCTGCTGCCAATGTTTCCCCTCGATATTCTTTAGGAAATTCTGTATGAAGTTTAGCAATGGAAACAAAAAATGATGATCAGTTTAGTAAGCTGGCATATAAGAAGATGATGTATCTCATTTATCCATCATCGTTGTCAGTACGTGAGCTCATTGGGACATGGGAAGTTCTCGAGCAGATTGCCAGTGATGAAATGAGCAACTGTTATTACGAGAATGCGAGAATATTCAAGGCTGGGAAAACGGGAATACTCATACCAGACATGAAATATAATGAGTCTTCTTAAATGTGGTAGTCATTTATATATGATGATAACTCTACATAACTGCTTTTATTGATATAGGTAAGTATTAGAAGTATGTTAGAAGTCAACTTGTGTTATACGTGGACTACATTAATAAATGAAAAAACTCATATCATTGCGCTGCGGGGTATACGTAGATACATTAGTGTACTGAATGACTTGCCATGCTACTTCAATGAAGGTATTTAATATAGTTCGCTGCTGTGCACACAACTGCATTTACCACGTCAGGTTACGGTTACGGAGTGACGCTTGACGCTTAAGCTACTACATGTACATACATGCCTTATTATATTAGTTTACAGGTTTACCCCTTTACTGAAATAACACGTAAGTTATTATGTAAAAACACTCTGCTGATTTTAATGATTTCGTTGCTCTGCGAATCGCGAGGTAGCTTGGCTTGACTTCAATGAAGAAGGAAAACAGAAGCGAAAATTTAGGACTAATGAATAATTTCTTGGTTCGTATCAGTCACAAACAAACGTAAACACGTACATAATTAATTCGAAAATTGGAGGTTGCACCTGTAGAGCTGTCTTGTATGAAGTTGTCCCTCTGTCTGTAATACGACTTAAATGATTCATGAAAGTATGTATGAAAGGAGTCCAAAGATTTGGGGAAATGTGACGCAGGGCCGACTGGACAGCATATATAACTTTAGTCTGAATGCTAAATTAATTAGATATGAATTTTATAATTTACATTTTCCTTCCTTTTGAAACGTCCAGCCCAGTCTTTCATGGTATGATGATTTCATATATTATTTTAAACTGTGACCCTGAATGTCATATCACACATTACATCAAGAAACGTCTTTATAGGTTTCATTCTTTCATTTCATACATTGAAAATGATTTTAACCTTTCCAGTAGTAATGGAATAAAGTCACGCCGATTGAATACAAAACCTTTTTGATAGCTTTATTATTTTAACAAAGTAAAGTAACAACAATGCTTATCAGAAATTACAAACGGGGAAATGGGTGACATTTCGTCCGGCTTTCTCTCATTACACACGTTTGTTTCGAAAACTTTCAACTGAAAACAACACGCTTTAAAGTGCTACTAATTTTTTGCGAAACTGAATTGAGATATATCCAGTAATTAACTACTTCTTGCATATTAACAAATGTCACAAGTTTGTACAAAGTACAAAAAGGCAAATCTTAATGTCTCAAGAAACCCCATGTCATGTAAATTCATGAACTCACATAGAGTCCAAGAATCACAATTGCCACAAACAATTACTTTTCCCGTGTCAATTCTTCTTCCATCATAATTCCATAATTTAATGTCATATCTGTCTAAATTATTCATCCCATCCATTTGCCAAAATTCTTTGCATGCGATTCCAACATCTCGGACTTTGTACTTACTTCACGAATAATTATCATGTTTTATGTACAATAATTGATGTAGCATGTACTTACCCACCATCACCACTACTCACTCTACTTATTGTGCACCAACGACAAACATTATCCACAAAAAATCCCTAAACCGTCCGTTCTGGCGTTCCTTTTATCTTGTTTCAAAGACATTTCATTCAACCAGAGCAAGTCTACAAGTCTAGACTAGACAATCAGTCAGTCAGTCAATGGAAATGGAGGTTTCTCCTCCTCTCACACAAGCAAAAAAATCGTAACAAAAGCATCATCATCCAGACAATTTTTTTTTACATTTCATGTCATCCATCCACGTAGTACACAAATGCACCTCCTTTTCTCATGATTCATCATGATGATTAAAAGTGAGTTTGCTCTTTTGCTTATTGACCACACGACGATTACACACCGAAAAACGGAGCAGCAAAAAATGTCATAATATCCTATTATCCTACTAGCAGCGTATCCTCTCCATCATCATCATCACCACCTATAATGATTATGCAACAACGCTCTAATAGCGCTTGTCTCCTGCTTTAAGATAAGATGCTTTTTTAAGGTTTATCGAATAGTCTGTCTCATTCTCCGCATCATTCATGAGACTATGACCACCACTACATAAATACATACATACACACGACCGACACGATGATATCGGCAGAAAGCTCATCAGAGCAGATCATCATCATCATCATATTTTTTGTGCAAAAAAAGTGCGAGAAACGAGAAAGTGAAAGAAAAACAATTTTTTGCGTAAGAAGTCTGCACACTCCGACTACTAGTCCGGACTCTTATTACTACTCTCTAGTAAAAAAAATGCATACACACAACTAGTATAAGTAGAGTAGATAGAGATATAGTGGAAAAGTAAGGTAAAAAGCGGAGTGAGGGAATTACGAAGAAGAATATTCCAGCAGTATCTACACCTATCTCAAACAAAAATCTCCTCCAAAAATAAAGCTGTTTGTGTGTGTGTATACATAACATACACCTCTCTCTCATAATAACATCATAATATCATATTATCATCCGAGAAAAAAAAATAGTCCAAGCACATACATTGCATGTAAAATTGTAAATGCAGAGGCAGACAAGCACTCATACACTTTTCACACTACACGTCTTATTATTATTACACAACAACATTATCCATCAAAACCTCCTCATTATAACATTATCATCGTTTGGTTGGTTGTCCCTTTTTATATTATTCTCACCTTCACGAGAACAATTTTTTTTTGCAAGCGCCGACAACGCAACGTCGTCGTAACCGTAAAAAATTTTCTGCTGCGTGTGTGTGCGAAAGCACTGTACAGGTTTTTTTTACTAGACAGATAGACAGCGAGACAGTTGGAAATATGATGACGGACGGAAGAAGAAAGTAAAGTTAGTTTACTTACTGCTGCTGCCGTTGTTTGTTGCTGTATGACTTGCCACCTGAAAAACGAGACGGGAGGAAAAGGAGCGTGCTGAACTTTTAATCGGGCATAATCGGATTTTTGATATTTATCGGGTGATGTTGTGATGGGCAGTATGGGTACAAAAGATTATTATTCTCCAGCAGACTGGTTTGTTTACGCAGCGTTGGAGGAGTAAATAAAATGCAAACAAGGGGAAAAAGTGAGGTGGTTGTGCATGACATTCTGCGTCTATACTGCTTTCGTCGACGTGAGGAGGAGGAGAAGGATAAGTGACAGGAGCGGAGGAGATTTAACTAATATAGCGATAATAATATTACACAGTTTAAGTTGGGGTGGTGTGGGATAACTCATAAGAAAACATTGGTTGTCGAGTGGGCATTAGGTCATCAAGAAACCAGGAGAGTTATCATCATTTTTTCTTTGCAAATTTGCAATCATCAAAAAGCAAAGTAAGTGCCTTCAAGTTGAAATGACCTGTTGAAAATTTGACCCCGTTAAAGTTCCCATAGGGGCTTGTCCCTTATGCATTCTATTTTCATTTTGTAATGAACATTTTCAATTTTGAAGAATGCATGATAAGGTTTGCTTATCATTGTATTGTCGTAGGTAAATGTCAACATGAACGCTATAAAAATTTCCCGTTACAGCTAGTTACAAATTTTCATGGAGTCTATTAATGCAATTTTATGTATGTTTGTACTTCCACAGAGACATGAAGAGGATAAGATAGTAAAGTCATTTACTTCACATCACCATCATCTTGTCAAAATCACTTTATTCTGAGGAAGAGCCTTACTGTGATTCACATCTTGGAATGAGACAACAATTGGATTATTGTTGGCCACTCTTCCGGAATCAGTCTGCGTCGCGGACCTAACAGTAGCAGTATTTTAGGGACAGCACCATGGAATACTCATCTCAGGAAATGATGGATACGTCATCATCATCGCAAAATCATATAAATAATGACACCGACATGCTGTCGCAACGATCGCAAAGTCAAGATAAGGAGGACGGAGGAGACTCGAGCGAAAGCTTATCCGTCGCAACTCAAACAAAACACATACTCGGATGGGGCAGTACGCTAAATGGGGAGTTGGGCCTCGGCGGGATCGAGGAAGACTCCGTGGATACTCCAACAAAGATCGATTTTACTCGGAAAATAAGAATAGTCGCTTGTGGAGAGTCCCACACGATATTTGTTTTGAACGATGGTACCCTGTGGAGCTGTGGCTGTAATGATCACGGTCAACTGGGTCATAACAAATCTCGTACACGTCCAGAGCAAGTGGAGGGCCTAACAGGAAGACAAATTGTAGCTGTTAGTGCTGGCTACGCACACAATTTAGCAATTGATAGCTGGGGTACTCTATTCAGTTGGGGCAGTGATAGTCACGGACAACTAGGCCAGCAACTGGAACCCACTGATGACAAGCTAGTGAACAGACCAAAAATAGTCAAGTCAATGGCAACGAAAACGGTGGTCCAGGTGGCTGCCGGGTTCTTTCACTCTGTGGTGCTCACCAGTGCTGGAGAAATCTATACTTGTGGCTCCAACAGCCATGGTCAGTTAGGTCTGGGATATGCCAATGGTCCCAATCAAACCAAATTTTGTCTAGTGGAGCTTCTCTTAGGATTACCTACAATTTTTGTTACCGCTGGTGGCTTTCATTCCTTTGCGCTTAGCGTCTCTGGCTCTGTCTTTGGATGGGGAAAGAACAATGCCGGTCAGTTGGGGGTTGGGGACACAGATGACAAGTGTCAGCCAACGCAGCTCACTACGCTCAGGTCTCTTGGAGTTCGCTATATAACTGCGGGGGCGGATCACAGTGCTTTCCTTACCCAGGACGGAGGTCTATTTTCTGCAGGACACGGAGCCTACGGACAGTTGGGACATGGCACGTTATCCAATGAAGTTCTTCCCCGAAAAATTCTTGAATTCGGGAAGATGGTAACCCAAGTGGCTTGTGGAAGATGTCACACCTTGTGCTGGACTAACGACAGGCTGTATTCCTTTGGGCTCAACTCCAGTTGCCAACTTGGCTTCACCGGCGGCTACAGAAATACTCCAGTACATGTGAAGGCTTTGACCTGCGTAGTTAATAGTATCTTTGCGGGAGGAGACCATTCTATCGTGTTAGTTGATCCCTCCGAAGCAACGGTATTTGAGACGGATGTGCGTAGTGTAGAACCTGCGTTAAGTGTAGATTATCGGGATTATACGGATGATAAACAGATTCTAAGTCTAACGGATGACTTTGTAACGCAGATGTGTTCATCAACTGAACCTGTTGATCAGGACATCATGTCTTTGGTAGGTTCTCTAATAAGTATTCTTATTATGTTCGATAATATGTATGACGGCATGTTTATAAATGCAGGTACTTAAATATGTATTTTTTTCTTTAATTTCATAGACTGAAATTCTATTCGCTGCACCCGGGTGCTGGAATGCTTCCTTTCTGATGCCCAACAAGCAACATGTTCCGTGCACTTGGAAAAATATGGGAGTAGACTTAAACCTCGCCGAGTCAGTTCTTTCCAAATTAGCTAATATAAAGGCGGAAGGACTTCGTGAACTGATAGAGCAGCAGCTTTACTTGGAAATGCTCCCTAAATTACCACATCAGCTAAAACATGTAGAAATACTGAGAGTTTACGTGTTGCTTCCTCTAGTACCTAATTTTTATTTGGGAGGTGGTCACGGTCCAAATACGAATATGTTGCCCATAATTTATGCAGACAGGCTCCAATCCTTAGCCCCGCAATTGGTGTCTGTCGTAACCCGGTGGTTGTACAATTCGCCGAAAGATCATCTCGTTCGTATTATTTCGGTGTTCAAAAAGACAGTCATTTCCGTCCTGGAGAATACAAATCAAACGCAGGCACAGGTAATTAGAAAGTACAGTAAATCTCGGTTTAATATCTATGTAAACTTTGCCGTTAAATCATATTGTAATAATCGTGTTATTTTTCTTTCCAGAGGGATAACGGCCTTCGAATTTGCCTAAACTTTTTATCCCTGTTGAATAGTATGAATAAAAGTCAAATGCGTATTTCATATCATACTTTTACTATTCCTCAGCTATCTTCAAAAGTAAGTTTTTTCAGTTATTGTCAGACTCCTGTTTTTTTTTGTCAAAATTCGTATTAAAAATTATTTAAATTTCAATTGGATGAATTTTGTTTATTATTAGGTCGACATTCGCATGGACTATTTTCATTGGCTCAATCGCAGTAAAAATCCAAATCAGCAGCGCCCTGTGCATTTCTGTGATTTCCCATTCGTTTTCGACGCTCAAGCCAAAACTCTTCTCTTGCAGACGGACCAGCTACTCCAAATGCAAAGTGCTATGACCAAAGCGCAGACGCAGCTCATGAGTCTGTTCATCTTTCCTCAATATGTAGATCCAAATGAAATCCAGTATCTTACTCTAACCGTGTCAAGAGACAACATAGTCCATGATGTGATGAATCAAATCTACCAGCTAAACACCCACGACTTGAAGAAGCCCCTGAAAGTGAAATTTATCGGGGAGGAAGCGGAGGATGCTGGGGGTGTCAAAAAGGAGTTCTTTCTGTTACTGATACGAGAAATACTCGATCCAAAGTATGGCATGTTTAAGCATTACGACGAATCAAGGCTGATTTGGTTTAATGAAGCTTCCTTTGAAGAAGACGTCATGTACTTCCTAATTGGTCTGCTGTGCGGACTGGCTATTTATAATTTAATTATAATCAATATCCCCTTTCCGATTGCCTTGTACAAAAAGCTACTTAGCGAAAAAGTGGAACTGAATGACTTGAAGGAATTGTCACCGTCAGAAGGAAGATCCCTTGAACAAATTATGGAGTATTCGTAAGTTGTGCCCGTTATAAGTAGCCAAGCCATATTTATTTGCATGATTTGGCGAAAAGATGTACCTATCGCAATCATTAACGATTTTGTAGAGATCCCGACTTTGAAGAAGTATTTTCGCTAAATTTTGAACTGACTCGTGAAGAATTTGGTGCTGTGAAACTTGTGCCGTTGAAACCCGACGGCCCAAACATACCGGTGACGCTTGAGAATAAAAGTGAATTCGTCGACTTGTACGTGTCATACGTATACAACGTGTCAGTAAACAAACAGTTTGACGCTTTCAAGAAGGGATTTGAACGAGTTTGTGGAAGTACCGTTTTACAACTGTTCCATGCTCAAGAGCTTCAAGCAATGGTAAATAAATAATTAGTTTTTGGAATATTAGAATTGCCTACCGTCTATTTGCCTACCATCATTAGTTGTATCGATCCATTTCATTTTCAATTCACAGGTCACTGGGAACGAAGACTACGACTGGGGCGAGCTGGAGCGAAACTGTAGCTACAAAGGAGGTTACACGGTGAACGATCCCAGCATTAAACTCTTCTGGGAGGTGTTTCATAGTCTGACTCTCGATGAAAAGAAACAGTTTTTACTGTTTTTAACGGGTAGTGATCGAATTCCAATTTTAGGCATGAAAACATTAAAAATGTGCATTCAGCCTACAGCCGACGAAAGATTTTTACCTGTTGGTGAGTTCACTCATGCTTTCCTTTTACTTCTTAATATTATTTAAAAAGGAAAACTTGTTTCAATTAGGTATACTACTTGTTTCAATTATATTGTTTTTTCCTTGTTCCAGCGCATACCTGTTTTAACTTATTGGATCTTCCCAGATATCAGACAAGAGAAAGGCTGAGGTATAAGCTGTTACAAGCCATCCAACAAAATCAAGGATTTTCACTAGTCTGAGAGCTGAATTACCGTTACTTTATAGCAAAGTAAAAAAGTAATAATTAGAAAGTACGCATGAAGTTCAATAAAGCATAGTTATTCGCGTCTTCGCATTTCTTGTACATTTCGTTGCTTTCTGATGTCATCATCATCGCGTCATTCACATTCAGCTTTGTTTGTATTATTTTCCTATAGAATCAACTATAAACTATCTACTTTTCAAATGTCGTGTGGAGCTGAGTCGATTAACTGTTTATTATTATTATTATTAAATATTATTAATAATGTCATTGAAAATATATTTCTTACTTTAAGCCTTACTTTAAATATCGCTATTGCTAAACTAATGTGTAGTCTTCCGTGGGTGTAAAAAATACTTTTTGAAAAGTATTGATCATAAACAATATTTATGTAATCCTCAACAACAAGTACCTGCTGGCTGCTCGCCTTGTGGAATGTAAAAGTCAAAAAATGTGCAGTTCATGCTCCTTATCTCTTACCTATTCTAATTAATTATTGCTATATAAATTTTAAACAATAATAGTGAGAATTTGTAGATACGCAAATTATGCAAGAAAACTGGAGAGTAGTTGTGTTGTAATCTGTTGAGTTACAAAAGGAATGTTCCACTCATCAGATTTTTTTCTTCTTTTTTTCTACTTCTTTCTCATCAAAAGGATTCGAAAACTCACTGTCTTACTATAACTACTTCTACTGGTATCAATAGGTTGTGTGGCTATACTTTTACATATTTGTGAGTAAATTGTTGTCGTTGTCGTTGTTGAAAACTTCTATATTTATTATTAACCTGATAAGATAATATGATCATTTCGGATGATCAATCAAGTTGCCTTAAAAGAAAAGTCTTTGAAACTGACAATGGGAAACAATGTTTTCCTTTTGCAATATTGACTCTTGTTGGCTTATCTCTATAATATCCGTATGTATGTTAGTAACAAAATCTGTTGTTCTTATGATCGTGTTGTGGTGTGCTGAAAAAATGTTAATCAATTACTATTATTACAATAATGTGTATCACTTTTCAATACGAAATATCATAATTAATCTTAGTTGGTATTGTTAAACTTCTAATACTTTTTACTCTCATTTATTAAGTACATACTTGTATTGTTGGTATACTTCATATTCATATTATTTCTCAATCAACATGTCTCTGTTACACTTTTGGTTTTTCATAATAATGTAGTTACAAAGTATTTAACACGAAACCACCATAAGTAATAATTGCTCCTCCGCAAATTGAAAAAGACTTGATTAAACTTAACATATTATATAATAATAAAATGTTATTGTTATAAAAAGTGATTAATAAGCATATTATTGAGTATAATAAAATATTTCTTATGATTGCTTAAATGGTATTAATTTAACTTTAAAATATTTTTTGTTCATTTTACTTACGTACATAACCATAACCGTGATTGAGGAGTTGATTGTCTGTCCCACTTCCGGCTGAAGCTGCGGCTGCAGAAATTCCCGAACCTCCCGTTCCTAAATAGTGATTTCCCCCAAAATTGGCACTGATCGCTTGAGCTTGCGAGTGAGAATGGGTTTGTTGTTGGGGTTGGTGATATCCGTGGGGGTAGTAGCCCTGATTAACTGGTACAACTGCCACGGGCTGCACGTACGCAGGTTGGTAGTGGTGGCCGATAGAACGACGCTGTCTTCTGAATGCGTAAAGGCCCGTGTTTTGTTTGCTGTCATCGCCCGTGGAAATTGAGCTTGAGCGAGCGCCAGTCCCCACTACTTCGTAAGACATCACATTGTTGTCTGGAAGAGATGAGTTTGGGTACATTAACGGTGCATAATTGAGAAAACCCACAATCTTTGCATTTGCATTTATGTACTTGAAACGAACCTTGTTCTTGTTCTCCAGGTGCCAAGAAATGGTGATCAGCCCATGCATGTTGGAGACAAAGGACAGCAACCAGTACGCTAAGGAATGAAATTTGGAGTCTGGCCATTTTTGCAGTATTTCTTTGCGGTGTAGATTTGCTTTTTGAAACGAAGTGAACTTGTGGTGTTTGCGAAAATGTTTCTTGTTCTCCTGTATCTCACCAATGCGAATGATGAAGTGATGGGTTTTGTGTCGGGTTTATATACTCCAGAAAAATCACGGTATCTTTGTAATTTAAGGAGTACATTTTGGCATGATTCATTTTGAAAGTGAAATCCAGGAAAGCTTATGTTTTCACATTTCCTTATACGAAGTTGGTCTCAACGTTTGTGGAGAAATTATACCAAACACGTGACATTTTTATTCTTATCTGGAATACGCAGAAGATGTAGACAAAAAGAACGATTCGAAAGAACAGAGAATCATGCATATTTGCAAAGCGCATTTCATGTAATGCATTTCATATCAAGAACAAAGCATCTAGTTCACTGTAACAAAAATTTGTCCCAGGGAAATGATATTCCATAAATCATAATTACTGCGCACACAAGCCATTAGGGATGGTCTCGCATACTTCTCAATATCAAACACATTCATCTAAATACCAACTAGCTAAACTAAACGCAACCAGACATGGAGACATTAATAATTGGTTCAATAAAATGCTTGCAGATTCGATAATAAGGTGATACGTAACCGATTTTTTGTACAGCTCATTTCCAATGCATATGAAGGCAAATCTGTCTGGAATATTTTATCGAAAGTACATAAAGTTGGGATTCGTCATTATCTTTATATGCGACGACATATTGCACAACGTTAACCTGGGAACATTTATCTTGCTTCCTACTACCTTGAATTTACAATAGAAGGCACGTACCGTACAACAGCTCGAACAAAAGTATTGACCAAACAACGAAGGGGAACATGAGACATACCGACTTCTCCAGAGAAATAACGACACGGCACATGTACATAGTGAATGAATGCAAGTGAATGACAGAGCATCAGCAGAAACCAACACTTTAATTTTACCATTTTACTTTATAATTAAATCGTAAGGATATTTAGGAAGCTTTAAAGAGATGAATCGAAGTCAGGGCAAGGCAAGCACTTCAGCCGGTGCAAATAAGCCCGCTGGTCGTAATACAAAGGTTATCGAGCGAGATGGGAATGACCCTTCAGCAGACCCTGATGAGGGAGCGTAATGGAAAAATGCTAAAAGTTTTACAACTCCATTAAATGCAGGGCATTAAATTTGTAATATATTATGGAGCGTTGTTGTAAGCGTCATTTTTTGGTAATGATTTCAGAGCTGCTGCAGCTACCGCTGATGACGACGAAGCAATTGCAGCGTTTTTCCAAGAAGTGAAGCAGGAAGTGAGGAGTGCTCATGTCATTCGCAAAGTCAGTGGCTTTCAGGGGCTCGATGTGATTCGGCTAGGACCTGATGTATGGCACAATTTTTCATTCCCACCATATAATATTTAATGCAGTCGTCATATCCATTTTACCTGTAATCCAATCAAATGTTCTTACAAAAGTTTGTAGATGATGACTATTACGAATGCACCCCTGTTCCATTGTGGCAAAAGGCACAGCCTGTGCTCAACTATGACATCTTCCTCGAAAGAACTGATGACGAGATTATATCAGTTGTAAGTTTGGCACAAAAGCTAATTCAATTGAATTCATTTGCATTTCATTCATAAGGAGACGTTCACATAAAATTTATCGTATCTTTGCAGACGCCAATTAAACCCCAAACGTTCAGTGCCCTTTTTGCCTTTTACCGAGATCGAAGTCCGGCCTTAAACTGGGACCCTCACTTGACGGACTTGGAGGAGGACTGCTTTTATCAGGATTTGCTGCATTGGCCATCCAAGAAGTTCACCCGTGCGTAGAAAAATAATTTTCTCACGTTTAAAAGTTTTCTTGATAAAACTGTCTGGTTTTGCCTTTTGTCTTTCTTGGGAGATAAGATAGATAACTAACTTGTATCATGATGCCCCACATATTATTACAGATACTCGACCCCGTGAAAGTAAAAAGGAACCAATTCCCAAAAAACGGGTGAAAGTATTTAAACCCAATGGCGACTATATCTATAAAACGAGACTGACCATTGGGCTGGATGAAACTCCGTCAATTATGCTGTTTGAGATCAAGGGTAACATGGTTCTCGAGTCGGACGCCAAGTATAATGACGTGAAAACCAGAAATGAGAGATATGCTGAAATGGTGAAAGATCACATGGTCTCTGACACGTACGCCAATGACTACGCCCAATGCTTTGATGACTACTCCTTGAGCAAATACACTGATTACAAGATTCGAGGCTGTAATGACATTGGCACGCAAGTTCACACCTACTCCATTGTTGACGAGTACATAAAGGTGGCCGAGGATGACGCGAAAAGGAAAATTCTGGAGCAGGATGAAGCTGCTGCTAGGATCCTGGCTGAAAAGGCTCGCCTGGACATTCCCGACCAGGGATGGAAGGACTCCGACTCTGACGATTCCGACGAGGAAGTGCCTGGAGCTCAAGAATTAGACTTTCGAGCTGATATTTCAAAATACAAGGAGGATGACGAAGATAATCATCGTGCCATGATCATGGATGAAGCGTCCGACGACGACATTGCCATAACGGAAGATGACGAAGAAGAATTTGAAATCAAGCAGAGTTTAGACGTGTACTACAAAAACAAAAAGTTGATCGAAAGCAAGCGTCCTCCAAGGAATTATCCAGACATCAGCTTCAGCTTAATTGCAATGGAGCGGATAATTTGCATGGATTCTCAGCAAATGCGTCAGGCAGATATGCGTGGTCTCATTGAGCCCGAACCGGAAAAGTCGTCACTTGGAATGACAATGCTGAAAAGTGACGACGAAGACGAGACAAAGGCTGGGGACGGTGAAATGGATGAGGACGCAATGGTCTCTCTGCTAATTCAGCAGCACCGAATGCAGGAGCAGTTGGAGAAGGGAGGTTCCATTGATGAAGGCGTTCCAACGATAATCATTCCTGACGCCCAGGATATGGGAACCGACAGGAAAGAAAGTGACGAAGATGACGACCTCCTCCAGGAGGCTAATGAGGCTGAGGAGGCAGAGAGAAAACGACAAGAACAACTGAAAGCTGACCAGGAAGCTGCGGCGGCTGCCGCTGCTGCTGCAGCCGCCGCCGCCGCAGCTGCTGCAGAGAAACACGAGGAGAAGGACGAGTTTGACCTGGCCGTGGAGGAACTACAAGTTGCCGCTAAACATGGGGAGGACATTGCTGTGTTATTGGCGGAACAACAGTCCTCCATTCTTCAGTCTGAGCAACAGTCTGAAGGTGCAGGACCTGCAACAGCAGGCGCCACCACAGCCGCAACAGCACTTGATGCTTCCACTATCGCGGAAACTGCCCCAGACTCCGGGTCCAAAGAGGAGCAAATAACACCGCCATCAGCATCGGAAAGTAAAGCAGCACCGGAGGTTAAGACGCTCGTCCCTCCAATACCGAGTAGACCTGGACCTGGTGGAATGGGGATGTCAATGACACCTTCCAAGGGGGAAGTTGGAGAATCTGGTGCGGATTTGAAATGTGTGTGGAATGAAGTCGATGAAAAGTTTGATGAGGAAAAGAGGTTGGAAGAGGAGCTTGCCGCGGGCGTTCCCGACGTTATCGATGAGGAGCCCTTGAACTTGCCACAGTTTAATGCAGAGGAAGGGCTCAGTGAAGATGAGGATGCTACGCATGGGTCAAAAAGGCAAAAGAAGGACCTAGCTGAAATGATGGACGAAGGAGATCACGAAGATGGGAAGCCGGTTAATGCAGCTCCCGCAGATAAGGGTCAGAAAACTCAAGTTAAGAGACTCAGTGTAGCTGAAGACGATGGACAAAAGAAGGAAGAGAAGAAAGTGGTTGAAGAGGATGAATTTGACGATATCTCCAGTGAGGAGACCCATCATGAAAATTCGGAACTTTCAGATCACATGGAGCTCTCCGAAGATGCTAGCACTGACAGTGACGCGTCTCGGAAAAGGAATACAATATTTGACCCCCGGAAACGATCTAATGATCCTAATAACAAAACGTACTCGGATTGGGCAAAGGATCCAATGGACAATGAAACCTCTCCAATGACACAAGGACCACATCTCAGACAGTACTGGACTTTCAAGTGTAAGGAAACTCATGGCATGGAAGTTACCGACATTACTCATCATCCTCTCAACGAGAACATTATCGCCGCCAGCTACGGCAGCGTCCGTTTTGGCGACCACGAAAGGGAAGGACTTGTTTGCATTTGGAACGCAAAAAATAACCGTAGTCCAGAGAGAATTTACAAGTTGAGGGCACCCGGGACCAGCTTGGCGTTTTCTGAACTGACACCATTTGTTTTAGCGGTGGGGATGCTGGATGGAAACGTGGTATTATTTGACGTGAGGGAAGATGACGCAGTGATTCTGGGGGCGACAGTAGATCAAAAAGTATTTTACGGTCACATGGGGCCCATCTGGCAAATCTACTTTCTTATCGAGGTGGACTCTTCTAATGAAGACGTTGAGATAGAGTCTATGCTTACACTGGGAGATGACGGTCTTTTGAAAAAGTGGACAATAAATAAGGGGCTGGAATCTGTCGTTGTGATGAAAGTGGGAAGGAGTACGATGCAGGTTCCGGGGCGACGTGAGAAACGTTCGGAATCCTTGATAACCTCGCTGAGTATTGCGTACACTGTTTGCTTCTACCCGAAGAATTCTGACCTGTTTCTTCTTGGAACGGAGGAGGGATTCATTCATAAGTGTTCCACGGCGTACAAGGAGTCATACATTAGCACGTTTGTGGGACACACTGGACCTGTGTACAGAGTGGCTTTTTCCAACTTTGATGACACCGTGTTTTTCAGTTGTGGAGGGGACTGGACGGTTAAAATGTGGAAGTTGGACCATCCTGTGCCATTATTATCGTTACAGACAGGACACAGAACAATCTTTGACGTGGCATGCAGTTACTTTTTATCGACCGTGTTTATCTGCGCGACAGAGTATCATGTTGAGGTCTGGGACTTGTCGGTAAACACATTGGAACCAGCGGTCCACTACAAACCGCCGTTTGCCGCGGGACAAAGGAAAGTCGCATTCAATGGTTTACTCAACGTAAGTGGGTCATTTTATGCCTAATCAATTAAAAAGGTGTACCAATTACCATAAATTAATTGGATTCATTTTCTTTCAGAGTGTAATTATTGGGGACGATGAGGGAATGCTGTCAATATACGGATTGCGCAATTTCCCAAAGCCGCCTCCAGCCAGAGAAGCTCAGGTAATTTTAGCCAACGTGTATTAGCGAAAAAATACAAGGTAATATTTTTTTAAAGAGCGCTTATAAAATATCTTTCATCGGAATGTTTAGAGGGAACTCATGCTTGAGAGCCTTCTGCCAGGATATAAAAGGAAAAAGGAAGCCGAGGAAGCGGAAAGACAACGAAAACGAGAAATGGAACAAGCAAGGCTTTCTCTGACACAATAATAATTTGTAAAATTATTATTGTTTTCTATTAACGAATTAAAATGTTTTGTCTCTTTACAATCTGCTGTATACTCTTAGAAATAAAATGTTTATAATATGACTATAGAGAATTACCTCCTACCTATAGCAAATAACAAATAAGTTTACTTTTAATTGCATAAAATCCAGTAAATTGTGAGCAAATAATTAGCTACAGTAATACTAATTATACTAATTGGACATCGTAGCTGTATTCAATTTGCATGAGATTAAAACTGTATAAGCAAGTTGTGTGTCAAGGTGTGAAGTACATTCATTCGGAAAAAACCCTTCAAACCAAATATTCGTGGAAAATTAGCCAATTCAACATCTCACTCTTTCTAGCTCATCGAAATAAATAAAAAACTGAAGATATAAACATGAGCAAAGACTTCATAATGACTGATTTTGCAGAGAAAATCGCAGAGTCTCAACTTTCCCCAATAATGGCACCCAACATCTCTCCCTCCCACACGACGACAAAGAACAAAAAATCTGATAATGACAATAACTTGTCACCTGCCCAAACCTCAATCTTCCTGTCGATATTCCGTTTCCTTCAAATATTCGGCAGAGCTCCCATCTCTATTTCACGATTCGCTTCGGATAATTATCAGTACATTCATTACAAAGCGTTCAAATCAAAATTTGCTATACTTTATGCCGTCTTATTCCAGCTTTTCGGAGCATTCTCCTCATTCCTCTATTTGAATTATTCGATTTTTTCTCTGACATTGCCCATCCTTGAGATGTAAGGCTTATCATAATGGACAATGCGAGATATTAAAAGGATGAGCAAATCGATTTTAAAATGAAATAATTTATTTGCTGGTATTTACATATTCATAGATTTCCAAATGTGGCAAATTCTTCAGGGGGCTACTTTCTAGAGTTCAACAAAAGCCCACTTGTGAGTGCACTCATGTCCATCATGGATCTTGTGGCCCATCTCGTCACGTTCTTTGAAAGCTTGAACTCGTGGAAAAGTGCTCCAAAGTTAGTTCAGCTACTAGATAATTGGAATGGGATATCGATGGACATCAGACGACTTTCTGGAGGACAGGCGAATATTTTCAAAGATTTGCTCTGCTTTCAAAAGAAAATAATTACTTATATTACATTCCTTAGCACATGCGTGTTCTTTGTTGGATTGAGTGTTGACTTTAGTACCACTAGTCCGCGAATGGGAAACGATGGATTATTTTGGCTTCCCATTTACCGTACGTACTGTGAAATGAATGGCCAACTGCTCTTCATTATCGAAGATGCGAAAACAGCATTTCTTTTCAAAATGGCAGAAAATGGGTTTCAACAGGTTCTGAAAATTGCAAAGGAGGCTGCCATATCGAAAAGGTCAAAATGGAACGGAGTGCGGGTGAAAGAGGTGGCCAAGTTGACAATGAAAATGCGCTCTCAATGTCAACTTCTTGCATGCTACTTGACAGTTCAAATGTTCATTTTTCTGGCATCCATTCTGTACTACGTGACGGGAGCTTTATTCATCGTGTTAAAATCCATTCTTCTCTACTTTTCTGAAGGGGAGTTGGAGATACATGCAATTTATCCGCTGCTGTTTGCAGCTTGGAATTTGATTCGCTACTTTGTAATCATTAATGGCGCATCACAAATCACTGAAAAGGAAAGGGAATTGGCAGAGTTCCTTCTGGAGTGGGAGCAGGAGTGCTCGGAAAGACATGAACAGAAGCAGATACAACGTCTGCATGACATGCTTGTTCAAAGCCCCACAGAGATCACCTTGGGTGGCTGCGTGACCTTGAACAGGAAACTGATTCTGGGTGTAAGCTTTCCATATATAAATTACACCTGTCCAATAGTTTGATGCGTGCCATTGTTCTTTAATCAAGATTACAAGAACCGAAACATAACTGATGCGCATGCATTTTTTGCATCGGGTCAAGTGAATGTTAATTTATGCACATGACTAATCTCAATAATCCCAACAGTGAATGACGAACATGACAATGATCGTTCTATTGACGTGGTTGCACTTTTGATTTTCATAATGGCAGGCATCTCATTTTTCTTTAGTTCCCCTATTCCCCCATGCATACCTTTTTTAATATAAACTAGGGCCGAATGTGGCTTACACAGACGTAAAACAATAGACACATATTATTATGACTAATTGTAAGCAACATAAATGACAGCGTACGGTGAAATTGAAATGATAATCATCTTTGTCCTTTGTCTGATCTTTACAGATACTCAGCCAGACTCTTACCCAAATTATAATATTTCTGCAATTCGACAACTACTAATGAGTTACCGCTACGCTACCATCACGCCTACTCAATTTTAGCACGGTTAATTCTGCGGTTTTTTTTCTCTCGATTACATGCTAACACTCGCTCGTCTGGAATTAATATCATTTAACATTGTCCAAAATTTTGATGGATTTATGCCATTATTCATCAAACTTGGCAATTATAAGCATAACTTGTTGAAAATATAATTTCATCAGAATGAACATTTCCTCAGTGAATAATATTCTTTTGTGTTCTGACAAGCATCATAGGTATGAAATGATTTGTAAGATTGTCACAAGTATAATGGCTTTTATTGATGTTCGATTCAATTAGTTTGAATTGAAAGCACATTAAAAAAGGAAAGTTCAGTGGGGTCTTTGTTTAGCTGTCAATATGTTTTAGCAAATACTAAATACCCGTTATGTATGCATTTGTGTACGTGTGCATTTATGTATGAATTGTTTGAAGCTACTAAATTCCAATAACACGTAAATATAACCACTCAATCAATCATGTTCAGCCAGAATAATTAGAACATGTGTTAATGGCTTTTGAATTATTACTACCTACTATACGGATTGCTAACTGTCTATCAACGCTCAAAGTTTACGCTTTATACACCCACCTATTTGATAGAGTTGGCGGTTCAATTGACGAGTAATCGCGATAACAAATTGTATTATGGAACTTTATTCTACACAGCTTGCAACTTTTCAACAAATTGGAAAACAAAATTGGAGTAAAAATGACCCCTGCATCCGATAGTATTTCATTACTCAAGCTGGTCACTGGGTTGTTCTTATTACTCGCAAAAAGTTATTTTGTCAGTGGCAGTGAACAATTTCCTTACAAATCCTACCAAAATTCAGTCTACTGCACTGCCTCATCTCCTATTTTGTACCCAGTAAATGTGGAAGAACTTCAAGAAATTATTCACAAAGCTATTCGAACCAATCAAACTGTAAAGCTAGTTGGAAGCCGACATTCCATAACGGACGTGATTTGCACGTCAGGAGTTCCAGTGTGCACCAAGCATATTCATTACGCAATATTCAATGATGACAACAATGAAACGGTCACTGTTGGCAGTGGGGCCCAAATGGAAGACGTTCTGGAATTCCTCCATGAGTCAGGGCGGACCCTGATTCATGTACCTGCCTATGGAGGAATTACAATTGGAGGGGCGATTGCAACTGGGGCTCACGGCTCATCTCTCCTTCATCCAACAACCATTTCTGATCAAGTAATTGGCGTAACTGTGATCGATGGAATGGGTCGGCTGAGGAATATTACCGACCCCAAAGAGCTGAGAGGATTCAGAGTTCATCTTGGGCTCCTTGGGGCAATCGTAGACGTGACTTTGCGAACAGTTCCCCTTTTCAAGATGACCATGTACAACCACCCGGAATCTGAATCCGTACTTTTTGATGGCTCAGCTTTGCAGGCTGCAAGGGTCCACGACTGGTATCAACTCTGGTGGTTCCCTTCTTCAAAATCGGTTGTCATCTCGAAAGGAAACTATTCATCTATTGAAGTCAGTGAGCAAGTTGAGGGGAACGCTGTGACAAACCTGATACCTGATATGAGTCCAGCAGAGATCATGAGTGGCCGTGAAAGTCTGGAGAGAGCTCAAACTACAAAGAATCTACAAAGCCAGTACGGGATCGAGGAGTTTTCAAAGTACTCCTTGTACAGAGAAGTGGTGGGTAAACCACCCGTCTTCACAGAGACGTACCAAAACGGATCGAGAAGATTTGTGAATCCAGCCACCGGCTATGCTTATCGTTTACAGTCTAATCGTTGTACAAACAAGTGCGCATGGGATAATGGCGACTCCAATTCCATTTACCCAGAAGAGTCTGCAATGGCGTTTTCAGTGAACGAGTTGCCAAAAGTGATCATCAAGATGAAGCTCATTTTAGAACAAATCCCTGCAGCGTTCGCAATGATTGGAGTATTCATTCGTTTCTCCAAAGCGTCGGATGGCCTAATGTCCATTGGAGCTGGTAGGGATTCTGTGCACGTGGAGTGGACGACGCCAATGAGATACGACCCTTATTCACAGCCAAGGGCAAGCATTGGAGCCTATCAAGCAATTTTGCAAAGCATGGTTCATGAACATGACGGGCGGCCTCATTGGGGCAAAAACGGGCAGGTGTTTTTCACACGCGACATTCTACAAAGGAGACCACCTAAGCTGCTTCAGCAGTTTCATGCGCTAATGAGGAAATATGATCCGAATGGAGTATTTATGAACCGATTCGGAAAGCGGATTCTCCTACAATCTAATGATCTCACGATAGACCCCCACGTGAGACGGCGTGCTTTGCAGGACTATTGTGTTTGCGAGAAGAATGCGGACTGTGCAGACTTCCAGGTGTGCACCAAGGTCAACGGACTGTTTCCGGTTTGTAGGGACATGATACCTCCGGTGACAATACCTACTAAAACGTCACTTAACTATGATCCATTAAATTTCACCGATGTAGTCTATCACACGTCACGTCAAGTCTGGAATGGACATATTGGCATCGGCAGTGATGTAGGCGGACAATGAGTTGGCGTGTTATAATTAACAGTTTATGTCATGTCATGACATTTAATATTTTGGCAAATTCTCCTATTCATTTTTTGTCTCATTTTTAAATTAAGCCCACTTTACACCTTGACATTGACTGTTATCGTGTGATGATTAGATTAAATTGCAAAAGTTATTTAAAAGTCAAGGAATATATCCATTCCGTGCGTGTGACATGTGTGTGTGTGTTAAGTAGCATTCACGCAAACAATCGCACAAAAATTATGATAATGGCTAGTGAGAAAAAATTACTACTTTTATGTCTGTGCAGCAAACGCGGTTTCATGGCTTATGGACAGCGAGTGGCAAGGCGAGGATTCTCTGTTGAATTACGATGCGCTAGCAATAACGTATGCATAAATCCCATTAAATTCGCATATATCCCTAATATAAAAATGCAACATTGCAAAAATAATTTTCATGACACGCTTCACGGACTTTCCAATTGTAAAAGGACAATGCAAATAAAAATACATATACTCCCTTTTGCATGAACAATAAAAAACAGACTAAATCATAGGTGAGGTGGGTTATCTTGATATTATTGAACGGAAAATGAAAACTCATTAAAGGGCAATCATGGCGGAAATGGCAGATTCATGCAGTTTATTCCAGATGACAGAAGCGGAAACCTTGATTACCTACTCACTCATCTTCTTCTGACAGACATGTGTGTATTTAAATTGTCATTGCATACATGTAAATGGTTCTAATGTGCATTACACTTAAATGACTTAACTAGACATGCAATATTGATAGAGTCAAAATATTTTAGATGAAAGGGGCTGCGGGAAGGGAAGAAGGCTACTGCTGCTGAGTGTTTCCAAAGTTCAACAATTTTATGAGCATCATTATTCCCAAGAAGCTTCTAATGTTGTTGATAATGGGTTGGGTTTATTTGTCGAATTCATTAGTTAAAACTAAAGAACCCTCTGTCCTTACCACACCTTTTTGCATGCAAAACAAACTAGCTGGAAAATTTGGCAGTATGTACACAATTGGAAATGGCACCTGACACCTGGACACGTTGTGCACGGTCAAATTTCATAAATAGAATTCTAGCATCTTTTCTCGCTAATGATGACTCACTCGCTAGTCTGCCTGCAGCATTCGTTGTTGGTGGGGTTGATGGCAGATTAAGAAGATTAATTGTAAGAACAATGACATGGCTATATAGCTGTTTGCGTAAGCTTACCTTAGGTATATAGAGAAATACCTAAATAATACTGCGTTATTAGGTTCTTTTAGTGAATTGCGTCTACCCACAATAGTCATACGGATGATGATTTAACAAATTTTTGCCAATAACTCTTGTTTGATAGACAGACGTTGATGACAAGTGACCATGAAATGAAACTGGAATTTGGCAAGTCCACAATATTCTTGAATTTCAAGTTTGGGTTTCAGAGTAGAAACAACGGGAAGGCAAAAAAACCAGGAATGATAAAAGGTAATGAAATTGCAGTGACGCAAATGACCAGTGAACCATTACTGGGGCAGAGTGAGAACCTCTATTCGGATTTTGCATACAAAGCGACTAAACTATATTAATTCGCAAATCTTTAAAGGAAAAAAAGTCGCACAGGTGCAGATAATTTTTTGTGGGTCCATTAATCACGAAAACTGAAAATAACTGCAATGATCAAGTGAGCTTTGTTCGTGAGCATCATACAATAAATTTCCCAGTACACGCTGCAATCTAAAAACCACATTCTAGCCAACATCAAAACATGCATTTAACACGTTTGGTCTTAATGATAATGAGTGAGTGAGTTGATTTGTAGGTTAGATAAAGCTGCTACTACCCAAAACCAACGATATATTCCACTTTAATAACAACAAAGAAGCCAATTAAGCGTTTGGAGTGTTGAGCAATATGGGAAGAATGAAAGTAGACGCACAGGCTCCTGCGCTGCATGCAGGCATAATATTATGTTACATTATAGTGCAATGCAACTATCCCCTTTTCCTAATTTTATCCAAATCAAACAAGTTTCCAATATATTTGCTCACATTTGTTGTCTGTCACATAATGTGTTGTCATTAAATCAGTTGTAGTTTTTTTTAAATAAATGAATACATTTTATTATTTGCAGATATGCACCTTCTCCCTCCCAAACGCCTCAGAAGAACTACTTGTATGAACGCACGCAATAAATATGCAGTGTAGATTATGTCAACTTATTTACGAACGACTAGACTATATATTTATTGCACATTTTCTGCATTTAGACAAGTGGCGATTATTGAGTGTTTAGTGTTTACACACCTAAGACAAGTGCCGTTTCATTGGACGGACGACCCTATGACCCACCGCTAGGCAGATAATCTACACAATGCTTAAAAGATAATGCTTGTTCATTCGGCGGCGGTTGTACCAAATTTCGTAATTTAAATGGTAGACATTCTGAATAATATGATTCGGTACGAAAATGAAATCAGATTATTACAGTCTGATTGATCATAAATGAAACCATTATCGCCTATTCAATTTTTATTATCATCAGTTTCACTTTAAAATGCATATAATTATATATTAAGTAGACGGCTCTGGTGATAGTTTTTTTATCTACCAGTATACTTACATGTTGTATTTACTTTTATTGCACGCTATTTATTTTATGGATTTAGGACGGGGACAGGGATGACTAGTCCTTGTGGAGTAGTGGACAGTCTAAAAATGTACATTTTAAAAATATTAAAAAATGGTTGATATTTATATCTGTACATATCAGCAACTTAAAAAATACTATATTAGATTGGAAGTGGAACTCGTTGAAATGAAATCCCTTTTATTTACTTAAAATCCCTTCAAAATGCACAAATTAATTTAAACAAATGAAGCGTCTGCACAAAAACAACAATGGAAGCATCAGCGTCAAATCAACAATGAGCATTACTGCTACAAGTGCCTGTAATACTCACCGCACAACAATCAAAAAGTCAAAACATATTTACGTATTCTGTAACGTAACACGTAACGCTCAGCATGAAGTGAAAGAGCCTCAATGGCAATGGCTTGTTCTGCTCAAGCTCAACAATAGGCGAATTTAACATTGTCGCTCTCCTCACAGCATATTACAGATATAACAAGTTAGCCAAAGTTAGCACAGCTAAACAATGGACTGATGATCGTAGTGATAAATGATGAGGAATGAGGATGATCATATTTACCTATTTGAACTGAATACAAAAGAGGTGTTATGACCATCACCAGCAATTCGCTATATTGCAATATACTTTGAAAATATAGTAAAAAAAGTTGTGTATACTATGTATGTAATAATATGTATGCAAATTTCGCAGCGGTTAAGTATGATGGTGTGAGCCATGTAATGAGCCAAATGAGATTAGTGAATTTAAAGAAGAGTGAAGAAGAGCAAACGCTTCTCATTCCAAAGCTGGTTTTGCAAGCGAAAACACCACACCAAAAATCAACTACCGAGCCCCCGAGTGAAAGGAATTTAAAGACGCTTTTGTATCGAATCAAAATGGCTTTTCGGGCGGTTCTCTGTGCTGCGGTACTCTTAGTTTCCACAGTTTATTACGTTGAAGGAAAGGCTGATGGAGCTCCCGTCTCATCCGAGATTTGCTCCACACTCAAGCCAAAGCACGGCCCAACGGAACCACAAAATGGGGTGCCCCCATACGACTTCTCGTTGAGCAGCACTAGCGTTAAGGCCGGAGACAGAGTGACCGTTACCATTAAGAGGTCCGGCAATGGACCCAGTATCAAGGGATTCATGCTTCAAGCACGTAAGAGTGGAGGAAATGCCCCATTGGGAAAATGGGTGCCCGTTTCTGGACTCAGCAAGGGAATGAAATGCAGTGGTCAGGCTGATAGCTCATTGACGCATGTCAGCAACGACGACAAGAACACAATTGAGGCTGAATGGGTAGCACCAGCTCCAGGAACTTTTGAAATTCTGTAAGCAAAAAGCTAATAATTGTTTTTACCAAATTACAAATACTAAATTGCATTCTATGAATTATTTTCTCATGCATTTCGTTTTATATCTTTTTTAGCCAAACTGTTGTTCAAGACGGAGGCACCTACTGGGTCGCTCACAAGACACAATCCATCACCGTCTCGTAATTAGGTACCTGTTACATGCACTGCATTTAAATGTTTCTTTTTAACTGACATATTGTGTGAGTTCCATTATTTTTACATAGTTTGTAAGACAAAGTATTATCCATGTCCACCAAACTTCGTTTTTCATACAATTTTATATTTTTAGTTTTATCTTTATCCTTGTGAATAAAAAAAATATTTACGAATTTATTTGATTGGGGCATTGATAACAACTCATACGTAATTTTATTGACCTTAAAAGTACGCGAACCTAGGAGCCACTTTGACACTGGCAAGCTTTGTTTGCCTTGCACTTTACAAATTATGAAAAATACAATGCTCGTGAAAATAGCGAAGGTTTATCATGGACCCTAGTTGATTTACGCAAAAAATCTGCGAATTACTGCATAGATTTTCATTGATAGTGTAAAACGCTAATTTTCCCATCACCTACCAATACACCACACACAATGCAAATCAACATTCAACACGCATTGCATATTATCATTTACGCCACTTCATACCTTCATCCAACTATTATCAGTGCGTGTGCAACCTACCGTGCATTACAGAGTTGTAGCACAGGTTTAGTGCTGCTTTTATTGAATAACATAACCTTGAAAATTGTAATATGTAATGGGAAATAATTGAGTAACTAGATGCTATCAAATTATATATTAAAAATGTAAGGTCTTTTAGTAATTATTTTTGGGGGAAGGATTGGATGCTGATAAGTCTGTTTACACACGATAAATCAAACACTCTAACCAACCAAAATGTTACTCCTTGTAATGATTTATTACAATTCTTTCGTATTTTTTAAAAACGCATCAACAAAATAATAATAATAATAATCGTCATCTCATAAACATTAAATTACGCTATCTATCTACGCTTATTAAGCTTTTGTTTAAATTTTCTATCGGATTTATTACCACCACCGCCGCCGTCCTGTTTCCGGCCCGAGCCTGGAGCTCCGTTCGCTTTCTTGTTGTTGCTTTTAGCGAACGATTTAGGCTGATGTCTGAATTGTCTTGCACTCTTGACGTCCGTAATTTCATCATCAAAGTGCGATTTCTTCTTGCCCTTTTTACCAGCTGGAGATTTGCCATTGACCATGTCTCCACCCTTCATTCCCTTCCTTTTACGTTTAGCCTGCCTTGCCTGGAAATCCACCAACTTTTTCATTTTCTTGTCCTCTTCCGCATCCTTCATTGCCTGACGAAGTTGCGCCGGAGCACGTCCATTTTTCAATTTATCGCTTTCTGCCTTCCTTTCCTTGGAAGTTTGGAACCAAACGCGGCCCTTTTCTCCAGGTACGGGTGCTTCCATTCCTTTGCCCTTCCTCTTCCTTTTCTTGCCGCCGGCTTTCGTATCACTGACCATTTTCAGTGCTTTATTTGCCTCAATTTCTGCCTTGGCCAGGGACTTTTCCGCCTCCTCTTCTTGCATCACAGATTCAATCTCTTCTTCTATGCTAGTCAGTTTATCCCGATACTTGCCAATAATTTCTGGTGGAATAATTCTCGCTTTGACAGGATGTGAGGCGGACTTTGTTACCAACTTCATAAGCTTACGATCTTGTTCTCCAACAAGCGAAACAGCCACTCCGGATCGCCCAGCTCGAGCTGTACGACCACAACGATGGATGTACTGTTCCATAGTCGGGGGCATTGTGTAATTCAGAACACTTTGAACGCCTGGAATGTCCAAACCTCTGGCTGCTACATCAGTCACAATCAAAACGTCAACTTCATTTCCCTGGAATTTCTTCAAAGATTCCAGCCGTTGCAATTGAGACAAGTCTCCATGAAGTTCTCCAATACGAATGCCGAGTAAGCCTAAAATGATGTGGAGTCTGTGAGCAATCTTCTTTGTTGGCACGAAAATCATGGTTTTGCTGTGGAAGGTGCGCACCACCAAGGAACAGAGGATTGCTTCTCGATCCGTTTCATTGCGAATTTTGACAAATTGTTGACGAAGATTGAATGCCACTTGACGGTTAGAGTCCACGAATATTTTGCAAGGATCTTTGAGAGAAACTGTGGCCAAGTCCTTGACGCGATCTGTCATTGTGGCAGAAAAGAGAAGAGTTTGGCGACGAGGGCTGCACTGCTTCACAATCTGCTTCAACTGCTCCGCAAACCATTCGTCCAACATCCTGTCAGCCTCGTCAAGAATGAGAATCTCGATTGCATCCAGTGTGAAAGAGGGAGTGTTTCCCAAATGGTCAATTAATCTTCCAGGAGTGGCTATTACGACATCTGGATTTAGTCGGAGTACTGCCTCCTGCGATTGAACGTCTAAACCACCAACGGCTAAGCCAATCTATTCAAATAATACAGTTACATATAAATTAGGCTTATTAATAAAATAATATGGCCATATCAGAAATTTGGCATTTGATTTTGTACTTCCTGTCGAGAATAAAAGTATACCTGAATGTCTGTTGAAAAGGACGCCAGATTTTTTGTTACAGTATAAACTTGAACGCCCAGTTCTCTCGTGGGTACCAAACAAAGCACTCTTGTCACTGATACGGATCTTGGCTAAATATTAAAACATGCAAATAAATGGTTTCATTAATTTTATTTGTTCAATCATGCACATCCAAGTTACTAATTCTTGTAATTAAAGATTACCTTGTATAAAAGCCTTTCTAGTACCGGAAGCATGTATGCTGCCGTCTTTCCAGTTCCTGTTGCAGCACATCCGCAAATATCACGTCCTGCCAGTGACACGGGAATCGCAGCCGCTTGAATAGGAGTTGGGTGAATAAATCCCAGTGATGTAATAGCCTTTAATAGGGGCCTGGAGAGGTTCATTTGCTGGAAAGACATGTTCGTTTCAAAAGTGAAATCGGGGTCATCTTCCAGCCTCGCAACCTCTTGTTGATTAGCCTCATCTTCACTCTCGTCCTCCTCCCCCTTCTTCTTCTTCCTCTTTTTCTGAGCACCCTTCAAAACCAATTGATCTTCTTGAAGCTCATCGTCAGATAAGTCAATATCGTCATCTTCAGTAATTTCTGATGGCTTCTTCTTCTTTTGCTTTTTCAGTTTCTTGTTCTTCTCTTTCTTTGACGCCATTCCAGATATGGAGTCATCCGACTCAATCATATCCGAATTTTCTGATTCATTTTCATCCTCCTCTGATTCTTCTTCAGAAGACTCGTCGTCGTCGTCCTCCTCCTTAATTTCAATCACACTTTCATCCAAGCCATTTGTAACCGTTTTCTTCTTCACTTTGCTGATTTTGTCATCCAAGCTGGTGGGCGCTGTCATTTTCCCCTTTTTTGTCTGCGACTTACTAGCCTTTACGGAAACGGATGTCAATTTCTCCGACCACACGTCTCGAACATAGTGACCAAAATCGAAGCCCGGGTCAAACCCACTCGTTTTGGATGTCTTCACTCGCTTCCTGGTTGGTTGGAACTAAACCATAGAAAAAGTATACCATTTAAAGTACATTACAATTGCCATTAATTCATTCATTTAAGAAACACATCAATATTAAATTCCTTCAAAATAACTGATTGCATCAATATTTTAAATCAAACCTCATCATCAGACGCAGAGTCTTCAGACAAATCCTCTGGGTTATCTTCCTCGTCGATAGTCTTGATTAGATCCATGTTAATTACAGGTAAATGTCACTGAACAAAACACGCTAATCCTAACTACTAGTTTAATTGCCTAATTAAAATCGATAAAAACTAAACCAAGCGAAACAACGCGAAAGGTGACAAGTTAAAAGCATCACCTGGCATGTGTGTGTGCAGTTGAGTGCATTATCCATGTGCTGAGCTGTAAACATGCTCCCATTCCCGCATCAGGACTCGGGGCCATCAGAGAAGACAACTCAGCCCCGCTCCAATAGCTCATCTTCATCATTTTGCGTCTTCCTTTGTTCATCCATCCAAATCTTAGCGTCCAGCAGTTTGTTGCAGTGATTTCAATTAAGTTTTTATGATGATAAGCAGTTGGCGATGGAATATGTCTTAAATGGAATTTGTTCCCCAAAATTAATGCTTTTGAAGTAAAACAATAATTATTTTGTTGTGGTTGGTTGATGTAATAATCAAGTTACTTATATATTTTTCGTAAGTCATACTGAAATGATGATAAGATGATGATTGCATAAAATGTTTTTGCTTGTTTTCTGCTGACAAACATTGAACACGGATTTTAATTGCTGTGTAAAACTAAAAGCATGTACCTAAATTAAAAAGTGTAACGGTAATGATATTGGTTGTGGTGCAATTGCAATTGTGGATTCATCTCGTTCTCACAGCCAGCATGTTGCTAATTAGCGTAACATTTTAGCCTCGATAAGCGGTGGATCTTGAAGACCAATAGTGTGGTTTAGGCGGTGAGGTGTGTCTTGTTAGCTAAATGAAGAATGGAAGGTGTGAGGATGATAGGCGTTGGGAATCATGTTTCAATTAGGATAAGACTTTAACGCGAGCCAACTAAAACAGCTTGTTTGGGGTACTGCATTTTCTAGAGTTTGGGGTATTCCAGACAAATGGCAAAGTCATCACTGTAGACGAAATTAGTTTGTGTCACTTGCCGTTAATTAATGTGAAAAAGGACAGCAAACTAATTAACATTAAATAATTCTCTAAAATAAGAAAACATGCGACTAAGCAGTTTGCTTACTTATGCTCATGCCTTCGATTGTTATGTAATCCCAGTAATTAAAAATTGTTTGCTCGTTTCAGTTCATTGTGCTATATTTACACTTTATGCTATGGGATATTAAATCACGCTTAAACACGCCCCCAAAATTATGACAAGTCTCTAAAATTGATGTTAACATTATTGCCACAATAGCAGTTTATATTTATTAATTTGTTTTACATGAATCAAGTGATCAAATGGTGGCAATTTTCTCATTAACTACATTCTCACAGCTAACTATTCATACAAGCTAAATAACTTTATTTTTTAGTTCATCCCCAAAAATTTGCTCCATAATTGATTAATATTGTGTTATCTCATCTACCTACTACACGACTATGATGCAGACTTAGACACACACTTTAAAGACAATATACTGTGCTGAGAGGCTGCAACAAAAAGATTGATCGATTTAGATTTAACAGTGACTGAACAATGTTACACTTGTAATGATTGTATCAGCGGATCTAGTTTTTAACACATCATACAAATGGGAAATAGGATTGCTTAACAAGTACACTCAAATCTAATGGATATCGATATCAATATTGCAGCACATAATATTATGTGCATTTAACGATAATGATATGTACATAGACGATCGTAGTAACCGCTATTAAATTATTACTAATCAGTTTTTGGGTACGCTTTTGACATGCGCGTACTAAATACAGGTGCCTGCTGCATATCATTTCTTGTCGAGTGGAGATCAATTTACTTTGCATTGGAGAAGCCAGGATTTCTGTTTTTTAATTAATTCTTGCAACAAGAGTACATATACGTGCGAAAGAGATGCATTTCCGCAATTCCGTGATGATAGAATTGCACAACTCATTGGATACAGTTAAATGTCCTTCTCTAATATCATTTTTAATCATGTATGCAGTTAAAGTTAAACTGTTAGCCATACTTAATTCCTTTCCTACTAGCCTCTAGTTGAATATGCACATATAGGTATATTCGGATGCACTTGCACAAGTCTTCTACATTTTAGGACTACAGTTACAGTATAGGCGCTCATTCAGTTAGGAAATACGCTAAAATATAATGGTATCATGTCATGAAAAAGAATCTAGCAATTGGTGACGCTTTAATTATCGACGACCAACTATTGATTTAGTATAAAAGCAAGATTGGATTTAGACTCAAATCACAGTTCACTTCAATCATTCAATCTAATCAGTTCTCACTCAAGATCGCAAAAAGGAATAAAAAATAATATTTATTATGGCTAAGCTTGTAAGATTTTACTTATAAAAAGCGGATAATAATATATATTTCTGAAAGATTTTGGCAAAAGTGATAATGATGTGCAAAGTGTGGTGGTAGAGAATACATTGTTGTATGATGAATTATTTCTGAAAATTTTCAGCTCGCTCTCGCTTTGTTGGCTGCAGTTGCCACAGTCTGCGCTCAACGTGGACCCGGTATCGGAATCGGAGCTGGATTCCGCGGAGGAATCGGAATTGGACCAATTGGTGCTGGAATCCGAGGAGGAGTTGGAATAGGAATTGGTGGAGGAAGACACCACGGTCACGGTGGACATGGTCACGGACATCACGATGGTCACCACGGACACGGTCACCATGGACATCATGATGGTCACCACGGACATCACGATGGTCACCACGGACATGGATACGGTCTTGGTGGATACGGACGTGGTCTTGGAGGATATGGAGGTGGATATGGACTCGGAGGAGGACGCGGTCTTGGATTAGGAGGATTCGGTTACGGAATCGGTATTGGTTCCGGTCACGGAGGTCACGGAGGATGGGGATGGGGAATCAGCGGATGGTCCCACACCCAACGCACTGACGGATACGGATGGGGAGGTCACGGTGCCGGACGTGGTCTTGGACTTGGAGGTGTTGGCATTGTTGGTTAAGCAGCAAGCAACACAAGTCGCAGCATTTTCAGTTTTAAAATTCTCTCCGAAACCACCCTAAAATCCTTTATCCAAAGCTCACCCCGAAATTTCTAAGTCATTTTTAAATTTTAAATTTTTTTAGAAGAGTACAAGGCTCTTGAACTGATGTTTTGTTGATAGTTTAAAATGTTATGTATTGTGTATTAGAGTACATAATTTAGTCGAAATGTTTTATATTTGATTTTTGGATGCTGGTTTATTCCAATAGATATTACTTAATACTTGTGATAATAATTAGCCATTTTTATAAATAAATAACATTTACAGTTATAAAAAATTTCTAATGATTTATTATAAAACCTAAAAGTATACATAGGTACGTACATTAGTAAGCATCAAGCTATTGTCCTTTTGTTCAATACTTTCTTCTTCATACCTTTCCCTTTGATTCCTAATTTTTTCTTCTTTCTTAATTCTTTCTTTTTCATTTTCTTCTTGCTCTTTTTCTTTGAAATTTGAGTTTTGACCACCTTTTTAGCCTTTTTCCCAATTAATGGATCGGCAATACTTCTATCCACTTTAACTTCATCAACTTTTAACAACTCGACCAAATCGATACCTCCCCCTCTTTCAATTTTCCTCCTCATTTTCAATGTATGAAAAAATTCTGTCAGTTTCTTGGCGGTTCGGTTCATTGCATGAGTAAGCATGAAGGCAAATTTTCCTCCACAAAATGAAAGGGAAAATCGTAAATCAATTGGATGAATAATGGACACTAGATGACCAGTTAAACAGCTCAAATTCCTTAGCGTTATTATTTCCTCTTCACTTAATGTGAGCTTCTGAGAGCCCTTCATTATGGCTGACGTCTTAATAATGTTGCCATCCTTGGTATTCAGCACCACTTCACACTTTTTTCTCACTCTGGTACTGCGATACCGACTAAAGAATGCGAAAAATCCTCGCAGATTCTCAAGCATGAAAAGAACATGATTAACGCTGTACACCTCGCTGTCGTCCGTGTTTCTCATGCGTTCTATTTGCTCATGAACTTGAAGGGGCTGTGTGGGTAAGGACGACCACGTTTTGGGAAACTCGGGATCCATTGAGAAGCCAATGTCTTTATTGCAGATAATTATCTTGTCATGGGGTCGCTCTAAAATATCCCTCGCAGAAGGAATGATCTTCCTTTCCATCAAATACAGCAAAACGAGCCAATCCAGTGAGGCAGGTAATGGACTAATTAGGGGCTTGGTGGGATCGGTTACACGAAAATTTCCAAAAGATAACGAATTTAGATTGGCCCAATAGTTGACTAATCCGAGGAGGGGTAATACAGTTCGGTCAAACTGACACAAATACTTCACGAGTAAACACGTTTGTACTTCATGTAAGAGAAAGACGCTGGTGATGATCCTAAACTTTAGACCGGTTGGTTTATGCAAAAATCCAACCCCGAAGCTCTCTTCGTCCTGATTGATATCGCTGCTCTTGATGACCTTTGGGAGCTTTTCTATGTCGGGGAATATCTCTTCCGGGGATCTAAAGAATTTACTAATTATTTGTGGTTTCGAGCACGACCTTTCATTCCAATTGTCTTGCTCCCAAATCCGCCTGTAGTCGAGAAAAAGAAGAAGTTCATTGTTTCCACAATTTTTAATGCCCAAGTACCAGTGTCGAAAAGGAACAACCTTGCACCAAGGAATAGTCTTTTTGAATTCACTCTCCAACATTTCAGTCAAGTTTACAACAACTTGGAATATATCACTGGGAATGAGAATATCTTTAAAAAGGGAAACATATTGTCGCTGAAGGTCATCCGCAAGCTTTGCCTTCCAGGATCGCATCGAATCTTCAGCTTTATCCCTCGCAATACCACTTACATTGGTTATTATTTGAATATCATCCGTTTCAATCAAAGTTGATTGGTCGCAGTGATCAGTACATTCATTGCCCTCGTCATTATCAGAGTCTGAGGAAAGGATTATCATTTCGCATTCGCTGTCTTCTGCTCTTCTTGATGCAGTAGTGGTGGAATTAGAATCAATCTCCTTTTTAAATGGGCGAGAATGGCTAACTTCTTGGTTTCCATTACCCTCAAATGTAAAGTCATAGTCATTTGAAATTTCTTTCACGGGGATCTCTTCATTTTGAGTGGCTCCATCGCTAATACTTTCTTGCGTTGATTGTTGTGCATTCAGGTTGCATTGCGGAAGTTCAGATACTGTATTTATGTCATCAGCAGTACAAGAGATTTGGGGGTTCAGATTGTCAGCGTTATTCGATGATTGTACTTTATTTAAAGCTTGTAAGGGAATGTCGTTACTAGAAGTAGGATGCGACATGGGGAGTTCTTCGCTTTCCCCATCTAAGGTGGGATTTGGCCTTTTCCGCTTTTTCAAACGTTCCTTGTCATCCTTAGAAGAAGCCTTGGTCTTTTTCGCCTTCTTCGAAACGGCACCGGTACGATCTTTATCACGTGTAACTTTATCCTTCTTTTTCTTCTTTGTCGAAGCGATGCTAACGTCGTCACTGTTTGTTGAAGATTTTGCTTTCTTTGACTTCTTTGATGGTGTAGGAGTAATCTGGCTTCCAATTTGGTCGTCTTTAAGAGGCTTATTTTTACTTTTCCTTGTCTTCTTTGGAGTGTCAATGGTTCCATCGCTCACTTCGTTGCTGCATGTAGATAATGTTCTTCGCTTCGTCTTTTTTGGAATGACTTCATCACAGCCCTCGTTAGTAGATTGTATTTCTTGCTTCACCTCATTTAAAATAGACTCATATAAATCACAATTGGGCAGCTCTTCTTCCGGTTCCATCCTCGCGTCAACTTTAAGTGACAGCATGACGTTCCCTGTTATACACAAAGTAAAATATTAGAATTTACGCTTAAGTTTAGAATTCCATTAGTCGGTTCTGAAAATCAAAATCTTACACTCCAACTCCAAATAATCTGATGCTCGCTTCAACTGCACCCGGTTGGTCCCGTCAACATTAACCTCTGCTGCTGTTCTTTGTAAAACATCCTCTAATATCTTCCTACACAGAAAGTTACCAACAAATGCAAATCATTAAAAACCTTGAATACTGTTTGTACATACTTAAATAGGATATCTTAACTTTACTGACACAAGCTTTCCCCAGTTAATTTACCTAGACTCAAACTGCACCAATCCGACATTAGGCTTCTTTTTCCACCACACAAAATCAGTGACCAAACTGTTGCCCCAAGATAAACGCCTAACAAGATCACAATCCGCAATGGCACAGCTTCCAAACGCCACCAGAACGCAGTCCTTGGTCGACTTGTTCCATCGTCTACACGCCAGTCTCGCCCTTCTTTGGTGACCGATTTCGGGCAAATGAGTGCTCCATTCAGCAGCGTTCTCGAAAAAACTCTTGCACACAGTGCAGTACAACTGATAGGTCGACATTTTGTATAAGAAAAATGGACCTTAACCTTATCTGCTGAGCACTTTTCAAATTGTCAAAGTAAAGTTGAAAGTGACCTCGCTTAAGCACAGGTCACAACTAAACCACCACAACTCGTGCGTGTACATCTGTATACTAGGCAGATATACTTTGCAGTTTAGTTTCACCACATTTAATGAATGTATTTAACTTCACTTCCTGTTGAACTGATTATGAAGAAAGTTAAGTGGAGAAAGTGCATGAATGACATGAAAGGATGGTGAGATGTTGGAACCGGCACCAAATGAAAATAGAGAAACATGTGCTTGTAGAGCACATACGCCACCGTATTTAACACATAGCACGCATCTCCATTCTCTCAGGTATCTCGTCTGTGAGCTGTCAGCTGAATAATAAGTGCTTGCACGAAGGCTGAAACATTCCAGCCGACGACCGACGTCATTTCAGCCGACGTCCGACGTCATTCCAGCCGACGTCATTCTAGCCGAAGCCGACGTCATTTCAACCGACGTCCGACGTCATTCCAGCCGACGTCATTCTAGCCGAAGCCGACGTCATTTCAACCGACGTCAGACGTCATCCTAGCCGACGCCCGACGTCATTGTAACCGACCTCCGACTTCAATTCCAGCCAACGTCCGACGTCGTTCCAGCCGACGTCCGACGTCACGATCAAGATTATTGACAGCAAAGCGGTTGTAGTTCTAATTGAAGTTCACAAATACGATGTTGTAAACTCCTGTGATATTACAAATCGTTGGTTTCAAGTCCATCAACGGCAACAAGGTATTTTTTCAATGGAACCATATTGCAAGTGGCATGCCATTAGACTCGTCTATGGACATAACGCATAGATCTGAGGTAATTTTGAGGTCAAATATTATCGTGTAAGGGTAACGGGGATTTCAAATATTCTTTAGTTTTAAACTCTCCTGCTTAAGCGGCGAAGAATTTTGGACATCTGTTACGGTAAATAATGTCCCATTGAACTGGATTTACTTGGCATGCTTGCCAACTCCAAAGATCAACGGCAACGGTTAGAAACCGTTACGAATGGAATGGAAAATTTCGCCGAGAATCACTTACATAGAGAATACTATTTACTACATTTGAAAAAGCAGTTTGCATACCTGGGAATGTTAGGTAATATAAATAATATTGCACTAATTGCATTACATATGTATGTAACTAGAAATGCCAGCAAGCTACGCTGGCTCTCTTTCATCTTTAGCTTTCGAATCATGTACACAAAGCGTTTCCACTCACTCAAAATAATAAATACAGCTCACTTTCCTTCACATTCACGCTACTTTGCACACTTAATTTGCATTGTCATTATCGTGTGTCAGTATCGTGTGTCAGTATCGTGTGTCAGTATCGTGTGTCAGCATCGTGTGTCAGTATCGTGTGTCAGTATCGTGTGTCAGTGTCGTGTGTCAGTATCGTGTGTCATTAATGCCCTAACCGCATTAATGCCAATTGTATACAGTACAAACAACTAAGGGTCACATACACAATGCATTTTGATCCGGGATTTGGGTCGATCCGGCAACACGGATTTGCATTTTTTGGACTAACCACGTGTCTGAGGTCAAATTTGAAAACGGAAATCAAGGATTAACGCCAAACTGCATCCGGCAGTGGTTTTTAGATTTTTCTTAAAGTGACAAGAAGTACCTGATCCGCGTTGCCGGATCGACCCAAATCCGAGGTCAAACTGTATTGTGTATGTGGTCCTAAAAGGTTGAGTATTACTACTTATGTAATACTTTACACTTGAGAAGTTGTCAATACTTCCGTAACACAAGGGGAAACTTTTGGAAAATTTACTGCAATTCCCTTGGATTAAGCTAATTCCATATTTAGCTAGTCAAATACAATCTAAAAGGATTAAATTCCCCATTTTTGAGTTGCAATAGTAATCCTTGTATGCACTTGCTGTCGTTAGTGAAACGTGATGCAAAATGTATTATCATCTTAGAAATATTATGCAATTTTCAATGTGAGGAGAGGTTGTTGTAGAAAGAGAAATTAGAAATGTTGTTACATACATTTAGTTTAGCAGTGTTCACAATTAATACCTGAGACGTCGGCTGGAACGACGTCGGACGTTGGCTGGAATTGAAGTCGGAGGTCGGTTACAATGACGTCGGGCGTCGGCTAGGATGACGTCGGCTGAAATGACGTCGGCTTCGGCTAGAATGACGTCGGCTGGAATGACGTCGGCTGAAATGACGTCGGCTTCGGCTAGAATGACGTCGGCTGGAATGACGTCGGCTGAAATGACGTCGGCTTCGGCTAGAATGACGTCGGCTGGAATGACGTCGGACGTCGGCTGAAATGACGTCGGTCGTCGGCTGGAATGTTGCAGCCTTGCACGAACCAAAAGGAATGTTTTTAGCTTTTTAGCTTCTCTTTCTGTTCATCTTTTGGTAATGGTGAAATTAATTAGAAACTAATTACATAGTCATTAGCTAGCACTGATTGTCTTTGGTAGAACATCATGTGGAAAGAGGAAGTGTCTGCTATTACTCCTGTGTAGAAAGAAAGCGTAAAGCGTAAAAGCTAAATGGTGGGAAGCTAACAACAAACATCAGAGTAGAAAGTTAAAAATAACATTAAGTTGGTAGTGGAGTAGTTAAATTTAAATGTATGCGTCACTATCGATTGCTGCGTCGTCGTGCCAAGTGCCAAAGCATTCCAGTTTGCTATAAGCGCACCTGAGTGGGTCATTTTGAAAGTAGGAAACGCTTACGAACAGAACGGAATATAGTTTGTCATTATTCATCATGGTTTATTACTTTACGTCAACGGGTAATGATTTTGACTAAGTTAGCTAGATTATTTAATTTATTAAATGTTGTATTTTCGTATGGCACTCTATTGTGTGGTTGATTGTTTTAATTTCAGTTGTGGACCCTCCAGTGACACTCTTTATGGGCGAAGATAAATATGAAAGTACGTTGTAATTAGGCTCACGAATATTTCTAAGTCTATTAAAATAGCATATTAGAAAGATGCATATTGTACTCTAATCTGATGTGATTTTTATTTTCTATTAGATGAAGAATTGATTAAATGGGGTTGGCCAGAAGACGTGTGGTTTCATGTGGACAAATTGTCGTCCGCTCACGTTTACCTTAGGCTGAGACCTGTAAGTCAAATGGTCACCCGTCATCGGCAAAATATGGCTAAGCCATTATCAAGGTTTCAAATTTTCACTAATAAGGGATTGTTGTTTATCGTTGCAGGGCGAAACGCTAGATGATGTACCTTCAGCAATTATCGACGACGCTTGTCAACTGGTAAAAGATAATTCAATTACAGGAAGGAAGCAATCCAGCGTGGATGTAGTCTACACATTATGGAGCAACCTGAAGAAAACGGCAGGGATGGAGGTAGGTCAGGTGAGCTTCCACAAGGATAAGGAGGTGCGACTTGTTAAGAATGTACCGAAGAATTCGGACATTGTAAAAAGACTTACCAAAACTAAAACTGAGAACATGAAGCTGGATTTTAAAACCCTTCGGGAGGAACGGGATGCGAAGGAAAGAGCGGAGCAGAAGGAGAATGAAAGAAAACAGCGTGAACAAGAAAAGGAACTGGCCAAAAAGAGGGCCCAAGAAGCTGAGCTTCGGTAATTACTCAATCATGAATTATATATTACATACCTATGTACATTAAACTACAGAGAAATTCATTGTCAACAACTAAAGAGGCTTGCTAATATTTTTGCAGGAGTTACACCTCATTGATGAAGTCAGAAAATATGAAGACAAACCGGGACAACTCCGGTTCGGACTCGGATGATTTTATGTGAAGTTTTTGTAAGCATAATGGATTGTCTCCAAAACTGTCTTATTACGTTTATGAAAAAATGTTTCTTCTGAAAATATAAATGTTCTATCAGATCATCTCAACAACCAACAGGATGATCATTCTTGGTTTGACTAAACTGCTACGCATATCTACGTATAATTTGTGATGCTATTTGAAATTTATTTTTTACCGGTACTCGTAATTAATTCAATAATAAAACCTTAAATGATGTTTAAAGAGCTGAGGGGATGATTACATCATTTTAAATATATAAATGTAAATCCATACTTTCACCATGATTGCTTCTTAAATGTAGTATTTAAAATGGATTAAATGATTTCTGTCAGTCGATGCAATAATGCAATGGTGATGGTTCTTTGGCTGATGATTTAAGTTGTCAGTTTTGCAGACAGTGACATGGGCTGGGCAAATGTGATTGCTTTCAGATTATTGCGATCAAATATTTATTTTTTATTTATCAAAAGTCAAATAAGTGAGAAATTAAAGAACTGTCAAAACAGCAACGGTGTCAGCCTTGATAACAAGAATGTTTGAATGATAGCATAAGGATACATAGGGAAAAAATAATTTATGTCGATTCCGTTAGCAGTACTTATCTCTCTTATCTAATCCATGGATGATCGTTGGAAGCCCTCTAAGGCATTGGATTTCTGCCGAGGTGATTACCGACCCAAGGGTAACCAACAGGACAGGGAACACAGGAATGTAGATATCTGCAACGTTAACAATTACCAGAATTATGTTTAATGAATGTCATTAATGAATCAATGAATGTGGGTGGTCAATGTAAAAGTTGCAGTTATAATTCGTAATTATATTACCTTTCTTCACCGATTGGCGTTTGTTCTGGGCGGTATAGGCAACTGTAATTCCTGGTACATGCGTTTGGCTTGACAGTGACTTGGAAGGGGGCAAAAGTGGTCAAATTCGCAAGTGGGGTAGGAGTCTGAACCCATTGAACGGCCCGGGAGACACCGACGATGTAGGTGTCATTGAGGGTGCCCAAATAGTCCATGAACCTGAGGTATCCTTCTCTTCTTAGCCAAATTTCGTCACTTCCTGTGCCGTTCACCCAGCCGTGATGGGCGAAAATCCCGAATGGCGCCCTGTTTCCAGTGTAATGATCTTGGAAGTTTCTGTGTAGAAGGTTATAAGTCTCATCCGCGGTCGTGGGAACTGGTGTGCAGGTGTCCACCATAGCACATCCTTCCTGGTTATCTCCAATCATGTCAATCATGGGTACAGTCCAGAATCCTGGATAAGCACCGATTGGGCAAGGTTCGATTTGGCATTCTTGGAGGGATGCAAAGTCGTTCGTGTAAGGCCACAATCCGGGATTTCGGTTGTTCAACGTTGGTCTGCTGCACTCCCAAATAAATCTTGAATTCTTGAGCACCTGGTACATAGTGTCACCACCTCCTTGAAGTAAAGGTGCACGAATACCCTTGACATCGGATGCAGGCACTCTGGCAAAGTTGGTCATCTGCTCTCTTTGGTCCACAATTTCTTGAATCCATTCGGCTTCAGTCAAGTTGGACCAGTAAGCTACGTCAGGGGAATGGCTTATGCTGTGTAGCCCAATATCGTGTCCGTTGCGCCACAACTCGTGCACCATGGAGTAATTTGTGTATTCATGAGAAATGAAGAAAGAGGCTGTGATGGGGTGACCATTGGGATTTTTTCGGCCGTTAAGAAGTACTTGGTAAAAAGGGAAATTGTCAGTCGTGACAGCATCGTCAAAGGTGATGAAGACCAGCTATTAAAATGGAATATTACATATGCAATTAAATACGGTTACTTCATATTTGCAAATATATTTTTTCGAATGGTATAAGCCAAAATTATACCTGTGGAGTAGTTGCTGGAGTTAGACCTCCTGGAATGTCGTGACCACTGCAGCGGCAGTTGGGAAGTTCACACGACTTCGGATCGTCTGGACAGGGTGGGGCTGGATTTACAGCTTGGCTCATTACCAAAACTGGAGTTGAGACTAAGGCAATTAAAGCCAAAGTCACAACTAAGGGAAGGTTTCTAGCCATTTTGATTGTCCTTTGAAATTGAAATTGGTTGTGTCCCCAATGACTGCTCTTTGCAACCTAATGTCCAGATTTTCTGAAAATCATCTTTATATATACAAATTGTTTGCCGTATGCATGCCCTTATCTTCCAATGACGATTATCGATAATCTAACCGATTTGTCCAGTCCAGACGCATAAGCTTCGCTCGAGCTTTTAGCATATCCGTTCTCATTTCAACACGTTCGTGTTCGCATTCGAATGCTGTCAAGTAGCTTTTGTGGATAAAAATGCAGCCAAATGAGATGAACATGATGACAATGGGAGAAAAATCGATAACCAACTTGTAATCCACCCTCGCACCCGCACGTTCTCATTTTAATTGATCTCATCTGAGCTTTTGTTTTTGAATGGATGAGGGATAAGTGTCGAGCGTCATTTTTCTCAAATACGTTAATTACTTTTACGTCTACCAGCATTAGTCCAAAATGAATGTTTGGTTAGGGATTAAAAGGCTAATTATTGTCAATCATTTAAAAGAACAAAATGACACTTATTTACGTATGTGCTTTTCTTATTTCAATTCAAGCGCATTTGTGACGATGATAAAAATAGACGTAATCAGTTTATTTTGTCAGACTAAATTCGCAATTCATCAACGATATTTTCGTGTAAACATCCTCTGACACTTTAAAAGTTTTCTTTCGTAACATTTTTGATTTCGGTTTGGACTCTAGATTATCAATTATGATGATATGATGGAAATATACAGGTTTGTGGAACTCAATAATAATTGGGTAATAAAAAATTATAAAATGCAATGCTATTCCATTTTCCAGTAACTTCAGGAAGCCAAATCTCACAATACCCCAATAAAGGTTAACTTGTTCGTTTTAACATGTTGACTCTAACTAAACCATTGAATAATACGTAATCAAACAAGCAACAAAGACATCATCTTCTTTAACAATATCTATGACGTGCGAGTACTCATTGTCATTGTCAGTTTACTTTACTTATCGCTTCTTGAACGCTCCCTTTTACCTGTGACCCAACAGGATGAAGTACCTTACCTTACGCACGAGCCGTTATGAGTGAGTACCTAAGTTTTTCCTCTTTCTGTAATCTATCGCATGACGCAAAAACTGAAACAAAAGTAGCGCTTCAAATTCGTGACGAAAATCGAATATGAATTTTAATTAATTGTTTAAATGGTTATAATAGCTGAAGATTAGGATATGATAATTAATAAGTTTTATACTTCATATACATATTTTATGATAATTACCCACGTTTAAAATATTTACATACATTTCTCAAATGTTGAAAATATAATTTTCAGGAGTCAGGTTAGGTCCAGTTATGATCCACGTGTGAGAACGACGTAAAATTTATCAATCAATCATGATATTTGAAAGATTATGATTATGGCATGACACATACTATATCTAGCAGCATTAATTTTTGTGTTATCAGCGATACTGATTGCCAATATAAATTCTTGGTACTAAAAATGATTATGATTATTGGAAATCAATCAATGTTCTCCATCAATTCCAATCGTAACCTGAAATATTCCAATAATATGATTTTCAACGTTACTGTTGTGAAGTGTTGTGTTTACTCCCAGTCGGTGACTGACTGCATGATGTGTAATATTAATGATAATACTGACAATAATCAACATTAAACTGCTTGCCATGCCACAACAAGTGGCAAACATTAGATCATTTGGAACTATTTTTAACTATAAACGCCTGCTTCCAACGAATATGACCCCAAAGACGAAAGAGGTTCTTGCATGCTAAAGATGAATGATATCTGTGGTCTGATGTTTGATGGTGTGCTGATGATTATGCAAAAAAATATTTCGTTTCAGAACAAAGTTATCATGTTAATTTTTTCAAGATGAATTAAAGTTATCTACCTACTGCCTATCTGCCTCCTCACTCCTCACGTACATTGACATTTGTATTGGAAATGAAATGACAGATGAAAACTTAAAAACGAAGGAACATTTTTACAAAATTGTTCAGTTGTGATTTCCTTGCTAGCTGGTCTAGTCTGAAAATTGGGAACGGTTCAAAATGAAGTTCGCCACTGTACAGCCTTGTCTCGCCCTTTTTCTGGGTCTTTGCTTATCCAGATATGGGGTTCTCGGACAAGAAACCTTGCGTTAGTGAAACTTATTTTTACAAAGAAAATTGTTTCTGTAAAAATACATCAGTAGAAATTGTTACAAGAGTCAATAAATTAAAATTAATATTTTATGAAAAATAGAAAGTTACAATGTGGACACATCCAGCATTACCGTCTCTGGCTTATCTTCTGGTGGAGCAATGGCCATGCAGTATCACGTAAGGATTCATTTCCAACAATTACTGGCCAGCAAAACAAATAACATTAACATTTTAAATTGAATGGAAACTGATTGGTTTTATAGGTAGCCTTCTCCAGTGAAATTCAAGGGGCTGGAGTCTATGCTGGACGTAAGAAAAAGTTAAATTATGCTTAATAGTCTGGATAATTGTGATGAGCTGGCCATTTAGCCATATCGCATTTGTTAAAAACATGCAAAATTAATTCATTGTAAAATATTATATGATTTAGTCCCTTATGCTTGCGCCAAAGCTGGCTTAACATCTGCCAACCTCTGCATGTACAGTCCAACCACCATCATTGTTGCGAATTTAGCCAAAGAACTACGGGCTCAGGAGACCGCCGGAAAAATTGACAGTAGTAGCAACTTGTCTGGAAGCAAAGTTTTCGTTTTTCATGGAACACGGGATACTACAGTTAATCCAAGTAAGTAAATGTGTGCCAAAATATATGAACTGTTCTTTGTTTTTTAAGCGAAACAAAACGAAACTTATTCGAATTTCATGCATTATCATCATTGCAATATGCACCCTCTAATAATACAAAAATTGTCATTCAGCTGCTGGACACAAACTGGAACAACTGTACCAAGAATTTGGGGCAAACATTGAAACAGAATATACCCTTGCCGCAGCCCATGGCTATGTAAGATTCCAGATTTCTTCTGCTGAATAACTGATAATCAGAATCAGAATCTAAATGCATGATGGTTTTCAATGTACCTACAGCCAACTGACTTTTATGGAGGAGCGTGTGGAACAGCTTCCTCGGCTACTCATTACATTAACAACTGTGATTATCATGGCGCATTCATTGGACTCAACTACCTTTTAGGAGGATCCTTAACCCCTCCATCTTCTACACTTAACGCCACAAATGTAGCTGGACAGTTGATACTGTTCGATCAGAGGGAATTTGGTGGGACTGCGTTGGTGAGTATGGATCCAAACGGATACATTTACGTGCCTTCCGGATGCCAAGATCGAAGCAAGCAATGTAAATTGCATATTGCCTTCCATGGGTGCCAGCAGAGCAAGTAAGCTCATTCATTAAACTTAAACTCTGCATTAAAGTGTTACATCTACATCGATAAGGGCATTGTGATATTGATGCGTGGCCATTCTGATATTAAATAAGGACCAATCTTGGGGACATTTATGCAACAAAAACTGGCTACATTGAAGTCGCAGAAGCAAATGACATTATCGTACTGTTTCCACAAGCTGCTCCAAATGCCCTTCAAGGAAATCCTAATGCTTGCTGGGACTGGTGGGCATATCTCAACGCAAATTTTAGTAAGAACCTTTCTTTTGTTTACTACTTCCCGAACATTACATAAAAAATCATTGTTTGTCTTTATCAATGTTGTTTTAAAAATTCAACAGTTAACAAAGACGGAGCACAAATGAAAGCTGTGCACAGCATGATGCAAAGAGTTTCTACTTGGTAAGCGTTTTACAATTTGATGTGTTGAAGATGAGAATGTGGCTTTCAATTGCATTTGAATATCATGTTGTATTTTCATAAAACAGTGAACCTTCCACTGGATGCAACCCAGTCGTGACATCGCCAGCGACAGACCCGACAACACAAACCACCCCCAGCACTCCAGGTGGAGAAACCGGAGGAACGGAGCCCCCACATGAATGCAGAGATAATGATGTATCGTTTCACCCCTTCCCTGGTGATGACTGTCGCTTTTACACTGCCTGTGCATGCGGTACGAGTGTTTTGCTGGAGTGTGCTCCAGGTTTGTACTTTGATCCAGCGATAAGCAAGTGTAATTTTATGCAGTTAGTACCAGGATGCGATGATTTAAGTGGACACAGTAAATAAATATCTACACAGTAATTATGAATCAATGCTGCATTTGTATAAGAAAAATTAACGCCTTGTGAAAATTATATTATGCGATTCGAAACAATTTGCTATTATCTTAAAATAAATGAAGAGATTAGAACGATGTTTACTATTTTTTCGGATTTTTTATTCTTCCAAAATTAAATTATTTTGTGGGTCAACAGTATGAAAAAATGGAATTGTATCATAATGCTGTTGATGTTAAAGATGACAGAGTGCCCACAATCAATTTTGGTTACATTTCTGCATTTAACTCCAGTTGTTGGAGCCACCCCATTCATTGGTGTCTTGAGCCCAGCTCTCAGCCTCCGCACTCCAGTCTTCAGTGACAGGAGCAGCAGCGGCTGCGGCAGTGGCAGCAGTGAAAGTTGGAGCCGCAGCAGGATCAACTTCAGCGACAGTTGGTTCAACTGGCCAGTTTTCAGAAGAAATGACAGGCGCGGTGATAGATTGGTCAGCTTCCAAAGCTTTTCCTGCGATGGCAGCCTCCTTGGCGGCTTGCTCCTCCTTCTCAGCTTCTTCTGGGTCACGGTAGAAGAACAAGTCGACCATGACGCCCCAGCGGTCACGTGGAATGGTTCCCCTGAGACGAAGAACCTCACGGGCAAGCATCCACCACATAAGTCCGATAGAATGGGGAGACTTGTTGTTGCATGGGATGGCAATGTCAACAAACTTGAGTGGAGAGTCCGTATTGGTGAAAGCAATAACTGGGATGTTCACATAGGAAGCCTCAGTAATTGGCTGATGGTCAGCTCGTGGATCAGTGACAACCAAAAGACGTGGTTCACGGAAGGCGGCCTGAGGAGAAAAAAGAAAGCACACGTTATTTAAACAGATGAAGAATTAATCATAAAATTTGAGCCTTGTTTCTCAATTTGTTTGATTATCAGCATCCGGTAAAGCGATAAGCGGAACATCATAAGCTTTGCTTCACGCTGCGTATAATAATACGATGGCTCATCCTACAATCATTTGGACTAACAAGGGAACGTTGTTAGGTGAATAGAGCCTAGAGAGAAACGAAAATATACGTCTGAATCAGAATTTTCCGCTGATTCTAACGGTACCAACATTATTCTGCAGAAATGAAATCTGTGGATTTTGTGAGCACTTTTATCTTTACAATTTCAAGCTTAGTTAGCAGGGGCATTGGAACATACCATGATTTCAAACTTATACAAAAATGTCTTCTATCTTGAGTTATATTCGTGAATATTTACTATAACCAGAATTCGATATTAAATACTCAATAAAGATTGCTTAAATGGTGTGTACACACAGAGCTCGCTGCACGTATGTACATTAAGCAGTTGACTTGAAGTCAGTACCTCCTATTGTCAGTAAGCATTTTGTCACCAAGATATGCATACATTACATTGCTTACGTACATGCTATAGAACCAATCGTACCTCGGAGCTTGTCAGGGAATGACAACTTCGACAAAAAACAATATATAACTGGACGTTTTCTAATTAACCTCAACATCGGAGTCTCGTACTAGTGACTTATAGAAGGGAGTATTATGTGAATTATACAGATGTACATACATTTGTACATATATGCAGGAACCTTATCCTAGATGCGGCACTCACAGAAGGTTACATGAATTTCTATTATGTTGCATAAGAAATCATATTTATTTTCCATTAATGTAAAGCCTATTGCTGCATTGTGAGGCTATCAAAGTAGTAACTGAATTTTAATTCACTGTAAAGTCCACAGAATTTATTTCTGCAGAATAAAATTAGTACCGTTAGAATCAGCAGAAAATTCTGATACAAACGTATATTTCCGTTTCTCTCTAGGCTCTATTCACCTAACAACGTTCCCTTGTAAGAAAATCTGTACATATTATGAAATTCATACCTGGATCTGATTGGTGAAAGCACCAGGAGTGAAACGTCCAGCAATAGCAGTAGCTCCGGTGTAAGAAGCAAACTTAAGCACGGCCCTTTGTCCGTAAGACCTGGAGCTAATGACGTAAACGTCAGAGGGCCTTTCAATGGCCACAATAGCTCGGGCTGCAATCAGGATCTTCTCCCAAGTCCTTCGCAAATTGATTATGTGCACACCTAAAACACACACCAAAGATTCATTATTACCAAATTGTACACCTCCAACTACTCCCATGTCTATTGCACAATTTAGAATTAATTGTAAAGAATCAGAAGAAGTTGTCGTACATTACAATTCAGATATATGCTTGTCTAAAATATTCATCACACTTTTTACAATCTTTTCTTTTCCCTTAAACCGCAATTACTACCCCAATTATCATTTTTATATTATTCTTACCATCAGTACGTCGCTTAAAGATGTACTGCGACATTTGAAAGTCCGCATTCTCCGACCCGATGTGGGTGGTCGCGGCCAACATTTTCGTTACATCATCCTCACGGACTTGCAAAACTTCTAGTCCTCCCGACATCTTGGTGCAGGTTTTCGGTAAAGAGCAAAGAGTGAAAACTCCTACAAAACAAAAAACAAATCATTAGTAATCACAATTAATTAACTCCACATTCCCACCTACTACAAACAACTTCCATGCTTCAAGAAGCATCCTTCCTATAAATTTGCTAATTTCCCCCAAAACCCCACTAAAAATTTGCAAATTTCTGTCTACAATCAACAGCAACAATCCCCAGTACTAAACTAATCTTCACTGCTACTCAAAAATAATTTAACTGTCCATTAAAATTAAATTTTCAAAAAGTTTGTGGAGGAGAAGACTTACGCTGAGCAGATGCCAAATGGGAAATATCAACTGAGTTGGATAAAGTGTTAGAGGAGCCCAAGTGAGTGTGCTTGCCTTTCAGTGTAGCCCGGCGTGTACCTGTCGCTTGCAATTGCCACAGATTTGGTGGCCGAGTCGGCGGACCAATGGTCGAGATTGGCTGTCTGTGTTCGCCCCGAGCAACGTTTTCGCTGTGCTTTGCTCGGCTTCCATTTCCGTCTATGCATTTTTTGGACACTGACTTGCATGAAAACTTGTGTTGGATCTTCTTCGACATTGCAGTTTTTCCTGTTTTTATGGTGCTTCGTAAGTACGTAAAAGTCGTGTCATTTGCTATTGAATAAGTTCATAGTTAGTAGTAGTGGCAGTAGTAGCCATCAACAGTCAGCTGGCCTTTTCCTGCTCCCGTGTTTTAGAACAGTTAAAATTATTTTTTAATAGTTGTTTTCCGACAATTTTCACACCTCCAATTAACCAACAAGATGCCTGAGGGTCTCCAGTACGTGCTTTCAGCAAAACTTTCGGAGAATCCACGAATTTCCGTTATTGGATGTAAGTTGAAAAATAATTAGTTGTTTTTTTGGGTGCTCTAGATATATAACGCACTTACTTGAGTGGTATACACCCTTTTTATGTGTACCACTATTACAAGTACGTGTGCAAGTGTATAGGTCGTAGGTGCATTACAAATTTGCAATGTTAGGAATGTGGTAGTGCTGCTAAAGTGGAAATGGTCAAATTTGTAACTGATTACGGTTACCAGTGTCGCTAACTAACTTGACTTTTTTCACTTTTTTTTCATGACACTGGAAAATTGGGATTTGGAACCTTGTAACCTGTATTGGAAATGATGAAATCAAAAAATTTTGTAATGGCGACGTAGATGATTCTGGACCTTCGCTTATCATTGAACGGTGTATTCAGGAGGCGATTTCCAACTGTTTGGAAATCTCTGAAGGAAGTAAAGCGCATATTCACTTGATGCTGTTTTCTCATGACGTTACTGAATTGCTACATGTGCCTACTCAGCACGTTAACAGTGATGTGACGACCTATGACTTTGTGAGGAGTCCCTGTGATAGTATAGGTACTTAATGGTTAAGAAATTGGTGTTCTTTTAAAGTTTTATTTTGTTTTGCTGATTTTTAATAATGTTGCTTTTTTGTGTTTTTTGGATGCTTTACAGAAAGTCTGTATGAAGGGATAATGAAGAATGTAGTGTCAAAACCTGGAAGGGCTCATATAATGCTAATTGACGACTACGCCTTGTTTTCCATTGTGTGCGGTGCTCGGGACACAAGACGCCAGTTGCATTTCATGCGATTGATAAGCAAGCGGTTCCGGAAGGTGTTTATGTTTTTCCACAAGGAGAGCCTGAGTTCAGAGGAGATTGGGATGATTTATGACATCAGCTCGGACATTGCGTTTTTGCAGTTACATCCGGATAGCTATGGACCAGCGTGTAACAGTAGTAGCAAGTTTATTTGCGATTTGCTGAAATTAAGGACTGATCGAAGGGTTACACATGATGTGAGCTATAGGCAATAGTATTCTTGATTATTTAATCACATACTACGATATAATAACAATTTAGCGCCCACTTATTGCGTAGAGTTAGAAAATTTGTGAATATGAATAATATGTCTCATGATTTCAGAAATCTGTTTTCCAAATAACTGGGGATGAAATTAAGGAAGAACTACTTTATGACTCGTCTGAGAAAGGGGACAATAGTAGCTCGGAAGTTTTCAAAAATTTAACTACCTTTAAGCTGACATTGGAAGACGGCGAACGGGAATCGAAAAACAAACTTCATTTACCATATTTTGAGTAAGTTTAGTTTGCAGTTTATGCTTCCAATTTATTTTTGATTTCAAATACATAATGTTTGTACCATTTTTCTTTGCACGTATTTAAGTAAACTAATGATCATCTTGAAATTGTCTTTCAGGGCACAGAAAACATCTTTGGAGGATCCGGAAAACTATGATGACTTTGAAGACGACGAAGAAGATGAAGAAGTTTAATTTATGTTAGTGTCAGTGTTGTTGTGGTTCGTAAATGGAATGGAAGCAAAGAAGTTCGGGAATAAAAACGGAGCATGCAACTTTAAGACTAAAAATTGGAACGAAGCTGCGGCTTTCGAAAAACAATATAAACGTGAACACCGCGGCGGCGTCTGGACTAGACATCGTACATGTGCTGTCCACATATAATAGATGCAGGCGTTGTGGAGCTTCCAGCGTCACGTGCGTTCCACTCATTGCAGTGTTTCGGAAGTTTTAAAGTGCTAAAAGTTATGGAGCCTTTGCCCCTAAAGAACGTAATGTAGTTTTGTTTATTGAATGTTTTTTACGTTATTAAATTAAGAAGATTTGTCTCATTTCTGAATACGGCCGTTAACTCAACATGCTGACTAGTTCATCTATATCTCTGTCATGTCATCCTTCTTAGTCAATTCCTTATCCGCAATTATGGAGAGAGAAAAAGTCTGCGAGTAGAATCAGCACCAGATATTAGTACATAGTTAGCTTTCCTCTGCTCTTTGACATTCTGATAACGATAACAGCAACCTGTGAATTTGTTATGGTACGAAGAAACAAAGGAAAATGCTAATTAAGAGTAGTATATCTAGTAATCAACATTCATCGGGCCTTGATTCGTCAGTGTCATCGTCCTAATGAACTACAAGTGAAAATAAAATGCAAATTGGAAATCTTAGTCGAGTCTTCAAAATGTAAATGTTGGATTTGGATTACCATAAAGATGTACATGTCAAGCAACGTTAAGATTCTTAACTTAAGAATGGATATGGAATGCAAAACGATTCGATGATGACAGTTTAATGGGCCTTTACCTTGGTCAATGCCCGTCACTAAAAAAGACTGGAAAATTGTGAAGTATTCAACAAATGTCTAAAATTTGACAGATATCGTGTGGAAAATTTAGCAAAAGATATGATACCGAATACCGATGTTCATTGTTGTCCTTCATACTTCTTCAAAGTGTTACGTTTAGTTAGTTAATTCCTGCGTTGACATTTATGTACTTACTCCGTTTCTGAACGCATAAAAAGCGTACCTGATGTATTTATTATGTTGGAATAATTGTTAGAGTGTGTCTTACTTTTTTTAATGCTCAATAATGATTCTTCGTATTTTTATAACAATCTCGCCAATATGAAATAAATTAATGATGCTGTAAAGAGGTTGAATTTGTTTGTTTTAATATTTTTTATTGATTTTTTTGTCAAACACAATTTTTGAGATCTTATACCGCTCAGTCCCTCTTAAAATACACGAACGACTGGAGTCAGGCACATATACACTATGTACACATAATAACACATGCAATTTTCAAAGGGTTTATTTTATATATTTTTTGTAAATTTTTTTCGTTCGTGTCAATAACATTTTGTATCATCGAAAAATTTATATGAAGAAAAGTGAAAGTTATTCATCGAGGTATCGTTCTAATACTTGTCAAAATAGCCATCAATATTACATTTACAACTCACTAATCATTATTCAAATATATCATTACAAATTTTATCAACAAAGATCCCTTACTGCCGTGTTATTTAGAGGGTAAAGCTACTTAATGTCACCTTGGATTATACTTTTTTAATCAGATGATGGAACCAAATCATTTTTGCAAGTAGTAGTAACTATAACATAGCATATTAATGTGCAGTTGACAAAAATAACAAATTAGGCTAAGAAACTATCTCTAAAGATCTTATCGACATAAGTTTTTATTACAATACATTTACTCATCATACTCGCTCTACATATCGCGTGGAAGATAATGTTAACTTTTTATTTATCATCATTTCATCAGACCATGAAAATATGAACTTTCCATGAAAGGTAACCGTTCCTACTAAAAAACAAAACTGGCAGAAAAATGTTCGGCTTTTAAAAATACATTCATTCTCTAAAGTAATAATAAATCAAATGTAGTGTGGAGAGTACTCGGAGTAATCATATTTTTGTAAATATATGTTTAATTAGAATATTTTTTAAATCTTAAATATATATACATCCTGATGTAGATTTAGATGATGATTACCTAACCTCAAACTTCATTTCATCATCATCGTCAACTATTTCAAGTTCAACTACAAAATTCAAAATTAACAAAAAATTCTACCACTATCAATTACTCAGTAATTATAATAATCATAGTATAATAATAATGGAATTAATATTGATTATACGATCATAACCAAAGAAAAAACTGAAACATTAGTACATACGCTGCTATTAACTAGGTATATCATCAGTACAACGATTACAAAGTGGTTAATAATTATGTAGGTATAATAACTATAATATATGTGACCTAAAACTCCTAAAAAATCATCAGAAAACAACAAAAATACGAGTAATAAGAAAAAAAATGCATGGCCTTTTTTAGCTTTCGGAGTTGAGGGGTGGGTAAGAAAAATTCGAAGGGGAAAAACTTTGCTAATTTACTCGTCATCCTCCTCATCAGATTCCTCCTCAGACTCCTCCGCCTCGTACTGCTGCTGCTGCTGCATCGCACCACCCCTGTTTGCCTTCTTGTTGTTCTTGTACCCTTCCATTTCCTGTGAAAAAAAGTAGAGAAAAAAATCATTAAAAAAATAATTCAGACGTAACTAAAAAACTAATCATGAAAATAAAGTATGATTAAATTAACTGCGTTAGTTAACTTACCCTCTGGTAGCGCTGCTTATCTCTCTCAGCCATGAGGTTGTACCGTTCCCTTGTTTGGGGGTCAACGCCAGCCCACATGCGTCCCAGTTCTTTGGCAACATCACCAACAGTGTACTCGGGATTCATGCCCCTGATCTTAGGACGCTCATCATTGCAGAACCAGAAGAAAGCGGAGAGAGACCGCTTGGGTGCATTGGGGTCCTTGGTACGCTTCCTCTTGCCACCTCGCTTCCTGCCAGCGTCCTGAGGGACGTAGGTCCTCATCTCAGCGTTGAACCGCTGCTTGTCGACCTCAGCTTGGTTCTGGAAGGGTGCCTTCTCTTGGGCAGACATGGCCTATCACAAAACAAAGCCCACCATGAATTCTCAGTTTAGGCGCTAAAATCCCTCAACCCCATTTTTTCACATTTTCCCCACCCCCAAAATCCTCACAACTCCTAAAAATGCCAAAATCCCCTAAAACTCCCTTCTCCCCACTTAACCACCCCCCAAAACCTGAAAAAGAAACGAAACTTGAAAACTTGTGTATCCGCTTACCTTCCACCTCTGCGCGCAGCTCCTGGAGAATTCAGTGAAGGCGACCGCCTGATCAGGGTGGCGTTTCTTCAACTCCTCACGACATGCCTGGACAAAGTAGGCATAGGCCGTCATCCTCCCCCTGGGCTTTCCCGGAACCTTATTCCTCGGCATCTTCTTCACTTCAATCAGTAGACCACTTGAATCAGTACTCTCACGAAAAACACCGGATTTTCGGCTGAAATTAAAAAGAAAAACGACTCCAATCACAAAAATGCCACAATTCCCCCCAAAAAACAGCGTCCTCCGTGGTTCCGGCGTTAAAAACTTATAAAATCCGAGATAGCGTCAGTAAAATTCATACCTTTTGTATTTTAGATGGAGGATCTTTTTCCTATGTTATCGTTCACGCACTCACCAGACTATATTGGTTGGTAAATGGACAAGTCGAGTAAGTAAAAGGAGCGCAAAAAGGGTTGCTGTTTTTCTAGATGGAAGAAATCCTAACTCAGACGACAAGAGAGACGAGAGATTTTTTGGATAGAGCTTTGCTGCTGCAATGCAAACGCAAAGGCAAGGCGAAATGCACTGGTTCGTAAGCTTTGGCTGCTTTACCGTTTATTCCCTTTAGTTTGAAGGAGAGACGAGAAGAGAAGCTTCGCTTTGGCTTCACTTTGCCATGCACTCAGCATTACGGCATACAAGATGGCTTGCTTTTGAGAGAGGAGTAGGTATACGGCATTTGGCTCAACACTCAACCAACTCAACACACACAAAAGCAGCACGGCAGCCTTCATCCATCCAATCTAAAGCTCCATTATAAAACGTCCATAGCGAATGGCAGAGAAGCAGGCAAAGGGAAACTGCTCCCTCTCTGCCTCTCTCATATAAGCGCTTGTTATGTATCTACCTTTTATAGGTATAGCCAGGCATGTAGTTTATGTGCCTTGTTCTCTGAGTCTATTTCGTGCTCGCTTCGCTCTCTCTTCTCCGTCCCTAAGCTTTTTGGGTTGCTGCGTTGTTGTTTGCTACACAAGTGGGGAGAGAGGGAGACACGCTTTATGAGATTATTCGAGTCGACGGTGTCTGTCCGTCCGTTTAAATTAAACATTAAAAGGCGCTGTTGCCGGTAATTTTAATTGTATATGATTCCTTCTGTTTGAAGGTTTAAAAAAATATGCTAAACGGTGCCTTAATATTGTAACTCCCTTAATTTTGTAATTTTAACCACAATCATCAAAAATCAATACCCCAAAATTTATTAAACAAAGGATCGTTCGTGGGCACACTGCATAGAGACTTGAGCAAATAGCATCAACATTTTAACGCCACCAAAACTAATTTGCATCCATTCGGGGAGGGAGAAGGGTTTTTAATTTTATTCTAATATTTAAAGTACTTACAATAAATGTTCTATAATCATGACCTGATCCCACAGCAGGAGCTAGCTGTATGCCGGGTCAAGTTTTTACTTTTAACTTAAAAAATTAAATTATAAATGCATTTCTCATAAGGTTTGTTTTCCCGCCGTCTGCGTCAATATCGCTACTTGCTTCCTTCGCTTCCTTGCGGTTTTCCGTACTTACGATCCGTTGCTACCTAAATAGCAATGGTCCCATTGTGTTTGTACAGATACATACATACGACATGATAGGCATATAGTGGAAGGAAAAGGAAACTTTTTATAACTATAAAAGTTGCTGATGATGCCTAATGCCTCGCTTGAGCTTGCATGCCTGCTTCTCCCTTCTTCTCAAGAGTCGTTTGGTTCGTTCGTTCTTCTCTCTCTCTCTCTCTCTCTCTGCTTGCCTGCTTTTTGTCCGTTGTTGTTCTAGTAGAACTAGCTGCTTTGCTGGTGTAGCAATGGCAAAAGCCAGCACACAACTTGTAAGTGTAGTGGCGTAGATTACACCTTTACCAAAAACTTGTGTGTGCTTTATAAATAAAGGACAGAGGTGAGCGCCAATCCTGTTCCTCCCGATGCGGGAAAAACTCCACCAGAAAATCTCTGCCAAAGTACTCCCCAATTTTAAAAATCATCCCCCCAAAAAGCGTCATCCGTACACAACTCATGCGTCCATCCCGCATTTTTGAAGGGTCAGCGGAAATTTTCCACGAATTCCGAAAAAAGGTTTTTGGGAAGGATGTCGGGCCTTTGTTCGGCGGACTCTGCTCAACTGTAATTCTCTATGACTAAATGGATGTACGTGTGCTTTTATTGCTGCACTCGTCATCACGGTGTTTTAGGCATTTACACAAAGCTGCTTGGTTTCGTTTCCCTCTGCTTTTCTCAACAGAGTTGAACGCTTCATACTTTGCTGCTGCTGCTGCGTTTTACTTTACTTGTTTGCTGCTTTTTTAGTAGCATGTTTTGTGTTGAAGCCTAAAGGAAACCAAACTAAATAGCGAAGGATAATATTATATTGAAGAAAAGAAGGGAACTCTGCTTTGATGGTGATGGGATGATGATGAAGAAGAAGGTATGCAGCAAGCAGGCAGGCAGAAACAGACCTTTAGTTATAGAGGCTCTCAGTTTACTTACGTGAAGTAAAAGGTTGCTGTTGTCTACTATATGGATATACTTTTAAAAGCGTAAAAAAGCAGGACATATTATATTTATATTGGGTAACCCGATAGTATGTATATATCATGTAAGAGTAGTAGTACAGATGAATGGTGACAGTTCAACTTTTTGGGCACAACAACAACTCTAGCTCGTAGAGAACGAACGACGACGCTCTCGCTTCATATAGCCTTACTGATGAAAAAAGTGTATTGCTGCCTCTCTCACACAAGCAAACTTAACGAAGCCCACACACACTTTTATGCACAAATAGCAAAATGCGAGCACACTAAAAGCCTGTGAGAATGCACACAAGAGCATCAGCCTTGTACGGAGAATTGGAATTAGAAGAACACGGCGGCTTACTGACGATATGGAGATGGTGGTAGTGGCGATGATGATGATGATGCTCTAGCTTTACATTTTGCTCGAAAGAGAGACAGCTCTACTACAATAAATAAATCCACATTCCATGCATTTAACTCTGCCACATTTTAAAAGTGGTAGTATGACGATGATAAGTTTGGATGTTATCCTATTGGCTGTTTATTATTATTATGTTATGTTACGTACATTAAAACTACATATTATTGCATTTTGTGGTTGTTGGATGTGTGTTGCTCAAATGCTCATAATAAAAGCCTATTTACTAAACTCCTTCACCGCCGCCGCCGCCGTATTTTTCAAAATGAGAGAAGAGGGACGCTGAATTCAGCGTGCGTCTCTGCCACATGACTTTCTTCCCAAACTAAAGTGTGTATTACGTTATTACGTAGTATTACGGTTTGCGATTACATTTAAACATAATATCATGTTTTCTCTTTGTGTCTGTTGTTGTCTCCTCCATTTAATACCTTTACTGCTGCTCTTGCTCCAATGCATGATATGATGTTAAAAATGATGATGATAGAGAGATAATATAATATTTGATCCATAAAGTCAAATGAACGGAAAGCGAGAGAGATGAACACCTCCGTATCTCTGTGTGTCGTTCGTCGTCTAATAATTATTACTGCGTAGTTTGCAGAAACTACATAACAAGCCAAAAAAGCCCAATGCTGAATGAATGTAGACGTGTTTGTTGGATGAATTAGTAGTAGGGATGGCGTTATTTTCCTTTGGCAGCACATGCAAAAGTGCAGAATTAATACTTTTGCAAACATGACTTTGCTTGTCCGATAACATATTAACCAATTTTTTCACTTCTCTCCTAATATTAGCCGTGTTATATGTTGATGTTTATGTTGATTTTTTGGCCTCTTGTTTTATGTGTATGCTATGTCGCTGTTTCTCGCTTTTTCTTAATGATTCTTATGGCATTTTTTAGCATTTTTAGTTACTTACCTACTTACACTCGCGGTGTCATGAATGAATTTGTTTTTTACTCCCTTTTGCCTTGGCTTGCATATTACTACATGCAGCAGAGAGAGAAAATGCCCAAAATGCGAGGGATTTATTTTGTAAACGCGATTCTAATTGATTATGCAATACGATTTTTTTATAAGACATGCCAAGACGTTGGCGTCCATACTGACGACAAGAAGGCCATGATCTTATACCTTCATTATCAATCAGTTTTTAACACTCTTCTACATACTCGTGTCAGGCTACCTAATTTTTCATCTAGTTACTTTTTTTTCTCCATGCTCATACTTTATCATTCTTCACCTCATCACCAAGATTCCAATCGTTTCTTACTTCCCGGATGCAGGCACAACAGCTTCATTTTGAACACGGGACGAGAGGATGTCGATTGCTGATTACATTATTATTACATGCATAAATGTATTACGTATTACGTCTACTCCATCTTTTCAATTTTCCATACACACTTTCACCGGTTTTTCCTCATTTACCATCTTTTTGCTCTACTTCTTTGCATCATCATCGAAGAAGCCTAACCAATTCCCATGAATTCATCGTCGTCATCATCATCACCCAACTTTCTCCATCATACAAAATGCCAGCTAAAAATATATGATGATGGAAAATAACGCAAACTTCCCTTCAAGTTGTTTCGTTTATTCCCTTTCCCTCCCTCCAAAAAAGTTGTCTGTTTGGAGGAAACTGTTACAAGATTCGCTCCATGATCACAGACTGTTTTCCTCCATATATCAGTCAGTAGCAGCGTATACCTAACAGCAGCATACAATATATGTATAAGTGTTACTTTGCAGAAGCGAAATAATATGTAGTAATAGTAATAGCTGCAGCAGCAGCAGAGCTGTGTGTAGTAGAGAGTTGAAGTATAGATGAGAAAAAAAAGCTGGAGAAAATGGTTTGGTTTTGTGCTGTGTGTAAAGAGGAGAACTCTCTGGCAAGGCTGGTTTGGCGTAGTTATATAGTTTTTTAGGTAATAAAAATGCATGCACACGGAGAGAAGGGAGCAAAGCGTGCATGTTGTTGTGTAAGCCATTTTTGTGTGCTTTGCCGTTGCCGTGTGTGTTTCTTTATGCCACTTCATCGTCATCATCATCATCAACAACATCATCATGCCATTGCCTCTTTTTCTACGTACTTCTTCTTGCTGCTGCTACTTAGGTTACTACACGTACATACGTCCGTATAATATGAAACCAAACCAAGCAACGAACGAACAAATAATATAAAGCCAGCTTGAAGATGAAGCTCGGTCGGAGAGAACAGCAGCAGCAAAAGCAACATACCTTCTAAATAGAGCCAGAGCTATAATATCCTTATAGATAAATGCGATATGATATAATGATGAGATATGCTTATAAGCCGGCAAAGCGTCATTTATCTGACCTATGTACTGTGTACATTCATCCTACAGACGAGAAGAACAACGAAAAAGCAGACAAACGCATAAAAAACGAGAGAGAGAGATGCTAGGCAGAGGCAGATGGATGGATGGATAATATGCATAAAGGGAAAAACAGAGTTATTTATTTCTATGCTCAGTCACTAACGAACAACGAAAATGCATGCCTATTAACTAAAATGTATAGGTATATCTATATTCTGTGCATTTGCACCTATAAATATACTAACTAGTACGGTAAATAAACAGCACAGCTAAAGCAGCAGCAGCAAATAAGCTTTGTGTAGATACATAAACCGAAGCTTTTTTAAAAAGCAAGCGTTGTTGCTACTGCTGCTTTTGTGTAAAAGCCTGTAATATTATGCGCCTATTTCTCCTCTACCTAAAACACAACTTTACTTTTTTTATTGCGCTTCTTCTTCTTCGTTTCTTTCTTTCATTTTGTTCGCTTGCTGCTGCTATGCTGTGTTTGTGTGAGTTGAGTTCAGCATTTATCCTGATGCTGCTGCATAAAGAGAAGTAATATAAATGAAAAGGAGACACGCAACGAAAGAAGAAGAAAAAAACAAGCATAAATACGTATTTATAAGAAAGAAAAAGGTATATACATTCACAGCTTCTTCGTCGGCCAGACTCATAATACAATTTCAACGCATTCATTTTGATGCAGCATATTAGAAGTTGCTTTTATATAAGCACAGGAAAAAACAGCATTAAAAACCTGTCATGTCATGTAAGTGGTGGAGAGAGATAGGCGGTTTTAGGCTGGATCTCTGGATAAAAAAACTAAAGATGCATCTCAAATTCGCTTTGTCCGTCCATCCATCCACCATACCTCTATAAAAGACGATGCAAAGGAATTTGAATATTAAACTAAAGTGTTGTATGTTAAAATGCAGGGAAAGATGACGACATGCATTAAATAGCCTTCATACTTGAGTGTGTTTATGTGATGGCTTTGGCTGGTCCAGTCTGTCGCTATTTCATTTCAATTTATACATACATACATATAAAAATTATGCTCATTACAGAAAATATATAGAGAGAGAGGTGGTAATCTTTTGTTGTTAAGATTCTGTTGCTGCTGTTGCGGCGTTTGTTGATGCTAAAAGGAAAAAGGGAACCGTGCTGTTAGGTTAAACTTATAATACGGTTATATGTGTCTGTCTCTACTTACAATATTATTTCGTGTGATATGGCATGACGATCATGATCATGATGATAAATACTTATATATATATTTTCAAGTAAAGAGAATAAAGCTTTTAGGCTATAATATTGGTAAGTTCGTGTCGTGTACTTCTTTGCTTCTTCTAGGAATATGGATTCATCACGACACGGCCATCACACGACGACGATGATGATGATGAAGTTGATGCTGAAATGCGTGTAGTAACCTTATATGTGTGCCTCGGCATAGGCAAATAAGTAAGTACGTTGTTCGGTCGCCTGTTCCTGTGCTTTAGTGTGCATTCTTGTTGTTTAAGTGTTCTTCTTGTTGCTGTGCATTAGTAATAGCGTTCTTCCATTCGTTCGTTCGTTGCTTCGTTTTTTCCTTTTGGCTTGGGTAGCTGTGGCGGTGATGATGATGATGATGTTGATGACGATGATGAGGCTGGAATAGAGAGGGGAATGGCGACTGACTCGCTACAAGAAGAAATGACTGGCTTCACTTTACCACCACCACCATCACCACCACCGCTGAGCAAAGAAAGAAAGAAAAAAAACGAGGTGGTGGTGGATGGATGAAGCGAGAGAGAAGCAAAAGTAACGTAAAGCAATTGCTAAAGCTAAGAGTCCCTCTCTCGACCAATGCTTTAATATACGTGCATGTAGAGAGTAACTTGGGCTGTTGAGTATATATGGTTTTCGCTGCACACTGGGTAGATGCCAATAACACCGTTTGAGAATACACACGCCATTTGATAACACTGGCCAATGCATGAGCATTGCATAGGGAATGCATAGAAAAATTAAAATTGGACAATTAAACCGAATATTTGGGTGAAATTTTCACCAAATTAACGGAGAAAGTTGAAGGAAGCGGGGTGGATGTTGGGAATAGGGATATTGTGTGGGAAAGAGGTATTAATATTAGTAAATGGGGAATTTCTCGTGAGGAATTTCTCCCTCGTTCCTTCAAAACCGTTCTAGACTTTGTTCGACCGCACTCGATGACTCTGAGCGAGAATGTTTTTGAGGAGAGATAGACGATCCGGTATAGTTTGAAATGAGGAAAAATGAACAAAGCCTGCAAGTGTTCATGTAGCTGTAGTAAAGTCCATGTAATAGTTTCTCATGTAGGTTTTCATAACATGTACTGCGCTGTGGGTTGTGGTGGTTCATGGAATTAATGAAAGAGAGAGGAAATGGAAGTTTTGGTAGTGATGGGGTTGTCGTACTTGAGAGAAGACAAGGGTTAGTCCGCAGCAGTGAAAGTAAAGGGTAAATAAGGAAATGCGGGAAAGCACATCTGGAAAGGTAGAAAGAGAAATAAAAAACATAAACATTACAGAAATTTTCTACAGACAGATAGACACAATCCTGATCTCTTATAATCCCTTGCTGTTTCTCTGGAACAGATGAAACAAAAGTGTATTTTTAGATTGCACTTTGTCATTTCGTTTGAGACTAAACAGCAGCGCTAGTAGAATTGTCTCATTTTTTACTTTTGCGTTGACAGCTTTCACTTTAAGTATAATGATTGCACCTTTTCTCCTCCAGTTGAGTAAAAGAGAAAGTTGTTGGGATTTATGTAATTGTGGAGAAAGTAGTGTTGCATTAATGTGGCGTTGAGACTGTACAAGAAGAGATTACTTTCACTCGTACTACATGTAGTAGGATTGAGCTGCACGTTAAGTGTGTATTATAAATTATAGATCTGCATTCCTGTCACTGGGCAAGATGAAGAGGAACAACAGCCTCATTTCCACAAGATACCTTCTCCTCATGGGTCACCTCATTCTTGTCATCACCAGCTTACTCACTCGTGTAAGTCATTGTTTCCAAAAAATGATTATTTTGGTCATGTAATAAAATGTTTTACATATTCAATTTTTCAGTTATCTTTTTAGGTTCAGTCATTCCACCAAGAAGTACAATTTTATTCCTTTATTTTATGTATTTACATAGCAGTTGGAAATTGCAAATAGCGAATTTGATGTAAATGTTATATGTATTCATTAGTAATTGATGTGCCGATATAGTTGTCGCACGGCTTAGGCATTTTTATGATCCCAACGGTTTGAACTGGAGCAGTACAATCAGATATGTTATAACTGCATTAATTATCTGTAAAAATCATGTACATAAGAGTTAAGGGCTATTAAATTAATAGACAGATCTGTAATATAGTGTTCCATGTCCTACCGTCAAAATTAACTTGCGATCCTGGCTCATGGTTCCGTAGTACATAATTTTGTTGGGAATTCGGTGGAGAGTGTCCACAAGTGACTTTAGCTGGAATGTAATGATCAAAGCATTTAAAATCTTCTAAAACGTGTGCCTCTGGTAATATTAGATTTATGACGCACTCACTTCCAGTTTAGTGTTACCATTCAAATCAGAAGTGTCGAGTTCCACAAGGGTAGTCAGGATTTTCTCGTTCTATCAGGGATTATAAAAAAGTAATTGTTCATTAGCACAAGGTCTTCTTAATACCTTAGATTAGAGGACTTACTGATTTATAAATTTTTTCCGCAAAAGTCACTTCAATGAACAGTTGAACAGAATTCAATATGACTGTCATTATAGCCATGTTCATCAACATTTCGGGGCTGTAATGGTTCCCAGGTATGTCATTCATTGTATTGTTGGATGCAGAATTGGAATCAAAAGTTACGCTTTCTGTCATTGTTTGCTGGAAGGTGGGAAAATCACCGTTATTTCTTTTACCATTTTGCGAGGACTGACTTAGGGTTGCAAGCATTGTGTAGAATGAAGTGGAAAAATTAATGACTCGTATAACAACGACTACAGTATCAACTGGAGACAACCAAGCGCTAAAAGAGCGCAACTGATTTCCCATTACAAGTAACATGGCTTTCCATTTGGAAATTGTTTTACTGTCCAGATTTCGTGGCACACGTGTCTCACATTGAATTTTAATTTCCTCGTGTATTTTTTCGTAAATTCTGGACATGATGAGACATATTAGGTAGCCCAGTGTTTGCATTGCAGTTGAACCTGCTGTCAGGAAAAACATTCCCACATAGCGGGTAATCATTAAGTACGTTTTAATACTGTACGGTTGCTGCAACAGTGATCTATAAAAATCGCCTGTTCCCAAAAGTGCAATGAAGATGGTGGGTGCTATGAAGTAGATGATGTTAAGTCGTTTCAAATCATTGTCCAGGTCAGGTAGTTTCAGGAAACGTTGGAAAGTCTGGAAAAACTGATTTTCAATAGTGTTCCATCCATTTAGCAAGCTTACTAATGCTTTGTAACGAATCCAAGAACAGAGGACAGTTATAGCGGGCTGTATGACCTGACTCAGCAATAGAGTTTTTACTATCCAATGACCTGACGGATATCTGCGCGTTAGGAATATTAAGTCAATGTGAACAAAGTGTTTCTTGAGATGAGAGAATATAATGTTTAATGGGGGATGGAATTAAATTGTACTTACGAAATGTATGCACTTGCAAGATCTAAGAAAATTGCGATAAATTGTACTATTAACGTTCTCAGCGATTCCCTCGAGATTACTTTGACATAGTAAGTATCATCGTAATTGCTATCGGCCATGTCACGTTTGGAAATCACTAACATGCCTAGTAAATTCAAAAATTTTACCAATGGCCATAATTTTCGTGAAATTGAGGTTTTAATGTTTACTTTTTGCAGAAACGATTCCTCAAACTTTCCAAGGGACTTTGTATTGAAGTTAGAATAGGATATCATCATTTCTTTCAGTTTTGCAGACTCTTTGGGGGCTATAATTATTTCAGCCTTCATGTCTATTTTTTATGTATATTAGTAAAAGTCGTTAAAAATGTATTATGTGTCTTGTGAAACGATAGTCAAGTTTCATTTGAAGATTTACAATGTCTATTTGTTTGTTTCAGGAGGAGAATGTAAAAGCCTGCCTTCCTGCGGACTATTCGGATGATCAGTATTCGTCAAAAGACACGGAGCTAATTGTGGCTCTCTCCCTCAGTATTGCTTTTATCTTAATTGAGTTGACAACATTTGGATCGGGCCTAACCATGTTTAGCAGTTTTACAACTGTTTATTGTAAGTTTTCTAAGGCATTAATTTGCTGAAAGCAATGACATCTAAGCAAAGTAATTGTTTTATATGTAACTGTGAATGTTTATGAATTTATTCATTTAATGATTTCAGCAATTATAGCTCACGCCCTTGGAACAATCCTCCTTGTTTACTTTCTCACCGAGTCATGGGATTGCGGTTTGTATTGGTGGATCTTCAGCCTAACAGTCTGTCTGCCACTTTTGTTTGATGTGGTCACCATACTCCTGGACGCCTGTGCTTACGATGCCAAATATAAATAATTTCAGTTTTAAATCGTTCACCTGCCATCCTAATCACTACTGTTTGCTTTCATCACAAAAGTGTCCAAACCTGTTATGTTGCATGTTATTGTTTGTGATTACTAGATATTCCAAAAAATATTGTGTTAACGAGTCATTTAGGTAATATCTATAATAATTTTAATCGCCACTTGATCATTATTAATTTAAACTTTAGCTAATCTAATATGGAAATATTTTACAAAAATTAACTTATAGCGCAACATGTTTGCTTTTAGTTATGTACATACACACAATGTCGCTGCACAATTATCGATCTCAGCTCACACCTAAAAATATTATTTTATAAAAATCTATCAGTTCTTGATAATGTAATGGATGTAAATATGTTAAGTATTTTTTCATTCCACCTGAGTACAAATCAGTCCTCTAAACCTATTAATAAAAGCCAATACTTTCGGTATAAAAATATTTGAGCCGTTCCCCTTTCATCAGTACATCAATTTAGCATTAATTGATTAATTAAGTATTGTTATCGACGCATTTCATCTGGAACTATTCTTTGGTGTCTGTTTGATATATAAACTATTTACAATTCGGTTGTCGTTGATGGATGAAGTTGCCGACAGTCGTACCCCCGCGTGAAAATTATAAATATGCAAAATTATGGCTAAAGATGATTCATACCTTCAATCATGATGCACTCATTTTTGCACGTAGCATGTATGTATTGATATCGATATTTTTCTATAAGGTATAAGTGGAACCTAAATAATTACTGTGATGATTCATTTTCCCTCAAAGCATTAATATTCATGGCATGAAAAATGTACCACTATCAACTATTTGTTTATCCTTCTGAAAGTTGAATTTGGGCAATTTTTAAACATTTGAAATGAAGTTTGTCCAAGTGATAACAGATATCCCTGCAATCACAAACTTGCAAAGAGGAACTACGCTGAACTGATCATGATAACAACAAGAAACTTAAAGAAAAGCATAAAAATCAACATTATGGCAATGCCTGTTTGTTAAACTATAAGCACTTATTATGATCGTTTTATCATGATCACAACATCTTCCCACTATATTACAGCATCGTGTCACTGTGTTAGTAACCCTTTTTTGTGTTTCCTCTTGATAGCTTCTTTGTAAAACCTCAAATATGTAACTAAATTGCTCAAGTATGTATTTCATATTTCAAGCTGCTACAAACTATATCTTCTCAAGAAACCGTAAAGACTTTACGGTAAAGTTCACCCAATATCCTAGAAAATAATGTAAGTTGGTATATGCCACAATAAGTTACATCATGGAACGGGTTATATACCATTTACATCAGCGTTATTTCATTCCTCTGTAGATGTTCCATTTGAGTGCAGATTTCCACATCTGTTTTCATAACAGAGAACTTCCGTTGGTTATTCTGCGTTTTTCATCTCTCGTCCACCTCTCCGTTTCAACTCCAAATTCTCGTGAACCATATTTAAGCGCTTTATCTCTCTAGAGAACTAAAAACTCCTCTACTCAGGTTTTCAGATAGAAAAGGTAAAAGGTAATCTATGCGGACATGAGTGCACTGTTACTAGATAAATGTAACAACTAAAGCGTGCTCTCGACTACTAAAAAGCAAATGTTCATCTTGCTTGATCGAGGTATGCGAATGTGACCAGAGAATGTTTTCGTGCCGTCAGTCTGTTATGCCCTCCATTCATTCCCTCCTTCATCAAATAATTGTTCAATCCGAAATATTTCCTCTCGTTCCGGGAATCTGTTTTCATCATTTATTCGCCACCTACTCACATTCATTAGTACGGACATATGTACACGCAAAAATTATTCTCATTACAGAAAATATAAAAATATTTTGCAATTAAAAATCTAGGCCATCCAATTATAATCTCAACAAGATTCTAAAAATATGACACATTTGAAGTATTACGCGCATATCTCACATCAGCATAAATCCCAACAGTAATTAGCGATCGGGAAACTTTTTTATCAGTCCAGAACGGCACATCACATTTACACCGTTTGAATCGGGTTCATTACTATTATTATTAATATTATTATGGTATTTTGAAGAGTCAGCATTTCAGCAAACAGAGATGAAATATAATGTTGCGTAGTTTTGCGTTGGTTTTTGGTGTTTCATGTCACAGCCACAGCAGCAAAGGAGCAGAAAGAGGGAGAGAGATCCCCCTACAGAATTCAGCAGAATACCACGTAGGAAAGGGCCATGTTTTATACGACGAAAGAGTTGAGGATGATACTATTATTATGATGATGGCTTCACACGATTCATTCCACACACTACTACTCTTTACTATCCCAAATACTCGGTAAAAGCTTTAAGCATGTACGTTACACAACCAACTGATTCTCACATACAGAATAATACCTATGTTGAGAGAGTTGAACTTGCGGTTATACTTCCAGAAAACATAGAAAGGAGCATAGGATAGCGAAGAGAGCGTAAATGGAGGAAACACTTTTTCCACCAATTCCAGCGTAGGATTCTATTTACGTCTGTCTATTCCAAAACAAACTCTCTTCCTCTCTCTCTCTTGTGTTCTTCCTCTCATCTTTCTCCCTCTCCAGCAAGTTCTATTTTTAGCAAAAAGCAATAACATACACATGCACACATAACAGAGTGAGAGAGTGATAGAGGGAAGTAAAAGAAAGTATCTTTTTTCCCGATATAAAGATGATATAACAGCCGAGAATAACAATATATTTTCTCCAGTAGTCCACTAGTATTCTCCAGACTACACGGCGAGTTGCGGAGAAAACGGAGAGAAAAAGCATTGTAAATGTATTTTAACGGCTATTTTGGTGCATCATTCATCATATCGACAAAAAGGGAGAAAAGCGAAGTGAGGCAGAAAGTTGATGCGAGTGTTCATTGTCCTCTCGCTCACGGGATGATATAGGTACTTATGACTCATACCTCTCCAGTCCAAAGTCATCAGCCAGCTACAGTATTGCACAGAGTAGTAGTTCTCCAGTTTTTTAATACTTTTTGTTCTCTGGAGAGAGGAAGTGAAAGAAAGGTGAAGTGAGATTCTGTTGAGCGGAAATCTGATTCCATATTTATGTTGTCCTCGTTGTCGTCATCACCGTCATCATCATCATCATCGCCACTGTACTCCAAGAACGCTAATGTTGTTGAAAGGTTCTATCCAGCTCAAGACGAACCCAGTTGTCCCGAAATAAATAAAAAGTATCGCAGTGTGGCAGTGGCAGAGTGTAATGTAATAAATAAGTCAAGATATCATTATTTATGCTAGCAGGTAGCAGCAACATAGCAGCAACAGCAGCGAGCCAAGACTAAAAGCTATACAATTTGCAATATTCTAACAAGACAATAATACATAATAAGTAATAACATTAAAAAAGCTTCTCCAGATGTGGTTATTGTGGAGAGGTTGTCCTGCTCCCAGTACTACCGATAATGCTGTTACTCTTGAACAAGGCCACGACTTGTTCATCAAGGAGCGGAAATGTAATCAGATGGAGGAGAAGCGAGAAAAAGAACAAGCAGTGAAAATGATGCTGATGAAGTACAGTAGGTAGCATGAATAGAGGCACGATTACATGAGCATGATAAAAGAAATATACTGCGCCTGGAAGGGAAATCCTTAATGTAAGTAAGAGGAAAAGGGTAAAAGTCAAAGGGCGATGGAATGAATGGTAGAGCTCTTTGATATTTGATCTGGTGAATGAAGGACGGTGCCGGATGTGAGATAATATGTGCTGTATTAGTAGTGGAAGGGAAAGGTGTTGCGTAGGAGGAAGATCTACATGAGCCCTTTGAGAGTCTTCAGTGATACGTAAATAAAAACAACGCAACGCCAGCAAAAAGTTGAGCAACAAAAGACCTAGCAATATATTATAGCAACGGCTGCAGCAACAAAAATAACGCCTTATCTTTGGAGGAGTGAATGGAGTAGTCGTGGAGTCAGTTAGTCACGTTAGCAGAACGTGTGAGAGGAGAATGAGAGGAGGAGAAAGGAAAGGAAATTGAGCAAAACATAATTTCATTAATTGAAAGAGAAGGATGTTGGTGCGGAGGAGGAACTCTAGGAGCACTGAAGGCACACCATGAGCTCAGCTTGGACGAGTACAGAGAAAAGGAGGAATGAATCCAGCTGCTGGGTCGGATGAAGGAATAAGTTTCACATGAAGCCCTACTTTTGTTATTGTCACCACCACCGTCATCATCCTTATTATGCTTCCCTGCAATGTAAAAAGATAATAATATTTTCCAAAAAATGTGTTCCATGATTTTCACTTCGTAGACGTGTTTCGCTCAAATCACACGCGCATACTATTTCTATCGGTAAGTAAGCTCACTTTTGTGTGTGTGTGTACTTACACTAATGTGTGTAGTTCACGTCAAGAAAAGATGTATTGTATTGGCATATTGATACTTTGTTACTTGTTTGTTGTAAACCGTTCTTTTCTCACTCTTTCGTTTCCGTTTTAACAGGATAGGTAAACAAAAAAGCTGAGTGCCAATAACACACATGACATGACCATTTCAACAGTTGAAGGAGTTCCCACTGATACCGGTTTCTTTACACAAAAGTCGATCTAGTCATTTTTTTCAATCAAACTGTTTACACATCAGGTTAAAAAATTCATCACGGCCAAAGTTAACTGGTTATTAATAAGGTGTGCTTCTCATAAAAATGTTAAAGAGTTCAAACGGTAGATTCCCTTGTCCGTCCAACAAATAAATGGTCATTGTTTTAAGATAAGTTTGCTGTTGACATTTTCATGAAGGTAAGAGACTTTATGAAATATGCAAGCGAAATCAATAGGTTGTGAATCAAGTTGCATTAAGCTTAATTGCGTCGAATATTTTAATTGCAGACAAGGAGCCAATCTAAAGTTGACGTCACCAATTACAGCCTTTACCTGTCCATTTGCATTGTTTTAGTAAAAAAAATCGCATCACTTTTCTCGCATGTGTTGATCACCAGAACCAACCTGCTCATTAAAAAAATCATAACTCTTCCTGCGCTACATAAAATTATTTTAGTCAGCCGAATCGATAACAATCAACTTTTTGTCAAAATATATTCTAGTAAATACAGTACATAGAGTGACTTTCCCGAACAATATATTCAATTGTGCAATAATTCTAATGATTTTTGAGGTGATAAGTGATGTCTTTGCCTGACACGCCGTTTGTAAGATGATGAAATTATTGGTGGAACTTAACAATAATCGTGCTTTCAATTCAAACTGTGTTTTTAAGTTTGGCCTGTGAGCAGACTAGACACTGCCGGAATGAAAATGTGCCGGATGTTAACAAACTCTGCTGATGAAATGTACAGTTATTATGAACAGTGAAAAATATATTAGTTCATTTCGTATATACATTTATTACTTTGCGCGGTCAACAGCATATTAAGTTTGTTTACCAAAATCAATATTATTGAACTTTTGCATCCGTGCCACTCGAGTTGATGGTGGGAAGTTTGTTATCTGCCAAATTCTTGTGCTGAGTGGCAGAACAAGAAAAATCAAGATTTTATGTAACTTCACGAAGCAACAGTCAGTGAAAAAAGGTAAGGGTTAATTTTGTTATTTTACTACTCTGTGCAGTTTGCGAATATGTATACCTATTTGTAAAATATCTCATCTCATTATCACATTCATCTCTGCATCTCCATCAATCTGTGTACTCTGCAAACTATATAATTTTATGCACACACCGGATAATTACATACGCAAATGTACAAAATATAACTACGCATGTTTGAAAACTATCATTATCACCCCAGTTGATGCGAAAAACCAAAAACGGTGTACTCGATACAGCATAATATATTTGCCATCGTATTTGGCCATTCAAAAATCATAATTTACAGCGGAATAATACAGGGAGTAACTGATAATTGAGCAAACAATGTTTGTCTGTGAATAGTAAATACACTTTAATTGCTACCATTACCTACCTTCTGCATCACTCATGCACATCCGCGTAGTAAAGCTATCCTTATAACTTCCGTAGCTATCAAGTTAAAATACATATCAGCATTGCTGATTGATGTTTTACTCTTCGTCACCCTTCGCTAAAATATAGACATTAAATTGAGGTATGTAGAGGAGGATAGCCTTATTACCTATGTATGTATAGGTATGTATTAAATCTTAATCATGATTTAATTCAGGCCTTTGTTGCATGATGCTGAAAAACGTAAACCTAAAGGTGACCATTTGATACATAAGTACTATATTTGAACGATTTTGCTCAGTGAGCAAACTGATAAAGTAACAAAAATAAGGTTTACATCGATAATTTTATTTTCAACAATAATTATACTGAAATTAGATCATGATCATTATTACAATCATTTCAATTCTATGGGGGTGGATGATGCAATATCAATTTTGATTTGTGCATCAAAGATGAAGAAAAAATGCACTCATTTTCCATTTACCTTATTTCACTAATAAGGAACGCACGCGAATCACTGATAAGATCAATGATTAGATTGAAATGTCTACATAGTATGTAGTATTGTGTATTGATTTTGAATGTTCAAAACATAAACGCGGTTTTTATGGCTAGCAATGAACAATCGTGTTACGCATGATTTATCTTAATGAACATGACTTTACTAACAGAGCTACTGAACTACATTTTTTATAAACTTTAGACTGATTTAACTAAATGCATGATGCAATTTGTGCAAAAATTACTGTTAAAAGGGAGTCCATTAATATTTTTTCATAAAATTGTATTCCTCGCTGTTGGTTTGACATGGCTGTGACTTTTACCCAGCAGCACATCCACACCTCTTCATATAGCCATTTTTCATTCTGTACTGTCACTATCGCCTTTATATATCCTAGTCAGTCTAATTAGCTAGAAGCTGATCGATTATCTTTAAAGCGGCATTTCCTCCTTCTTGGAGTATTTTTCATCTCCCACTTTCTTTTCTTCCCATTTCATTTCACTGCCACATTACATCCAATAGATTGTACAACATCGATATTTTGTTGCTAACAGAAGTTGGAATGAAGCCAGGGAATGCATCATAATAATCTTACTAAACCATTCCTGTACCTACCTACCACCATCCAGCCATCCACCACAAGCCTTATAGCTCTCATCATGCAGTTTCCAGTTTTGTGCGTGCGATGCATGTGTGCGTAGAGGTATACAAAACATTGCGTAGATTTTGTAGTAATGTCACAGATGAGATGAGATCCCCTAGGTATGAGGCAGCAGAAACAGACGTAACTCCATAGGTATTATTATGACTGCGTATATAGGTAAAATGTCTGTAGTATTATTTCCACTCGTCCTCCTGCTTAAAGTCTGTTGAATGACTTTCTTTTTATTGGGGTATACCTAACTACACACACGCACAAAATCCGCTTAAAGTTGCCCATGAACCAGTGAAGGATATAGTGACAGAGGGAGATTATATTGAGCATGTATTGTGTATACAGAATGGAAATGATGAAAGGAGAGCAGAGCGAGGGGGAGAGAAGAACACAGAAATATAATATAAAAAAGTGGCATGTTTTTGTTTCCTTCGTTTTTCGAGGCAACGAAATATTATATGAGCTGTGATGGTGGAGGTAATGCTTGGCTATAGAGTGGAGTAACGATCAACTCAACGCACAAGAAGAGGGTCGTGGTTTTCAAGTTCAAGTGCAATGGAACATGGAAACAGAGTCAGGCAGTCAGTCAGAGAGAGAAAGGAATGGATCGTTTGGAACGAGTACCGTGTAACTTTTAGGCAGGCTTTTAATGTGGAGAAAAAAACGGATGTTTCCACAAAAATAAAACAGCTTGATATTGTGCGTATGTTTCTTTGCACGCAATATTCTAATACTACCAACACCGCCATGGAAAAAAATAGAAAAAGGAAGCTTTATTTTGAACGAAGCAGGAAACTAAATCGATCCAGTTTTCTCTCTCTCTCTGCATCTCTCATCATCATCGTCTTCACGTACAACATCATTTTTCCTCCTTTCAGCTCTCCTAACAAATTCAAACAACAACAAAAACAGGCATTGAGCCAAAGCAGAGGGAAAACAGGGGTTGTTCCAGAAATAGAACGGAATTTACTACGTAGGCCAAAGATTGGAAGCATATTATTATTAGTAAAAGGAATGTTCTCTTTTTTTAACCGACACGCTCTATCTACGTGTTCTGTTCAGGACGATAATATATTGATATTCCAATATTCCGTAATAATAATCAGAGAATGTTGCTACTGGCTTGCCCATAATGAAATTTTGTACCCAATAAAAGCCTTTCCTTCCTTTCCACAGAGTTTTCGTTCAGGTGCTCACTTTGTGTGAGAGAGAGGAAAGGGTAGAAAGGGAAAACTTTTTGTTGGAAAGACTTGTTCTTGTAAGACGATTACATGTTTTCCTGAATGTATGTACTTTTGCATTTTTTCTGCTCTTCACTGCCTTCCAGCTCCATTAAACTAATCGCAAGATAATGATATGGATGTAGTAGGCGTGCATGTTAAAGGTTAAACGTCATTATTTCCTGACGGGAAAAAAATCCGTCGTACTTAAACCAGCACTGACTTAAGTAATGGAAGTGGAAAAGTACCAGAGAAGAGAGAGAGCATGGAAGTGCATTAGTAAAATCGCGATAAAATGTCCTTGGCCTTTGCTGGAAAACGTAAACAAAAATGAGCATTTACAAAACTCCTGGAGACTACCGAAAGCGAGTGAAACTGGAATGTCAATGAATGAAATTTGTCGTTGTAAAAATATTAGTAGGTCCGTACCCACTATCGAGAAGGATTATGATGTACCTACGACTCAGATATGGGTCATATTTATCGTGTAATAATATTGGATTTATGTTCATGTTCATGATAATGCAAAGTGGAATTATATGCAATTCAACTGTCGCCGCTTCTTGTGCAACTTACACATGTATGCATTTCCTTGTCGATTTCCCATACTAGTATTTTGCCGACACAGGCCATAATTGTAAGAATTTTGTATGGGACAAGCAAGGCCAGGAGAAAAAGAAGTGAAAATCGAATAAAAAAGGTCTTCGTCAACGTCATCAATATCAACGACAAGGAAAGTGATGTTTGGTTATTTACTGACTGGGTAATGGGAGCACTCAAGAATGAAATATTTACATACCTACACACATTCTTTTTGGCAGTATGAGGAAAACACAAAACCTTTTCCTTTTGTGCGCTGTTCTTGTGTGTACACATTCATGCATGCCCTTGAAATTTTCCCTTTTGCCTACTATCTTATCTTGGCCTGTGGACGGTTTCGAGGAACACGGAAGGTGTTGTTAGGAAGGTTGAAGGTATGCGAGTAGTGCGACAAAAACCAAACAAACAAAATGTGCTGTTTCTGGTGTGATCCGCTATTTGTCAATATAGTTTACATAAATGTAATACTATGTGTTGTTTCAATTTGAAAGTGTGTCTACAACAGGAAGTATAAGTCTAGCTCAAAAACAAACGTGGTACAAAGTAGGTAGGTAAGGTACAGTTCACAATTCATACACACATATATTTTGTGTTCCATGAGTTCATACACCAAACCAACGGAGCCACACTTTTAACCAGCTGAGTGAGTAGATTTTGGTAGTGGAAAGAGTTGAAGTTTGTGACCTTGTCCCTGAATCCCACTTTTTTCATTGTGGACCCTTTTCATTTCCTTCCAGAGAGTAAAATGTACTGCCCTAGTAGGTATGTATGTGTGCCACTCACAAAACACCATGTGCTGTTCAACTACACTTTCATGTGTACCTTTTTTATTCAATGAATGGCCCAGTCAATAATTGCGTGCCAGTCAACGCCAACTTACATCACTTCCTATTTTAAGCTGCATAGCTTAACCTTTGCCATGAAACGTGAAGATAAAGAAGGCAAAGTACCTTTCCTCAGTATCGTGGAGGAGATGGCACGAAGCAGAGACAGAGGATCAGAACACATGTCGTAGTAATATCTTTACAAGGAACCAGCAAAGGTCAATATCGTACCATTTCATATTAGTACATAATATATTTGCTATCGGTAAAAAATAAAACTGTTTTCTCCATCTATTTTATTTACAAAAAGCATGGCGCAATCAAAGAAAAGATGCATGTACAAAGCTAACTTTGAAAAACATCCGTCGCCCGTTATCGTTAGTGTCACATAAACAGAAAGAAAAAAATGTAATGAAAGGAGGATGTTATGTATGTTGTTTGTTTTGTGAGAACCATACCAAAAACAGAGGGAAAGGCTGTAGGTCAACAGCGTAAAAAGTGATATCGCTTGTCAATTTCTGTTCAACGCTTTTTAGTAGCATGGCTAATTACTACGATGAATGACTGATAACAAGAATGTATAGTTATAAAGAAGCTAAATGCTTAGCGTATAGACTATGATAAAGCCAAAGCCATGACTTTTAGCGTGAAGCAAGCAATACTTATGTTTAGCACAAGTTAATTAAATATGTTCAAAAGTAATATTTTTAGAATTTGGGGAATCGATAATAACAAGTTTTTTCTGCATCTGTTCCCCCTTCTCTTTTTTAATATTGCCCATGCATGTTTGATTCGTTTTCCAATTTCATCTAAAATGTTATGGAACCTGGTAGGAACGTCAGGTATTTTTCTAATTTCTGTTCGGGTTTCTTTTGATCATGATGAAAATTAACAATGTCTCTCTCTCTCGCTCTCATCAACTCATCCATCTTTTTATCAGCATAATATGTCTCGAGTTGATTCCAGGAATCAGTCGATAGTGGAGTCGTCAAAAAATGATAAGTCTGTTGGAAAAAATAAATAAATCCACCTCTATAATCCTGAGAAGATCCTACCCTACCATCTTCAATCTTTTTCTCCAGATAAGGTCACGTACAAAATGTTCCCATATGGCGAGTATTTGGTCCATGTTATGTATTCACTCTAATTTATCTACAAATCTGACAGGATGAGATAGATGACGGATTATACACAGATTTTCTTCGTGTCTTTTGAACGATCATTTTTATAGAAATAATATTTGCCCATGATGGCGATTACTTTTGACGATATGCATAGATAGGTATATGCCTGTGTACCAAGTAAATATGTACATATAAAAAAGCGAGCACTATAGATAGTGAATTGAGGCATACGATCACTAATCACATCTTAACTACTTGAATCTTCAATGAATCGTCGTGCGTATGAAGTACTTAAAGATGTTTTATATAAGCATTTTACTTTCTAAATTTAGAATGATGGAAGGACATGTTCGTTATGATCTCTTTGATGTTCGCATGCTTGAAATCCTCTTCATTTTCTGTTGGAAATAACATTTTTACTTACGCCTCTGCACATTTTTTGCTCTCTTTCTCTCTCTCTCACTCCTTCATCCTTTCATTCCATCTAATGGCATTATAATTGGATCGCATGTTGATTGAAAGCTGTGACACTGCTTGGAGCAGTAATAATACTATAATGTAATTGATTAGTTGAAATATATTCGCACAAAAGAGAGGAAGCATTCAGGTGAAAAGGAATATTAAACACAGGTGTGGTGAGTGTTGTGTGGGGCATGGCACAGAGTTGATTTGATAGTTGATGGTGTGTAGGCAGGCGGAATTGACGGTAATGTCATGATCTCTGATGCTTTATGCTTTTAGCGCGTCAGTAAATAATTTTTTCAGTTATATAGCTTCCTTTCACCTTGCTTCATTTATAAGAATTCAACTCAGTTTCATAATCAAATTTGCTGAATGAGAACATTAGCAGATGTTGTCTAAAGAAGCACATCATTTTCTGAAAAGTCATTACTTCTGGCGACCTAATCATAAAGAAGCATTAGGAGACTAAATGGAAGCTAAAAATAAAAAACCAGCAAGAAAATTGAATTGAACAACAATACAGTAAATTTTCCTCCTTTGACATTTAAGATTATTGCGAATGACACTCGTATAATGGAAATGGATAAAACATTGTGGTAAAAGCATTAAAAATAATGCAAAACGACGAAGGCAAACATGTGTAGAGTTTTATACTAAAACGCTCATTTAAACTTTTTTAAATATATTTATCTGATTTTCTTATGCAGTGACATGAAAAAATAGAAAAAACGGAGAAAAGATGTTGATTCCTTCGTTAAAAGTTGTTGGGTTGCTTAATAGGCAGTAGTGCCTATACCACCGTAGATATTATATATTTTACTTATAGGCTTAGATAAGTATTAAAATTTTCCAGCCAGGAAAAAAATGTAAAATGAGGATCCGGGGGACTATGCAAAAATTGTGTACGCAAAACACGGTACTGAAACCAGTCCCACAAAAAACCTGCCTGAGAATATAGTTGTTTGTGTTAGTGTAGTAGTAACCCAAGTACATACAAGACTGACTAGCTCTACTCGTTTTGAGATGACGCTAAAAAAATCTTTATGAATATTGAATGCAGATAGTAGTCAAGCTGGAATGAAATGCAATGTATGTACCTCTCTGTACTTATCTATAACCATAAAAAGTATCGTATTATGTATTTCTCTAATCTTTCTTTATCATAATTTTTTACAATAATTAGCAAGCCGTACCTAAAGATGCGGATGCTGTAGATTTTTATCGACTTCTTTACCAAACTTTATAGCCATAGTCATTGCGTCATTAAAATAAACTGGATCATGAGAATATATTTTATATACACTTATGCGAGTACGATAAAAATGTCTTTTTAATTAAAGCAAAAAGCTTCTGTACGGGTCATTGGAGCAAAACCATCAGATTCACGTGCTAAATACTCCACTGTCCTTGAGTGAGAACTTTGGAGACAATAAAAGTTGGAATCAAGTTATGAAAGTTTTTGAAGGCGGGACAGTTCCGTTGTTTTCATATTTTCTCTTGCGCCGTGTTTCGTTTAATATGGCAATAATGAAAATTATGACATGTTGATTTAAGTGTGCTGATACGATGTGTAAATGATTACTGGATGAGTCATGAAAGCCTCATTTCAATCAAACGACAACTGTGAAATATAATATGGATGGGCAGAGATTCACTTGAAAATGATCAGGCCATGTATGAATCATCAAATTGAAAGGGAAATTGTACTGTAACTGTGAGGCTTTCTCTGTTATTGACCAACCGTCACAGTTCACAACAGTCGTTTCCACAAAATGATACAGAGAAAGGAAGCACGAGAAAAATGTTAAAGACAACAATATAATGTAGAGATTGGTCAGTTTTGGTTAAGTACAGTATCAGCTAACGGATACATTCCACAGTATTTATTTGCTGGCTTTCCTTAATCGATGATATAGTTACACACATTGGTTTTGTGGATCACAGCATGTCAGAAAGGAAACGGCATTGATTATTGACTTGTTATCAGGAAATGTGCAAAACGTGCAAAAATAAGCTGATTGCAGGAAAGCCATAATCGCATCAAACGTATCTAGGTTAGGTACGAAAATATATTTATGTATTTATGCAGACTTTATTATGAATGTAGCCATTATCCTTTTGGCCTGACACTCTAGGGTCCAAAATCTGCTAAGAAAAGTTTTCCATAAGCAGCTTTCAAACAAAATTCTAATCTCTCAAAAACATGTTAATATATTTATTTTTTCAAAGATGACTTTTTAGTACTTAAATTATGAACCATTTTAATTAAATTATTTGTATTGCTGGTCTCCTCTCTATTTGACATTCAGGATGGAAATTATGCGTCCTGTTGAATAAACAAAGTTATCTCTTTTTATGTGTCTTCAGTTTCAACAGAGAGATAAGAGGAGAATAAATATGTTGTTAAGTTCTGTATCAGCTTCCTTCATTTTCTTTTTAACCATTCTGCCTTGGTTTCATTTTCAGTCTTTCTTTGTCTTTGTCTGTCTGTGACAAAATGAAGCTTTTCTTTGTCCATGAACTGCAGTTTAGAATTACAGCTTAAAAATAACTTTTTTTACGATACGAATAGTCAGACAAAGACTGGTACACAAAATTCTGTGCTCATTCGTATGCACAATAACATTTTTAAGGTATTTTTAACGACATGTCTGGTAAACATGGTCAATCCTCCCACTTTCCCAATAATCCTTCTACCACCCCCGCTTCGCTCGACAAAAAGTCTTGTTATTTTCGTTGTTCATCATGCAGTGATGTACCTATATGAACGACTTTGTCAAAGCGCAGTCCCGCTGTTCTTTGGCAAGTTAAACCTTCATACTGTTTTATAAAGCGATATAGCGGAGAGAATTGTCAGACCGAACTGAATGTAATGCCTTTGTTTTTTTCTAATCTTACAACTTATTAGGCGTATATCCTATGTCATCTTTGCTGCCTTAAACTTAGTCAATTTTGTAAATAAATGGGCAATACACGAAACAATCCACTTCTTTAAAAGTCATTGTCATAATCTTAATAAATGAAATAATATAGAAGCATCCCTTGTTTAATTTAAGATGCTGCTTTTTGTTTAGTCAAAATATCAGTGTAATTCAAGGGAGATTTGTTGCAAGTCATGTCGTCTGGAGTCTGGTCTGCTTTGGTGTTGTTTGTAGAGTCGCATTCCCCTTTTTCTTCCTTCCAGCGCCTACCCAACTTATTCAAGAAAGACTCGCCTGTCTTTATATAAAAAGGTTAATCAATGCACTGCATTGTTGACTCCTGTTACTAGCCAGTCCAGCAGGCGTTGTCAAAAAAATGCTGATCATCTCGTAACAAGTGAAAATGACATTGAATTGAAAGATAACACGGAGATGAGATGATCGTGCATGCTACAACTTACATTGACCATCTATTTGAAATATGAAATGGTTTTTTTACTACTGACACTGCACATTTATAATGTAATATGCATGCATTCAATAAAAATCGAAAAGGCTCAAAACCAGTTGCATCCAATATAAAGCTGCGTATTTCAAATATGTGGGCCAGTCGTGTCAAGGTCTTTTTCCACTTGTTCTCCAACCACATTTTTCTCATCGTCATTATGATCAGCAGCAAGAGCAAAACAGCCAAAAAAAGTGTACATTGTACGCACAATATGTTGTGGGTAGTAAAAAGGAAAGGATCGCATCGTCATGAGAAGGGTAAAAAATATTTAAAAGCCCTACCCTTCTCCATCATCTTCTTCTCTTCCTTCTCATTTTTCTTCCTTCCCAACAACCCAAAGTAGTAAATGTCCTTGTAAGGAAAAGTGAAGCCCGTCGGAAAAAAACAGTGCTTTCGGGATCACAGTGCATTGTTACATTGTTGATGTAATAAAACAGCAGAGAAAAAAACTGGTGATGATCATCATCGTCATGAATGTTGTAGTAGTAGACAGCAGACTGTTGAAGGAAGGAAACAACAAGGAAAGGGATGGATGATCTTTACAATCTCACATTTTACCAAACATGTGTACAACGACGACCAGCAGTAGTAGTGCATTTGGATTTAATATCCTTTTATGCAGAGGTCAGATCCTTTTTTTGCTGCAAGGGATTTAGTAGGTGAAGACGAGCTACACTTTCTGTGTGGATGGACACTCACTCTCGGGAATATAAATCCCAAGAAGCTCATGTTGGTGCTCATAATCATAATGCATTTTAAAGTAGGTACATTCTGCATTTTTACTGCTACTACTACGCATAATATATTGTTTCACAAGTCTTTTAGCTTTGTTGTATGTATAACGTGTGGTGTTGTTTTTTCCCTTTCACACACACACACACACTCACTTTTAGCTCATCTTTTTTCATTTCCCTTGATTTTTCTACAAATATGGTCTCACATGTTAGCAGCCTGCGTCTTGATTACCAGCAGCGGCAGCAGCAGCGTGAGAGATCTCTAACTTTTTTCTATCCAATACAAAATGGTACATCCTAAAAGTAATCTCAATCTCAGTCATTTCACTTGTAATGTACCATCCAACAACTTGAGTGATCATCGCCAGTTTTAAACGAGTTGTGGTAGAAAACAAGACGGATTTAAAGGAAAAAAAGTTTCTCACTATATTATGCCACGTCTTTTTTGGTGGTGATTTAGATTTTCCTCTTGCAGGTTCCATAACATGGACATCGTCGGTAGTATAGTTATAGTTATAACTATAAGAGTATCGGTAGACCAGTCCAGTTGGTCATTTTAAGACTTGGTTGGTACTCCACTATGTCGTAAGTTGTGCCATCATCATCATCGTCTCGCATTGGGTACCCCAACTACAACCAACAAGGCATGTTATTGTGCCTATCTATTTCTCTTTCTCTCTCTGTCTGACGATAATAATTGCATTGCATTACATCAGCAGCTTAAGCAGCTACATCAAGAATTGGTTAAGAACAGACGTAAAATTTAGTAGGTACGTCTTACAAAACGACAAGAAGAGTTAAGAGTCGTCGTGTATGAAGCTAAGACGTCAGCAAGGAGCAACATCATCATCAGCAGAAGCAGCAAATCACATTATGACTTTTTTTACTTTTTCAGGGAAGAGCTCTTTTTTGGGTACATGCACATTTTTTACGATTAACATAACAATTTATAAAATCAGTAAGATTATTGCCTATATTCCATATTATACTGCCGTGGTGGCGGACACTCACTCAAAATAATCATATCATTATTAGGAAGATTTAGTAACAGTATATTATATATGCACCAAGTATTATATGAGTACTATAATATGCAATAGTAGTATATATTTGTTATTTACTTTATATTAATAATCATACGACTTACTACTTGACTTGACTGTCCGCCTATTAAAGTGTGTGCCCTAACTCTGTACTCTGTACACTTTATAGCAAAAAGGCAAACTGTTTGATGCTTATCTTGTTGTTATTGCTGCGGCGTGGATGCATGATATTAAATGAGCGTTTGTTGCTGCATGTTTGCCGAGCTGTAAGAGAGAGAGAGAGAGAGAAACGAATATAAAAAAGTTGGTTTGGTTTGTTGATGATCGTTTTTGTGTGTTGTGATGTGAATGTAGTGTGCATGCATACTTGACTCCTTAAACTACTCGCTGAGAAAGAGCTCTTCGGCCAACATCACATCACTTGACTTGATCACTGCTTTTGTTTCATTCCTTTGCTGAACTTGGTTTGGTTAAGTGTATTGGACTTGGATTGGACTTGCTGCTCCTGGCCTGGTGCTGTTTTGTTATTTCATAGTTGTCTCTCTCTTTTCTGATTCTGAGTGGAAGTGTGTTGTGTGTGGTGGTGTGTGTGGACCGACAGTGGTTTGATGTTGATCAAAAGAAGATTTTTGTTTTTTAAATCGTTTGTATGCTCTGCCACTACTATTGATAGTGCAGCAAAGCAAAGCAAACAAAAAAGCTTTACAGCAGAGAGCTCGCTCGCGTTTCAACTAAACGTGGAATATTATTAAACGAGCGCTAATACAAGGCTTAGTCGTCAGTCGCTCTTTCTGAATATCTGAGTGATTATGTGAGACGCTCTATGAAAAATCACGGCCAGAGCTCAATCCAGTGTTGATTGTGACTTGAACTTGTTTTTTTGTGCTGTGCATAAAAAAGGACGATCTTGGCGGAAAATATCCCATTACACGTAATACGCATAAAAATTACTTTGATGAGAGAGGCAGAAAGCCATTGTATCACCCATTTTATTCGTAATATTATAACACACACTATCCACGCTGTTGAGTGTTAACTATATGCACGCGCGTTACAAAGTTGTGAAACAATATTATTTTATGGATTAAGTGCAGATTTTATTAATTCTATAAGTAGCACAAATACAAATCGAAAACCAAATAGTTCTGGACTTAATCTGATCGTATCATCATCATAATATAATAATCTCTGGATATTTAATAGACAGCTCCTTTGTGTTTGTATCCTGGGTGTGGGGATATCAGTGTGTTGCTGTCATAATAATTTCGACTACGTTTTGACTTTGACTTTAATAGTGACACTTTATTTTCATCATCCCATGGTATGCAAAAGTATTGTCGCAAGCCGATCAACTATATTTGCCTAACTGAAGTATATATTTTATCACTGCTTATAGACACCGATAAAAGAGTTGACGTAGATTGTCACCTTAGCTAAAGTGCTGCCATAAGTACATCATGATCCTCCAGAGAGGTTTATAGCATTTTTTTCCGGCTTTGATAAGCATAAAATACATTGGAGCCTATGAGTAAAGTAGACAGATCAGATCAGATTGCAATTTGAAAAAAATACCTTTCACTCTCACTCTCGTCTCTTGTACTTTTACGATACTTGTGTGGGGAATCATGAAAAGTCTGTTCTAACTTTGTTGTACAGCGAGAAGAGTGAAAAGAGGTGACTGACAGGCAGAGTGTTCCAAAAGGATTTTGACCAAAGCATCAGCTCCAAAACTTTACTTCCTCATCTTCTCCTCCTCATTCTATACAATCATCGTTACAACATGTCGGACCAAAGACAGTTCCGGAGATTTTGAGGATTTAGCAGGATTTTCATTTCACTTGTGCCGTCATCGTTCCTTGTGCACGCACTTTGTTCTCTGGAATGACTGAGTGAGTGTTAGGCTATCTTCTCTGAGCAGGGCTTCAAATGAAGAAGGGGCTCGTGACAGCCATTTCCTCTTAAATCGGAACTAGTGGTCGTTTTAAACTACAATTTACGTACTTCACTACTACATGACAGCTTAGTGTGGTGGTTGTGCAAATACGTACCTACGCGTATGAGACTTTTGTTATCTTCGTCATAGTCATAATGACATTGTGTCTACGACGCTACTGCCACTACTACTGCCGCTGCTTCTACGCACAACAGTATCTGCTATCTCCATTTCGGCGAGTCGCAACCACCACAACTACCGTGTAAAACTCATCGTTCGTCATTATCATCGTCACTTATTGTGTTTGTAGTAGAATTTGTAGCAGGAAACTAAACAAAAGATTGTGAGAGGCGAACAGTTTTTGTTTGGGGTTTGGTAGAGGCTATGCTATGGTTTTAAGGAAATTCCAGTATAATAAAATAGGGAATCACGACGGGATTGAAGAGGACAACGAGAACCAAGGGGTAAGATAGAATAAAAAAAATTATAATACGACATATTTACTCAAGTAAAGCTGTAGTGTTAACGCATTTTCTCTCTCGCATGAATCCTTCTTGTCAACTCGCATTATCGTGCTGCTGATAAAAATGCAAACAAAAAAGCGAAAAGGCTATATATGCGTATTTTTTAGGATTTTCATCGCTCGCTCGCATACGCCATGGCATGTGGCTTTTAGTTAAGAAGGATTTTGTGGATAAGATGATAGGATGCTGGGAAGTCACTCAGGCTCAGGGTAGGAGGGTCGATGAGAGTAGTAGAAAGTTGACAAAATGGTATGCGAAAGACATGAACTTTCTTTATCAACACGTTGTGTGCATTTTATCATATTGTTTCTTTTCAGATAAAAATACGTTTCATTTTCATATTTGCTCAAAATTCCTTTTCTATTTCCTTGTTTCTGGAAATACACGTTGTGCTTTGTTGAATGAGGTCACATCACATTTTATGTATAATCAAGAAGCAGAGGCAGAAAGACTGGCTCGAGTCGGATATTTAAATATTGTAGAGTTATTATCAGTAATCATATCCATTTACATTACATGATAAATTAGTAATAATAAACTGCTTTATCGTAAAAGGAAAAATGGTAAAAGGTCATATGCAGTCATCAACCTCAAATAGTTACAATCAAGCACACATTTTAATGGCAGATGAAAATATACCAATCATGCAGCGTTTTTTTTTTCTTCATAAAATATTGTACTGGCACAATGATACCCAACCAGGTTTGTATTTATAGTTGCTCAAGTTTTGTTACATTTTCCCGTATTTTTTCTGATATTTCCATTTCCGTGGAAGATCACCTTGTATATCTCAAGAGAGTATACATTGTTGCATCCGAGACGGCATGCAATGATTATGATTAGATATTATTATGCAATGTACCTAAACCCACACACCACATTTCTTAATCTTCAAGCATGCGACATGGATAATGTGCTTTGCTGACCATCGCGAAGATGACATTCGTTGTCTAAGATGGTAATCCAATTAACTGATACATTAGTTAATGAAATACGTGTATCCTTGAGTCGTACAATATCAGAAACTGTGACGAATGGCAAGGCAATGCATTTCATGCCGCGCTCAGGGTTTAATGGGCTTACCTATATGGCGTATTGATTAGTAGTACTCGAAGCAATATTAACAATTTTCCTCCCAAAATTCATGCTACCGCCTCTTGTAGCATGTCAAATTGTCGGTCTGGGTACTTACAAAAAAATAATTCCTTGACGTCAGTCAGGTCAATGCAAATATTAAAGAAAAAAGTTTCTCTGTTTAACTCGTCGTGACAAATAACAATTCGACAGTTCATTTGTTTTTAGATAAGTAAGGATGTAAAATATTATGATGATGATGTACCTATTTGGAAGCATACATTTCATATACACGGTAGTCACAAAAAAACTTTCTTTTCGACAATCACAAATTCTTAATTAGTACACGCTACTTTTACTAACAAACCGTGATCATAACATAACCCAAGCTTAACGTTCTTGTCAAGTGTGAATGCTGACTGTTGACAAATGACACGGACTGCATGCAGAGCATTGAAGAGGGGAAGAGGCACTTTTTCTATCGCGGCTGTTGCTGCAGTTCGGCAAAAGATCTAACACTAATACAAAATGTGCTCTCTTAATCACTTGCTAATTATATTGATGTTCTTGGCTGACTTTGTTAATTAAGTGACAATGAGGTTTAGTTGTTACCTGTTGCGAGCGAGAGCTTTTTCTAAGTTTGTTAATAAACACACTTTCAAAAGTCACACCGTCAGTCAGCCTCCAACAATTACAACCAACCGCAGGAGCATTTATGTGTTTGTAATCATTGTCGTCGTAAACCAAACAGAAATTTTCATTGCCTTTTTTTGTAGGCTGTAACAGAGAGACGCGTAAAAAGTAGCAAAGATTAAAGTATACATGCATATATCAATGGGCATATGTATGTACCAGTACCACTGATACATAGTACATGATACACAACAAGGAAAAACGAAAATGAACTTTCGTTTTTTACAGTAGCAGAAATAAGATTTCACGGGAAATAATTTACTACTTGATACGTGGCAGTAAAACAAACCGAATGTACTTTTTAACGAGGCAAAATCTTTCCCAATAACATTCAGTGCCATTTTTGCGTGGACAATTAAAAAGCATGGCACAAACTTTGACGCATATCTGCACTTAAAATCCCGTGACTGATCAAAGCAAAAAATTGTCATAATTTGCGAAAATAAAGTTTCTAAAATCACATTAATTTTATTGAAAGGTTGATGAAGGTGATTGATGATAATGTACTGCGATTAGCATATCTGGTAAACAGTTTTAAAATGAGCAGTAATCTAGCAAATCTGAAGAATTTGCAACTCATCAGATTCAATCTCCAACAACCTAGCACAACATTAAAACATTTAATTTGATGAAAAGGATAAAGTAACTACATTTCATCCAACCGCACGGCACTCCTGCGGCTCGTTTGTGCTTTGTCTTGTGAACACACTTTATTCCGTGCTCACAAAAGCATGAAACTTTTTTTTTTGTTGGTCTGTTAATAGGATAGAATTTCCCCGTTTGCAGGTAGTAGCTTGTCAGCAATTTTTTTCAGAAAATGTTTCCATCCATTTCAAGTCCAAGGCCATCACAACAACGCAACGTAAAGAAGAGATGAGAGTTTAGAATTACAAAAATATTGACGTAAAAAAGCAAAACACAGGCATTTTTTTACATGCAAGAACCTAAATAGAAATTAGTTGCTGTTAGTACTGCATGACATGCTACATTGTTGTGGATAAAAAAGAGATGACTAAAAAAGCGGAACAAAAATAGGATCCTCCATCGTTTACTCTCCTTCCTTAGAAGGAATTTTAAGGGTTGTTATATTTGTCTTGCTGTTGTGGTGGATGTCTTGTTGACGCCAATTGTGCTGCAGTCGTGGCATGGCATGAATATTGAATACGCAGTGGTTAGTGATAAGTATCATCATCGTCACTTCTTCGAGCGAGTATAGCAGTCAAAGTGAAAAGTAAAGGATTTTTTCTCACATTCACATTTTCATCGGCGTCGTCGTCGACGCCGTTTTTTGTTGTTTAGTGGGCCAGCAGGGCAGTAGTATTGTTTGGGTTTCGTTTTCCTTTTCATCATTATCATCATCTTCTTCTTCATACCTTTTCATTTTCCTTCCTTTTCCTTCTAGCATCATCGCTGACTCTATTTGTCTTTGTGTGGTAGTATATCCTCTCCTGTTGTTTATTGTACTATTAGGAAATTCGGTATTCATCTATTCATCATCATCAGCAGGTACGGCAATATTTAAGGTGCCTGCCTAAATTTCATCTCTACTTGATTCCGCTGAACATTACTTTGTATTGTATCACAGATACGTTGGTAGGTATGCGGGATTTTGATTTACATTTGCATGCACACACGCATAGCTTTTACATTTTTACTAATCAGCATTTATATATGCATGCATGCACTGGGTAAAAAACGTGACAATGATTAACTACAATGTAAAAGATGCAAGCGTGTAATCAGATAAAATACTCAGAGAGATACTTGCACTGCAGCAAGAAAGTATATTTTTATGCGTCTTTTATAGCCTTATATGCCAAAGAAAATGACTATCGCCTACTGTTATAACCCATCAGTCAGATAGATATAAATATTTCAGTTATTGGCTTATTTGGCGTACTTATTGGATACAATAAATATAAATAATATGTCTGCATAATATATCACCTTTTCACTTTCAAATACCACAATTCAAGTGTAGTATTAGTAGAACTTGTATTGAGTTTATTTCTATATTCGTATTAAGTCTTAATTTTTCAAGTACACGGGCTAGCATTTATGAATACAAAACTGATTTTATGTGTTTATAAGTAGAGAAAAGGGAGAAAAGAAGAAACCACCCCGTCAATAAATAAATACTACCTACCTACATGCATCTCTCTCTCAAAAAACTCATACAACCATAACCATAATCATCATTCATAGGAGAAATAGCATCATCAACAACAGGCATCTCAATGAGATTTTTTCCCCTCTTTCAGGTCAATATTATCGAAATTACAAGGATATAGTATTTTTTTGAAGATAAAGCTCTTATGTGAGCAGCAAAAGCAAAACAATTTTCCCATGTCATGATCAGAAATGATCATGTTCATTCATACATGCATGAGCCCTCACGTTGATTATATTTTTGTTCTTTTCAAGTTGTCCTATACGTTCGTCTTGTTTGAAATCTCATTTTCGTTGCCTGTTAACACAGCCTCTTGAAGTTAGAGGAAATATGTATACCACCGTGCATTCCTTTGAGAGTTTCAAACCTTAATTTGCATGAAATGCATGTCAACAGTGTAGAGAAAATGAATAAAATATCATTTGGCTCAGTCTTGTCATGGCCAACGATGATGAAGGTGGAATGGATTGTTGAGGCTGCTGTGCTGCCTGTATGCTGCAGGTGCAACAATACGTGGGAGTAAAAGTGTTTCAAAGATGATCTACGACACAAATGCACGCACCACACACAGACACAAAATTACAGATAAGCAAACTGGGAAACGGGGACCAGTTAAAAAAAACGTTACCATCGGCTTGATGAGGTGATGATGATGGCATTATTGTTAAGTAGAGGAAAGTATTTAGAAGAACGTGATATTGCATAAAAATACCTGGTCGGCAAATAGAAGGAAAAAACGCGTTGCATTACATTCTTCTTTTTATATTGCTTTTGGCTCTCTCCACATATTTTTTTCTTGTACAAGATGACGGTTGTTGAACATGCATCCTGCTTGCATTCTCTCTCTGTCTGTTTGATTCATTCTTATTATTACGCTGCACATTTCCTAATTTGTATTATTATTGAACCAAAAGCAGACCAGCAGACCACAAAAATGAATGAGTGACGAGACAAGAAGGGAAGTTATATATGATGCTACTATGAACGTAGTAATTTTCTGTGTATCTTCCTTGGCATTTAAAAATGCATTTTGTGTGAGTTTTTAAAAATTTTCATGGCCACACCACACCGCACACACTCTCTTGTATTCCACTCGTCGCGCATGAACATTTCATCAGCATCGTGTAATAATGCATACGAAGATGAAGAAGAAGAGGATGATGATGATGATAAATGTGACGGACCATGCACGTTCTCGCGATGATGATCATGCCAAGATTTTTGTTTGAGCGTAACCAACCAGTTTTTTTTTTTTGTTCCTCCCTCTCCGACTTCTTTTCCATGCCTCTGCGTATGCCACCAATTCATAAAACTAAAAACTGGATATTAAGTAGGGAAGTGAATAAGGATCTATGTATGCAGCAGTCTATACTTAGGCAATCTGCGTTGCACAAAGTCAGCGTATTATGGAGAACGCAAAAAATGCAAGATTGTCAAGTTTGAGTAGACAGACAGATACAGAGAATGTTATTATGGTTGTTGGCTATATTGAGAGACAAACAGACGTACCTACTTTTATCCCTCCAGCCACCAGAGAGAGACGGCTCATTTTAAAAACCAAAACATTCCGTGTGCATAAATGAGCATACAAGTTAAACTAACGCTAGTTAGATTACTACATTACTCACTGTTAACGCCAATGTAATTCATCTCTCATCATTATCATTTACACCGAGCAAAAGAGCAGCTCTTGTTGAGTGAGCGTGGTGGTTTCCTTTTTTTCTCGTCTTCAACAATGTTTCACTATTCCTTCATCTTTTCGAAATATAAGACTGAAAAAAACCTCCGTTGGATTTCTTGGCTAAAGTTGGCATTACATTACATTGCATTGTGACATTTGGCTGCTTCTGTATGTCTTAAAACAAGAAGCTGTCTTGCAGTTTTTTCTCCTAATCTTGCTTTTTCTTTTTTATGTTTGAGATTTGTTCATGGTATCTAATGATGTGCAATTCGAGTCATTATTCTCTGTCACATTTTTAATGAATGGTAATTCATATGAATTAACGGTGCTGGTTGTGGCAGGATCGCATTTAGTGTCATCATCTCATCCTCATGAAATTATGCTGATGAGATGAACAGTAAGTGTGAGTGGTTACGTGCATATCCGACGAGTGTACATGCACGTTTGCACGTATGAGTTTTGTAATTCGATCGAGCGACAGTGTAGGTACATATATGACTGAAACCTGATATTTATTTGATTAAAATGGAAGGAAATAAAAATGACAGATTAGATGACATTTTAAAAGTATGTGCAGAGGATTCCTTTATTTAGCAGCTCAGTAGTTAACAAAATTTTTGAAAATTGATTCATATTCTTGTCATGAGTCGATTGTCGCGTGCAGAACCAAATACATAGGTTTAAAGATGAAATGTAAAAATGGGCAGTTATATGAAATAATATGAAAGCAGGCAAAAAATAAATAAACAAAAACGTACAACCAACAACTTATTAGGATCTACTTCCCTTCTTCCTTCTCAATGCACGTCAGATTATATAGAGAGATGATTGATAGTGCACAACATGTATTAGGAATACCCATTAGTTAGTTGCTGGAAAAATTATGACACACGACGAATGGCAAGGAAAATCTTTAGTCAGCTATGTCGGGGCTATATGATACCTTGTTAGTTTTAAAGGTTTGAAGCAAATACAAGTTACCGTCACTTAACAAACAGTACACGCTTACTTCTTAGCTGAAATATTCAAGCTATGTTGGCTAAGGCTAATACAAATAAGCTGACATGAGATTTTATAAAATGACGAGTAATAGCGCAATAATATATATACATTGCTTTGTGATAACAATAAACGCCAAAAATAGACAACTCATTTCTGAGAATCCTGAGAGGCTGCACAGTTTTTAAGCTGCGTTGTCTCTCGGAGGAAAGGGATTCACTTGAGTAAAAATGCATGTCGTAAAAAAGATAATGCGTAAAAGACGAGCGAGTAATTACCATTAAACTTTAGCGCTTTTGTGTGTATACACACATTAAAGGTATTACTCTCCAGCTCCAAGGCAGATTCCAAAAGACAACTGGCTCCACGTATGCACAAGTCGAATAGTATGTAAGATTAAGATTGACGAGATTCTAGTATTCCAGTTATTATAGGATTGCAAAATAATCTAGAAATAAACTAATTGTGTTGTATTGCCCCAATCGGTACTTTTTGTTCCATGAAAACGTGATCTGAAGTTAATAATATCCGGATATCCGGTAGGATTTTATTTATTGAATACAAACGGCACAATACGACTGATATCGTATGATATTGGAAATTGGAAAGTATGTAAATTAACATTTTAGAAACTGGATTACAAAATTCAAATCGTATCTAATTATACGACCGTGTTCCATTCCATATACATGCCTGAGTTTTCTAAGACGAACTGGTGATCTCCACATTCATTCACAAAAACGCAAAAGCCTACTCATTGATGGTTCATTTCATCTATTCATGTTGATAGATAGCCAGGAAAATCATTTTTCATCTAGTAAGCTGTAAACTGTGGAATAAATGTGCATGTGTACATTTTTGTGTTTGTCAGTTTAGTTTCAAAGTTTCAATCGATCTAACAGCTTCCGTATTTTTTCTTTTTCCAGAATTTCAGAAAATCTACCAAAATGTTTCGAGAACAAGTAACGACAGTTTGTAACTGGTTTGACCGCTGGTCACCCTGCGAGCAGACAGTGGCGATGGTAGCCATGCTCAGAAGGCTTCAGCCGACTCAGGCTCGTTTCCTTACTTCCGTTCTCAACAGACAAATCGCCGATTGCACAGACCTTAGAAGAACTGAAATATTAGCCAATGACCCAAGTAAGAATATTATTTAATCGCTAATGCTAACGTTATAAATGTGCAGATATTTTGTACGTCTGATTTTGATTTTAACTTTGATTCTTGCTTATTTTTCCAGATTTCGTGGCATCCCTCAATAACACAGAATCCAAAGAATCCCTGATGCGAGATCTCCTCACGCATTTACCACTGCTCAATCCCAAAAATTCAGAAGTGAAGGGTATCTACCTGGCGCTTATCCCGAAAGTACTTAAATACGTATTGGACCATTGCACATTGGTTGAGGAAGCTCGCCAGCTACTCTCCTACAGTTTGATTCACCCTGCATTTACAACAGAGGATCGGGGCCTGTTTTCGACTTGGCTCCAACAGTTTGACCAGTTGAACACAACCCTGTCCAGTGGAGGAAGTGGTTGTACAGGTTCCAGTGGCGACCAGGCTCTCCCCGGCACAAGTGGTAGCTCACATTACCCCACGAGTGGGGGAAGTCCGCCATCCAATGAGTTGTGGCAACAGCAACAAGGCAGTTTGTCAGGATCTCCGGGAAACTATGGTACAAATTATCAGCGCATCCGTCGCAGTAATAGTCTGACGCCTCCTGTGCTCCATTCGGATGCTTGGACTTCACAGGTGGGTGGTGGTTATATGATGACGGATATGATTTAATTATTTAAGGATGCAGTGAAATGAGAGCAGTTTTAAATTATGAATAATTTGCTATGCTATGTAGGAGGAACTGTGTGCACCAAAGCCGAGGAGCTTGTCTCTTTCCTCCGAAGTTAGTCCCCAGAGCTCTCTAGCTTCCTCCGGGTCTGGAAGTGAAACCCATTTGGACGATCCAAGGCCAACATTTACGAGCCCCGGGATGAAAGGTAAATAATAAATCACGTTAATTACAGGTTATTTTTAAAGTAATTGCTGAATCATTTATTTCCATCGCAAGGTAAATACATAGAATCGGTTTTTTATACATAACAAGTCCATATTTTTGTACACATAAAAGTTGGAGTGTAAAAATGCATGAGTCGAGTTAGTCAATAATTTAATCCCCACCACCACTTGATGCAGTACCCCCAAATATAGCAACTTTGACTTCATCATAAAGAATCAGTACCAAAGCACCTCCAGTTCCTCGGAGAATGTTAGAGAAAGCCCCCTTGAAGAAGGCACGGGATCCTTCCTCGGCAGCAACCTTGCGCCAACAGTCAATTGTGCTCTTGTAACGACGTTCTGCAACAGGCAAACCAGACTGCATCATCATACGCCTTCGTACAGTGTCAAATGGATAAGACACTATTCCAGACACGGTGGTAACGCATTGCGCGATCAAGAATGATATTATCAATGGAGTGTTCTTGGGATCCGGCAGCATTCCTTTAGCGGTGTCGTAGAAGCCAAAGTAACAAGCTCGATAGATGATGATTCCTTGAACGGACACGCCAAAACCACGGTACAGTCCAAACAGGCCATCAGACTTGAACGTCTTTCCAATGCAGTCAAATAAGCCAGTGTACTGACGACCAGTACCAGTGCCACCTTTTCCCCCCTTTCCTCCTCCAATGTCAGCGGCAAGACGCGTTCGGGCATAATCCAGGGGATAAACGAAGCACAGCGAAGAAGCACCGGCAGCGCCTCCCGAAGCCAAGTTTCCAACAAAGTAACGCCAAAATTGAGTCTTCTTGTCAATGCCTTTCAAGAACAATGCCTTGAATTTGTCCTAAAAGTAAACAAAACTTGGTAAACCAAAATGCCCGCACTATAAATCATATAACATTATGGAAGCTACTGTTGTAATAATTTACCTTGAAAGCAAAGTTCAAAGCCTGAGTTGGAAAGTACCGGATGACGTTGGCAGTGTTACCTCTCCAGAAGCTGAGGAACCCTTGCTCCTTGGGAATCCGCACGAAGCAATCTATCATGCCCTTGTACTGCTTCTCCTTCGCAATTTGCTTGCTCACCGCTTGAACCTGAAGGAGCAACTTGACACGCTCAATTGGAGCCACAGCTGTTTTCGATACCGCAGCAGATATCCCACCAGCTATGAAGTCCTTCATAAACGCCTCCCAATCAAACGCAGCGTTCGCCATCTTGACTGATTATCTAGAACAGCAACAACAACAAATCCATCAATTAATTCCTTCTATGCCACTAAACGCATCAACAACTTAACTGTCCAAATTCCAAGGTTCATAATCATGACACTCATAACACCTCGTAGACCTGAAGATTTATTACCCAACAACTATAAAATTAAGCAGTCTTTATTTAACCTTCAACCTTTACCTCTAATCTCCAATTCAAGTATAAAATCAATAAGAGAATGCTTTCCCGGATGTCAAACTGGTAGTAGGCAGAGAGATACCTAATTATAATTACAAATTAACACGTTTTTAAAGCTTTTTATGCTCTTGACTTTACGCCAACATTCACGCAAGAAAAGAAAGTAAAACGGCAGAAAGAAAAGGACATCAAGTTTTTGGTTGCATGCATCCAAAATTCCCAAGCTTGTCAACTCACTTACTTTGTAGTGCACTGTGCAAATTTTGTTGCTCTGCCGAGCTGGAACGTGCTGAGCGGCGTGAAGTCTTTTACGTGGGCACTATGAGACAGGCCTGTCTTACTTGATGGGTGGCTGAACAAAGGAATCACTTCCTCTGCCGAAAAATGTAAAAGTGGCTTACAAAAGTTGGCGTCGTCCGAAACGAAGTGTTTTTAAAGCTCGCCTTCGATTTCCGTTTTTAACGACTGCATATTAGCATTTTGCATTATTACCGAAGTTTAAAAGCATTTTAATAGCGGCATGGAAAAAGTTTCCATGACTTGTCACATAATATGAAGCTGACCAAAATGGTATGATTGTACATAATGGCGATATGCACTATGCATCATGATGATTCTTTGAATTTGTTAGTGCCCAGTGGCCTGTTGGGTTACTGTCAACTGAAATGAGTGACTTCATGTTCTGCTTTTTTATGTTCGCAGATGTTCCAACCTGGTTGAAAAGTCTCCGTCTTCACAAGTACTCCTTCCTGTTCGCTCATCTTACCTTTGAAGAGATGCTCACATTGTCAGAGGAAGGTTTGGAGTCACAAGGTGTGACGAAGGGTGCTCGCCATAAAATTGTCCTCTCGATTGGCAAGTTACGGGACAGGGTCAATCAGTTGAAACAGCTGTCAGATCAAATGACACGAGATAAGGACTCTCTACGAAATGCGTTGACAGAACTCAAGTGGATGCTCACAACTCCAATTAAACCTCCATTTGCTACTAACAATACAACTGCTACAACAACAGGAGATGCTGACGAGACAGGCTCTAACTCGGGGAAAAGTGGTGGTGGTGGAGGCGAGGGTAATAGCGGTGGAACAACTGGAGCTGGAACTTCTTCTTCAGGATCATCCACTGTGGGTCCTATTGGAAGCAATCGCCCTCAAGCATCAAATACCACTTCAGATGAACAGGGAGTGGTGGTGGAAGCGGCACGAACAATGGCAACTCCAAGGCGGATACGGAACTGACAACTTGGATTGTACACGTGATTGGGAAAGCTTGTGAGCTCAATCCAGACTCAGAGTGTGAGGCATTGCTTGTCTCCATTTTGGACAGGTGTCTGATCCACGAAGCATTTACTGATAAGCAGAAACGTGTCATGACTTTGTGGAGACAGCAGCATGCCACCGTCCGACGTAATTCCGTTGGGCATCCTCACTTTCATGGGCATGGTCATCATCACAGAGGCACAGGTAGTCCAGCGGGAAGTCTTAATGGTAGCTCAAAACATGGAAGTGGAAGTGGGGGCGCTGGACGGCATTTCAGTCCCCGAGTTCTCAACATCAACAATCAGATTGGGAATTCATCCCTTACGTCCATTCATTCTCCATGGGGTGCGCCAGGAAACTCCATTCATGCCATGTTTATGGCAAAACGACCAAGTTTGCAAGATCAAATTTTAGAGGTAGGTTTAATGCAATGTACCATTTAAGTGGTTATGTGAAAGGATTTTGGTTTTAGATGGATAATCAATGGCCTTTTCCACTTGTTTTTTTAGTCTGCACGATCTCACTTGGCAGTACAGCGAACAAAATCTGCTCCATTACCCAACTTTCTCGCTCAAGGGCTCTCCACGTCTCCTCCAATTACCCAATTCGATACTTTGAATCCTCTTGTTGGAGGAACTGCTGCTGCTGACTTTATTGGACTCAACTTTCCCGATTCAGTTTCATCACTCGGCCTTGGCCATGATGCCTTAGGTTCTGGCATGGGCCATGAACATGGGTTATCAGGTATTGGAGGTGTTGATACTTCAGCATTTAATCAGGGTCAACCCGGTGGCGCTCCCGGTGGTTCAACAATGTCCGCCTTGGATATCACTTCCAGGTTGGAGTCCCTCTGTCTGAGCATGACTGAAGCAGCTCTTGGACTATCCTGCACTAACTACTAAATTGACAAAATCAACTACAGAGTAGTATTAACTAAACATTACAATAAGCACTGGTCAGTTGAGTGAATCATTCACTCTAAAAAACGAGCCCCTTCTCTACACGAGAAATGTAATTTTGTAAAGATGGAGAAAGTATTTAAAAGTATTTTTTTCTTTGTAGATATATACATCAACCTACACCCACACTTTAGTTTCCCTCTCTGCTGCGTATTCTTAAAAATATGTGTCTAATTTCTATTATATATATATATATCATGTTACCGACTATTCTGAGAGGTGTATGTAAAATATTTACACAGGAATGAATTTCTGTAAACGAGGCTACTAATGCTGTGCATAATCTAAGAAAAACAAATTATTATGAAAAGCTGCGAGAGGAAGGTTGATAATGATGAGGGTTACAAGACTTGGAATTTGGCAAGGCTGATCATTATGATGTACCACTACATTACATAATATAACTATTATTATTATTATTTAATCCAAAAATATTATCGTTTATATTTCAACTAGACCATGCTGTAGAAATTATAGTACTATATGCTAAATTAGAAAGCAAGATTTAATTAATATTGTGTAAAATAATAAAATGTTAGCAGGCACACATTTCTGGTCGATATTGTCAATCACACTTCTCATTTTCTTTTTGCGAAAGAAAAGGAAGCAAACAATAATATGCCATGTCACAAGATAAGATGCTGGTGGAAATAAAGCTGGTACGTGTAAAGAAAGTTGTATAAATTTATGTGTATGTAAAGCTGTGAGACTGACGAGAAAGATTATGAATGGATATTACTATAAATCCCTTTAGTTTAAACAACACAAGATGAATTGTTTATTATAGTTAACATGTAACTAAACCAAAAATATTATACCGGAAGCAGACTAGAAAAACGATAATCCATTCTCAATATTTGTGTACATAAATGTATATACGAAAGTGGATAACAGACGATATGTTTTCATCACTGTCACCTGTCATGTTAAAAGTGACAAAGACGTTATGTACATCAGAATACGATCCGAAAAAATATCTCCTGCGAAATTTAATCCAGTTAGGAAAATGTAGAGGAGGGAAAGCGAATAACGAAAAGATATCTTCCTTTGAAAATCAAAATACTATCATAATGATTAACTGTTCGTCGGATTTATAACAAGTGTCATAAATATGCTGGATACAATGAGAAATGACTGACGTCGACAAATGTGGATCTGGATTATCCATGTTTTGTTACTGTATTTAAACTAATAAAGGTAAATTATTAGTTACACTCCATCGTTCATCGCGTTACGCTTTTTAATGGGCGCAAGGCGTTCCAATTTCAAATATTGAAGCGCTGGCAGTTTTGTCGACATTTACATGTTTTCGAGTTGATTCATTTCGCGTCTCGTTCATTTTTCTCTCGTTTAACTGATATATGTTCTCAAAAAAGCAAAAATTAGTGTTTTTAATAAATCTTCTTTTTTCCACTTAACAAAGGAAAACTAACCAATATAATTATTATAATTACTTGTATGATTACAAATAGGAAGTTATACTGAAGATTTATTATTATCATATTATGCATACGTATATTATATAATATGTATCTTTCGAGAGTTTTTCATGCGTTCGTTTAAAATATTATAATGCGTTGACTCAGCGAGAAAACGTCCATTAATTATATTTATCGGAATTACTAGAAAATCGGAATTTTAACGTGTATTTATTATTATGTAACGTAGATCGTTCTTCCGCGCAACTTTTTTGCTTTCATCAATCACCAAAAAACATTTACTGTTAATTAATTACCTTTACGTGTTAACAAAAAAACAATGAAATGCTATTAAAACATTTTATCCCCCCCGCTCGTCGAAAGTTGTCTACTGGAGTAGAAAAATAAAATGTTATTTATGAATAATTTACCCTTTGCCTATTAAAAAAAGATTTTAACTAATAATTTGTTGTCAAATTCTGCTCGTGTATGTGTTCAGAGTCCAGAAAGGAGGACAGATCAGAAAAGAAACTTTATACATAATATACAATACAACATCATCCAACACAAAGGAATAAATAAAAAAACTTGATTGTAAATAGCAAAAATTGATATAATGATGAACGTGTGTGCAATATCTACTGTTTTAGAATTGATTGTTATGCATGCGGTATATTGTTCGTTGAAAGAAAGAATTGATTTCCGGTAACATGCTAACAGTGGTAGAAAATATGTTGAAAATAAGGCTATAAAGTGAACTTGTGGTGTGCTAGATCATAAATTTCTGGTAAATAATAGACGTGTAAGTTGCATATGAATATAGTTTAAGGGATGAAAAGAGTTAAAGCAAAGGTGTATTATATCTAAATAATAATATATAAAGTATATTAAAACTACTTCGGTCTGTTCACGGAAAAAGGGATGCGTTTTCTGGGCAATAATGATTGATGCAAAAATGACGATTTGGTTGGTGATGTGTGTGATTTGAATTGAAAGGTAAACAAAATTGGATTTTTTGGCTGGATTTATTATATGTACGATATAGAAAGAATACGAGATATTTTCAGGAAGAAAAGGTGTGAAGGGTTTTAGAACTAAAACTTATTTAATCGCCTGCCTCTATACAAAAAAAACCATAAGTAAAGCTAGCTTCTCAATGTCTATCTTTCAAGAATGTGTATTTGTAGCCGAAGGAGAGGGGGAAAGGAGATCGAAATGTATGTATGACGATGTGTACGATAATATTTTACAATTGTGCATTGTTTTTGAAAACTGTTTCGAAAGAGAAAGGAAACTCTCCATTGTTGTAATCTTTACCTTTGGAATATAATGATTTCACACAGTAAGACTGAGCCATATATAAAATATTTAAAGAAAACAAAAAAATGCAGAGACGACAGAAAACTATTAATTATTCATAATAAACATATTATTATTATTATGTATTTACACAATTTACAAAGTGCACCAAACGAACAAAACAAATCTAGCAAAGCTATATATAGTTTGATTGTTTGGATTAAATAGTACAAGCACTTTTATCGTCATCTTCACAGAATGCAGTTTATTTCATGCAAGTCAGAGAAAACTGTAACAAAAAAGAGAGTTTACTTAAAACAAAAGAAAAATATTATCGTATAATATATTATAGTGCTCATCCCACATGATATTTGATGATGTTTGAGAAAAAAATAAAGTCGAAATATCATGCTTTTTTTGAAACTCTCACGATAATAATACGATATATGTAGCAGTATAACAATTCAGGAAAATGTAGGTAGAACTTTTTGTTGTTGTGTAATGTACTAAAAATAATATTGTGTAAGATTTTATGGTACAAAAAAGAGAAATACGAAACAGTTTTCATTTTTTCAAAATATGAAATCCACTCCAAAAAATGATAAGCACATGACTATTTGGTGTACGAGGATTTTTGTCCATATAATGTCCAGTTTTTATTTAGATAATCGGATTGTAAATATTTTTATACGTATGAGGAAATACTATAACATGAGTACTGTAACAGAAAAAAAAATTAATACAGAGGACAAAGTAGTTTTTGTGGTAGTGCCGAAAAAAGTAGACAAAAATGAAAAATTACAGTTAAAATTGGTTTAGTTGACGAATCTAATTTGCAGAATTTCTTTAGATTTTGGTTAGATACTAGAGTCTAGCTAGATAGTGTACTCTATTTAGGTCTAAAATGCAATCGAGAACGAGTGATTATATTAATGATGATATGGTATGACTGTGACTAATTAATGAATTAATTATTATTATTATTCTCTGCTACTGTGCTGTGTATGGTGATGTGATGATGATACATTATTATTTTTTTCAAAAAATGCTTGGCCGTCTTTGTCATTTCCTATCCATGCTACCTAATTATGATTTGAACGCAATTTATAACTTTTACTCATCTTGAGTGGAAAATTAACGGCAGATCTCTGTTTTTGTTAAAGCTGCTATTATTAATAGAGTTATATAGGAAATTGTTATATTGTGCTGAATGGAAGATATGTATGCGATATATGATATATCCCTTCAACAAATCATTTTCTTAGGAATAATTTATAATGTTACTCTTCAGCTCTCATGAAAACGTCGACGTTTTTCTGTTTTGGAACAATTTGAATTAGACTGATTTAATTTTTTGCAAGCTTTGTTATGAAACCAGTGAATTTACTGAGTAGATTTATATTATGTGTTGTTGCATTTCTTTGTATTCGAAAAGATGAGCATCATTCAATGTAATGGACTATTAATTATTATAATGTTCTAGTCTAGAACTCCGGTTACGAATACAGGCATTTATATACCTATGTAATGTTTTTTTATGTTTGAGATTCATACAGTAGCATAAAAATGAACTAGACATGTACTAAAATATTATATTTAAAATGATTTTGCAGAGAAACATTAAACCTAATTTCTATGCACTTGTCTTTGTTCGCGTTACGTTTGCTTCGGTTTAATGTTTGTTTCACCGAAATCAAGTTTGTAATGCGATTTATTTATAAAAAGTTTCCTGTATTGTAATTTTTACGTTTAGGACGAATATGTCGTCAACTTTATCTCGTCTGTATACATTTAATACACATTGTTATTACTCATATATGTTTTTGTTATACTACTTCTTTTTCTGAATAATTAATAAATATACGAATGAAAATAATAGAAAAATTGGCACCACTTTTATTGTACGAAAGTTACTAACATTCATTAATTTTATGAAACTCACTCTACACATTAATTCCCGTCCTTATCTTACATTGGAACTTCTATACACATGAAAAGAAAATGTCTCACTGAAACAATATTATGCAAATCACTGATTTCGAGACTTTTCCTCTGTATTAGCTTTCATCTGAATCTTCAGCTCCGTCGCTGTCTTCTGGGACAGGTTCTGGTTCTGCTGAGGATTTCTTCTTGGTCACTTTTGTAACAGTCACAGGGGGCTCTTTGCCTTTTGGCTTCAACAGCTTTCTCCAGTTATAGTCTGTTGTGTGCTGAGCAAACTGCCTTTCCAGTGTTTGTGCAATTGCCTCCAAGCCAGCATTAGTCTCTGTTGCATAAGAAATACAAGTGTACTCATTTGAGCATGTAAATCGGTTATCGCTAACATGTTCAGAGCAGTCCTATAATAATTTCTAAATTTTTTACTAACCATTTTGATAAGTGGTACTAAATATGCCTGACACGTAATTCTGAAGATTTTTATTAGCCAAAATATTAAATCTTCCCGCAAATCCCTCAACAGTTTTATCCAACTCTGGCATTTCCAACTTTGTCTTATCTTCCGTGTCCACAAATTGCTGAAGGTTCTTCAACTGACCAAAGTTGACAGTGTGAACCGGAAGCTCATCACTGGACTCCTCAGTAGACTCACTCGACTCATCCTCAGCCTCCATTTTCTTAAAGAGCGCCTCTCTTCGCGTCTGTTGCAAACGCTCCTGTTGCTTTTCAGTAAACTTTGACGCTTCCACAACAGCTCGCACACCTCCACCCCCAGTTTTAACGCTTTCATTGCCTGCAGACGCCTGCAAAGATTGGCTAATGCTTCCCGCAGAAATTCTCAACTGTGGCCAACGCTTCAACTGTCTTATCTGCCTCGCTTGCATTATCAGAGGAGTCAATGCGATTAGAAAGAGTAACCACTGGACTCCGTTAAGAATGCGACTGGACGAACCCATCATTCTTTGGATGTTGGTGCACATTGTCCCCAGTACTTGCAAGCATCCAAGATCAACATCCTTGGCAATCTGTAGTTTAGCCCTGTACTCCACCTGGTCCGTGGGAATTGAGTTTGTGCAATGAGGATTAAGGTTCCAAAGCGGAGTGCAGCAAGAAGGAGGAACTTTCATACTCTTGTTTGTGTAATCGGAAATCCCGTTAACCCCACAACAGTGGAAACCGAGTTGCATTCTGTCCATCACATTGGCAGCTTTATACGTTCTAACGTCTACTAACCGTCCGTTAGTGTCCTTCACTTGAATGGTTTGATAATAGTCGTCAACTAGTACACCGAGGAGTCGCTCCATCACTTTTATCATTTTAGGACAGCCATCGTTGTCGGAAATTTTTGCTGCCAGAATTCCCTCAGCTAACAACGAAATGATCATTCCAATTACATAGGCCAAGTGGATCTTTTGATCCGCAACATACACACCGACAAAGCCCACCACTTGTGAAACAAGCAGGGAAAATGTCGTTAGGTAGTACAGCATTTCGTAGATATCAAATGGAACGTTTTCGAGCCAGAACATATGACCTTGGTGGTGTAAGGAGGGCTCATTTCTTTTGAACAGATCGTAGTCGTAAGTTTTCTCCAGAGTGTGAATGAAACCGTCGCTTGCGTAGATGAAGCCAAATGTGACCCCGGTGCTGATAAAAATTATGAGGTTCACCACAAAGAAAATAGCGTCAGGGACGTGGGTATTTGGTTTCATTTTACGGGGACAGAGATCCTTCATTCCACCAAAGTAGTGCCAAGCATTGCTCAGTTTTCGATGTCGAAATCCAAGTAACAACCGTCTCTGTTTTTTGGTGTAGTCCCAGCCGACATTTGGCTGTACTTTCTTTTCATGTTTCACAAGAGCATCGTGAATCACTTGGACCTCTTTCCGAACTCCGTGGGCACCAGTGAAGGAGGATCGACGCAATCGGCGTCGGTGAATGTTTACGTCTGACGGGATCTGATCTCTTCTCACTGTTTTAAGCTTTAGTAAAAAAAATAATGAATGTGTGCCATTTACTTATCCAACTTGTTGTTTGCTCATGCATATTGATAACATGAAATTGTAGATTACTGTAAACCATACTCGCTTCAGTAGTTTTTGCACTGGTAGTTTGTATCTTTTAGAGCGATTGAGCTTCTCGTAATCATCGTCGTCTGATTCAATGGAAGGGACAGAACTTGCCAATTTCTTTTGTCGAAGCAAATGTCGAATTCTCCTGGATATATCCACACGTACATTTTTCTCCTGCTGCGTTAATGCCAGGAAAGTTCGCAGGCCCTTATTCTTATTCTCCGCAGAAGAAAACTTTTTGTCTGTAGGAATTCCTTTTACGGCCGGCTTTTGCTTGGGGATGGCAGTTTTACCAACTTTTGGCTCACTGATGGTTTTACCAGGGGTTTTGTTGCCTTGTTTATAGGGATTCTGGTGCTTGGGAGGTGGCACTTTTTTTGGCAACTCTGGGGTGGAGCGAGTTGCTTTCGCTTTTGCTGACGGTTTGCTATTCATCATGAGTATCGTTTCCTATGTTTTTTACACTTGTTTTCCGGAGATTGCTCTGATAAATAGCGTACGAAGCTCATTCATTTTATGAAATTATAGTTCTGTCAATTTCACATGCTGTGGGCTATCGGTATTTAATGTTGCAGCATGGGTATTATGAACGTGTAGAAATAAAAGTTACTATAAGGATCTAGCGTAAAAATGCAATCAGTTTAGCGTGCATATTTGTCCAGTCCAGATGATGAACTTGGATTTAAAACAGTAAAGAAGCGATAATTAGGAGGCATTGAAGATTTTTTGCAATAGATTTAATGAGCCTTCACAAAAGTGTATTTTATATTACATTATATGTTTGTTGCAAATCTAACCATATTTGAAACTCTGTATAGCCCTCTCAACCTCATCTTTCCTTAATTTGGGAAAATATTTGAATATGATGAGTTTCACTTCGTCATAACTTGAGTAATGCTTCACCTCTCGAGTAATGTCTGTACCAATGAGAACAGATACACCTCGCACGAGAATCCATGTTCGGTTACTGCCACAATTTGGTTCATCGACAAGGTTGCCAGTTTCATCCTCTTCAAAGTAGCGAAAAAGAAAGGGGCATTGGAGGAAAAGGGACCGCTCCACGTTGCTGTATATAAACGAAAATATTCTCTGGAAATATTCGAATGGTTGAGGTTCCAAAGTAAATTCAACCCGGACGTATTCCGTGCTAAGGTCGTCCTGAAAAATATACAAGTCTACTTTATTTTTGAACTCAAACAAAACAATAAAGTGTTGAATTCAACTGGACACATTTATTTCCCTTACAAATTCTCCTCCGAATAAGGCCCCATCCAACTGCATCCTGTAGTAAACAACCTTTTTATCTCCACCTTTTACGTATCTGTACCGGTATCCAGCCGCAGTTTGTGTATACGGCAATTTATGTAAGGGCACCGGCTCTTGGAATGGCAATCCAACGCCCATGTCTAAAATGTACTTTTCGGCTACTTCTGTGAACTCCACGAGACAAATAACATGATTGTCTGAAAGATGCCTGGGACCGTGCACATAACCGGAAACAAGATACGAGTTGAAGCCAAGAGTGTTCAGAAGCATATCGAGAAACCCATTCTGCGTAAGACAGGTCCCACCCAATCCATCCAACGCTGCATTTATTATTTCCAATTTCTCACACACTCGACGCTTTTCAGGAGGAACGGCTGACATTGAAACATTCTGGAATTGATTTCAAAGCAGAAAATTGAAACTGCGGTCACATCGCACCAGAAAAAAAAATTGCAATATAATTCCTACCTGAAAATACAAGTGATGTGCATAGTGAGGCACTAACAGTTTTAAAAACTCCAATTTATCACGTTCCAACACTTGCTTCCAATTTTTAAATTTAATGGTCTGTGCAAGAAACGTGTCTGCTTGTGTAATGGACAACATTTTAAATATTGCACTCCTGTGCGGTCCTGGTTCTTTGCACTTCTGACCAATAAAAAAATTTCTAAAATTTTGTGAATAAATTGAAATGCATATGTATATGAAGGTATTAAGGTATATCTTATCAATCTCATGTGATGCACGGATTGAGCAGTTCAATGCAAAAGAGATCTATCACAATATCCAAATGCTTTTAGCATATTATGAGTGAGTAACGTAACCACAATGATACAAACAGCGTAATTATCGTCTCTGTTTTTCGTTTCGATATGACCTTGCCATCGCGAATAACGGTACGAAACTACAATTGCAAAACCTATAATGCTCACAACATTGAGCATTGCTTTTGTAATGAACTGTGCGTCTTGCCTTTATTGCTATACATTTTACAATGTTTTACAGCTTGCCATTTCCGAAAGAAATTTTTGCTGATTTCATAACTACATCACATTTAATGGCAGGAGGAAAATGCATTCCAAGCAATTATTATTATCTGTAGTGTGATTTTTAATGGGTTTCTCCTCCTGGAATGATCCATTTCCATTATCTTAACACACCGTCCACATCTGCTGAGTGAGGCGATTGTGGTTCTCACCATAATCAGTAGCGACAAATTACCATTATTATTAACAACTGTGTCCTTCATGCCTCAAATCTTTAACATTTCTGATTCTATGCAACCATCAAAGCCAAAGCGTTTTGATTTTTTAAAAGAATGCGTTAGAAATGAACTGGAAAACTTCCAATCACTTTGATATCGAACATGACATAAAACGCCATTATGAAGGAACGCTTTCTTTGAGAAAAAATCCATATTCCGATGAAAAATTGTTTCAGTAGAATAAGGGCAAATATGACAAAAACGATGAGGATCATACAAGTTATAACTCTTCTTCTCTACTCGCTTCGTCACGCTGACGCTTTTGCCTTCCACAAACACCGACAAGGTGACTTTTCAGCCCGATGGAAGTTTAGCGATAAGACAATTTATGATGGAAACAGTATGGATGAACTACTTGCATTGTGTCCAAAGGGATGTGGAGGGTCGTGCACTGAATTTCCTGTACATGGTTCCAATGTTTCAACTATGCCATGTGATGCGAATGACATAGTAGTTCTTCGAGCAGCCCAGGAGCTGGCTCAGGGGTGGAAGGATATCATGAAGATTGACCCCACAGAGATCATTGCGCACAGTATCGTGCTTTTAATAATACTAGTGCTGATTTTGATCTTGCTTATCAGAGGTCACTACAGATTCCGGGATTTATTGTTTCTTCCGTCGGACAGGCAATGGGAGTTGGAACGGGATCCCACGTGGGGCCTTCCTGGTAAGGTGTGGGCACTGCTGCAGATGAGAGTGGTTAAAAGCGTAAGTATCTGCGTTAACAATGACGACATCAGTTTTGCGAAGTATGCTTTGTTGTAGAGTTCAAACAAATCTTCCTATTTTTTAGGATGATCCAGATTCTCAGCCAACAGATAGAAAATACAGTTCGTACACAGGTTAGTAAACATTAACATTGGTAATTCGTAGACTGTAATGACTATAAAAATTCAACGCTCTATTCCAAGAAATTGTCAACCTTTCCTTTTTGTTGCAGATAACCCAACTACAATGGGTGACAAATTTTGGTACTACAAGCAAGCGCTTCGTGACATGTACAAAACGCACAAGTACTACAAGCGCAACCGTTACTTCCATAAACTTGCATGGCAATTTGTTAAATTGGGTAAATTGATTCCTGAAACGCTGCGTCGTCACAAAAACTCCCAAAGACGCGCTGGGGAACTTGAAGAGGAACTTTCAAATGCATCCTCTGGGGAGATTGATGTAAGAAAACTCAGATACAACCATTTAATGTAATATGCATAGGATTTATATTAACGTTGCATGCTGTTTTTGCTTAGCCCCAAGAAAACTTGCCTTGGGAAATAGACTTAGCTGACGAAGTGAACCTGGAGACTTTGAAAACTGCAAAGGTTCAATTACAGGAGGAGATTGACAAGGAACAAGAAGCTGGTCACTTGGTTAACGGTCGTTTTCAACACCACCAGCATCATCATCACCATCATCATCCAGTAGCACCGATTCTCCCCTTGACCAAAGATGAAGTTGACAACACGGCGAGGCAATTGGAGGTGGATCCAAATATCGACATGGTGAATGTTGATGGATTGATGAGGAGGAATCCTGCTGCTCCGAAACATGTTCATGTCCACGGGGACCACTTACATCATCACCATCATCACCACCATCATCATCAATCACAGCAGCAGCAGCAGCAAAAGGCAACAACAAGCTTAGCTGAAGTAGCTAAAAGACTGACTACGCACAAGATTTGAGTCCATTATGATTAGCTCCAGCGTTAAATTTTCATTCAGAACATTCTGTCAGAAAGGATCAACGTTTGCTTCTTATTTGTTCAAAAATGCAGAAAGAAAAATGCAAACAGTCAATCAATGAATACCTATGCGGAAACCTTTCACTAATTAGTATTGCTGGATTAATCCACTTTATAGTATTTAAGCGCGACGAGTAAATACGTGGTACGTGTCCATTGTACGTACGTTTACGTTTAAGAAATCCAAGCTACGCACGCGTTAACGCTAACGAATAATTAACACTAATGTTTTTGTCCTGTGACTTATATTTTTATCTGAAAGCTGTATGTATGTATAATATGGATGTGTGTGTAGGTTAATATTAGGAAAATGTATTGAATTTGTCAACTTACGCATTAAAGGTGAAATGATAATAAAAAGTTTCAATTCATATAAATATGCCTGAAAACGCAGTTGCAATTCATCAGTCCGCTCAGCAAACTTCAATTGACCAATACATCAGTCCGCATAGTTCCTCCATAAAATATCAACATGACTAAGGTACTGATCGGATACTAACAACTTTGAAACTAATTATTCCATAAGCGTTAACGATATTTGTGTTTAATGCTACTCATTTTTAACCATGCAGAGCTTCTCAAACTTTTCGGTGATGATGATGTGGGGAGTCTTCATCACGTTCGTTTCGGTTTCCGCTGGAATGTCGGCTCCAAAAAATACGACCGAAGGCCTGGAACACACGCCATTAAAAAATACCACCTTACAAAATCCGGTATTTGTTGGAGCATCGATGGAGGGAAATTCTACAGCCCAACTGCCAGCAACTAAGGCACCTGCAGCGAATTCCACCAGTTCTAGTGATAACACAAGGACGGATAAGCAGTACTACAGTCCATACGGAGGTGCTCGGATTCCATATTCTGCTCTTGTCGCTGAGGGGTACTTCAACCCATTCCCTAACTACTATCCTTCGAGACTTGGAGGCGTGACAGGCCCTGGAAATACGGCATCTTCGTGTGCATACGCATACCCCAATAGACGATACTCCTGTCTCGGTTTAGGAAGAAGGAAGTAATGGAATCATTGAAGACACATTCATCTATTTATCTTATTTATTTGTTTGTTTGTTGAATCTGTTATTTATTAGGAATAAAAATGTATATAATTAATTTAAAACAATGGCATTCACATTCATTGTTCATTCCTCTATAATGACTACCGTTACCAAATTCGTGTGTACCATCATTATTTCCAATTTCTTGGAAAAGTTCACATTTTGTATTTTGTTTATCGTGTCAACAAAAAAGCGAAGATTCCAGGATTCTGGAATTTCTTGATATATTTCAAAGTGTAAATTTTAAATTTAATAAGCATCACTACGTATTACGTACATTTATAAAAATTAGTTGACTCATCGTCGTCAGTTATAAGTTTGATGCATTCTACCCCGGCCCATTTTACACATGCAAACAGCTAACCTTGTTAATTTTTTGTGAGCTATATAAGCTACTTTTTGGGATTTTACACTTGCTGAAAATGATGGTAAACATGATATTTCTTGGAAGAGATGCATAATTTCCCTTCCAGTTCTTTGAGGCTGCCAATAAGCAGAGACACAGAGCGTTAACACGATAATGTTCCTTGCGTTCATTCATTAATCATTTTATAATATTTTATTTGCATGATGCTGAGTAGCATGTGAGTTGTGAATTACGTGGTAGCGATTATATAGTTGATTACCGTAAACATTATCATAAGTTTTCATACAATTCTTATAGTGGCCAGTAGTTGCCAGCTTACTACTGAAATGTGCGTATCGTACATGTGATTTGGTGCGTAGCATTGCGTACGTGAGAAATAATCTTCCCAGATAACCGCGTGTAATCAGTCAATGTGTACTCTTTGTCTACTCAATACTCCCAGTAGCCAGAGGCTAGTCAATTATAAAATCCATTTTTGCCAACGAATCATCATCGTCGGTAATAACACTAGTACCTAATATCTAATTCCTTTGTATAATAATATTATGATGTAAAATGCAGGGGATAGATACTCTAGCCTAACACTCTTGGAAATTGAAATTAGTAGTACAAGAAATAAAGCATGTATATAGTACACGATAAGCATACTCATATGTATGTGTCCATATACAGAAATAGGCATGTAATTAAATTAAGGTATGCAATCCGTGATGCTTCACGCCTTCCGCTGCTGCTCTCCCCTTTCCAATTCTTCCATATTCCTACTTTTTATTCTTCTGGTCTGACCTTCACTGCCGCTTCCATTTAAATTGTTGCTTTCAACAACCTAAACCATATAAACAACATGTTATATGCAATTCACACTACATTTATTTGCTATTCCGCACAAACGAAGAAGCAGTTCGAGTTCCAGACTCATATATACGCCAATTCTACTTGATTAGTTTCTTGAATGAAGTTCCTCCGTTCTAATTCATAAACTATTATTTCCTTCATTTTTCAGTATTTACACATTCTAATACGCATTTGCTGAAGAAGCACACGTTAAATGATGAAAACCACCAATTTCTTTCTTACAATGAATTTATAATGAGTAAATTACCTGAAGTAAATAAACTTGGGGGTAGGAATTGTACGTGGATGTAAAAATGCACAGTTGAAGTTGAAGTATACAGGAATAGCTAAATAAAAATCCACAGAATGTACATGTCTGCACAAAAATTTTATAGGATATCCAAAATTAATGGATTGATTTTGCACATAAACATAGATGGAAGTGCATAAATGGCAGAACCTACACTACTGAGTGAATTTATTGTAGTTTTTTGTGGCACATATATGGAATCTCGAGGGGTTTTCCTGCTTCCGGATAGACGATAGCTTGTAGCTATATATGAAACTCTTGCTTTGAGGTATGTAGGTATATTACGAATGTATGTAATGTGTAGTAGCATCTTATAAACTACCTAGATCGTAATATTTTGCAGTACTCAGAAGATGGATGATATAAGGAATTTGGCTAAACTGACGAGTACGACAGTGCGACGGTACTTGGATGGACAATAAGCACGTTATCATATCATCTAATATAATAATCTTTACTATGTAAGCTTGTATCATTTTTTTATCTGAAAGCATAATGGATGCAATGTAAATTCTTGAATAAGCTTAAATGTTTCATCTTCAGTGGGATATGCAATAAAATATTCAACTGTCGTAGTTAAATTTTTTGTTTTTGACGTCTGATCTGATGATCTGACTGTTTTCCAGCTCATCTAATTTTTTGTTACTAAATGTCATCTTTTCTGCAAGATAACTTGATAAACCTGCTGCAAAACGGCCAAAAGACGCAATGTTAACCTCCAAAAATTGTGGACATTTCCAGCTGAACAGTAGTGCATTGGCAAACTAGTTTTTTTGCACGGTTTTTTGGAGTAGACAGACAGATGACGTAAGCTATTATTTAGTTGTAATTCAATTTTGGGTTATTCTTGGGGAGGCCGTTTTTTGCAGAGATGGATATAAAAATCGATCAAACGTGACTTCACCTCACCCTCTTGCTGAGATTGTTTTCGTTACCACTTTCCACGCTGTTCCGACTGTACTCTATTGTGACGTTGGGTTTTTATGAAATTTAAAATTTATTTTTGTTTTGTCGGAGTTCAAGCGAAAGGGAAGGGCGGAACGGAGCACGTGTAAAAACCAAATTAGTTTTTCCCTACAAAAAAATGCACGCATCAATATTTCATCACATTCTTGACACATGATGACGTATTTCGATACAAGCTCATTCATTTCATCTACAACTTTTTGAAAGTATTACAAATTTTGATTTTTCCCAAAAATTGGCACAATGTATAATTTGACGAGCAGCAGTAGTACATAAATCGGTTGTTATCGTCTGCATCAGAAAATCTCATTTCACCCAAACCCAAAGATGCAGTTCATTACACTTACAAGGATAAGGTCACTCAACAGAGATTCAAGTTCTCGGTCGCCGTTTTAATGTGTTTTTTCTCCCTGTAATTCTTTTCCTCGTCTATCCTGTGGCCATGTAATGTACTGCAATAAATTTTGCATTCTTATTGTTCAATTCGAAACGTGTAATTACCACATATTTGTTATTAATAAAAGACTGAATACTGAAAGCACATATTGCAATTTGCCATTGTTGCTGTACATAATTACATCGATTTTGATACTTCAAAATTGGCAGCGTGGCCTGGTAATGGCCAGCAAAAACCGCAATAAAACATTTTCCTATTTCAAGTGATGATAGTGATGATGATGGTGATATGGCTTTAACTGCCTCCTTCCCCTCAGCAAGTGTAATGCAGAATACTCATCTGCAACCAAAAATGATCATCTTTATCGTCGAAATCATAATGACATGCTTAAGACGAGCACCTGTCGAGATTTAATGCTTAATCATGGTTCTTGGTTGAATGTGCTGTATATCGCTTGCTTTGTGTGTGTTATGTTGGCGGTTGATGAAGATTACTGTGGAATCTCATATTTTACGCGATGAACGATGATGCATCGTGATTTTTTTTACTTTTAAGACTAGCTTGACGCTTGGAGCTTTGCAGAGAGATGAGATGAGTTTGAAAAAGGGTGACGTACTAATATATGTACACAAGTTGGATTTTTTTGCATGGTCAAGTTCGTCAAGAGAAAAAACAACAATCCCCACTTTTAGCAACAAGCAGCAATTTTTCTTTTTATAGTATTCATTTCATAAGGCCATATCGCTGCTCCTATCTATAATTCTATGTAAAATCGATTTATTTATCGCTTTTCGTCGAAATGATTAGGTCTTCAATTTTCCCAACAAATTACTTTATTGCTCAACGTCATCATCACTTGGATGCAGATTTAAACGGGTAAACATAAAAACATCACGAGATGCAATCATAGTAAAAGTAAACTCAGAAGCACTTTTAGTTCTTTTCTAAGAAATGAGTCACAGAAGACAAAATTGAATGCAAACACGAATGGAATGTAAATAGGTATCGATCAGAGATACATCAAATAAGATGTATGCGCAAAATTCGAAGAAAAAAATATTTAAATGGAAAATTTGATTTCACCAGAAAAAATCATTTAATCATGGCATATATCCCACGCAATGGATGGGTTTGGTTCGGGAATTCCCCTTCATGCAATACGGAAATGCTGGCTCGTAAATGTCTGGCTAGAAGAACCGTATAACTTACAAAATGAAACTATTTTTGTCAAGTGTCCAACGATAATTCCAGCAACAGTCCAAGTCCATACCATGCAACATTTAATTGCTGATTGTATACATAGTGTATACTGTGTACTTGTAACGTTTAACGTTGTATAGTGCGTGCCCGTGGACGTTAGCCATCTTGTGAAGTGGCCATGTCTGAAATGAGTTGATGAATAACTACAGGTGCAGAATAGAACATTATTAAAATGTTACTTTGCTGTACAATTGACAATATGATTTTGATAAGCTGTAACAAAACATATTATCATGTTAGGAAGGCATAATGTGAATACAACGCACACACACGCAGTCTATCAAACGTGTAGTGTGAGTATCGAATGTTTTTACTTTTGTTTGTTTGTTTATTGTTTACTTTTAACGTGTTGTTTATACGCACGTTTTATTATTACAAGCTAATCTTGAACTTGACCACTTCCATGGTCATCCCAACTCCACTCAGTTTTGATCTTGACAAACGATAGTTAAATTGACGAGAATTTCCCACAGGGCCTACAGGTTTAATGCTCACCAAAGAATGATATGATGACTTTTCTTTCATTCTTCCTCTTTGCTGAACAGTTTGTTTGCTGTGGTCTGGCCGGGGTAATTCCAAAGGACTCTTTTTTATCAATCAACAAGTATGTGTGAAATGTACAGTCTGTAAATGAAATAATCTCTTGTCAATCAGTAGTTCCTTCCATTTCATCTAGGACCAACTTTGCACGTCATCGTCGTACACAAAATGATGTATCCATTTAATAATGCATATCCGATAACCCCACCTGGGCCTAATACTGAACACGTGTGGAAAAACTCAAGTAGGTGCTATTAGGTACCTATACTTGCTTGCAAATTATTATTTTTGCATGTCTTGAGCACTCTTCTACTACCAGTCTGATAATGAGCCGTAAACATGGATCTGCAGTCCAAAACCCAATCCTCGTCGTCTCTTTTCTTATCGTCACGTCATCAATTCGGCAATTTTTCTGCAAGCCCAGCTCAGGTTCAGGTACTAATGCCATATAATCAACATCCATCATCGTCGTCATCATCGAAATCATGTCCATCTCCCTCGCTGCTTGCGAGCAAAGCAGCAAACTTATGATAGGCATATGATAATCATCAGTGATACATAGTTTCTTCCAAAATAAATCCACCACAAGAGATTACAACTTTTTTTGCTACAAACCATCATCGGCAACAATAACAGTCTACATCCCTTCCTATAAAACCACTTGCCAGCGGTTTCACTAGCATCAGTTCAGTTTCGCAATCTGTATCGAGCGGTTGTTGCAGACCTGTTTTGCAGTAGACATTTTCCATATATCTCATTCATTTGTGTATTAGTTTCTCATTGTTTACCCATTCACATCATCAACCATGTCCAAGCAACTTTGCACTCTCCTTCTTTTGGCCACTTTGGCTGCTGTTGCCCTTTCCATGCCACAATACGGTGGCGGTTTTGGAAGAGGGGGCAGAGGTCGGGGTCAGCGTTACCACCACGGAGGCTTTGGTGGACCCGGGTACTACCCAGGTGGTGGATTTGGCGGTGGTTATCGTCCAGGCTTTGGAGGACCAGGGTATTACCCAGGTGGAGGACCTGGATATTATCCAGGGGGTGGATTCGGTGGTGGCATCGGACCGGGGCAATCTGCTTCTAGCGCTGCAGCTTCTGCCAGCAATGGAGGAGGATGTAAGTTTACAAACATAAAACGATAGCAGGCTTGTGAACTCATCGTCATCAATTCAATTATATTTTATTAACTGAAATTAATTTTCTTTCTCTCATTTTTTAGTTTACGGTGGCCCATCTTCTGCTTCCGCTGCTGCTGCTGCATCTTCTGGTGGTGGTTTCGGTGGTGGATCTTCCGCGGCTGCTGCAGCTGCTGCCTCTGGCTAAATCACAACTTAGAATGTGTAAAAGTTACCCGATATGGAATCCACTGGAATTTTTATTAGTATAAATCATTCAGTTGTTATTTTTTACTGTGGCCGATGTCTGTGATCTCGTCATCTGCGTTATATAATGTTAGTATTGTTAGCTACCGTAAAATTGTAAAAGGTATCTCTTTGCCCCTAAAACTAAGATTGGACAAAAAGACAATAATTTGCTCACCACACTGACGGGAGAAGGGATGGTGACGTAATTGAAAATCTTCTTATTTATTTATGTATTTTAGTACGGTCAGTTTTTTACTTAAGGCCCCAACTCTTCTTAAAAATCCGATTGTTTTATTTCTTGTTCGCGTAAAATGTTGTCTCGTCTGCCATAATTAGTATGTACTGAACAAAATGTAGATAATTTACATATATAATGATAATGATATGAGGAGGATATTATAACACTTTCCGACTTTATTTATTCGGATGATAAAGTTTAGGAGCTTTCAAAGTATTGTACCGTGTACAAAGAAATTTTCGACAATAAAGATGTGAGAAAAACTTGCTATTTAATATGATAATGAGCTTGTAAACTTAAAGCTTATTTCTTTGGCTGCATCTAAATGTTCATCTCCTATAGAACACAAAATTTATAATCCCTTTTGCATCATGACGTAATCATAAACTGGAAATCATCTTTTTACTGATGTTTATGTAAATACCGAAAGATTGCCAGTGGTGTCGGTGTGTGGGATGTTCGTGCATGGATAATTTTGAGTCATGGAAGGAAGATAATGAATAGGTATGCTCTGTTGATCGATTTCATGGAAACTTTAGCATATAAATCTTGTCAGTAAATTGCTGGATTGTCTGTCATGAATTATGACAAAAAATCCCTGTAGACTTGAATACATTAACCTATAGCTTAACTTGTACATGTGCATCGTGCACGTCACGTAAAATGCAAATCAGCTCAAAAGTTTGAGTAGCATAAAAATGTAACGTTACATGATATCATCGTAGAGCACAGAAAGTCGGCGGCGCAGAATGTTTCGCGAAAATGTCCTGATTGCGCTTACAATCCTCATCACAATTCTTGCCTTGTCTTTTGTCATCTTGCTGACGGTATACCTGCAACTGCACCAAGCAGAAGAAAAACTAAGGCAGTATGAAGCAAAACAAGAAATAATCATTCCGGAGAACACAAGTAACAGCGTGTTGACGGTGGATGATGAAAGAAATTTGGAACTTATTAATGATGACCGTAAAAATGATATGAGTAGGTGACATTATTTTTAGCCTGCTAAAATGTTTCATATAATACTATGCTTTAAAATTCAAAATCGAATGCTAAATGTTTCTTCTTGATAAAGGTAAGGTGGATGAGTCAAAATTAGATAAAAGGCAAACTCGGCCAAGAGCTCTAACTAGAGCAACCACTAGTACCACCACCACAGAAAATCCGATGATGAAGGCTTTTATACTGACGACGACTTTTTTCTTCAGTTTCCGCAACCTCCTCCAGGGTCGCGAAGCATTCCTTATAACCTTTACAAGCGGAATGGCCACGTGATTTTGAAGGTGCCACAGTCGATAAATCTTAGTGAGGACATGGACCACGTAAGGAAAGTGATTGAGCAGTTGAATGAGTTGTATCACATTCAAAAGGAAAGGGATGAAGAACAGAAGCAGTACAAGATTAACGGATACAAACCGTGGTATCCACTCACAAAGGATGCACAGGAGGGACAAATCTGGATTAGGAACGCTCGAACTACTACAACAACCACTCTGAGAAGTGTGAAAAAAGAGCCTTTTGATGACAGTCTCATTTTTGACATTGTCAGCGAGAACAGACGGAGGCGTCTTGGGCTGGACCCGTTCAACTTCTTGGGAAAGAGGAAGAAAAGGAGCGTCAACATGAAAGGGAACTCACGGAAACGATATTTTCGTAGGAATGCAAAAATACGCAGCATTAGATCCTATTATTGATGGCAGAAAATCCTTGTGATTCGCTTTCTTAACGTATACTTAATTCTGAATTGAATAATATTTTATTTTTGATAACTGACTCCAGTATAATCAAACAATTAAAAGTATATACACGCAAACACAACAACATAACTAAAAAGTGTATAACCAAGTCTGGTCATATTTCGTATAGGAATTCTTAATAAATATAAAATATCAAATCTATCAGTAAACAATATTTTATTGTTTTATATATATTTCTATCGGTAGAATAAAATGATTATTATGATAAATACTTTCCTGGGTTTAATAATAAAACTTAAAATTAAAAATGTATTTTTTTGGTCACTTTCGTATATTCTTTTCTAAAATAGGTATATATATTAACTCTATTGATAAATATCATCTAAAATAGTGGAAAAAACTTCTAGTAAATCAGCAGTCTTACTACATCTCAACATCATCTAGGTTCCTTTGTTCTACAATTAAAATTACTAAAAAATATATACTGAACGTTATATTTTGTGTAATGGCTACATCTACTAGGCTACGCTAAAAATAACTTTCAATATAGGTAAGTACGAACGTTAATGATCATACATCTTAAATAATATTCCGCGAACAGTTAAATGTTAAAATTATATACATATTGGTTTTTCTTCTAAAAGAACATTGTATTCTAAAATATTTTATCTAGTCTACATACTCGCTAAAAACAATAATAAACTCTCATTTGAAATAACTAGGAAAAACAACTGAACAAATCGTAGGCGATGTAAGGGTACCGTGTAGCAAACATTTTAAAAGTTTCACGGTCACTAAAAACTTGCTTTTTGTTCCTACAAACAAATATACAAAATTGTTAGTAATTTCACCATTAAAACATAACGTTAGTATGAAATTATTAGTATTAATTATGAATGAGAACTTACTGTCGTATTACATCAAAAGACTTTTCCTTGAGCAACTTGGCATCGTGGAGCTCCGCCTGCATGTACATTTCCAGAGCGTTGTCAGCACTCACCCGCTTGATCATCTCGTTCTCGCAAATTATTTTCAAAGGCTCGATATCATATCTATCCGACGCTTCAAACAAGTCCGAACAGATCTCCTCCAGCAATGGGGATACTTCGCTGCAGTAGATGAATCTGAGCAACTCCTCCAACACGGTGGGGTCCATATCCTCGATAACCACTCGTCCTTCAGCAACCTCCTTCATTCCCACTCGGAACATTCGATTGAAGACGCTACTTCGACAGGATAAGATGAAACGATGGGCTGGGAACTCCTTGTCCTTGCACTCCAAAACGACGTCAGACAGGTAGTCTGAGAGGAAAAACTCTTTGCAGTCGACGTGCTTGGCGGAGTTTAAAATTGCCTTGTTTCTGGTGGCAGTTTGCTGAGAGACCATGGTGTAGAGACACCGTCCTGCTAAGGATATAGGGAAAGAGGAAGATTTCAAGGAAAATGGCTGAAAATTGCTTGCGATTGTTACCTCCATGAGTATTTCTACTTACTTGATTCTCTCCCAATTCGGAATATGATACGAATGGTGTCAATGGTATCATCCCAGGATTGGTCGCTATTCACCCAGTAGGATGTCCACAGCATTCGTGGAGCAGCCACAGTTTCGTCCCGTTGGAAGTTGAGTTTGTGAGAGGCCTTCACTTGATCTTGGGAAACCAGTTGAAGCTGGGAGTCGTGAACCATGTAGCGGTGATGGAGGTCCCGCTTTGGTAGAGACATGAATGTGTTGATTTGGTTGGAGTACAGAGAAAGGCCCCTGATTAAAGATGGAAAAATATTTTTATTAACAAAGAATGAAGGCGTATGGGGAAATATAGCGTTTCAAATTAAAAATTGCATGTACATATAATGGTACATACCATTTGTGATCAGCATCAGCAAGGAATCCGGTTTTGAACTGGAGGCCATTGAAGTTGAAGCCACCGAAAGTGACAGACTCGATATTTTTCTGAATTTTGCTCCGGGGTGACACGCAAAAATTCCAGGAAAATTCCTCGACTTCTGGATCCGGAATCTGTTATAGGTAGAAAATTGCAATGTTTGGAAATATATAACTGAACAACAACACAGTTAATAAACCTGATTTTTTATACTTTAACTTACGATGACAGCGGATGTCTGGTAAATATCGTTTTTAATCATGTTTGCTCTGTATATCCTACCCACAAATGACGCTAATACTAGATTGTACTGAACGAAAATTTTTGTTAAGTTTGCGAAACGTAGAGCAATTAATAAATATTTTCTCTAAAATCTCACTGTATTTTTTATCATTATTTTAATTTCTTTTATGTAGTCAATTAGATAAAATATTGGAGATTTTAAAATAGTTTTGTTAAAAAGTCAGGATGCCGTTACTTTTCGTTGCATTATAAATCTAATCTATGTGCCTAACTTTACATTGACTGGGCTTGTTTAGAGCGTTAAAAAATGTCCGTTGTGTTGTTGAAAACGCTACTGTGGAATGATCTTCCAATTAGATCCTCAATCTTGATAAGTAGGGTTTACTCTGGATGTGAACTTATGTAGGTACTACCGTCCCGCACAATGCAGTTGATAGAAGCTTTCGAGACGGTACACGTAAATGTCTACAGAAATGTCTGTATATGAAATGCACAATATCGATAATTATTCCAATTTTAGGCAGTCCCTTTCTTCTCCTCTCATGAGCCCTCAATTTTGCAGTAAAGAAACTTGATGCATGAACCTGGCTTTAAATGCATGTAAATGCAAGAATATGCAAATCAGTTGGAATGTAGTGCAAGTGACAAGGTTCGATGAATGTGAATTCCTATTTTAGTGTACATATATGGAAGAGAAGTATGTTCTATGAAACAATGAAGCTTTCTTTAAGAGTAAAATCTCTTTAATAATCTCATCAACTTAGCGCTTTGTAGTAACATACATACATAAAATTAACCGCACTCTCTTTCCTTCACAATTTATTATTTAGCAGGAGTATTTATGCAGCAAACCGTACAGATAGATAAGGTTTAAGACAAGCATTAGGTATCTACTACTAACCAACTAACCGGTATATAGAAAATAAGATCCATCCGTCATGAAACTAGCATGCCTAAGTACAAAGGACAATAATCTGTCCAAGTCAAAGTGAAGAAAAATGCAGACAAAGATACGAAATGTTCACTTCTTAAGCCCGTAAATCGGAACATCTTGTGAGGTACATTTCACCTGCATATAGATAATACATAATACATACACACTGTATAGTGGCTTTTTTAGTTCCACAAACATAAGAGGTTCTAACAAAGTAGTAAGAAATAGATCACTTAGAATTACTTATGTTACTACAAAAGGAACGAGAATAACTTAGGATAGTTTGCATTTCACTTTTTATAACATCAGCATCACATAATGTTTTACATAAATTAGTAGCTGCCTACGATCATATAAAATTCTTTTTCTTTTTTTTTCTTTCTGGAGATTGAAATAAATATAATTTTTACCACAATAGTTAATAAATATAGGTAGTTAGTTTGACAATAGAAAATACAGGGCACAACACAGGTATAAATTAAGTAAGTATTTAGTTAGTGTATGCTCATCGCGTTTTATGCTCTGTTGTAGAGGGTATCACAAATATCGAAACCAAAACCAACATTTTTAATAGCACTTTTTTTCGTAGCTTCTCCACACTACTCAAATGACAAGACCGACAACAACTCAGTAATCACAATGAACGAAGCCATATGCATAATATTAATTATGTCCATTTCTCTAATAAAAACTAGAAGACCGAAACCAAAGCTTGGAAAACTTTTGGTTCTTCCATATCCCATCCGTATGATATATTATGCTTCACGTACATTACTTAATTTTCTTTCTTCAATTATGCGGAGCGCGTTTTCCTTGCGTGTAGCCAATCCATCTCTCCGCCGTTGATTTGAAAATAGCGTCTTCTTCAAACGTGGCAAAGGTGAGTAGCTGATTAATATGCGTGACATGGTAGTCAATTCTTGCGAGATTCGGCGTTACTCCAGGCACAGTAAAATGTCTCAGATCATACATGGTTCCACTGCCCGTGTCAAACAAGGGCAACAGTACTTTGAGGGACTCAACCCCTTCTTCGTACAGTCTCGCTGCTTTGGTGGAGGCTCCACCCGATACCTTGATCATTTTCAGGTCATACAATCCCAACAACGCGTACATGAATCCGTTGAGAACAAATGAACTTGGCGTGGTGGGGTACTCCTCGTACCAGACATATTTGTCCAGAAATTTTGTCCTCACGCCCTTTTCAGGTCCTGTCAACTCGAAAATTCGAGACACGGCCTGGATCAGGGCATTTTTGTATGCGGAACTGTTGCTGAAGTAGTAAGCTCTCGAGAGGAGGGACAAGGCATGACCTTGACTCATTGCAGAGTTCCATCCGGGTTCCAGTATTGCGGGGAAATCTGACGAGGAAAACTTCCTCCGAACAGGAATAGGCCAACCACCCATCTCATCTTGGTTTAGAACAAACCAGTCCGCTGCCTGGTAAAATTGTGCCATGTGCTCGGCGTTTGACATGGTGAGGTTATCAATGAGAAGAGTCATGCCGGGAGATATTGACACGGAGAAAGATTCAATGACCATTTTGGATTTTGCAATTTTTTGCTGATGGCCCTTTTGTGACTTTTTCGGGGAGGATGGGGAGGCAGAGGAGGAGCCTTTGTAGCTCACACCCTTCTGGGTGTCAATGTGCACGTCGCGGATGACATGATGCCAGTCACTTTCCATGGCGTGACCCATGCCGTAGAAAATGTGCTTTGTGTCTTTTACGTCAATTAAAAAGTCTTCGTTTACGTAGTGGAGAAAATATGTTTTTGAATCACAGCGAACGGTTACTGTCACGTTGAGGGCACAGCCAAAGGGACACGCGGTGACTTTCATGTCCCAACTCAGGACTAGCTGCTTTAATGTATTAGCGTTGTTACTGTTTCTGGTATTGATATCGTCCAATCTGAGATTGAATGCTGAAACATTTAAAAAAATACATGTTAACATTTCATTTCACGGTGGATGAGATGAGGTGGCTATATTGTTTCCAATACGTTTTCCCATACCTTTTGTACTGTTCCCCGCACTATTCTCCATTTGCACCACATTGTTGACAAGAAGGTCATTGCTGTCCTGTGACAAAGAAATAAGGGACACTGATGAAGGCATCCAACTCCCTCGGATATCATCGCCATCCTCAAGGGTCACTCTGTGTGGCTCTCCCTCGGCCAAAAATTTGCTAAAATGACTTAGTCCAAACTGCGCGATTTGAATGGGATAAAAGTAGCCTTGAATGCTCCACTGGGTGGAAATGGGAACTCCGTACTTTCCACTGATACATTTCACCCTGTCTCTGGACTCCACCTGGTAATTTTCAAAATACGTGAACACACCAGTGGGATTGTAGCGACCTTTGGGACGAATCACTTTCGCCTGGCTATGCAACCACATGAACGTATCGCTCTTCTCATCCAAGTGTCCTGAGATTTCAAACTCCTTTTCGATAAAGTTGAACGGGATGAACACATCCGGACCAGAGGCCTTGCAGGGAATCACGTAGCGCCCATTGTTAATATCGCAGGAAATGTCGCGCACTTCAGAGGTCTTGTACCTATCCAACACTCCAATGGCGTTGTCCTCCCTGTTTCCTCCACCTGCTTTACCGGGAGAATCTCCACCTCGTTGGGCTACCTCATGATACACCTCCATTTCTTTGTCGTCCGTGTCATGAAGATTGTCAATGTCCTCCTTGAAATTGTACTCCCCTTTGACTTGGTCCTGCTGCTGCAATTGCTCACCCCCATTCCCTCCAGATTTTGCAGCCTTGTTTTCGTTGTGGGTGTTCCGTTTGGCGAATTTGTACGAGTCTCCCCAGTCATCAGTGAACTTTCCATCCTGATTATTATTTACTACTGCACGATAATAGTCCATTTCTTTGTCCTGAAGATAAAATGACGCGTGATTGATTAGTACCATGGATGTGTCCATATTTTTGAAATCAGTCTTATCATTATTCAGTAGCTTACCAAAAATGGCGAGTGTGCCGGTTGCTGATAGTGCTGTGGGGCAGCAAAAATGCCACCCCGACTCTGCTGACATTGTGAAATGAAGACGAGGATAAGCAGAACCCCCATGCAAATTAAAATTAACAAAATTGTCTTCAGACTAGGTAACCGGCCCATAATACCCACTTCCAGCCGTGCCTGGCGAATCTATTTGTGTCAATCTATCTTGCTCTTTATTGTGTATAATCCAAGTATTTTATAAACCGAAGAGGAAAACTGTTGTGCTGCTGGTTAGTTAACATTTTTATGTACATATAGTCACGCACTACATTGTTAATTAGTGGTGGGTCCAGGAGTTTTCATTGGCCATGCAAAGCAAAGCCTGAGGACCCGACTTTCCTCCAAATTTATCATTGTTCCAAATGCATAATTCCTTTTATTATTTTTCTATTGTCTCTATCAATCTATTTCTTTCACACCAGGATAACTGGACATTTACAAAATTTCAAGCTGCCAGTCATACAGCAAAAGAAATTATGTATGAGATCAATTTTCACTTTGTGAGGGATTACTACTGACAAGTTTAAATAATGCATGTCGTCTCGTTCATATGACTCGTTCTTGTACATGTACATGTTATATTGTGCACAACAGCTCAGAGTACATCTTCTCCAGCAGCTCACAGCGAAATTTCCACCAATTTTTAGGAATCATTTTGCCATAGGCTGAGCACCAAAATGTGTGTAATGCATTGCATATTGCATCTCTTGTCTTGTGAGAAAAGAAACTTCACACAAAATACATTATACATGAAAGAAAAGCATTAAAACGACTTGCCACTTGGTATAAAGTAGTGTTGGTGAGAAAATAAAATCCATTCTCTGGTTGTCTGTCGGTTCTCAGTAGTATGGGTTTTTCACAGTAAACCCTTTCGTTTTTATGTTCTCCATCCTGTTCCATTCCATGGTCACCTTCATAGTCATCCCACAAAGTTTTCATAATCACATGTAATACTAATAACCTCTGACGGATTGGCCGAATGGGTGCAATACACATGTGCATGATAATATTTATATGTAGTATGGAACTGATGAGCATGAAACAAATCGCGATATGATGAGAAATGATAACAGTCGCCTGATACTCGATTGAATTGAAGCTTGTGTTCTGGAGTGTCTTCTGGTCAAATCATATAGGTCTAGGTCTTTAAGGGAAAAGTACGTGTACGTACATTTTTTTGCAGCGTGTGCAAATGTTGGGAATATAATGTTCAGCAGAAGTGTTCTGACTATAGCTGCATTGCAATTGAAACAACCAATTCGCCACCATTCTTTTGTCTCACAACGCCATCATCAACGCAGTACCGTGACAATGTTTTCATATCTGAGCAAACATCGAGAAGGTGAAGTTAGTGTAAATTCGCAAAATAGTCAGAATAGTGTACGGAGCCTGAGCTACTCCTCCGAAAATCTCGTCATAACTCCTACACCGGTGACCTCTCTGAAAACAATGAGCATTCCGAAAAAGGAAACGTTAAGTATGGTGGACCCGGTGGAAATTAAGATACCAGTCCCGTGGGGTCACATTTCAGGTACTTAAAATGTGATCATGCACATACATACATATCATGCATTACTACCAGGAGGAAATTCGGGTCATAAATAGCATATTATTTGCCTTATCTTAATTAGCAAAAACTTGGGGCAATAAGGATACTGGTAAACCTGTTCTTGGAGTACACGGTTGGATGGACAATGCTGGTGAGCTACGTATTTGAAAGTAGTTGGATTTTAGTGTTTAAAAATATAATGGTTGTTACCAAACAAAATTTATACCGGTGATCATTCTTTCAGGCACTTTCGACAAATTGATACCAATGCTGTCCAAATCCTTGTATATTGTTGCAGTGGATTTACCTGGACATGGAAGGAGCTCTCACTCCCCAATGGGAGTTCCAGTACATTACTTTGTGAGTATGCAATATACATAATTATTTACTTTGGATATTAAATACGGATATGTTGTTAAAACAAAAAGTAAGCACGATGTATTATATTTTTTTCTGTTTTAGGATTTTGTGATTAGTCTACGTAGAATAGTGAACCATTTGAAGTGGACCCGATTTTTATGGTTAGGTCACAGCATGGGTGCAGGACTTGGTGCTTACTATGCCTCATTATACCCAAATCAGGTAATTTCCACAGACGCACTTAAAAGATGTGGTAAAGTTAAAAATTCGGAGTTTTCACTCGGGACAATTCTCTTATGTTGTATTTACACAGGTGGAGAGATTAGTTTTACTGGATTTAATCAAGGCTATAACAGCAGAGACCGACGCAGACTTGGCGGATAAAATGGCCGTCTCTCTAGACACGTTTTTAGCAACAGAGGCAAAGATTAGCGCAGACCCTCCTTCCTACAGTTATGAAGACGCACTGCAGCGACAAATGGCTGCAGTAGGAGGAACATTAAAGGAAGAAGCTGCAAAAACCCTAATGGTACTGAACATATTTACTATTAAATATCAATGTGAAAAAACCAACTAGGTACTCATTTATTTCCTAATTTGTCAGATACGAGGATGTCGCCGAGTTTCTGAAGACAAATGGGCATTTTCTCGCGATATTCGTATCCGCTCTCCCAGTATCCAAAGAATCAGCCACGAGCAGGCCCTTGCCATTCTGAGTAACATAAAATGTCACAATCTCGTCATCAAAGCCTCCAAGGCACCCTACTTTGAAAGCACAGACGTCAGTAACAAGGCGCTGTCGATATACAAAGAGAAATGCGCATCGTTCCAGTTTGTAGAAGTGGACGGGGATCACTTTGTCCACCTAAATGAGCCCGAAAAGGTTGCTGGCATTGTCAATAAATTTTTAACTGAACCTAAAGCGGGTCTTTAAGTGCCGAGTCGAAGTGCCATCTTTATAGCTCATAGGTCATTATCGTTTTATATACTTTTGCCAAAGAAATTATAATATTATGTATGTTCTTCTTCTTCCATTATCAATTGACAATAAAAGATACAATTTTCTTCGTCAGTTTAAATTTATTATGTGCCCTATTATATTTCATTAATAAGCTCATTGGTCCCCTGACAAACTGCTTTCCTTTCCTAGCATTTTGCACAATAAAGCCACTGTCTACGATGCCATGAATGAGTCATCTCCGCAATCCACGCTGTTGACAAACAAACCGCAGAGCGCCACGCTGCTTAACAAGTGAAGTGTTTACCACTTTCTCCTATCTCTTGCCTTGTCTCTGTTTTTGAGGTGGTGAAGCTCAGCTCACCCATTCCAACAACATATCCACGGAATCATAGTGTGTGGTGGATAGTATCGTACGATGCGATAGCTTTTTCCGGTAAGGTCCAAGGTACAAGGTGCAGCTGGGTCTACGGCCCAAACAGAAAACAGACAAAAATAAGTTATCTTGAAAGACCTCTCCAACCCTTGCGTATAGATTTTGATAAGGTCATTCTGTAGATAATAATTGGGGTACATATGGAAAATTTATTTCTGTAGCAAGTTAAGCTAAACATCATGTTTAGCTTGGACAGGTAGACCAGCCCAGGGAATAGCGAATGGGAAAGTTTGCATTGTTGTTAAATTGCTTAATGCCTGCCTTTTGAAAGGTGTGAAAGTTTTATTTTCACTTTACTTGTGTGTTTTATCTAGCCACTTTATATAATTAGTGTGCAAAAATGTCGGGCAAAAAGCCACCAACTTCTCTTTTCACCTATGAAACTCTGGTCCATGCTATGGCAGGATCAATGGTAAGCCCTGCATAAAACCAAATTAGTAATTATCTCCAACATGATTAAAATAGTTTTATGCATTGTATGAAGACAATGAGCCTTATTTATGAATATGGGTAAATGTTTCAGGGGAGCGTTACAGCGATGTCCGTATTTTATCCGCTGGACACCGTTCGAGCCAGGCTTCAGTGTACGCAATAAATAACTGTGGAGCTGCCAGATAATTATTCTAAAGTACTCTATATGGAATGGACTAAAATGGATTTATTTTGTTTTATAGTGGACGATAAGCAAGAAGCGAAAAATACTTTGGTAATGCTACAGGAACTCAGTAGACGAGAGGGATTGTAAGCTATTACATTGACTTTGAAGCAATTTATATTTGCAACAAGCATAACAATAAATGTATAACCGTACGGTAATGAAACAGTGCAATTATTTTTCAACAGTGGAACCCTGTATAGAGGGCTAGTTCCTGTCCTGGAAAGTTTGTGCGTTTCCAATTTTGTGTACTTCTATTCTTTCCACGGACTCAAGTCCTACATGGCCAGTAGAGCAGCCGCTTCAGCGTTACGGGATCTGATGCTGGGTTCGGTTGCTGGTGTCATAAATGTACTCACAACGACCCCACTCTGGGTAGTTAACACAAGAATAAAGATGCAGGGCCTTCCACATGTAGACACTGATCACAATAAAGTTCGTTACAGGGGACTTATTGGTAATTAAATTCATGAAATTAGTAGAAAGCTATTGCCGATTTTTTGATCCACTGGTTGATTGACAGCAAAACTCGTTTATCTTTCAGATGGCCTGTTTAAAATTTGGAAAACTGAGGGGATTCAAGCATTGTGGGCTGGCACCCTACCTTCCCTCCTTCTAGTCATTAATCCTGCCTTGCAGTTCATGACATACGAGTCTATAAAACGGAGGTTAAAGCTGAGATACGGTGACAAAGAGCTATCTTCCTTTATCTACTTTTTAGTGGGAGCGGTTTCCAAAACAGTGGCTACTGTGCTGACCTATCCTCTGCAGATTGTTCAAACAAAGCTACGCGTAAGTGGTGCAGTTTTTTGATGAAAATGGAAAAAAAAGATTAAGAGAAAAACATTTTGAAATAAAAATGAAATTGCATTCCAAAATAGCACGGACACAAAATGGAGGGTCTTCGCAAAGATGCTAGTCTTTTGGAAATCATCCGAGCGATCCTACAACGACATGGGCTCAAAGGTTTGTTCAAGGGCATGGAGTCGAAAATACTGCAAACCGTACTTACATCGGCACTAATGTTTGTCGTGTATGAAAAAATTGCGGCTTTTGTCTTTCGTCTAATGGGGATAAAAAAGTAGTTAAAAAATATTATGTATACTCTATTTTATCGACTGTGAGCAGCTCATCTAGGCAGCCAAAGTTTTTGTAATAAAATTATGTACCAATGGTAAATTATGCATGCAAGTAATAACAATAAACGACGACAATGAAATTGTTATACATGACATACCTATATTACTATTAAATAATGCTCCACTGTGGAGCTCTCTGAAATGCTCTGAAAAATGGGGGATTTTTGCGTGACGTCCTAAATGAACGATCCCACACAGCACTTACGATTTAAAAGTTAATTTGTTGTATAGGTTTTTATTGAATTTTAATAAAGATTCTAGTTGTACGTACATAATATAAAATTGTTTAACTAAAAATAAGACAACAAGGTTTTTGATTAAAAAAAGATGATTGCGTGCGTGATTTGATTTGAAGATGATGTAAAGTAGCCAGCCTAAACATTGACGATATTTTTGCTTAAAATCCATTACTACATTATGATAAGCCTAAGCATAATATGAAGAAATTTTATTGTCCTAATAGTAATTCATCTCTTGGTCTCTTGACTCTACACCCCATGTAAATCACAGAAAATACAATGATTAATGCTGGAATTCCCAGACCGATTGAAACGACAAGCATGACTAACATTGAAACGCGATCAGGAGGCGGCATTCCAAATCCTGTAGTATAGGTCCTGAAAATTATAAAAACACGCCATGATTTTCCATTACATATTCACTACTTTAAAGTTACAATTCTCAATTTGGAAAGTTCAATTTAACTTACCAAGAAATATGCTTTGTTTTGTTATAGAATCCATCCCCCTGTGTTCCAAAACTGATATTCATTGCTTCCAAAGTTAAGAAATTAATTTCCGGGCCAAAATAGGACCACAAAATAGTATCTTGAATATTGTCATTATGAAGGACACTTGAGGCATTGTGTAAGGGATATGCAACAACGTCGACAGAATCAATCACGTCACGAATTTCAGCCGTGTAGCAAATTGGTCTCCATTCTATATAGCTCTGGTCAATTCCTTTCACAGGCGTTTTAACTTTGTACACTTGGAATACACCAGGACTGTGCTCATCGTCTAGTGTCTTCCTTACATCCAACGTCATTCTTCCAGCAGATGCATTTCGATTTCCATTATCCTGCACCAGGACATATTTGAAGGCAACACGGGGATGTTTGGGATATTCATCTGCTGTGGTATTCAGCTGCACGTCGTTAAATGCTATGTCCACCTGCGTATTGTTCTCATTGTACATCATGTACGGTAGTACAGTGCTGTAGTCCTCCGTGTTCTTCATTCTGATAGTTATCCGGAAAAAGCCATCGGGACCCATGCGTTTCATTCCGAAACCTTCACCCTCTTGATGGTCATAGGATCTTGCTTCAAAAGTTAAGTTGACCATGGTCGAGTTGAAGCTGGAAGAGTTGTCTAAACGCTGCCAAAGGAAGTGTTTAGTGTCGTAGCCATCCACAAGAGTTTGGTTTGTCTTGTCCAGTCTCGCCGTATCTTTTTCATCATCATAAAACCACACCTACGAAAAAAGACAATGCTTCCTTATTACTTGTGACTGTTCAAACATATAAAAAATCAATTTAATTAACCGTAATTTACCTTCACTAAACTCCATCCAAAGACATAAAACGGCCGGGGCTCAAATTTAATGGCACTTTCTCCAGAGCCACCTCCAAGAATAATACTCCAGTCTAGAGAAAGATTACTATGCAGCGGAGTCCGCGCTAAAAGAAGACTGGGAGCTCCCAGGAAGCTCCATACGAAATGCAAGGTGTCACTTGGTCCATCAGATCGGATATGAATAACACTGAGATTAGTGTCTTGGGTGCAGTCTTCTGTAGAATTTGTTTGATAAGTTTCACAGTCAGGGTTTACTGTAACATGGAACTGAAATAAAACAATACAAAATTTATTCTCATGTTTTGCATTAAAATGATTTCACCTACTCCATACCACAGTATAATATAAATAAACACTGGCACTTACCGTTCTGGACGCTGCCTTCACGGCGTCTGAGTATCCATGAAATGAGATAATGGCAAACAAGCAAAGGCTTGTGGGGGAAATTAAGAAAAACTTCATTTTTTCTTTCCAACTTCTGCAGATCATCACGTCCAGTAATTAAAGTGCAACTAAGCTTTTCTTCTTTTCCAGTCAATGACAAAAGACATTAACATTGCTCGATATTTACTTTGATAAATTACGCTTGCTCGCTTACAGAAAATCCTCCCTGTAAAAATAACAAAAAATCCCATCATAAGTAATCACGCTACACCAGCATTAATGAGTCATTACCCCAGCTATCATCTTTTGTCTTTTCACCGAAGAACTCTTATCGCTCATACTCAAGGAACAATATCATATCATTTTTGTCAACAAAATAAAGTTAATACATGATAAGCTCCTTCATCTTTTACGATGAGAATGAAAACAGCAGCCAGCAACTAAAGGAAATTCTCCCATCCCACCAAGGACAATTAAGTTAGCTACGCCCACACCTTCAACGCTTTAAGTCCAACCTCTACTTCCTAATCAATATTTAACTTCTGTTTTTCTCCGTACACTTTCTAGTACAAAGTCTTTCTTATCTATATCAGTTTCTGAAGTCATGTTTTCTGGCCACACAATTTATTACACTCTGATTAAGGATATACTATACTATATACCTACCTTTCAATTATCTTTACGGTTACTTAATTGGACACTGGACGATGCGCATGTAGATGCTTTTAATGTGCACTTCCTCAGGATCTCGGTGCACTGATTGTTTTGACACGATGAAGGATGACGCATGGAACAAGAAGGCGTTTACATTAATCTTTTGATGCGTTTCATTCTCTTCTCTCATCACATTCCATACTATAATCTCTTGTTATTTTCTCTCTCTAAAATATTCCTATTCTGAGCACATATTTTTCCTACCACCACCACTACCACCCTATCATTATATTAGCTTTATATGCTGAAAAGAAGATAATTGAAATTAAATATTATTGAACTTTAGCATTTAGGGTTTGCGTGGTCTCGTCCGTCCCATCACATGACAAGGCTGTCTAAACAGATGATTTTGTGTACAGGAAGTGGTTGGGAGCAGATGGAGAGAGCTCCTCTAGCAAGCTGTATGGGTGTATTTGAACGCACTCTCTGGCAAGCCATAAAAACATTCGCGAAACTGAGACGAAGTATGGGAACTGGCGAAACTCACCTTCAACCTTCTTCCGTCTCCTCTCTCGCTCTGGTGGCTGGAAGGCTAGTGTTCCAAAACGACACTTGTATTCCATCCCATATTCCAAGAATATTGTAGCAGCTTGCACACAAACGCTAAGACACGTGGATTCTCTGTCAATGCTCCACCACCCAGAACAGATTTTTTTGGGAGTAAATGTCATCTTGAATGAAATGAGTTAATTTGGTTATAAAGCCTGTTCGATAAGATCAGTCTAATTGTGAGTGAGGTGCCAGTACAAAGGAATCAGAAGTTTGCATTTGTTCCTGTAATTATACATTATAGCTTAAATTCCAAAGATAAAACAAAAGTCGCTTTCCAAGAATGGATCCAATGATGTTTAGGGACAAGTATCCCCCTGAAATCAGGGACTGGTGGGAGAACACGCTAAAATGTCCAAGATATGTGGTGGCTCCCATGGTGGATGCTTCAGAACTCGCTTGGAGAATGTTGTCCAGAAGGTGAGTGTATTAAGTTATCTTTAAAAAATATTCTGTGTCCATTAGTCCATTTGTGCAAAATGAGAAGCTTGAGATGTTTAATGATATAATACCTATTTAAGGTACAAGGCTGACCTTTGCTTTACGCCCATGCTTCACAGTAGACTGTTTACTGAGGATGTTAAGTACAGACAAGAAAATTTGTTTAACTGTTTATGTGCTGAGGATAGGCCACTAATTGTGCAGGTATATAGCATAAATGTCTTTGTCTTATCGTTAATACTATATTATACAGATGCCGTCAACGGTTTTATGGTATTAAAAGTATTGTTTTTGTCCTCTGCCCTTATAGTTTTGTGGGAACGACCCCAACGTGATGGTGGAAGCTGCTAGATACGCCAAACCAATCTGTGATGGTGTAGATTTGAATCTAGGATGTCCGCAGAAAATAGCAAAGAATGGACGTTATGGGGCTTTTCTGATGGAAGAGTGGGATCTGATATCGACCATAGTTAAAAGAATACGGAATGAAGTACAAGTACCTATCAGTTGCAAGATACGCATTTTCCCTGATGTCAATAAGACGATAGAGTATGCAAAAATGTTGGAACGGTCCGGGTGCTACATGCTAACTGTCCACGGGCGCACACGAGACCAGAAAGGGATGGATACCGGGCTTGCAGATTGGAGTTACATCAAGGCTGTAAGAAACGCAGTGAGTATCCCTGTTGTTGCAAACGGAAATATTCAATATCTCGATGATGTTGATCGCTGCATTACTGAAACCGGTGTGGAGGGAGTGATGAGTGCGGAGGGAAATCTTCACAATCCTGCTTTATTCGCTGGTCAAAGTCCACCAGTTTGGCAAATAGGCCTGGAGTACCTGGATCTGGTGGAGAAATACCCATGTCCCTTGTCCTTTGCTCGTGGGCATATGTTTAAATTGTATCATCACTTGTAAGTTCACAACCAACCAAAAACAGTTCGTTATTTGGTGTTTTGTGTAAATCCAAGGGAAGTAATGCACATAATGGTCTTTTATTTACAGATTTTCGCTGCCAGAAAATTTTGATCTGAGAAAAAAAGTCGCGAAAGCGGATACGATGGAAGATTTGCGAAATGCCTCAATGTCCCTCAAAGAAAGATACGAGTCGTATGTAACAGGTGCCAAAGTTTGGATAGAACCAGAGCCAGAAAAGCCTGATGCACCCAGATTAAACCATCCTCACTACTTATGTCAACCTTACGTTCGACCTCCAAAGAAACATCACCTTTCCGACTCGGATTCCATTGGGACAGAACACCTCCCTGACGTAATCGACGAGCAAGATTCTGGCAAAAGAAGAAAGTTAGTTATACCTGAAGCACTGCAGGCAAGGCTTGATCCTGACGTGCAGTATTCCCTTAAAAAGTTAAAGAAGATGGCAAAGAAACCACTGAAAAATTGGGACGCTGAGCGTTTGGTTCATGTGCCTTGTTCAACAAACTCTTGTGCTAATCCACAAGGACAAAGGTGTGAATATAAGCTTTGTAAGACTTGTTGTAAAAATAAATGCTTTCATGAAGAGCTGGACTGTTCTGGACACAGAATTAACACAAAGACTGTTAGGATCAGAGCTAGAGAAAGGGAGGCGGCATTGGCCTCTTCTGGCAAAGTTGAAGCTGATACTACAAAAATTGGTGACTCGGATAATTAACCAAATAAAACTGTAATGTGAACGTAACGAGTATTTATTTCAAAATTAGCTATTTATCAGATTCAAATGTGTGCTCGAAATATATTTTATAATCTATCCAATAAAGAACAAAGAAATTAAGCACAAATTATAACCTGACGATTCGCAGAATTATTTTCCTGTAAAATAGAAAAATAGGTAATTTATTTTTAATTGTAAGTTCTCGTCGATGGTTTCTTAAAAATATCCGTCTTCTTACCACCACTTATAACCATCCCGCGTCCGTATCTGTGACCCCTTCCTTTTCGCCCTGCATGGAAATCGTAAGAGCTCCCATACGCACCATGGCCATATCCATTAGCTTACAAAATATTGTTAGTAAGATACCAGCATCGAAAATAAACAGTTTCTACCCGTAAATATTCTGGAAAAATCCCGTGCATATATCCAAATAGTATACTTACCATGAGTTCTTAAATAACCGGAAGAAACTGGCTTCACAATGACACAAAGGAAACCGACAGATATAATGATGAACAGGGACGAAAGAAAAAATGCTGGAATTGTCAAACGCATGGTTATTTTTATAATTGCGATCACGCCTTCAAATAGCTAACCAGATTATTTGAGAAATAAAAGAAAATTATCCTTGTGTAATGAATTCCAATTCTCTACTGAAAATAGGGATCGAAGACGTCAATGAATAAAATACGTTTTGGCTCATGTCGTCACAATGGCTTATGTATGAATCCGTAACTTGACACTTAAGTTTACTTGCTAGGACTATCGCTGATCTTGTGTTTTGTTGGAATTCAAATATACAAGCTTATAATATAAATTAGTCGGTTGATTTGTAACGGTTATTTAAAGGAGTGAATCTGAAATATATACCTACTTGGGATCGGGATGCTGCTATATTTCCATTGATATGCAAATAACTTCTGCACAGATAAGTTAAAAATTTACATAGTATATGTAGTTCGAAGAGTACATCTTCTTACACATTGTACGCTTCCCCTCAAGATACTGGCACACTGGATTCTTGTTTCTTGCAGTCAGTCCTGTCACCATCATGCCTAAAATTGAAGACCTAATTGCCACTGCCACCGTACACAACATAATCCTGACAGACTTACCAGAGCATCATGATGTACTTGATGATTACTTACGATGGGACTTGCAATGGGAACCCCTACGCCTAGATGCCATGGATCATGAGTATGTAAACGGCCCAACTTGCCTGATTTGTGGTCTGATCGCTATAACTGACGAACGAGTAATTACCATGGATGGACAGCATTATACTCTCATCTTTAAGAATCCTCACAGAAGAGACAGTATCAGAAAAGTTTACGGATTTCTTCAATGCACGTACTGCTTCCAGTACTTCCACCGCAATAAATGTTCGTTGTCTCTCTCGGATTCCTCATATTACAACAGCAAGTGCAACCGCACATGGAGCTGCCCTTCTTGCATTCCGACGTTCAAACCACAAGCGAAGACAGTGAAAGACGAGCATTTCTTGGACAATCTGCATCATGATGAAAAGGATGGACACATAGATCTACGTTTTCTAACTAGATTTTTTGTTGCCTTGTATCATATGTACAATTTTCTTGGGAGTTCTCCTCCAGTATTTGGTTTATTTGAGCTAATGTATTTCATTCACAATGTTTATTTGACTTATGCATTTTTTCTCGAAATAACATGATTGTTATTAACATTAGAAAATTATTTTTTGGCTACGACATGGAATTGATTTTGGACTTGCCCTTGTTATCTTGGAATGGATGTTTTTTGATTGTATGATTTTATGACTCGGCTTTGTTCTCACCGGACTGTCCTTTGGTTGCTGGATTGATTGTCAGACACATATTTATTACTCTGTTAAACAGGGATTATAGTTATTATATTATATTGACTTGACATTATAAGAATTTACATCATTTTCTTTATAAATATGTGGGTAAAGTGTTCGGATTGGAAGAGCAATTACTTTTGTAACTGAAATCAAGTAACACGTAAATAAAGCTTAATTTGAATTTGAATTTGAATTTGAATCTGCAATTTTATGAAAGAGACATGCTCAAAAAGTAAGTTGCGTGTTATGGGCCAGTGCATTTTGTGCATAATATGCTACATTTTAAGTAAAATGTGTGCCGAATCGTCGTAGTTTTATCTTGTCAAAGTCAGTACCATGACCAAAGGCTACTGTGTACTTGTCTGTTTCAACCGTCATGTCATCGTCGTACCTTGATTTGACAAGCTTGATAAGGTTCACTTGAAACTTGGTTTTTAGCTCTAGGGTATCCAAAATCCATCAGATAATATGATGACATCATTCTTAATGCGTCAGTGGCGGCGTTCACTCATTCAGAAAGCACAAAAAATATGAGAAATATCAAACAGAATGGTAGATGCTACAAATGAAGGCCTTTAAAGAAAGAGACAATGCTACATCATCCATATACGCTCGTTCAGTATATTTTAATATTAAGAATATCACATCAAAATCCAGGAAGTAAAAATAAATACACATGATCCCAAAAGTAAAAACGCCGAGGACTGAAGTAAGACGTAGAGGTAAGCAGTGGTTACGGCACCTGAGCAGGCTTGAAGCACATTGGTAAATGACCTGAAGCGACCGCAATCAGCTTCTCACGCACTGCTTTGCACTTCCATACATTTGCAAAGTCACTATCTTTATCATTGCCCATGCGCTCCAAGTCATCCCCAGAAATTTTATCGAGGTCAGGTATCGCATCAGACGAGGCGAGCATTAGCGGACTATAAATAAGGGACAAGGTGGTCCCATGACTTCTGTAGTGCTCAAATTCTCCGTTGAAATACTCCCACGATAACTCCTCCCCTTTGTATTGGAGCAAGCTTGCTCCTCTTCCATTATCGTGACTACTGACGAAGTCGTTGAAGCTATCATGGTAGATACGGAGAAACTGGCCGAAATTATTGTTGAGTACAGTCATGTTAATGCTGGTGAATAGGAAGTACGCCAAATCACTGCATCTTGATGTCACCCGTGCCAGTTGGAAGTCCAGGAACTTGATGCTCGTTGGTTTGCCTTGCTTGTCGTATTGAAACATGCAGTTATTTGTCCAACAATCTCCAAAATTGATAACTGATGGGAATTGTTCTGGTATTATGGCTTGTTTGTACATGCGTTCGAAAACATCGCTGAAATGTCGTTCCACGCGAGGAATGACGTGTCCTTGATTTTCCTCGTTTAAAACTTGTTTCACTCCGTCAAGCTGAATGATAAATTATTATAAAATATTTAAATATTAATCGTGGTTGTAAATTGCAAACACACGAAAAGAAAAAGAAAATAATTGTTGTCTCGTCACCACTATCAAATTAAGCATTCCACTTTACCTGGTCCTTAATAAAGTTTCGATTTCTTTCGACCATTTGGCCAGATCCTGTCCAAAACATGTCCACAAGTTCCGGATAAGCTGCCAAGATGACTTCCCCATCCCCCCGAAATTTAATGAAAGATAATGCGTGAAACTTGGCTAGTTCCTAAATGAAAAATGAGACGCTAAGAAATACATGGGGAAACATGAGAAATAATCAGCAAAAGAGAATCCTGAAAACTTACCGTAATTGCTAATTTAGCGTGATCCAAATCAAGGCCGGCGATTCGATCAGCCATTTTATATCCATCCGCTGTAAGGTCCTCCATTAGAATATACGCGACTTTATCATCCACTGAGGAAACGAGGCACGTGGGAAGGGAAGTGTATCTGCTGTCAACTGACAACAAACTTGGGAAAACTTTTTGGAACACCAAAACTTCCTTTTCGAATGCTTTCAAATCACGGATGTATTTTAACATTGGTGGATTGTTTGGCAGTGATTTCAGTATAAAGGAGAGCTCCTTACTCTCCGTGGAGTCTTTCCGAGTAACTTTTGAACGCAAATTGTAAATTAGTGACATGTAATTAGAGCCAGGCGAATCGATTCTCTTGAGTTCAAAATCAACGAGCTCCGTGTCAGGGCCGTAGTGGTCCTGCACCAGTTTTGACATAAATTCTCGATTGAATATTGATGCCATTGGGCTCTCCTTTCCCCTGAAGACATTTTGTGGGAATAATTTTGTAGCGTTGCAGAACGAGTCTAGTGTTCAATTTCCAAATGTTGTAAAAGTAATAAAATTTCGACAAAATGACTTCGTGGAGCTTATCAGTTTTGCTCTTGACATTCAACTAACCCCATGTTATAATCCGCATGAAGTTTCGTGTAGTATTTTGTACTTGTCAATGAAACTGAAAGTATAGGCGCATGTTTTCCTATCTCTTCCATTCCACACATGTTCCCCGTTCTCACCTGGAAATCGTGCCGAGCATCCAACCACATAAAACATTCTTATGCATACCAGTAAGATAAAAATTGCTTTGGAATTGGTACATAGTACATACATGGAATGAAATTGAATATGTACTACAGCACACTAAACTTACAGTATCGAGTCGAGTCTCTTGAATATATAATACAAATTATTACCCATTTAGCTATAAAAAATACAACCAAGGTCAAGCTGTCCTGCATGTATCATCTTCATACAAGCTGCCATCAAAAATCATAGCGTCATTGCATTTTTATCGCATTTGCATGGCACACTAAAACCCATATAACGCGACGCCAATATTACAGCACGCTATTGACATTTTGGCAAATTTTTAACAACACGATATCTACACCATTGTCACAATGCAGAATCAAAGCTTATTAGTAAAACTTGAAATTATATTACAATCGTACTGCAACGGTCTACGCCTCAGTAATTACTACTCTGAGGTCTATATTATAATTTTATTTACTCAACCTCTTGAATGTCTTGAATCTAAAATTGTCTTACAATTAGACTTAATATTTAAGTTAATAGTCGGTATATTTTTTAAAGGAAATAATGACCAGGAAAGAGGGGAAATTGAGAATCCAATGTATGGGTATGAATATGAATGTAATACAATTTACAATATACAAAAACAAAGTTTACAACCTACGCCTATATTCTTCTTCAGCCTTTTTGGTGATAGACACAAGGAAAATGAAAGCGAAAATGATCAATACGAACAAAACTTCCACAGGTTTATAATCATTACCACCATTAAACTCTTGACGATAACGATAATTGACAGAGTATGGGCCACCGGCGCTATCTCCGCGGAACCTGTTGGGAGCTCCGATTGTGCTAGAGGGACTTGTAGCAGTAGAACCTCTAGTTCCAGTTGGAATTGCTGCTCCATAACTTTCCTCTGTTGAGAAACGGTTACGGTTTCCGCCTTGTGGTGATCGATAGACAATTGGAGTATTTCTCGATGCAACGGAATTATGACCATTGTTGTTCGACGAAGATGGTGACGTTGAAGACGGTGATATTCCTGTCCTGGCTACACTTCTGTAGCTCAATCCGGGTTTGACGTTGCCTCCTGTGTACGTTGACGCGAAAGAAGCATTTAGCGGATTAACTTTTTGCGAATCTGGAGCACTGACACTGGGTGCCTTCCTATACTTTTTCCTTCGGGTTTGTGACGAAGGTTCCAACGGTCCATGGTCATTGTCATCTTCCAAAACTGGTTTAACGGCTGCAGCGCTTCCGTAGCAGAGATGGCCTAATATGGTACATTTTTCGCAGAGACTTTGCTCGTGAGATATGTCTGGATCTATATGATTGGGCCCAGTTACCCACAGCTTTCTCGCAAGTATGTATTCTGAATAGGTCAAAAAGGGTATTACGTTTTCTCCACATGATCTACATTTCCTACCATCCTTGCACAATTTGTATTTCCAGTGTCCCTCTTTTCCTTGCGTTCTGATGAAACAAGGCTTGCAAATGTAGTGAAACAATGCCTCAAGACCGGTAGCACTCACTACGGTAGCACATGTCTTGCATTGTTGACCATAATCTCTCCACGCTTTAGAGCTTTCCCAGACCCGAAAACAACTTGGACATTTATACTCTCCAAAGCAGGAGTCATTCACTCCAATTCCCTGCATGACACTTCGTTTTGTAATGGATGAAGCTCCTTAATTAATTACGACAAGATAAATAAATATACCTACTGCAAATTGTAATGAAATTCACTTAGATTTGCTGCTAATCAAAGAACAATTGGAAATGCCGTTTTCAAGGTATTGAAATTTGTGGGTATCGTGTAATAAATCAGACAGAAATGAAACGAATGAGACCGCATATATATATGTATGAGACCGAATGTCAAAATTGAAAGTTCCAATGAGAAATTAACAATCTCACAATTGCAGTGTCTTGCAGTCTTCTATTCTGTGTGTGCAGATAATTTCAGCTTGAGCTATATTTGGCGTCTGAATATTTTACTGCTTCAAAGATTACAAATAAATCCTTCATAATGTCTAACTTTATAGTTTGTATTTTGTGAATAACATGAACCATATCATGCAAGCAATATGCTGACTAATGCTGACTGAAGCATATGAGAAAAATAAATGTCCCTAAATGGTTGGATTGCTTTCCATATTAATATATTAATTGCAGCGTATTCTCGTACTATTGTAACTAAACCTAATACCTACACCCCATTATTCTGTGTATGAAATATATCTTTGCATGCTGTTTTGTTGCATTATGACATGCAATGGCTCAGCAAATTGTAGATAAAAGTAATATCCGGTAACGTAATTTCGTTTTTTACCTCCCAACTTGCATGTTGTTAAAAAATAAGTACCTAACCTATTCAATATCGGTCCAGCAATTACGCAGATCTTAATGTAGTCATCTGCATGTATAATATTTATGGTTTACTGAACACTTATTTATTGTTGGGTTACATTTTTAAACTTTCAAAACCCCATCGAACATAAAAATAGAATCATAATAATACGTTGAAACTGTACGTGTTATGTAATAAGAATGATCTAATTGTAAGGACTTTCATCGCTGTTCCTATGAAAGGAAACAGCAGGTGCGATGCAGCATAATCTCCAAATTGTTCCACATGCTTTTAAGCACTGTATGTATGCATTACACAGAGGCTATGGAATATAGGCGCTACTCCACGGCATAACGGTATAGAAATCCAAACCTGGAGGAGTCGGCAATGTACGGAAAGTTTGTTGATGTGAGGGAAAAAATGAAAACATGAACTTAGCACACAACCAAATAGCAAAACAACTGGAACTGGAGTTGTGAATTAATAGGAAGGTAATACGCTGATCTCTTGAGCAAACGTAACAAAATGTTTGTCGTAACCTTGAATTATGTAAATTACTTTCAATAAAGTGATAATCATGACACTCATTTGTTTTAATGGAGAAATTGTGGTCATAAAATGAGAACAAGAAAATCCATAGGTTTTTGTTTTTTTAACTAAAGTAGTTTAATCTTGATGTTAAAAAGTCAAAATGGCACGTGGTAGCAAAAAATCTTTTAAACAATGTGGAACATTTATAATAAAGTTTATTAAAACCTCTGCACCACTAATGTCAACGTGATGTGATGAGGTTGAGGTTCGTTGGCAATAGTGCTTCACCTCCATATCCGAATAAGTGCATCTGGTAAAATAAACCTAATTTTTACGGTTAAGACAACGACAAAAAGACTGACTACTGCACCCTTCTAAATCAGGTAAGCATTATATTTGATTAAAAATTATACGCTTCCGCATGGCGCATTCCATTGTGATCGCAAAGCCCACGTAAATTTAAATCAATTATGGAATGATCATCGTATATTGACCAATGCTCAATCATCCAAAAATCATTTTGATATTCAGATGATAAGGTATAGTTATTCTGAGGACGGTTTTAATTTCAAACTAAGGTTCACTTTGTCTCCTGATAATGTTTTGATGAACGTGTAGAATTAGTTGTTGTATGAATAAAGTATTTGTCTCACCCTCACCTCTCCTAAAAGAGATTTTGCTCTTTGCGACTGGTAAATCCGGTTCATTGTGGACAAAGGACAGAAATCAGACAGTTTATTGTCGATGTAATGGTACACATTCTCATAATAAAATTCAACAACGAAAGCTGGTTGGATCTCCTCTCCTCTTATCCAGTGAATTAGTATATCTTGTTAAAATGAAAGACATTACCCTGATTTCTCCTTAAAATGAAAGTTGCCTTCCCAAGAGAAAGACTTTCAGATGGGAGGAGAAATCACTTTCGTACTATTCCTTGAAATGAAAGTACTACATTACCATTTCGTGTGATGATAGACATCCACAAATCGGATTCATAATTACCTATCCATGAGATCAATTTTATCAGATCGATAGTGCAACACGATAGATATTAGTCTCCCATTCGGAATTCATTCTGTCCTCAATTATTTTCAACGAGCTCAATTAAGCTTACATTATTATACCTAATTGTTTAAACATTTAAACATTTCTTGGCTAGACACAAAAACCTTTCAAGTTCTCTTGGTGTCAAGTTTTATTAGCTCCGCATAACATGGACACGACAATTGCAGTCGAATATTTAATAACAATTCCATATTTATCATATTTCGTCGTTTCGTATGAGATAGTACGATACGATCATTAAATTGTGAGGTGGGGATAGTTACAATGGCAAATGGTGGAATGAAATGCATAAACTATGCTTTAAAACTAGCCCCAGCCGATGTATGCACGTGTACAAATTAATACTTGTTTTCGTGAGTATTCAGTCCACTCACTCCAGTAGTGTGATAAAGGGTAGGTACCGTAATATGAAGTTAATATGATCGTAGGGATGGGACGAAGATACCCGGAAGTATTTAGGTTATATTGGGTATTCCTTTCATAATAAAATGCCTTTCATCTTCCAACAAAACGCTTTCTTATCACACCATCTCTGAGCCGCAATGGTTGGATCACTCCAGCAGACGATAGAATGAGAATGAACCTTGAGAAATACCTCTAAGCTGCTAACTCCATTTTCAATCAGTTTTCCTGGGTGCTGTAGGACGGAAAGCCTATGAAAAATGGTTTTTACCTTTCTCCTGCAGCACAATTGGTTGGAGTGAATATGGCTATACAGCTAACTATATTACATTACAGACACGAAATTTATCAAGGTATATTTATGGAACCCAAAATAGAAGCACTTCAGTCCGACTTATTTTATGATTCAGCTTTTTTTCTGCGACTCTTCTTCAACTCTCTCTTCTGGAAATCTAAGAAGCTTTTTTGTGTGCAGTTTTCGCATTGCATGTCGTGCCACGGTATTACGGTTCGTTCTCTGAGTCAAGCCAAGCATAATTTATTTATTTCCCTGTCTCCCTCCATATTAACGTCTTTCTCTCCTTGTATTACTTTTCCCCTTTCTCCAGCGTATCTATATAATCTTTTGGATGACTTCAAGGGACCTTTTGTTGTCATATTCATACTTCTTACAAACACGCATGTTTCCAGCAAATAACCATGTGTAGGTCCATTTCTTCATTTCTCTAACGTACGTGGTGGAATGGAAATGGAACATGAATGCCTCTGCACGCGTTGCGTGGCGTTATTGGTACTGGTGGTGGGGACCGTGAGTAGAATTGGTTTTCTAGTTTCATTCTGTCGGGAGAGGTACAAAATCTTGTAAATCTGTCTATACCAGAAAAAAATGGGAGAAAAATGTCAATGGACATGCCGGGTTTAACGGTACAAAACTTGGTGGTTCGTAAAAGTGCACACGTTTTTACTGTTCATCTCCATCTCCGAACACCGTACAACTTTCAATTGTCCTTTTGTTGTGTCTGTCAGTTTGACTACACAATATAATTTAGTCAGTCCAGTAGAAACGGCGAGATCACTTTTCTTCCTCCTGCAAGCTGCTGTGGAGGAGCACAATCTTCTCTGCAGAATGTAGTGGCAGTCAAGTCACCTCATATTCCCGGAACCAAGCCGTGTTTGGACTTGCCGTGTGTCCTGAATACTTGATGCCATACTAAACTCCTAAAATAGCTATACTTTAGCTGGATTTTTTACAGTTTATTTTGATCACTTTCACTCTGGTTCTATAAGTTCTAACACTACTCACTCCGGCTGTGACGGTGGTCTAGTCTGGTCACTATTATTGCTTGCATTCATTCATTTCCACTCTGTTCCCTACATGACATGACCCTGTTGGATTCCAGTAAATGTTTGGTATAAATGGAGTATATATATGGCTAATGTATGCATTTAAACTTATGTACTTTGCTAAATATAAAATGCTCCTTAAAGGCGTTGTGTCGTAGTCGCTGTCACACAAGCAGGCTTTAATGGACTTTTTCCATGGCACATGCATGGGTTACTCTAGTTCTCGTGGCGGTGGTGGATTTGACTATTTATGTTCCTCTTAAACTTTATTCGTCTGCTGCTTGTGGTAATAGCTCGTTTAAGTTTATCCTACCAGTGCATGGAATATCAAGAGAGAAATGGAAAGAGGAGGAGAAAAGTGGTCGTATGGTTTGGGTGATGTGGTGGAAGAAAACTGAAATTGATATTGATAGTGTACGTGCAAGGAATGCTTACAGTCACCTTCTCTATTGCTTTTATTTTTAGTTGGATGGAAGGTGGGGGAGGACTAGGAAGAAGGGAAACGCATTTTGAAAATGCTCCAAGTTGCACAATATCAAAGTAAAGCGATACTTGTCAGTTGTGTGTGGGAGGAGGAAGATATAGAGAATGGGAAGGAAATGGAAACTTGCATGTTTCTCTCTTTCACTGCAGCTCGCACGGCATATTTTTTCACAATGATGCTACTTGTTTCTCTTCTAATTGGAATTTCAACCTTGTCCCAAGAAAAGGGTCAATAAAAAACTTTTCAGAGCCGTACAGCGAGAGAGACACACACAAACTAACTGGATTTTAGTTTTTCCAAGAAACGGGATTAGGAAATGCTGATCTGATCGGTAGATAGTGAATGCAGCTTAAAGCAAGTCTCTAGTTTCATTGGTTTTGCACACCATGTGCTTTTGAAAATGACACTAAATATAAAATATGGACAATTAGGATTACTCGTGTTCAGATCGGGGTAATAGAGCAGTTTTCGTTGATTTGTCTTCATATAAGAGTACATGTCAAATTTTGTGAGGCATGGCTTAAATACTAAATTGATTGCCATTTCCACATTAAATTACTCCAAACGTCTACATAAAAGAGAATGTATTCAGACTGCTGTTATCTAAATAGAAAACTACGCAACTTAAAAAATAGGTACTGCTTTCTGCTCAATTCTTTTAAAGATTGCTGTAAAGGTTAAATACAGTAGCTTTATGGAAAACCATTGTTTCGTACATGCAAATGTACTATAATTCAAATATAATTCAAATTGTGTGCTATATGAATATTTATGTAAAATTAGGTTTTATGATAATGCGTTCAATATTATGCTAATGTGTCACAAAGAACAAGTTGTAAATCTTTCCATTGTGATCAATTGTCATACGCTAAAAGATCGACGTTTCTCATTTGTATATTTTACTACATTGGTCAAATCGATGTTTTTTCTTATAAAGTCGTAATGTACCTATTTTTATCCAATTTAGGCCCTTTAATTCTTCGCCTAAATCTTTATTGTATGTATTGGCTCGCAAGTATAAAAGAGCGAGCGGAGGTTCACTCGTGGTCCAGTAGTTTTTTACGTGTCCTTTGCCATGCATTATCGAAGTCTGAGCATTTCTGACCTATAAATAAATTTGACCTTTCAAGATTTGCAATTAACCAATATTTCCTAACTATAATTTACTTTGCTCATCATAATCTCACATCGCCCCATTCATGAACCGCCGCTGCACAGGCGCATATTCTACTTCTGCTCCACACACCACCGCTGCTACTCATCATCGTCACGCAAATAGATCCATACGTCACAGTGCATTTATACCTTTTAAATTTAACTTACATCTTTTGAAACTCTTAACTGTACCACACTATCAAATGGTCCTTCGAGCCGGATGCCTGATTGACGGATAATTAACCAATCGATTCCTAATTAATAAATTGTGAAGACAGTTCTGAGTGTTAACCTGCAAAAATGGATCAATTCAAAATACGTGGAAGCTCATTTAGGAAAATTGAACTGATTGTGCCAGTGGTTAATCAACACAGTAAAACCCCACTAACTATTAACAGTGCCAAACTTTATCTTCAACGAGTTCGAGAATCATGGGAGATTCTTGACAACGCTCATTCACAGCTGATTGAGCAAGCATCAAATGAAGCTGCAGTTGAGACTCAAGAACTTGTGCGAGATAAAATGTTTTCAGTGTATAATGATGTGGAGATAAAGCTGATTGAAATAATTGACACTTTAACACCAGCGGGTAGTGCTGCGCCTACTGGCGTCCTTCCGGATGTCAAGCTCCCACCTATAACGTTACCAACATTCAACGGTGGACATGAGAACTGGTTGTCTTTCAAAGACTTGTTCACAGCATCAGTCGACAAACGAGCAGATCTCGCTCCATCTCAGAAGCTTCATTACTTAAAATCATCGCTTCAAGGTGACGCAGCAACTATTTTGAAGTCAATTAGCATTACAGATTCAAACTACATTGAAGCGTGGAAACTGTTAAAGGCTAGATTCGACAATGAACGTGAGATTGTGCATACCCTTGTGAATAAATTACTGGACCAAAGAAAAATTGTGACTGAGTGTGCTACTGACATACGTGCATTAGTTGACAATACTAATGAATCATTGAGTGCATTAAAAGTGTTAAAACGTCCCACGGATCACTGGGATGACCTTCTCGTCGTGATCACCGTCAACAAGCTCGATGATCGGACCAAACGGGAGTGGGCCATTCGGCAGACCGGGACAAATCTACCCACCTTCCAGGATCTACTTACTTTCCTTGAGGGTCACATACGAGGACTACAGGCGTCGGGTGCTACCACCAACGCCACTTCCAAAGACAAACGACGTGATACACAGAAGAGCATCAGGGTACATCACGCAGCAACCTCATCAATTTCATGTGGAATCTGCAGTGGACGACATTTCACTTTCCAGTGCCCGGACCTTCTGAAGCTCCCACCAAGGGAAAGAGGCAGCAAGGTAGGACAAGCCCGCCTTTGCTACAACTGTCTTTGGAAGGATCATTCTACTAAATCCTGTCAATCAACTAAATCGTGTAAAAAGTGTGGAAAGCGACACCACACTCTACTTCACTACGACGCTGCGGGAACGCCACAGACTGCAACAACCCCAGCGGTACAACAAACCAATTCCATGGCGCAACATTCATCATCTCAGATTTCCTCTCACCATGTTGACGCTGAACTTCAATCAGCTCTGCTGATGACTGCCATTGTAAATATTCGCGATTGCAATGGAGTTCTACAACCGTGTCGTGCCTTCATCGACCCTGGATCTACTGCACAATTCATCAGTGAAAATTGTGTCACCAGACTCAACTTAAAGCGTCAAGCCAGCAACGTTACCGTCACTGGATTTGGCGGCACACCTGTTGGAGGTTCCAATGGTCAAGTGACAGCCTCCGTACATAGCAGATTCCAACCTACTACAAGCGTTCAAGTAAAACTTCCACATTATGCCAAAGTTGACCCACTCCATGCCTACAAGTTCATGCAAGATGAGATGGTGGCATCTTCAGGGACTTCCACTTGCGGATCCATCATGGTACAAACCCGGACCCATAGACGTGTTAATTGGAATCAAGCATTATCATGATGTCATGCTCAAGGAGACGCGGAGAGGACCTCCAGGTTCACCAACAGCTTCCAACTCAATCTTTGGCTGGATTCTGTCAGGAGAATGCCCATCTTCTGAACAAGTACTTCACTCGTTCCACGTCTCAGTTGTCAATGAACTTCATCTTCTACAAAAGTTTTGGGAAATTGAGGAGCCACCAAAAGCAAGAATCCTAACAAAGGAAGAAAAGGAATGCGAAAAACACTTTTGCGATACTCACACGCGAGATGCAACAGGACGGTTCGTTGTTCAAATTCCCTTCAATGACAAGAAGAGCCAATTAGGATACTCCAGACAAGCAGCGGTGAGGCGACTTCAAAGTGTGGAACGCCGACTCAGCCGTCTCCCAGAATTACGACAACAGTACGTCGAGTTTATGCGTGAATACGTGCAACTTGGGCACATGGAGCCCATTCCAGCACCAGAAATTATGGAGGTTCCAGGGAGTACATACTACCTACCTCATCACTTCGTTACAAATGAAAGCAGCAGTACCACCAAGTTACGTGTTGTGTTCGATGGTTCCTGCAAAACAACAAGTGGATTCTCACTCAACGATACCATGTTAGTTGGAGCCACCCTGCAAGACGACCTATACGATAACCTACTACGTATACGTCAGAACCCAGTTGTCCTGAAGGCAGACATTGCGAAAATGTTTCGCCAGTTCCAGTTAATACCAGAACATGCTGACTTTCATCGCATCGTGTGGAGGGATTCTCCGGAGGAGCCAGTTCGCGACTTTCGACTGAAAACGGTTACGTACGGTACCGCTTCAGCTACGTACCTATCCACAAGGTGCCTCCAGCAACTTGCCACTGATGTCGCAGATAAGTACCCAAGGGCCTCAAAGGTCTTTCAATCAGCTATGTATGTTGATGATCTGATGCATAGTACCACTACAACAGATGAGGCCCTTAAGCTATTCCAGGAACTTACAAATGCAGCCAAGGAAGGAGGAATGGAGTTACGGAAGTGGTCAAGTAACGACGCTTCTGTACTACAACAGATCCCGGAATCACTGAGGGAGACAAACGCCCAGTCATTTGATGAGGACAACGCAGTGAAGGCCCTTGGAGTTCAGTGGTTACCATGCAGCGATGTCTTCACTTTCTCCGAAATTGACTTTGATGACTCCAGAACCGTTACAATGCGTGTGCTACTTGCTGACGTCGCCCGTGTTTTTGATCCTCTGGGATTTATATCGTGCATTACCATTCGGGGAAAGCTCTTCCTTCAAGAGCTGTGGAAACTCAACCTGGGATGGGACGACCCCGTGCCAGATTTCATCCTATCACAGTGGCAAGACTACAAGAACGACTTGAGGGCGATCACCAAGATCACGATACCCAGATACCTTTCTCTCCACGGCGCATCAACGTACGAGATTCATGCATTTTCCGACGCCTCTGAGAAAGCTCTAAATGGAATAGTATACCTACGTGTCCTACATCATGACGGAAATATTTCCGTTCACTTCGTCACAAGCAAAACTCGTGTCGCTCCAATCAAGCAGGTATCTTTGCCAAGGCTGGAGCTGAATGGAGCAGTATTAGTTAGTGAACTTGTCGCCCGTGTATGCGAGTCAATGAGCCTCAACTGTCACAAATACTTGTACAGTGACTCAACCATTACGCTACGTTGGATTGCAGCGTCCCCACGGAGATGGCAGACTTACGTGGCCAATCGTGTGGCAAAAATCCAGGAGCTGACGACTGTGGAATCATGGCGGCACGTTCCAGGCACCGACAACCCAGCAGACCTCGGCTCCCGTGGCGTTACAACATCTGATTTACTCAACTCGTCGTTTTGGTGGAAAGGGCCATCATGGCTGGCAGCAAGAACAATACCCCATTTCTCATCAACTGTGATACCGAGACAAGAGGACATGGAGGAGAGGAAGGCTCCTGTACTAGTTCATCATGTGGCGGTGGACACAACGCTACTTACAAAATATTCATCTTTACTCAAGTTGCAGCGTGTCACAGCGTACGTACTACGATTTGCCAGCAACACACATAAACAGAAGCAGAATAAGAGCAAGGGTCCACTTACGCCAGCCGAACTGAATAACGCCATGATGACGTGGATAAGGATAATCCAGCAACAGCATTTTCGTGAAGATATTCGGTCACTTAAGAAAAACTCTAGAGTGGGACCCAGCAGCAATTTGAAGACGTTACATCCTTACGTAGACTCCTGTGGGATCCTCCGAGTGTCAGGCAGAATCCACAATGCAGAACTTCCGGAGGAGTCAAAGCACCAGGCAATTCTACCCCACGATAACCACTTGACGCTACTTGTCATCAGACACATCCACCATGTTAACTTCCACGCGGGATTCCAATTAACGTGGTCAACTCTACTTTCGAGATTCTGGATCATAAAAGGAAGAGACAAGGTGCGTCATATCATCAGGAGCTGTGTTGTGTGTCGACGTCACCGTTCCAAGGCAGCATCACAGCTAATGGGAAACCTTCCAGCTTCCCGAGTAACGCCATCAAGACCATTCCTCAAGACAGGGGTGGATTATGCAGGCCCATTCACTCTCAAAAATTTCGTGGGAAGAGTTCCGAAAACTTACAAGGGCTACCTTTGCATCTTTGTTTGTATGGTAACGAAGGCCATACACCTGGAGGCGGTGTCGGCGCTTACAACAGATGCGTTCATCGCTTGTCTACGCAGATTTGTGTCCAGAAGAGGGCTGTGCTCGGATATCTACTCCGACTGCGGCACAAATTTCATTGGGGCGGAGAAGGAGCTGAAGACTTTGGTGCGTTCCCGTGAGGCCAACCATACTATTGCGAGCAGCTTATCGTCACATGGAATCAGGTGGCACTTCAACCCACCTGCATCCCCACATCGCGGTGGTCTTTGGGAAGCTGGCGTCAAGTCAGCGAAATTTCACTTGAGGAGGATAATTGGCCATTCAGCAATGACTTTTGAGCAATTCGCTACTGTTCTTGCTCAGATTGAGGCGATTCTAAACTCGAGGCCTCTCTACCCAGCATCATCGGATCCTGGAGACCTTTCGGCGCTTACACCTGGACATTTCCTCATTGGAGAAGCATTAACTGCAGTTCCTGACCAGCCGCTCGTCGACGTCAACATTTCAAGGCTTACGATTTTTCAACGACAGCAGCAGAGGGTTCAGCATTTTTGGAAAAGATGGAGCAGGGAATATCTCAATACCCTTCAGCAGAAAACCAAGTGGTACTGGGAGGAGAAGAACGTCAAGGTTGATGACATGGTGCTACTGGTGGAAGACAGCGCTCCTGGCTTTTGGAAATTAGGTCGAGTCGTTGCTACCAATGTAGACGAGAACGGAAAAGTCCGTGTGGTAACAATTAAAACAGCACATTCAACGTTAGAACGTTCAATTGTAAAATTAATTCCCTTATTCAATGATGAAAATTAGAAATCAATTAGTTTTATTTTTCTGCTGACTGGAGGTGGATGGTCTTTCTTTCTTCCCCTATAGTCTCGAAAAGATGGTCAGCCGGCTAAACCCTTAATTCTTCGGAGACTGACTAGTGCTGAGACTGGGACCAGCTACTGCACCACTGGAGTGTGTTTACACCGTGAGTCCTTCCCGGAACTCCAGTGCAATTTTCTATTCTTTTTCTACTCTTTCATTTCCTCCATCCACACCAGCCAGCCATCATAACTTTTATTTTATTTTAAATATTGACTAACTGTAAATTGATTTTTTATGATTGCCATAAAGGCAATGGGGGGACTGTTTCGTACATGCAAATGTACTATAATTCAAATATAATTCAAATTGTGTGCTATATGAATATTTATGTAAAATTAGGTTTTATGATAATGCGTTCAATATTATGCTAATGTGTCACAAAGAACAAGTTGTAAATCTTTCCATTGTGATCAATTGTCATACGCTAAAAGATCGACGTTTCTCATTTGTATATTTTACTACATTGGTCAAATCGATGTTTTTTCTTATAAAGTCGTAATGTACCTATTTTTATCCAATTTAGGCCCTTTAATTCTTCGCCTAAATCTTTATTGTATGTATTGGCTCGCAAGTATAAAAGAGCGAGCGGAGGTTCACTCGTGGTCCAGTAGTTTTTTACGTGTCCTTTGCCATGCATTATCGAAGTCTGAGCATTTCTGACCTATAAATAAATTTGACCTTTCAAGATTTGCAATTAACCAATATTTCCTAACTATAATTTACTTTGCTCATCATAATCTCACATCGCCCCATTCATGAACCGCCGCTGCACAGGCGCATATTCTACTTCTGCTCCACACACCACCGCTGCTACTCATCATCGTCACGC